>CM068302.1:33940780-34540780 GCA_034768395.1 Linum lewisii | reverse complement strand
AGTTACAATAATGCAATCCTCATCAAAGATACACTAAAGCATTCAAACAAGAACAACAAAAAGTAAAGGGTGGAAAACAGAAACTCAAAGCGTTTCAGACCAAAAAATAAATCCCCGGCAATGACACCAAAATTTTATGGGGGAGGAAAACCTCCTTCAACAAAGATACCTAACTTTTGTCCAGGGTTGTAATCCTGCGGGTCTCTAGGTCTGGCTTACTCAGTTTTGAGAGAGGTGCTCAAATGGGGTGGGACAAAAACTACTAACAATTCACGCAAACACAAACAAAGGCAAGCTCAAGCTGTAACAAACTAACTCAAGCACGGGCTCAAAGGCATGAAAAGTGGGGTTGACAACAATTCAAAGCGCGCACAAACACAAAACACAAAGAGTGGATGAAATGGATGAGAGGTAAGGGTCAAGCAAGTTTCCCCTTTCGGTTTCATGAATCATGAAAACACAACCTTGGATAGAACGATCAGAACAGGCCTAATGAGATCTTTCAACACTACATCGACACGTATCCTAAGTTCATGTGTCAAGACAATTAGGACCACACATTAACAACTCATCAAAAGGGAATTGGTCACCATTTACATGGACAAGTAGAATGCGGATATAGTGTTCAATGAAATGCTTATGGGTTGTCAGCCTAAAAAGACATAGCTTAGCATGATCTCTTCCAAGTTATGATGCAAACTACGCTCATCCCTATGACAACTATGAATGGAGAGCTCATGGGTCAAGTCAATCCCCATTTGCATAGTCAAACCCTAATCATTCATCTATGTCAAGGATACAAGAAAAGAATCAACAAAAAAACATAGGTCTGAATCACATCTTAAATTGAATTAAACCGGACTAAATTCAAGGTATGAAAGTGTAATCAATCATCAATCCCCCGAAGGTTTCACTCACTCGAACCCTAGGGTGTTTAGTTACAGCAGTACATAATGGAAATCTGAGAAATACAACCTAAGAAGAGAAAGATGAAGAGCTCCATCAATTTCTTTGTGTCTAGATGAATCTCAATCTCCGTTTGTCGTGTCTGTGAGATGAAAGATGATGATGGAATGATTATTTTTGGACTCCGAGAGGGTTTTCCAGGTGCTGGAGGTCGAGAGTGTTCGTCAAAATTGAGCTTCAAACGAAGTGTGTCTTTCTCTGAAATTTCCAAATCTGATCGAATAGTTGCTAGGTGTAGCCGCATGCGCCGCCTATGCACCAAATTTCATTGACGCAATGCAAGGTCTTTTGTCTCACCTTGTGTTGCGTTGAAATATCGCAAGCCTTTCAAACCGCGACCTTGCGTTGCATTAATCTCC
The DNA here is from genome assembly GCA_034768395.1 of Linum lewisii. Lineage (NCBI taxonomy): Eukaryota > Viridiplantae > Streptophyta > Magnoliopsida > Malpighiales > Linaceae > Linum > Linum lewisii. The sequence continues at coordinate 34,539,455 of CM068302.1, read as the reverse complement.
AGAACTTGGTATTTTAAGCGTCTGGACTCTGATTCATCCACCGTTTGAACCTGTGGCTTCGTATCAACGTGATCTAAATAATAGTATGACCTAAAAACTCATCAAAAACATTTTGGAAAATGTGAAAATGGATCACAAGGATCCCAAGAGTCTAGGATGAATAATCATTTGATTGATCAAAACCATTTAAAAGACAACATTAACACTCAAATACCACACAATTATGTATCAATTATAGGGAATTGAATATGACATATTTTGAGTCATCAAATTACCCCACACTTGAATGTTGCTTGTCCTCAAGCAAAACTCAGAACAACAAATGCACCTATGCAATCATGTACATTTCAAGAACATCGTGAATCATCAACCATTGTAATCGCTGTCTTAAAATCTTACTAAACTAGGATATTAAACTTGACCACAAACCAGGCAACTTCCTGAAAGTAAAGGAGGAACTAGATCTAATCAAGCTAATCATCAACTTCTTGTACATTTACTCAAGGACGCACCCGACACTCGTTAGATAAGGGACAAAAACTCAGAATTTTCAATCAAACACTTTTCTTTCTTGCATTTACATTAACTTTTCAGTGAACGGTTGTGGATATTACCAGGTATGGAGCTAGGGGTGGGAGTTGGTCGGTTCGGTCAAAGCTTATATTTATCATTCGGTCAAAGGTTAACTAAATCTGTAAAATCTTAAACGTTTCCCGAGCAATTTTTGTTTGCTAGAATGCCCAACTGATTTTTGACCGACCAAATTTTTTTACCTAATGACCGACCATTTTTTGACCGATCCCCATTTTTACCGATTTTAACTGACATCAGTTTTAACCTATTTAACCTATCAATTTTAACAAAATTTTAGCAATATAACTAGAGCTGGCAAAATGCTGACCCGACCCGATAAACTCGCCCAGCCCGCCCAGCCCAATCCGACCCGTGGCCCGATTGACCAAAAAGTCAACAATCCAACCCGCAGCCCGATGAACCCGCAACCCGATGAATCCGCAACCCGATGAACCCGCAACCCGACTAACCCGCAACCCGGCTAACCCGCAACCCGACGAGCCCGTAACCCGACGAACCCGCAACCCGACTAACCCGCAACCCGCCCGCCTGACCCGAATAACCCGATTGTCACACAATTCATAATATTTAGTGCTTCAAATATCAACATTATGTCATTATTGAAGATATAAAAAATTTCATCTACTTCTGACTTCACCAAGTTTATTTCAAAAACAATCAAATTAAAAACAATATATATATAACATTCCAGACAAAGGTTTAAAATCGGTTAGCTCTTAGCAGTTAGCAGCACCAACAGTCTTAAAAATCTAACGAACGTTGACTATATTTGTCATTTGACATGAAAGTAAAATGTTTGGCCTAAAAATGTCATAAAAAGGAAGTGGCTAGATTTGATATTTTTTTTTGAAAGAATTGACTAAATTTATAAATTAGTCTAATATTAAACCCTAGACCTTAAAAACTAAATTATATTCAATTTCATTTCATTTATTGTAAGTATATGTAATTTATGAAAATAAATTATTATTTTTAATATATGAACAACGACTACAAGCCTTAAGCCTACCAGCCGTGAATAAAAATTTAATATTATTTTAAATTATTTATCACATAAAAAAATTATATAAAATTTTGCAAATTGTAGTTGAGAGTTGAGACTAGTAAGTAGTAACCCGTGGGCAACCCGAGACCCGCCCGGCCCGAGACCGATGAACTCGCAACCCGATGAACCCGCAACCCGACTAACCCGCGACCCGACTAACCCGCGACCCGACGAACCCGCGACCCGACGAACCCGCGACCCGACGAACCCACAACTCGACGAACCCGCAGCCCGACGATCCCGCAACCCAATGAACCCACAACCCGATTAACCCGACCCGTGGCCCGCCCAGCCCGCCCGTTTGACAGCTCTAAATATAACCCCTATTTTGAGAGCTTTACGTCTGCACGATTGTAGTCCCTCCTAACTTGAAACATACGTGTAAGACATACACATGACAATCACATAGACACCAAACCAAAGCTCTAAAGTTCAAGTCTACATAAACACCACAAGTCTATATAAAAGTTGAGGACTAAACGACATATGTCACCACGAAATGACAAACACCACAAAACAAAGTCATAATGATGAACACCACAAAACAAAGTCATAATGACAAACAACACAATCCATATACCAAACTACACCCACATGTCAAAGTCACTCCGAGGAAGAGTCCCACCGTCATCTTCTGCACCTTCCATGGACGGTTTAATCTCATAATCTTCCCCATCATCATCATCCTCGTCCTCTTCACTTTGGATAGTTGGTAATTTTGACTTTGAACAACCAGTTGTTTTGTTGACAAATTGATTAACTAACGATCGAAGGACTATAGAAGCAGAAGAGATAGCAGAATCTCCATGTTGTGATGATGGTGGTGGTGATAACGAATCATTAATGTTAAGCTTGGCAATTTCTAAATTTCAAGAAAAAAGAAAGATTTTCATTACTGACATTCAAATGTATTCATAGAGTAATTATTGAATAGTCAACGTAACACACCTTTCTCAAATTGAGTTTGCACTTTTCATCCTCCTCGTCATTACCGTGGTTATCTGGATTTCTCAACCAATCGTCTAAGCAAATTAGAGGCTCTACTATGGTAGGTATCAATGAACTTCTAAAATCATCCAAGACTCTACCTTCGTTACTGAAGGCACTCTCTGACGCCACCGAAGAAATTGGGATGGCAAGTATATCTTTGGCGATCTCAGTCATGATTGGTACTTGTATGCTCCCACAGCTTTCCACCAACCCAGAATATCAAACTCCTCAGTAACATCCTCCGCTCCTTCACGTGCATCATTTAGATACTTGTCCAACTCTGCTCTATTTCTGATAACCTTGTGTTGCAAGTCATATTGGGAAAAAGTGTGATCGTAGTCTTCATCATCACTAGTGTTTGCTGGTTCATGTGCTCTTCGTGTTGTAGGGTAACTCTGTTCACCTTTTCGCTCCACTATTGAATCTCTGTACTTGTCAAATATTTTCACAAGTTCTTCCTTCACCACCATTTTCAATCGCATACATCTCGTCTCTCCATACATAATTGTGAAACAATGATCTAACATCTTCATTTTGTGTCTTGGATAAAAAAGAACAGCAATGTAGAGGATCACTACAAGAAAAAACTAAATCTATCGCTGTTAAATGGTCCGTTTTTTGTAGTGGATGTTGTTCATTCTCACATTCTCAATCTCACTTTCAATCCAATATTTTTGAACCTTACTTCTCATGTTCCATCCCACACTAACTAGATGTTGATCATGCCCAATTGAAGCTTTTCGGATGTGAATATATAACCTGGTAAGATCTCCAATGAATAGATGTACAATGCAATATTTTGTCCTAGAAGCCACCTTGGTCATCCTATGAAAGAACTTCATAAACTTATTGAGATTTCTGACCATCTTCCAGTCCTCCTTGAAGGTTGGATCCATTTCTTCAAGCACCGTGAAAACATGCTCAAAGGTCAAAGCTATATCCAACATCAAATATGTCGAGTTCCATCTAGTAGGACAATCCAAAGACACCATTTTGTTGGACTCAACATTCAATGGCTTGACTTGGGCTCTGAACTTCTCTTCCCGAGCTCCTAAAGAGCGAACCCACCTCAAAGCTTCACGAACACGTCTCACAAACATTCCAATTTCATTGAAGCCATCATGCACAACAAAGTTGACGATATGAGCAACACAACAAAGTTGTAGGTACTTGCCATCCATGAAGTTAGTTCACCAACTATCTAACTTCCCCTTCAAGAATGTACAAGGAACGTCGTTCGCAGAGGCATTGTCAAGGGTAACTTTAAAGAGGTTATTCAATCCCCGTTCCTCTAGACATTCATCAATTTTGGCCCCAATATCATCTCCTTTGTGACTTGTAATTTTCCTAAGGTTGATAATTTTTTTGTGCAACTTCCAGTCCTTACTAACATAGTGCGCAGTGATGCACATGTAGCTCAAATTTTTCAACAATGTCCAAGTGTATGTAGTGATCGACACTCTACCAGCACAAGATTCTATGAAGAACTCTTTCAACCATTTAGCTCTAACATTTAGAAATATACTGTGTAAAAAATATTAAAACATTTAGCTCTAACAGTTTTCCTACTAGGAATCCTAAAGGATGGGAAAGAAACTACTATGAACCGCCTAAAACCCATCATCATGTTCCACAAATCGAAATGGTAGCTCATCAATTATTATCATCTCAGCTAGAGCTACCAAAATCTCCCTTTGGTTGAATACCCATGGTCTAGAAGAAGAAAGTCAACTTGAAGATGGTTGTAAGCTAAGAGTTGCTTGATTATCGTCACTCTTAGCAACCCTAAGTTTCTATTCCAACTTGTTTTGACACCGTTATGAGTGATAAATCAAAGAAGAAGTACCATTTTTATTCAAATATGTAATATTTTTTTGCTTATCGTACAATCTGCCTTCTTCTTCTCTTAATCTTCCAAGTATCAGACCATTTCTTGTGTTGGCTTCCTTTCTGAGAGGATGTTGGTACATGAGGAGGATTAGGCGCTTCCTCTTGTGAATTTGAGACAGTTGCAGGATTAGGAGTTGCAGGATTAGCAACTGGTGGTGGTGGAGTGCTATTGCTAATTGATCTAGTAGTAGTTACAAGTCGAAAAACACTTGCAGAGCTCTCCACTGAGGTGTGCAGATGCTTCTTCTACTTAGGCTCCTTGACTAATCCTTGTTTCTGCTTGCCACCTTGACTAGAATTTGAATTCGTAAAAATATCTACCATTGAAAGACACAAATCAGCCTATATTGTAATTATGTCAAAATAATGATGACATTTATTCAAATCTATAAACCACTCGATCAATCTACAACAATTAACAAAGTAACAAATGAAAAAGGTCAAACCAGCTTACATGTTAAAAGTGTATGATTCTTGAGACTTGTATCTTTCCTTTAGAGAAACTTGAGACATACCCTCTCTTCTGCAGAAACCAAATGCAACATCATAATCTCTCCCAAACACCACATTATATCTATGTAAGAATGTAGCAATCTCATATGGTTGTCTCTTTCTTCCTTAATTAACATTCAAACAAACAGATAAAGAAAATAAGCAACTTATCATAATCAATAACATTCACATGAATTAATCAACAACATTCACCTGACAAAGCAAATAATCTCATATGTTTGACTCTTATCATAGTCATTAGGATTAATGTACAATGGAAATAGGGACATATGAATTAACAATATCAAGAAACTTATGAGGTTTAACTTTTAAGAACATTCACCTGTTGAATGTTGATGATGCAATGCCGGAAAGACTTCCACAAGACAAACTCACTCCAACTGTAGAATCATCAGGTCTGTTGCAAGAAACAAATTGAAACATTGAGGATAAAGTTAGGATACAATTGAATATGGGAATGACTATTATTGATGACCCAACTTGCATAACAGTACCTATGAGACTGCCACAAAGATCGTAAGCTTTCATACACGGAGAAGCTGAGAGCAATGTTTGGTCCAACGCCCTACATTGTCAAATGATAAGAGTCAAGCAGGAATTAAGAGAACCGATATTGTAGCCATGAGTAACTGCTAAAATAGAACTACCATACCAATAAGAAATTACGAACACCCTCCTCTTTGCAAATCGTCTTTAAAGCTTGAACATTACCTCTGTAGTATATAATATTCATCTGCGAGATAGGAAGCTGATTTGGTTAACAAATAACAACCTATAAGAACATTCCCTTTTCAGTTTTCATGCAATGGGAGTTCTCCATACAGATTCATCTAAGCAGAGAGATGTAGAGACTATCCCTAAACCTTATGAAATCGAAACAAGAAGCGCCATGAACAATTTCAGTACATGCTAAACAGAAAGTGTAGTTGCTTGCTTCCGCCAGAAGCCATGAGCTGTCTGTTGCACCTTCCTCTCCAGCGCACATTATACCTAAACCTTATGAAATTAGCAAATTATGTCAGAATGGTTGGGAAACTGGAGACGGAGACGGGAGGTGGACGTGGAGGTATACCTGAACCTTATGAAATTAGGTCAAGTGTGTGCATCAGATTTGCATAGGAAGAGAGGTGGATTGGACTCTTCAGTGCTGGAGTTGCGTCGGAGGCTCAGAGTGGAGGTGAGCCTGTGAGGTGGAGATGTGAAGAGGTAGGTCGCAGAGGCCGGAGCGTTGGACTGGAGACGGAGGTGGACTAGAGCAGTGGAGCTGGACTACTGGAAGAGAAAGAGATCAGGAGAACGAAGAGAAGGAGAAGAAGAGAAGAAAATTAGGTCAACTATGGAATTGTGATAGACTATAAAACAGTGGTTCAAATAACTAACCCACAAAAGTAGGATAGATCGTATTTCCCGGGTTTCTTGTTTCACGTTTACTCATAGTAATTAGTAACTGTTTAGTTTAACAAGTTGTGTGGTGTGAGTTCCATGAGAATTCTAAAACTAGCATGCGAGGAAAGAAAAACTAATTAAAGCTAACAGATTGATTGATTGGTTGTTTGGTTTCAATTAACGAGAAGAGAGCTTATAAACGAATCCCTCTAAGATTACCAAGGCATTGACAATCACAAGACCGACAGGTTTCACACTTAATTCATTCAGTTCTTAATCACCGCCGTAACTCCTTACCCTTAGGTCCAAGTCCACAAACGTTCGCTACTATTGAACTAGCTATAAAGATCAATTATTTTTCCGTGTGTTCGCTTTTGCAACGGATAACTGATTGTTGCACTTAAATTAATTCTATGAGCTACTCTTGAAATGGATTGTAACACCCTATCCTATACGTGACACCTAACCAGTGAATTAACTTATTCGCAGCGGAACATGAATCGGGTGTTACATTAACTTGCATAATTGCTTAATATTTATCTAGTAATTTCGGCATGAATTCTTCATACAGTGGGCCTAACAGTTTTTTCGAATCATACCTTCATGAAATATGGCAATTTTATGCTTACATAGAATGTCATCGTGAACTATCCTCACACTTATATCATAGTTACCTACTTTACTGCTACCGGTGATTATATTAATACATGTCATATTTAGATATACACATTACATATACATGATACATAATTCCAACCATAGACCTCCATATGTCAACCTTGCATATATGGATAATACATGCATGAAGAGTATTTAAAGCATTTTAAGGAAAAAGTGTGGATAACTAGCAAGCTTCTCCAACTCCTGCTTGTTAGCCCACCCAAAAGGATAATCATATACAAAGACAATAGATAAAAAGGGTCGGCTCATAGCTGAGTGAGTATAATCACATTATCGTGAGTTCATAGCAAAGCATACCCCTAACATGTATCTAGCATACAAGCCAAAACACTACGACCGAATCTCAGCCAACCTGACATCCCAATAGGCAAAAGACTCAACCACCTTGACTTATGCACATGCGTCTTATCATATTTTATTTATTAGGCGCCTGGCTACTCTCATGCTATTAACTCTCACGGGCTTGCTTGCTTGATATTCAACACTTCTTAGGGTGTGAACATAACTTGTAAAAGGACCTTCACCATACCAAGAGTGAGGTTATAAACTTGATTTCATGAATGAGTCCACACCATACAAAGGGTGCGACTATAAACTTGACTGAATAATTGAGGAATAGCATGGAAGCCCTAATTACTACGTGATTGGCCGTGAGACCAAACTATACATGACTTGTATTCTTGTTCATGATTCTTGACCTGATATTCCATAACCTTAACTTATTCACTTGATGCACTTGACTTGTAGATTGTTGACATAACAATACTTGACTTGACTTATAAATAAATTAGGAGTTTCATAATAGTACTTCCTCGGATCTAGCCCTCGTACCAGGTCATTCTCCTCATCATGAATCAAATACTTCAACCAACACTAAAATGGGAAATAACAGCAACTAAAACACAACAGTAATCATACTTATCATATCACATAATAGAAAGGTTAAATGGAACATAAAACATGGAATCGCGTAAATCACTTATCAATAATCATAACAGTAAAGCACATATCAATAATGGTTTTATATATAGTACATAAGCTCAGACACCCCTAAGCAGTCGATCTAATTCTCCTGAATTCATACTGAGAATAAACATAATTAAAATGATATAACAAACCAGATACGTCGTGCTAATTCCTCAGCGTTACTGATCAACGAGACTCCCATACTATCTTTCTTATCGCAACCTTAATTAAGAACAACATTCATATCGTATATTACCACACATTCTAAATATTCTCAGCCCATATTTATCCTGAATATATCAGCAACTCCCTTTTTTTTCCTCCCCCTAAATCTGAAGCCTTCGATATTTATTTATAGTCGTGGGAGGCGGTTTACTATGTTTTGCAGTTAAGCATTGTTAAACATATCCTCTGAAGCAGTTCTGTACGTATCATGCTTTTCAATGAAAGTGATAAAGTGATAAGGTTTACATATAATTAATTATGAAACAAATTCATAAAGAAAATGATGAGTGGGATGCCCCCCCCCCCCCCCCCCCCCTAGGCCACGTTTCATTCTTCCCTCATAATACATAATTCATGATCATAAACATTGAAGTTGATGATAGGGGTATAAATAAAGTACAAAATGTTGATGTGGTGGAATTTGGGAACCCACCCCACGTGTACACAACCTCTTTTTATTTCTTATGTCTTTCATGTAATAATATATATAAACTAAGTTTAATTTGGTAATGATTATAATTATCTACAATAATAAACTATAGGGGTCGTTTGGTTGTGATATCTCGAATATCATGATATTCGAGATATCTAGGTATTGGAGGGTGAATGGGTTTATAGTGTAATTTTCTATTGTTTTAGGGTGCTATTGGATTAGGGGGTAAGTTATGTACATTTACAATGCTGCCCTTAATTTTGTCTTTTACTGACTATATAAACCCATTCTTAATCCTCCAACTCGTTTCCTATCTGCAAAATCCCTCTCCCATATCTACAAAGACGACGATGGCAACATTCTTCCAGCACTTTCGTCGCGATCGGACGCAGAAAGTCAGCCCAAAACGACTCTCCGTTGGCGCGTCGACCTGATTCCCCAAGTAATTCCAACGTTTCTTTCCATATTCTACTTGCATAATTCGTTCCCAATTTTTCGTTCGAAGGATTAGGGTTCGGTGGTTCCCCCAAATTCGAACCATCCGACTTTTAATTGACCCAGGGATTATTCGTCGCCGATATTGAGGTTGTAATATTGGTACATTGGTTGGTGTTATAACTCCAGATTAAGCAAGAATTTTTGGGGCTTCTCAATGGTTGAACTACAATTCTATCCTTCTCACTCATCTCGCTTGCAGGTTCACAAACAATGGGGTGGTTCCAAAGTGCGATTGTGGACGACCGGCAAAGTTATGCGGGCTTCAGGATTCTTCAATTGCCAATCCACACCGGTACAACTACTACTTCGGCTGCTACAAGCGAAACGGCGGCTGCTCATGCTTCATGTGGTGCAAGCACTGTGGTCCGCTAGAAGATGGCGACGAGTATGTCGAAACATACGATGAGATGATCATTAAGAACCTAGAACTTAAAGAGAATGAAAGGTTGCGCTACAGGATTCGCCGATTGGAGTCCGACACAGACTCGAACGATGGGTTTAGCTCCATAATGCTGTTTAGTACCTTCATTGTGGAATAAAAATTCGTACGTAGGCTTCCATATGTGTTGGATGTCGAATTTTTATTAACATTAATAATGCATATCACCTGAAGAAACTAGTTTCTATATGAGGGTTGGGACCTCTACTACTGCATCTACCTTGTACGTTGTACCTGTGATTTGAATGTAGTACATGGTTTGAGTTTGTCCATGGAATTTGTGGTCAGTTCTGCTGTTCGACACTGCATCATTGTTCTTCTCGTCTGAGTTTGCAAATTTTGTTCGTGTAATCGGAAGAACTCATCATTTCATTCATTCGAAATCTAGTAATCCAAATAAGTCAACACAAAGCATTAATATAAGGACTGTACTAAACATGCATTCATATTACAATCCAGAAACTGGCAGTGAGTTTGTTCATACCCTCTCGGGTTGTGGTCCTACCCTAACGATCAGTACTACTACTTACATAATACCACGCTCTATGTACGTCGCATAATACAACACTAGAGCTACATCACCTACGAGAACCGAGTGTTCCACCCCCAAAATATTAACCCACCACTTACCCTTTCCCCCTTCATCAATTTTGTACTACTCCAAAACGGTAAGGATGAAGTCCTCCTTCATCTCATCCGTCGGTAACATGCAGAACGTCTCCCAATCGGCAGGATCCTTCATGAGAATCCTGATGGCCTTCAAACCCTGCGGATATGAAATCCCTAGCAACCTGTTAATCTCATCCACCAGGAATTGTCGTCTGCTGGCGACATCCTCTGGCAGACACCAATTATTGGTGAGACGCTCTATGTTTGTTGTAGTCTTCGCAATACTCTCCTGGAAAGTAGCCATTTGCTCATGAATTGCTGCAAGGTAGTTCTCGGTTGCCTGTTGTCGGGACCGCTTAGAACCATACGACATACCCTTTCCCTTGTCCGATGCTTCCTTCGTAGCGGTATCCTCTTGGACGTCCTTCGTAGCAGTATCCTCATCGACGTCCTTCAGTCCTTCAGCATTCATGTCGTAGCCTTCGTTTATGAGATCCTCCATCATTGGGGTTGTTTCAGCAGCGTACGCGTCAAAGGACCTCTCTCGTCGTATCTGACCCTCTAGACGGCTAGCTGCATCCCTGGCAGTCATGCTCTCACTGCCATCCGCCTGTGTAACCTCAAAGATCTTACACAGCTCATCCCAATACGGGAGACGATTATTGTTCATCCCGGCAGCCTGCTTGTGACTCTGCAAAGCATCACATGAGAGACCCCATCAATTATGTCTGCCAAAGTTAAACACTTATCGTATGTGATTCGGGAGCTGTTCGTACCTTTACCCAACCAGCAAAAATATCAGGATCACACTCACAACAGCCCTTGTCTAGGTTCCAACCCATTCCCGAAGCATTCATGAGGTCCAACTGGGCGTGGAACTTCAGCTTCAAGTACTGGAACTTGGTCTTGCAACTCTCTGCAGTATGCTTCGTGTTTGGCGCCAAAAGCTTGAGCTACTTCTCAACATCTGTGTAGCCAATTGGTTTCTGTAGCGTCCCACCCTTCAAAGCCCCTAATTCCTGTAAGAGACAACAGAATGTCGAAGAAGAACCGCTCCTCTTTGTCGGACCATGCTTTGTACGCCCTCGCCACAGGTTGAAGTTGCTACTGTGTTATTGATTACAAATAACACATGAACAAATAAGAATGATGGATGTGAATAAGGTAAACAAAGGTATTGCAGTAAACAAAGTAGAATGCCAAGTTGAAGTACACATCATACAACTATCAAATGGTTCCGGAAACTAAACTACTTAACACTCTAGCAAGCTGGCAAGACACATTATTCAATCCTAAACTCCCGAGACGTTGAGAACAACGACATAAACCACCATCTCTCTAGAAAATCACCCTGAAACCCTAACCTCTACCCCTAGTTGCCCACATGGTTTCGGCCAACTCATTACGGAATGCGGCTCATTGGAGGCTTCAACCGCTGAGATGTGAGGAGGATCATTTGAACTTCTCTGGTTTCCCGATTGCGTAACCGGTGGGATATACGCTTGTTCAAAAATGTCTGGCCCGCTAGTTGTACGAATGAAGTTGTGCAGAAGAAAGCAAGCATTAGTAATCATTGACACCATTGTCGGGCTAAACCATGAACTGTCTCTTAACAACGCCCACCGCATCTTAAGAATACCAAATGCGCATTCGATGACTTTTCGAGCCCGCGAGTGCCTCATGTTGTAGTTCTCCTCTTTGGTCCTAGGACGATTTCGGCCCAAATCATTGAGGTGATACCGCTGCCCTCTTAAAGGCGCCAAGAACCCTGTTGCATTCGTGTACCCAGCGTCGCATAGGTAGTACATTCCTGAAAGGAAGTGCACAAGCATATAAGCCAAAGTTAAAGTGTATTAATCCTCCAAAAAAATAAAGATAATGACTTACCCGCTGGTACACTAAAGCAATCTTCTCGTGCTAGTGCGTCCTTTAGAACACGACTGTCATGAGCTGATCCGGGCCACCCGGTGAGACAGTAGATGAACTGTAGATTCTGATTGCAAACCCCCAACACGTTGATTGCTGTCACAGCTTTTCTATTGCGGTATTTGGGGGCCGATGCGGTGCTTGTGCGCACAGAAACCATCATCCCGTCTAATGCCCCTAAAGCCCCCTGCACAAAGTAATAACAAAACTGTTACATATAAGGTCATAGTGAATGGAGGACGAACTTATATGAAACTTGTTATGTTGTACCTGAAAATATTTCCATTTCTTGTTCGTCCAATTTGGGGGAACTAGAGTTGGTTTAGCCAGAAGCTGCGATTCCATTTTAAGTATTGACAACAAAACCAACTTGAAAACACGACTGATTGTCTCCGCCGATCGTTGGAAGAGGAACTGCGCTTTTCTATTCTTAATGTTGTGGCCAATGGTGACAAGGAAGATGGCTACCATTTCGTTGACGTCCATGTTCTTGCTACGTTGCAGCCCCCCCTCTGTCTGTAACACCGTGCACAATTTGCGGAATATGTGCTTTCTCATTCGTAACATGTTCACGCACATCTGATCGGTAGTCTTAGTGGCATAGTGTAAAAACCCCACCCTATACACTTCACGAGGTAATGGCAAGACTATGGTGGTTGGGTCAGCCCTACGGTTCGACTGAAGCAAAGACTGTGCGACAACTAACTTGGACAGCAAGACCATGTACTGTTGCATCAACTTGAACCACATAGCAATAACGCTTGCGATAACCTGCTGTCATTCCCTTAGGGACGGTCTCCTAGCCATTCCTATAGACCCACTAGACACACGGTCACTAAAGGTTCGAATAAGCTAGGGTCGCACATGAAAGAAATGCATGCATACGAGGACACCGTGAACCACCAACAGTATGGGAAGTATACACAGTAAAATGTTCAAATTATGGGGATGTGCGAAGTACCTTGTTGCAGAACAGTTGTTGTAGGCTGAGATGACAGACTGTAAACTATGAACCCTGAACCCTGCGAACAACAACCCAGATTAATTGAAGGAATCAAACAGGCATTCTCCATTAGGCTATGGTAATCTGTGTTGTACTTAAAGCTACTGCTATTCTACTACCCAAAACCATATTATGTATGAATTCTTACAACTCTACGCCACTAGTCTTGCCATTGATGTTAAGAATTGGTTGATTAATAAAGCCTTCAGCTTCAAGCACGTTGTAATATTGTGCAGTAAATAGGCATGGTTGATAAATAGATATGTTTGATTAGTTAGCAGCCCCAATTATATGGGTGGGAGTGTTGAGTTCAAATCAGATTAGTTACATGGGTGAGCATCCATGATGAAGAACAATGGCTGAATATGAAATTCAAGAATTGAATAGCAAAAGCTTTTTCAATCATAATTTATTCAAAACCTAAGTTACCCTTGGTAAGCTGTGGGTCAATGAAGAACAGTGGCTGAAATGCCCAGGTATTAGTGAAGAAGAAGATGAAATAGGATGGCCAAAGTTTGATTACTGGAAAAGGACTGACAACCTGAACCCTAAACGTATGCGAAATCGAAAGTTGCCGTCGACAACGCGTAGGTGGTTGGAGATCGATGGGCTCAATGATAAACCTAACAGATGACGGAGAGAGGAGAACGAATGAATAATAGAGGGACTTACCAGCGTCGTATGGAGGCTCACGATTATGCTACAACTGGATGGTATCGGAAGCCGAATGGAATCGGAAAACGGCGTCGACTGTGCTTGAAGCTTTGGATGTGGGTTTACGGTCGGTGATATGAGATAAGTTGGTGGAGAGAGTAAAGTAGCATTTAATGAATGACATGTAATAAAGGGAAAAGACTGGGGGCATATTGGTCCAAAATTTTTGATTATCACCCTTTTCTTTAGATAACCACCTCTTGAGGTGGATATCTATATCACCCATTTGAGGGGGTTATTAGCTAGCTAATTAGGATCCAAAAAATAGTGTTAATGGTCAATAACATGATATTTGGTGCTATTAATATCAATAGCACCCATACCAAATGACCCCTATATCAAATTGGCAGATATCTTAGGTATGGTCAGAACGGATGTTACATGGATTAACTCTAAAGGCCCTTATTGGTTAAGTGAATCTATTGAAAAGATTAATTATTTAATTCGACGTTTTAGAACAAGGCGGACGTTCATCACTATCCTTTATTCTAACAAGAATCTAATGTTGGTGCTCAGGCCAGAGAAGAAACAGATTTAAAGAACGAATCAAACATGAATAAAAAAGTCTGAATTCAAGTTTAACTGCTCGTCGATCCGTGACTTCTTTAAAGCCCCGATCACTTAGGGTTCATCTAATCTAAACTAGGGAATTTTAGCTACTCATATCCGATAAACAAGAATAAGAAACTACAAAAGAATTCATCTTAGGGAGGAAGAACAGAGACACTAAAAATCCTAATTCTGATGATTCCGAGCAGCTTTGATCTTGAAAATCTTCAAATCCTTCTGCCTTCGAAGGATAACCGTTTCTCGTCGGAGCTCCGGTCATGTAAACCCCTTCTAACTTCATATGATCTTTTATTTTTTGGTGTTTCATGTGGAAAACCCCTTCGTTTTAGGGGTTGATTTTGATTTTTTTTGTTTATGAAATCAGAAGTTTCAATTTTGGGGATTTTGTTTCAAAACCGTGTGGTCGAATCAGGTAGTACCTTAGCTAGTACATGTATTAAACTAACAGATTGATTGATTGGCTGTTTGGTTCCAATCAACGAGAAGAGAGCTTATAAATGAAACCCCCTAAGATTACCAAGGCATTGGCAATCACAAGACTGACAGGTTTCAGACTTAATTCAGTCAGTTCTTAATCACTGTCGTAGCTCCTTACCTTTAGGTCTAAGTCCATGAACGTTCGCTACTATTGAACTAGTTACAACGATTAATTATTGTTCCGTGTGTTCGCTTCTGCAACGGATAACTGATTGGTGCACTTAAATTAATTCTATGGGCTACCCTTGAAATGGATTAACACTAAATGGCCCTTATTGGTTAAGTGAATCCGTTGAAAAGGTTAATTGTTTAATTCAACGTTCTAGAACAAGGCGGACGTTTGCCACTATCCTTTATTTTAACAAGAATCTAATCTTGGTGCTCAGGCTAGAGAAGAAATATATTTAAAGAACGAATCAAACATGAATAAGAAAAGTCTGAATTCAAGTCTAACTGCTAGTCGATTCGTGACCGCTTTAAAGCCCCGGGTCACTTACGGTCATCTACTCTAAGCTAGAGAAGTTTAGCTACTCATATCCGATAAACAAGAATCAGAAACTACAAAAGAATTCATCTTAGGGAGGAAGAACAGAGATACACTAAAAAACCTAATTTTGATGATTCGGGCAGCTTTGATCTTGAAAATCTTCAAATCCTTTGCCTTCGAAGGATAACCATTTCAAGTTTGAGCTCCAGTCAGGTAAACCCCTTCTAACTTCATATGATCTTTCATTTTTTGGTGTTTCATGTGGAAACCCCTTCGTTTTAGTGGTTATTTTGATTTTTGGTTTATGAAATCAGAAGTTTTAATTTTGCAGATTTTGTTTCTGAATGTGTGGTAGAATCAGTAGTACCTTAGCTAGTACTAGTATATTGATAGATTGGTTGTTTGGTTTCAATTAAGGAGAAGAGAGCTTATAAATGAATCCCCTAAGATTACCAAGGCATTGGCAATCACAAGACCGTCAGGTTTCAAACTTAATTTAGTCAGTTCTTAATCACCGTCGTAGCTCCTTACCCTTAGGTTTAAGTCCATGAACGTTCGCTACTATTGAACTAGCTACAAAGATCAATTATTCTTCCGTGTGTTCGCTTCTACAACGAATAACTGATTAGTGCACTTAAATTAATTTTATGAGCTACTCTTGAAATGGATTAACCCTAAATGGCCCTTATTGGTTAAGTGAATCCGTTGAAAAGGTTAATTATTTTATTCGACATTCTAGAACAAGGCGAACGTTTGCCACTATCCTTTATCTTAACAAGAATCTAATCTTGATGTTGAGGCCATAGAAGAAACAGATTTAAAGAACGAATCAAACATGAATAAGAAAAGTCTGAATTGAAGTCTAACTGCTCGCCGATCCATGACCGCTTTAAAGCCCTGGGTCACTTAGGGTTCATCTAATCTAAGCTAGAAAAGTTTAGCTACTCATATTCGATAAACAAGAATCAGAAACTACAAAAGAATTCATCTTAGGGAGGAAGAACAGAGAGACACTAAAAAACCTAATTTCGATGATTCCGAGCAGGTTTGATCTTGAAAATGTTGAAATTGTTCTGCCTTCGAAGGATAACTGTTTCCAGTTGGAGCTCCAGTCAGGTAAACCCCTTCTAACTTCATATGATCTTTAAATTTTTGGTGTTTCATGTGGAAAACCCTTCGTTTTAGGGGTTGATTTTGATTTTTTGGTTTATGAAATCAGAAGTTTTAATTTTGCAGATTTTGTTTATGAACTGTGTGGTAGAATCAAGTAGTACCTTAGCTAGTACTAGTATATTGATAGATTGGTTGTTTGGTTTCAATTAATGAGAAGAGAGCTTATAAATGAATCCCCTAAGATTACTAAGGCATTGGCAATCACAAGACCGGCAGGTTTCAGACTTAATTTAGTCAGTTCTTAATCACCGTCGTAGCTCCTTACCCTTAGGTTTAAGTCCATGAAGGTTCGCTACTATTGAACTAGCTACAAAGATCAATCATTCTTCCGTGTGTTCGCTTCTACAATGGATAACTGATTAGTGCACTTAAATTAATTTTATGAGCTACTCTTGAAATGGATTAACCCTAAATGGCCTTTATTGGTTAAGTGAATCCGTTGAAAAGGTTAATTATTTTATTCGACGTTCTGGAACAAGGCAGACGTTTGCCACTATCCTTTATTTTAACAAGAATCTAATCTTGGTGTTGAGGCCAGAGAAGAAACAGATTTGAAGAACGAATCAAACATGAATAAGAAAAGTGTGAATTGAAGTCTAACTGCTCGCCGATCCATGACCGCTTTAAAGCCCCGGGTCACTTAGGGTTCATCTAATCTAAGCTAGAGAAGTTTAGCTATTCATATCCGATAAACAAGAATCAGAAACTACAAAAGAATTCATCTTAGGGAGGAGAATAGAGAGACACTAAAAAACCTAATTTCGATGATTCCGAGCAGCTTTGATCTTGAAAATCTTGAAATCCTTCTGCCTTCGAAGGATAACTGTTTCCCGTTGTAGCTCCAGTCAGGTAAACCCCTTCTAACTTCATATGATCTTTCATTTTTTGGAGTTTCATGTGGAAAATCCCTTGGTTTTAGGGGTTGATTTTGATTTTTTGGTTTATGAAATCAGAAGTTTTAATTTTGCAGATTTTGTTTCTGAACTGTGTGGTAGAATCATGTAGTACCTTAGCTAGTACTAGTATATTGATAGATTGGTTGTTTGGTTTCAATTAAGGAGAAGAGAGCTTATAAATGAATCCCCTAAGATTACCAAGGCATTGGCAATCACAAGACTGCCAGGTTTCAGACTTAATTTAGTTAGTTCTTAATCACCGTCGTAGCTCCTTACCCTTAGGTTTAAGTCCATGAACGTTCTACTATTGAACTAGCTACAAAGATCAATTATTCTTCTGTGTGTTCACTTCTACAACGAATAACTGATTAGTGCACTTAAATTAATTTTATGAGCTACTCTTGAAATGGATTAACCCTAAATGGCCCTTATTGGTTAAGTGAATCTGTTGAAAAGGTTAATTATTTTATTCGACGTTCTAGAACAAGGCAAACGTTTGCCACTATCCTTTATCTTAACAAAAATCTAATCTTGGTGTTGAGGCCAGAGAAAAAACAGATTTAAAGAACGAATCAAACATGAATAAGAAAAGTCTGAATTGAAGTCTAACTGCTCGCTGATCCATGACCGCTTTAAAGCCCCGGGTCACTTAGGGTTCATCTAATCTAAGCTAGAGAAGTTTAGCTACTCATATCCGATAAACAAGAATCAGAAACTACAAAAGAATTCATCTTAGGGAGGAAGAACTGTGAGACAGTAAAAAACCTAATTCCGATGATTCCGAGCAGCTTCGATCTTGAAAATCTTCAAATCCTATGCTCCGAGCGTCCTCTGGTACTCCAAAATATGCTCTAAACTCTCTCCAAGTTGTGGCTCTATCTGGAAAATTGAATGTGTCTTGGGAAAGGGTGGAACATGTGCTTAAATAAGGCTGAAACCTGAGTTCATCTTTGATCTGGAAAACACAAGGTTCTCGCCGAAAACCTTGAGGTTGTCGGCGAGAACCTCTTCACAAATAATTTGGAAATTTCGTCAAGATTTTGGAGGTGTTTTTCAATACCTTCTCGGCTAGAACTTGAAGGTTCCCGTCGAGAACCTCCCTCCGGTGATAGAATTTGTCCTTCCTTCATCCTTTGGCTTCTCTAACGGTTCCGAACTCTTTAACGAAGCTCCATTGCATCTCGAACACTTCCAACAGTTACTTAATTGAGTGTACTCAAAGAGACACTAGAAAACACATCAAATAGACTCGAAATAGGACAAGGTAACCAAATCGATCAGAAATAGAGTGAATGAACTAAAATTCAACAAACTGTCCCTAAAATGTGCTATAGACAACGAAATTCTGCTTAATTAGGGGCAATAATCACGATTAATCCAGTATCATCAAATTGAAAATTTGGAATGGTGATGCGCGAGATTTAACTCACAACAATCAAGGTCGTATTCCACGAGGGCTCTCTCAAAAGCTTGTACTCACACGGTTCATGGACGGTCTATTCATTTAAAATAAGATTTGGTTTGAAATAAGAACAAAAGAAAACATAAAGAAAACTAAACAAACAAAGCAAAACAAAAGGGTGCAAATCAAAGGTAAAGGAGGTTAACTTGGAAAGATAGGTTCATCATGCTCAAGAGGTATAAATGCACAAACAAGCCAAACATGATCGAGGATGCAATCGAATGACCATGCAAATCCCTTCTATAGACTCAATGCACTCTCGTCGCACCAAATCCCTATCCTAGAACCACTCAACCTAGGCTCTCGCTCTCAAGCTAAGTGACTAAGGATGCATTAAAGGTGTTTGATGAAATGCCAAGCTACAAAACCCTCTCCTATGACTCTATGACCACTAGGCTAGACACCACACTATCATGTCAATGTCCTAACACTAAGAGAATCATCCAAAGACTAATCAAAGTTCAATTGAGTGAAAATCCTAATGCACACCAAGTGTTCGATAAAATGCACAAGTGAGAAATCATGCAACTATGGTTGAATTGAGATGATCTAATCTCTTAGAACACACTCTCTTCAATCCCTAGACCTACAATCCATGTAATCCAAGCACTCTCATGCATTACATTACAAATAATAGACCAATCAAGCCATAGCCATCAATGGAATTAACAACAAGTCATAGAGACCATCTTCTTACAAACCAAGATCAATCATGGCAAGTTTATACAATTAACCTCTATCCTAGTACAACCATCTATCAATCCAAGAAAACCTAGGAAATCAGCCACACATGGCCAAGGGTACACAAGAGAAAGAAAGAGAGATGGTCACCAAGGGTTCCATGGCAATCCTCTTCTTGCAAGCTCCTCTCCCAAGGTTGTGGGCTTCAATCCAAGCTCCTTACTCCAATTTGCACCTTGCTCTAGGATTGATGAAGGATTGGTTGATGAGGAGAAAGTGTTGGAGAAGTTGAGAGGAAAGAGGAATTGATCGGCAATGTGTAAAATAAGATATGAGCTCCTTTTCTTTAATTCTCGCCCCTTCTTCTTTATATAGCACGCCGGAAGACACTAGAATTTTCGGCGAAAATAATGTGAGATTTTCGCCGAAACTGCCTTTGTAAACACCGTCCGGCTTGCCATCTCTTCATAGATTTTCGGCGAAAACATTGCATAATTTTCGCCGAAAATAACTTCAATGATCAAACGTCCGCCGCCTGTTTAGAGTTTTCGGACCGAAGACTTGACAACCTCGCCGAAAAATTCCTCTTCGGCGAAAATGCTATGACATTTTCGCCGAAAAATCCTTCAGCTTAAAGTGCATTTTCTTCGATCTTGCAACGTCCATATCTCCTCCTTCCTAGCTCCGATTGACCTCCCGTTTGATCCTACGTGCTCCTTGTCACCAGTACTACAATGCCAAGACCTGAAAATACAAAGAAAACACCTCCAATAGACATGGAATTGGCCTCAAAGTGGCAACCGGGCAACAAAATAGCACTTAGCACAAAACTTCGATAAAAACACATTAAGCATGGCATTTAAGGATCAAACAAGGGCATTTCATAGGCTAATCGAAGGCTTAAAATGCACCAAATAAAGTCACATCAAATTCCCCTACGACTAAGCTTTGCTTGTCCTTAAGCAAATAAACTAGAAAACATCCAAGCTCACAAATGACAAGATCGGTCCATTGAGATTCAAGCAATAACAATTCGGCTTAAACTGTTCCACGAACAAACTTAACCTACACATGCAAGAACGTCAACCAAACAAGTCTAGACCTCACTAATAACTGCACACTTCAAGTAGTGGTTAATTGGGATACAGAAAAACCGACCACGACAACACCAACTCTAATCAAAAGGACTTGAACTCAGGAAAGGGGACGGATAAGACGGGGGAAAGGAGAATTTTTGAAAGTGGTGAGTGATCATGATGTGGCTATCGACTCGACTTCATCCGCTTCTAGATCCGCACTTTACAAACTCTGGCTAGGATCAAGGGCTACATTTGAGAACTCTTTTTCTTTCTTTTCTTTTCTTTTCATTTCCATTTTTTCTTCTTTTTTTCTTACTGCGTACTAGTGCTCGATTCAACACTTCACTTAGGTGTTGAACCTGCCTAGCTCACAGCCTTTGCCCTTTTGCTAGTGCTCAACCCGACACTTCACTAAGGTGCCGAGCTTGCCTAGCTTTTCTTTTGAGCATTTTCTCTTCTTTTTCTTTTTTTTTCTTTTCTTCACAATTTAGCCACTTGATCCTTAGCCCCTTACAACTTTCACACAAGATTTTGAGTTGGATTCCGTCTAATCTCAAGCCACAATCACGAAAGATCAAAAAGGGTAAAGAAAGACATGGAAAAGGGGTGAAAATTTTGATTGCCTTCATCATCTTAGACCGGTGTTATCGAGCGGTACAAAAACACGTATCAACCCATCAACCAACACACAAGAGTGATAAAATCTCTGTTCTGGCCTAGACTCATTTGATATTAGCGCTAACACGCTGGTTATAGGTTCTAAGTGGAACAGTCCAAACGTCATTGCGAAAGCTAGAAGCCAATCAAACACCAAAAGTCAAGAACCGAATGATTCTACAATAGAGGAATTTGACATTCAATTAAGATCATGCAAATCATCAAAGCATAGCCTTATCTCTCTACCACAAATAATCACACCAAAACCTCAAACTCCCCTACGACTAACATGAGCATTGTCCTCAATGATCAAGAGAGAGAGGGTAAGGTGGAACGAAGTTACCGCGTTGGTAGAGAGGAGCATAGGACGTAATAGAGGTGAAAAAGTTTCATGATGATCCTTGGTGAAGAGTGATCCAAAATGCTTGCCAAACCTTATTCAAAAAGCTAAAACAACACAAAAAACCTCAAACAAGAATTAAAAGCGAAAAAGTAAAGATAACATGGGGTGCCTCCCAAGAAGCGCTTGGTTACCATCTTAAGCTCGACGATACCTGCGTTATGGTGTCCAACTTAGCACCTCCTTCAAGTCAAGTAGCTTCTTCCATGATGAGAGTTGAGCTCCAAGTAGCGATAGAAGCAAATGGTAGAATGACCAATGAGCTAAGCTTGAGTTCCAATTGTTACCTTGACATGGCCTTCTACCATTGAGTTTAGGAGTTTGAGGAAGAATGTATGGAAGGGAGCCTCCATTGAGATCCATTGTCTCCAAGTTGGTGATGCCACTCAAGGAGTCTTCCGGTTCAAACATGGGCGGCTTCTCTTCCATTATCACCTTAGGGGAGGTTATGAAGCTTGTGTCCGTCTCTTGACACAAGTACTTCATGATCAAGCAAGAAGATTGAAGAGTACTCACAATCCTTGGTGGGACCACAATAGAGTGGTGTTGTTCACTTTCGTGCTCCACTCTCGGTGTCACCTCTTCTTGAAGCGTCTCCAAATCATCTCTCACCTCCTCCAAAGGGTCATCATCCTCAAGTCTCCTTGATTCTTCTATCCTCACATCATTGTCATATGGCGTCTCCATGGGAAGAACATGTTCCTCAATCGCCTCCACTACCAAATCTTCATCCGTTTCAAGCTCTTCGGATTCACAAGTGTCATCTTCATCATCATAAACTTGCTCCACATGATTGGGATGTCGTTCATTCTCAAGATTCTTCGTGACGAGCTCTATGCTTTGGGATAAACGGTTAACTCGGTTTGCATTATCCTCCGCAATTTGTAAGATCTCTAGCATGAAAGAAGGCGGAAGAGGTTTCTCATGACTCACGAATTCCTCTTGGGGAGACTCACTCTCTTCTTCTTCCATGACAAGCACTTCCGGTTCAAGGGTGTCGGAGATGAGCTTCACACTTTGAGTTAAACGATCCAACCGAGCCGCATTATCTTCCACCATTTGCAACATCTCCTCGATTGTGGAGGAAGGTGGAGGATGTTGTTCATCCTCTAGAGCTTCCTTGATGAGTGTCATGCCTTGAGCTAATCGATTAAGTTGGTTCGCATTGTCTTCCGCAATCCTCAAAGCTTCCTCAAGTGTGGAAAGAGGTGGAGGAGGTTCCTCATAGCTTACAAACTCCTCTCGAGGACGCTCACTTTCCTTCACCATTTTCAAGAGCTCCTCTAGCATAGAAGAAGGTTGAGAGGGTTGCTCATAGCTTGTGAACTCCTCTTGAGGACGCTTGCTTTCTTCAACCATCTTAAAGAGCTCCTCTAGCATGGAAGGCGGTGGAGAATGTTGTTTATGACTTGTGAAATCCTCTTGATAATACTCCGTCAAGACTTGATGGTAGGGTGGAGAAGGATAAGGACATTGCTCATTCCACATGGGTGTTGAAGCTTGTTGTTCTTGATCCCACCATTGGTTATCTCCCTCATAAGTTCCTTGGTAGTAGTTGGATGAAGTAGGATTACCATAGTATGGGTTAGGAGATGGATTCCACCCTTGATAGGTGCCATAACCATTACCTCCATTCCATGAGTTCATCTTACTTGCAACCTTGCTCCCATGAATTAGATAGGTGGATAAGGGACCTACAAACACGCACAACAAACACAACCAAGTAGTACAACAATGCGGGATAACAAAACCACAAAAACAAATAACAAAAACAATAAACAAAGAAGCAAAACTAAAACGGAAGGAAGTGAATAGAACGGTCCACTACTAGTGCTTTCAAAGGATTGAGAAAGGTCCCCGGCAACAGCGCCAAAAACTTGATGCGAGATTTAACTCACAACAATCAAGGTCGTATTCCACGAGGGCTCTCTCAAAAGCTTGTACTCACACGGTTCAGGGACGGTCTATTCATTTAAAATAAGATTTGGTTTGAAATAAGAACAAAAGAAAACATAAAGAAAACTAAACAAACAAAGCAAAACAAAAGGGTGCAAATCAAAGGTAAAGGAGGTTAACTTGGAAAGATAGGTTCATCATGCTCAAGAGGTATAAATGCACAAACAAGCCAAACATGATCGAGGATGCAATCGAATGACCATGCAAATCCCTTCTATAGACTCAATGCACTCTCGTCGCACTAAATCCCTATCCTAGAACCACTCAACCTAGGCTCTCGCTCTCAAGCTAAGTGACTAAGGATGCATTAAAGGTGTTTGATGAAATGCCAAGCTACAAAACCCTCTCCTATGACTCTATGACCACTAGGCTAGACACCACACTATCATGTCAATGTCCTAACACTAAAAGAATCATCCAAAGACTAATCAAAGTTCAATTGAGTGAAAATCCTAATGCACACCAAGTGTTCGATAAAATGCACAAGTGAGAAATCATGCAACTATGGTTGAATTGAGATGATCTAATCTCTTAGAACACACTCTCTTCAATCCCTAGACCTACAATCCATGTAATCCAAGCACTCTCATGCATTACATTACAAATAATAGACCAATCAAGCCATAGCCATCAATGGAATTAACAACAAGTCATAGAGACCATCTTCTTACAAACCAAGATCAATCATGGCAAGTTTATACAATTAACCTCTATCCTAGCACAACCATCTATCAATCCAAGAAAACCTAGGAAATCAGCCACACATGGCCAAGGGTACACAAGAGAAAGAAAGAGAGATGGTCACCAAGGGTTCCATGGCAATCCTCTTCTTGCAAGCTCCTCTCCCCAAGGTTGTGGGCTTCAATCCAAGCTCCTTACTCCAATTTGCACCTTGCTCTAGGATTGATGAAGGATTGGTTGATGAGGAGAAAGTGTTGGAGAAGTTGAGAGGAAAGAGGAATTGATCGGCAATGTGTAAAATAAGATATGAGCTCCTTTTCTTTAATTCTCGCCCCTTCTTCTTTATATAGCACGCCGGAAGACACTAGAATTTTCGGCGAAAATAATGTGAGATTTTCGCCGAAACTGCCTTTGTAAACACCGTCCGGCTTGCCATCTCTTCACAGATTTTTGGCGAAAACATTGCATAATTTTCGCCGAAAATAACTTCAATGATCAAACGTCCGCCGCCTGTTTAGAGTTTTCGGACCGAAGACTTGACAACCTCGCCGAAAAATTCCTCTTCGGCGAAAATGCTATGACATTTTCGCCGAAAATTCCTTCAGCTTAAAGTGCATTTTCTTCGATCTTGCAACGTCCATATCTCCTCCGTCCTAGCTCCGATTGACCTCCCGTTTGATCCTACGTGCTCCTTGTCACCAGTACTACAATTCCAAGACCTGAAAATACAAAGAAAACACCTCCAATAGACATGGAATTGGCCTCAAAGTGGCAACCGGGCAACAGAATAGCACTTAGCACAAAACTTCGATAAAAACACATTAAGCATGGCATTTAAGGATCAAACAAGGGCATTTCATAGGCTAATCGAAGGCTTAAAATGCACCAAATAAAGTCACATCAAATGGATTCGTGAGTGAGAGTTGATTGAGACTGTGAGAGAGAATAAAAGAATTCGGTCAATCGGTTAAATATAATCAACCAACGATTAACCGCGGTTTGACCAATAACCTACTTGACTAGATTGATCTAACCATTGCCGGACTAACCATCAAATTGGTTGACCGACGGCTAACCAAATTTGGTCGGTTAATTGGTTTTACTAATAACCTTAACTATATTGTCAAGCCCTATATGGAGCAGCCGGAAACCTTCAGAATTCTTCTTTATCCTAAACTCCACAACGATCATGAGTAGGTTAGAAGAAGAATGACACATTGAGACTTCCCTTTGGGACTACAACAATGGTGGGCACGTATGCCAGCTCATACATTGACCCACAACCGACACCTTTGTACATTTTTGTATATTCACTTTGGCACATAAATTTTCTTTTGCGTCCCTTATCAAGACCAGACTTAATAATAGAATTATGCAATGTAAAGAGTTTAATTCATGAGGGGAAATGGAAAAGCAGCGATAGAATGAAAAAAATGACACAATCACCACCCATTTCAATCAAAACACGACAATAATCAAACCCAAATGCATATCCCCCCACACTTAAACACAACAATGTCCCCATTGGACAAACAAAAATTGAAGGTGAAGGAGGGGAAAAGGGAAGATGATACCAGGAAAGTGACGTTGTTCTCAAGATGAAGCTTGGTGTCATGTACTTGAAGTTTTCACGTCCGCGTGCCTGCAATCAATCAAACATCTAACAAAAACACACATCCACAAATCCAAAACAAATAAAAGTCTTAAAACAGCAAAGAAAAAGTCTAAAATTTGGATACGGAAGGGGTGCTGCCCAAGAGCTCTATTTGTTTTAAGTTTTTTAGTTCGATGGTTCCTGAAAGGTTATGCAATCCAGCTTAGAACCTCTTGGATTGCCATCGGTTTCTTCATGTTGGAGATTTGGAGGCCAAGTAGCAATAAGAGTGAGAGGTTGAAGAGCTCATGAAGGATGGTTATGCTCCTTCTTTCTCCGTTTACCACTCTTCTAATTCTGCGCTTGAAAGGTTGTGATATGACCCAGCCCGGCTGCACTAGTACCCGCAGGTACTCCTACACCCCACCAAGGTCACCTGTCCGAGGCAGAACCCTAGGACCTCACAAGAAGCGTATAGATCCAAAGGCAGGCCATCTTCAAGCCCTAAAGCCAAGGTATGACAAGAAATATCGACTAAGGCCTTCCCTTGCAGGTAGAAAGACTCCAAGAGATGGAATGCTATTCTAGACCATGCTGTTGGCCGAGGATATAAGCCCTAGAACCAAAAAAAAGCCTCAGCCTGCTCCTAGCCTATCCTCCAGGAGCCCTGAAGAAGAAGTCGGTCCCTTGAATGACCCCTGGAAGCATTTCTGGAGTACAGAAGGAAGAAAGCCCAAGAACATTTGGCCTGGAGAGGAGAGCTTCCAAGGATTGACCATGGGCCGAGCCATGAGAAGAATTGGAGTCCTTGGCCCCGAAGCATGACACCTGGAGACCGACCTGAAGCTTAAAGAGGAAGGCCCAAGCAGAAATAGAAAGGGCCCGAGGAAAGGCTAGTCCCGAGCTTTAGACCGGCAGCCGAACCGATCCGATGGATCCCATGAAGCCGGCCAAGAAGACCGGGCCTTTTGGGCAAAACCCTTGCCCTTGGACCAGCCCGGCGCACCAATCCCCGTAACCGCCATCCGTATTAGGCCCACCGGGCTGCCGCCATAGCCCACCGGCCCGAGTAGCCTAATTCGGCCGGATTAGGGTTTTTGACCTATTTTAGGTCTTTCATTCTGTTTTAAAGACTTCAACTATTATTTTTATGTTTATTCCTTTTTGTCGGATTATTTAGGGGATTTAGGATTCTTTTTAGGAATAGAACTCTTTAAATTTTATTCTTATTTAGGAAGTAGTCTTTAGCGAGGAGAGCTTGTTCCCTCACCTATATAAGGAGGCCGCCGACCACCTCTTGTACACACAAACTTTTTGAAATAAACAACCCCTTTATAGAACTTTGTTCTTGAAACCCTTATTGTATTTGCATGTTGCAATACTGAAGGATCGACTTATCGTCAGAAGCATCCATCTTCTAAAGTGGCAACATCGACTTGATACTTCTGGTTCCTAGCTCTTTATAGCTAACGGGTCAAAGTCCTCTTCCATCCCCGGTTCCGACGGTTTCTTCCTCACTGCATGATCATCAGCTTGTGGTGTTTAAGGGTCGTCTGCCCTCGGTTGCAGCGGTTCACATCAGTTGGTATCAGAGCACGGTTCAAACTCAAGGACCACAATCTATCCCAGTCTCCAGGTTACCCTGGATTCATATCCTTTACTGCTTTTTTAGAAAATAGCTTCGAAAATTCCCTTCTATTTCAATTCTTGTTTTCAATTTTGTTGTAAGTTTATTTCTAAGAAGAGGGGATAGAAAATTTGCTTCCGTTTGCTAGTACTAACCATGGCAGACGAAAGACTAGCCAACATAGAAGGCCACCTCCAGACTCTTGGAGCTACCCTTGCTGCCGTTCAAGAAAACCGCACGGCTTCAAGCCGGAAGAGGACGAGACGAGCGCCGAGAGGACAACCCTGAAGATCTAAACTGAAGAGTCCGAAGGCTAGCTCAGGAGATTGATGATGATGGGAGCAACCTCAAGTTCACCGTGCCCAAGTATGCCGGCAAGTATGATGCCGATGAGTACTTGGGTTGGGAGAGAAGTATGGAGGATTTCCTCGAATGTCATCTCTATTCTGAAAGAAAGAAGGTAATCCTCGCCACTCTTGAATTCACTGACTATGCTGCTCTATGGTGGAACCAATTCAAGAGCCAGGTTCAAAGAGATGAGGAAGCCCCCATCGAGTCATGGCGAGATCTCAAGAGAATAATGGGGAAGAAGTTTTTTCGGGAACCTATATCCGGGACCTACACACCTCTCTCCGAACCCGAAAGCAAGGCACCATGTCCGTGGTGCAATATACCAAGGAGATAGAGATGTTGGTAGCCAGACTCGACCTCAGAGAAGAACCAGAAGCGAAGATAGCCAGGTTTGTGGGTGGACTACACCTTGAGATCATGCATCAAGTCAATATACTTAACTATGTTGACTACGAAGATCTCAAAGCTCTAGCTAACCGCGTGGAGAGAGTGTTGAAGAAGGGCTACACGAGAAGACCAGCCAATGCCCCGTGGAGAGGAGGCTCAAGTGCAAGCCAAGCCCCATGGAAGCCCAAACAACCCCGACGCCCCAGCTCACGGCCAAACCCTAACCCTACGGATTCGGCACCATCGGTAACACCTGCCCCACCTACTTCTAAGGTTCAAAACTCTAACCTACGTCCTAGTGGAATTGTGTGCTTTAAATGTCAAGGTAGGGGACATATCTCAAGGGACTGCCCTAATCAACGAACGATGGTGATAAGAGAAGGAGGAATCGAGACAGATGATGAAGAAGATGAGAAGAAGGAAGAAGAAGAAGAATCAGATGAAGGATAACAAGTTAAGCCCGAAGGGTTTGAGAAGTTTGCAGGGTTAATCTCTAAAACCCTAGCACTCGGCGCCCTGACGCCCAGTCCGGCACTGCCCGACCGGGCCTGACCAGCCCCAGCGCTCGGCCCTAACTGGCGCTGCCCGACCAGCCTTGGTGCCCCAGCACCCAGCCCCAGTGCTGCCCGACCAAGCCTCGGCGCCCCAGCGTTCGGCCCCGACCCCGACTGGCACTGCCCGACCAACCTCGGCGCCCCAGCACCTAGCCCTGGTGCTGCCCGACCAGGCCCCGGCGCCACACCTCTCGGCCCCGACGCCGACTTGCCCGCCCCAACCAGTCCTAGCGCCCCAGCACCCGGCTCCGGCCCTGCCCTACCAGGCCCCGGCCCCCCAGCACCCGGCCCCGACCTATCACTGCCCGACGCCCCCCGGCGCATCACCACCCGACGTGGCCCTCGACGGATACACCATCCGACGTGTCCGGTGCGTCCCTGCCCGACGCTCCGCCGTGGTCCTACTCGACCCCGACTGCCCTGACGCAATGATGCCCGACGCCACCGACCAGCCGATGCCGGATGGCCCCAAGCACCCCGCCGCCTCCCGACGCCGCCGCCCTGCCCGACGTTCCCTGGCATACCCCCGGCACCTCCGGAACCTTAGTGCCCTTACCTGACGCTTAACCGACGGCCCCTTGTGCACCTAGATTTCAATGGGAGGTCACCTCCCGACGAGTTCTGAGGGCTGCCCCGAGCAAAGAAGATCCGGATACGGATCCGGATGTGGAAATGAGTGAGGAACTCTCACCGGCTACCTCCCCAAGCCTTAACATTATTGTTCATAGTTTTTCAGGAGAAGGAGCTATGTAGACCGATGGAGAAAGCACTGAAGGACCTGAGCCTTGGTCCAATACTTACTCAAGTGACACTCCCAAGTCTAAAGATGATGTTGAGTCTTCCCCGACCGTAACCAGCAAAATTGCTGAAGTGTGGAAGAGAGTGATGAGTGCTAGAAAAGGACATGAGATGGATTTGGGGACAAATCCAAGGCAATCAGAGGGGGATGATATGACCCAGGCCAGCTGCCCTAGTACCCGCAGGTACTCCTACACCCCACCAGGGTCACCTGTCCGAGGCAGAACCCTAGGACCTCACAAAAAGCGTATAGATCCAAAGGCAGGCCATCTTCAAGCCCTAAAGCAAAGGTATGACAAGAAATATCGACTAAGGCCTTCCCTTGCAAGTAGAAAGTCTCCAAGAGATGGAATGCTATTCCAGACCATGCTGTTGGCCGAGGATATAAGCCCTAGCACCGAAGAAAAGCCTCAGCCTGCTCCTAGCCTGAACTCCAGGAGCCCTGAAGAAGAAGTCGGTCCCTTGAATGACCCCCTGGAAGAATTTCTGGAGTACAGAAGGAAGAGAGCCCAAGAACACTTGGCCCGGAGGAGGAGAGCTTCCAAGGATTAACCATGAGCCGAGCCATGAGAAGAATTGGAGTCCTTGGCCCTGAAGCATGACACTTAGACCGACCCCACCCCCGGAAAGCTACGTCCGGAGCTACCTGGAGTACTACCTGAAGCTTAAAGAGGAAGGCTGATGACACTCGATTTGACGTAATTATCAGCCTCATTTAAGTGACATTTCCTTGCTTGAAACGTGGTTTTAGGGGTAAAATAGCGAATATTCAGTCAACTACCCTATTTCCTAGCGATTTGGTTACTTTGGCCTTTTTTGGGTCCATTTGATGGTTTTCTAGTGTTTTTGTGAAAGCATAGGTTTTTGCCATCATTTATGTAGCCACGGACGTGTTCAAGTCCTCAAGGAGTGAACCAGAAATCGAACCAGAGTCAGAACCGAAGATCCAACTGCCCAGCACAATGTTTTCGCCGAAAAGACTATGAGGATTTCGGCGAAAATACCTTCAGAAACTCACAGCCAACATCAGCTGATTTACACTGATGTTTTCGGCGAAAACTTCCTTAAGTTTTCATTGAAAATCATAGAAGAAATCAAACAGGGGATTTTAACTAAAGTTTTTGGCGAAAATTATTTGATATTTCTGCCGAAACTATCTTCCAAATTCGGCGCTGTATTGGAAACCCTAAGCGTACCTATTTAAAGAGAAGCAGCCGGCAGCCAAAAAGGCGGGGGGGGGGGAATCATTATTCATATTTTCACAAATCAGACTTTTGAGAGTCAGCCGACTCTAGGGTCCATAGATAGAGTTTAGAGAGTTCGAAGATCCGTGGAGAGATCGTGACGCCATCCTTCCACCTCGGAGAACTCGGAGCTTAAAGTTGAAGATCCAGGAGATCGAAGTTTCGCGGAGTCGTCAGAATTAGGTTTTTTAGTTCTTATCTGTTCTTCCTCTGTATGATGATCTTCTTTGTTGCCTTTGATTCTTCTGTTATCGTTATGAGTAGCTAAACTTGTAGAGCTTAGATTAGATGAACCCTAAGTGACCCAGGGCTTTAAAGCGGTCACGGATTGGCGGTAATTAGATTCGAAGTTCAATCAGTTTCTTTTGCATAGTTGTTTTGTTCATCATTGTTTATGTTTCTTCTCTGGTTGATCGCCTAGATTAAGTTTTTGCAAGCTAGGGTTAGTCGCCAGACAGCTTCCCTGCTTTGGCGCATAAACTTTTCTTCCTTGATCACCTAGTTTAGATTCTTGTTAAGCTGAAGATAGAAGCGAACGCTTGCCTCTCTTTAAAACATCAATTCAACCAATTAACCTTATAATTGGAGTGTGGCTTTCGTAGGAACCGATTAGGGTTAATCCACTGCAAGAGTAACTCATAAATCATTAGTAATTGCACCAGTTAATTAAGTCGTTGCGAGAGGCGACCGTACCCGGGCGGCTAGTTAATCTTGGTAGTTAGATCGGATTGAGCGAACGTTCGCTAGTCTTAAACCTAAGGGTAAGGAGTTATGGTGGTGTATAGAAACCGATTGAATTAGAATTGAAAACCGCTGATCTGTTGATTGCCAATGCTCTAGTGATCTAAGGGGGATTCGAAATCTAAGTTCGTCTATCTTCTCGTTAGCAACCTTTTACTTTTCTGTCTTTTATTTTCCTTCTTTATTAGATTAGAAGTCGTGGAACTCACACCACGCACTAAGTGTTTAAACTTGAGTAATTTGCCAGCTTCTTTGAGTAGTCGATTAGTAGAAACTGATGACACTCGATTTGACGTGATTATCAGCCTCATTTAAGCGACATTTCTTTGCTTAAGACATGGTTTTTAGGGTAGAATAACGAATATTCAATCGATTGCCCTATCTCGTGCCATTTGTGTTACCTTGGCCCGTTTCGGGTCTCTTTGATGGTTTTCTAGTGTTTTTACGTTAGCACAGGTTTTTGCCATCGAATAAGTAACCAAGGACGTGTCTAAGGCGTTGGAATCTCGAAGGATTGCACCGGGATCGATCAAAGGAGCCAACCAAGTTCAAACAAATCCCTGCCCGGTTTGGAAAGGAATTTTCGCTGAAAATACCCTTGTATTTTCGGCGAAAATATGTTCACAAATCGGCTATTGGCAGCAGAAGGAATTTTCGGCGAAAGGATTAAGTTTTCGAACCGAGAAAGAAGTTCAGGAGAATCAGCCGGCGGACCCTTCATTTGCAAAGGAATTTTTGCCCAAAATTCTTCAATATTTTCGGCGAAAATATTAGAAGAAATCCGGCTGATTAGGGTTAAATATAAATACTTAACCCGGCAGCCCAAAAGAGAAGAGACAACATAATTTACATCATAATATACTTTTCAAAATCAGAATTCAAAGATTTTCTCTGGAGTTCTGGAGGGAAGAGTTAGAGTTCGAGGAGCCGGAAAGAGATCGTGACGCCATCCCTTTCATCTCGGAGAACCGGAGCTAGGAGTGTAATTTACCGAAGATCGAAGTCTGCCGGAGTCGTCTAAATTAGGTTTTTTCAGATTTTTTTCTGTTCTTCCTCTGAATGATGAACTCCTTCTTTGTCTTTGATTCTCTTGTGATAAACATGAGTAGCTAAACTCGTTAGGGCTTAGACTAGATGAACCCTAAGTGACCCAGGGCTTTAAAGCGGTCACGGATTGGCGGTGATTAGATTCGAAATTCAATCAGTTTCTCATTCATGTTTGATTTGTTCTTCATTGTTCATGTTTCTTGTCTGGATTGATCACCTAGATTAGATTCTGGTTAAGCTAAGGATAGAAGCGAACGCTCGCCTTACTTTAGAACATCAAATTGAACAATTAACCTTATAATTGGAGCGTGCCTTTCGTAGGAACCGGTTAGGGTTAATCCACTGCAAGAGTAACTCATAATTCATTAGTTATACCACCAGTTAAGTTAAGTCGTTGCGAGAGGCGAACGTACCCGGGCGACTAATTAATCTTGGTAGCTAGAACGGATAGAGCGAACGTTCGCCGGTCTTAAACCTAAG
This sequence comes from Linum lewisii, assembly GCA_034768395.1. Taxonomy (NCBI): domain Eukaryota; kingdom Viridiplantae; phylum Streptophyta; class Magnoliopsida; order Malpighiales; family Linaceae; genus Linum; species Linum lewisii. The sequence continues at coordinate 34,506,201 of CM068302.1, read as the reverse complement.
GGTAAGGAGTTATGGTGGTGTCTTAGTAATTGATTGAATGAGAATCGAAATCCGCTGATCTGTTGATTGCCAATGCTCTGGGGAACGAAGGGGGATTCAAAGTCTAAGTTCGTTTGTCATCTCTGTTTCAAACCCTAATTTCCAATCTGCTTTAGTTTAATTTGTTTTAATTTCTCTGCATTTCTTAGAATTAGAAGTCGTGGAACTCACACCACGCACAACTTGTCTGCATTCGAGTATTTTGCCAGTTTTGAAGTAGTCAATCTTAGAAGACCCTTGGAATACGATCTACCCTATCTTTTGTTAGCTTTGTTAGTTATTTGTGTGAAATGCATCACAACGACTGCGCGTTCACCAAATTGGCGCCGTTGCCGGGGACCTTCTTTTGATTGTTCGAATGAAGAACTGACAATTTATTCTTCTACTTTCCATCTTTCATTTTTCCACCCACTTCGATTTTACGCCGGTATGTTTTCTTTTGTTGCTTGTAGGTTGTTCTACAGGTTTATGAACCGCTCGATCGCTCATTCTCAGTTTAAGCCGGGTAATTCTACTCCGCCGAAGAAACCGTGAGCTCAGAAGCAAGTCATAGTCATTCCGCCTACCCCACCAACCCCTAATAAGATTGAGGAGTTGAAGGAGAACTCCTCATCTTCATCCGTTTCATCCACTACTTCAGATTCACCACCACTTTCTCCTCTCGTACTAGCTACTCAGCGCACCATGGCAGATTACTGTAGACCAATTGCGACTAACTTTCGAGCTAGCATCGTCGTGTCGCACAACGATGACAACCCTGACTATGAGATCACAATTTCCTTCCTGACCATGGTCTCTAAGAATCTTCGATTCGAAGGGAAGCCGCAAGAAAACCCCTGCACACATTTGGCAAACTTCCTAGACATGTGCGAGACGTTTAAGAGCGGGAATCTCGGTAAGAACAATCTTTGCTTGCGAGTATTCCCATTCTCTCTTAAAGGTAACGCCAAGGTATGGCTCGGCTCGAAACCACCTGGCTACTACACTGACTGGGATAATCTAGCTCAGGACTTCATAGAGGAATACTACCCCCCTTCAAGAACGACATTCTACAAGGATAGCATCGCTAGTTTCTCTTAGAAGGAAGGAGTAAGCTTATACGATGCTTGGAACGAATTCCAAGAGCTTCTCTCTGAATGCCCTCATCATGGATTCAACCAGAGTCAGCTAGCCGAAATCTTTGCCCAAGGTATGAATGAGGAAACGGCTGAATGGGTCAACATTTTAGCTAAGGGCAACTGCACAGCACCTGAACCAGAAGCTGCTCTACTTCACTTTGCGGACTGCGCATCTAAGTCCAGAAATAAGGAGAGACAGTTTGGAGCAGTTAAGAGCCAACCGAGCTGTGAAGAGCAGATCAAGATCGAAGTGCAGAAACACATGGAAGATATCTTCGGAACAGCTAATAACTGGTCTAGAGAGGAAGTTAATTTCATTGATCAAGGCTTCACCAAGGATCAAAGAGGCTACCCCGACTACCATCAGTTCAGGACACCTCCTCAACAACAGGGAAGTTTCCTTGAGCGTTCTCCTCACAACTTTGGGCTGTACCAGAGTCAGAATCAACGCTGGGACAATAGTTATCAAGATCCTCCCAGATTCACTAGTGCACAACATCCTCAGAATTCTACGTCTGAAGACATGTGGGAGAGGAAACTAGCCCAGAAGTTTGATCTGATTGCAGCACGACTTAAGGATCACGAAGAGAAGTTTAAAGCCCAAGAAGCATTTAACCAAGGACAGATCGCACAAGGACAGAGAATAGAGAGCATGATAAATAAAGTTGCTAGCTTGTTAGCCAACCTTCCTCTCTTCAATCAGGCGCCGTCTCAAAACAACTCTTCCATGACGAACGAGTAAGCTAAAGTCATCACAACCAGGAGCAATGAGCAGAACAGCCTGGATAAGAAGAAGGGAGCACTACCCGTTCCCTCTACGGGAGAGTGTTCGGCCATCGTCTCTCAATCACCACCCATACCTATCCAAGCTAAGTGCTTTGATCCTGGTCCTTTTACATTACCTTTAATCATTAATGGCATATCAATTCAGCGTAGTTTGGTTGATCTAGGTGCGTCTATAAATGTCATGCCTATGTGTTTATATAAGAGACTGAACCTGGGTGAATTACAACCTGCTAGCATGCATGTAGTGTTCGCCGACAGAACTCTAAAAGAACCTAGAGGAATAATCAAGGATGTAATCACTTGTTGTGGCCCTTTCCTATTTTCGCTGATTATGTAGTAATGGATACTCAAGAGACATATTCTACCCTTCTCTTAGGCCGACCATTTCTGGCGACAGCCGGCATTAACATTAATGTTCCAAATGGTTCGTTAACACTAAGGGTTGGGAAGGATACTGCAACATTCCGCTCAAGGATAATATGAAATACATTCCTAAGGGAGAATCACATTGTTTATCTGTAGAAACTGTGGAGTTGGCTTCGGTCAACTTCATTACTGACATCTCTTCTAGTGTTCCTAGCTCGATTGTTGTTACAGGTGCTGGACAGGTTATCAAGCAGAAGCCGAGATCTGTACCTCCGAGCCGCCCAAGAAGAAGAAGGAACTACAAGCCTCTTCTAAGCCACCGAGCACTAAACCTAGCAGACCTCGGGGAAAGAACAAGAAGACAAAGACCCAAATGGTCTGGAGACCAAAAGTTCTGCCGTCTTCCATCGAGCCAGCTGCACCACCAATTCGTTCCGAGAAACCGGTGCCGGAACAAGTATGGAAGGAGAAGCCGAAAGCATCTCCTAAGGAAGTACTGACGATCAACGATCCTGGTGATACCAAGCCGGAGATAAAAGAAAAGAAGAAGCCGACAGTCCTCATTCCTTCCATCGTAACACTCATGAAGGATGACCTCTCCAGAGAAGTGTTCGGACCGTTCAAGATCATTGATCATCTTCCCAATGGACGTACCAAGCTCTTGCATGCGAACGGGAAGAGATTCACGCTTACCGGAGAAGTCCCGAAGCTGTACTTCATGAACTACGACGTGAGCATTAAGGAGAATCTGAGTTGGGATGTCTCCTAATACCGTCCAGGTATCGTCCAGCTCAAGGACGTTAATAAAAGAGCGCTTCGTGGGAGGCAACCCACGGCTGGAGTCCGTTTTTTTTGTGTCAACCTTAGTGTTTTAGAGTCGGTTCGGGGGAGCCAAAAGTGTCAGTTTGTTTGTTCTCTTATTTTTCATGTGTAGTCTGTGTGTCGTAGTGTCGTTTGCAAGTTGATTGAGGTCGTTCCGATTTTTGTGGATTTAACTGTGATTTTCTGAAGTTGGCCAGATTTGCGAAAATATTTTCACCCGAGTAGTTCAAAATTTTCAGCGAAATCACCCCTATTTTCGGCGAAATCGCCTTTTGAATTTTTGAACCCGGTCTCCTGTTTCATATTTTCGGTTCGAAAAGTTGAGTGTTTTCGGCGAAAATCTATTTAAAAACCGGCAGTGATTTTAACTCTTAATTTCGGCGAAAACATATGGGAATTTTCAGCGAAATGATCTTTGAAAACAGGCAGTGCATTTGAACGTTTGTTTTCGGCGAAAACACCCTTTTATTTTCGCCAAAAATCCCTCTGAAAATCAGCAAAATTTTCACGTTAAAAATCCGGTTTTATCCTCTCTCTTCCCTTATTTCATTTTCGACCCACAGCCGAAAACTTCCCCTGTTTCTCAAACCCGACTGCCACCCTTTTCAAAACTGCCGCCGCCGCCACCGCCGACCGCTGCCGCTCAACTCCCCTCTCTTTTCCGATCGTTTTGAGCCCTAGAACAGCCGAATCGGAGCTCTACAGCTCTAGTTCTCCCAAACCCTAGAATCTTCGATTTTTCACCGATTCCTCCCAAACCGTTCATTTTTAGCATCCATGGCTTCAAGGTAAGTTGTAGAACTTTTCAATATGAATCTTTTGACATATGGATTGCTGAATTTCATTGGGGTTGACTTTCGGTTGACTTTTTGGTTTGCCTCGTTTTGCGTGCCGACTGATTTCGTGAGAACTAGGTTAGCTGAACTTGTTGAACTGTTCTAGCATGTTGAGGGAGTTTCGTGCTTAATTTCCATATCATTTGATCATGTGTTGCTATGCATAGGATTGATTCTTTGTGATGTTGCCTTTTGAGAAAATGTCGGTTTGACTTTGAATTGTTGTGATCATTTGGCTGCCTGATGTGCTCATTCTCATTCATATCATTGTGTTTGCCATCTGAGATCATATTATGCCGTCAATTTCCCCGTTGTGATAGTTTTTCCATGATTAGGGTTCAATATGCTTTAATGTTGACTTTTTGAATGTCGGTTTGACTGTTTGAACTATTCAATTCTGGTTGTTCCTAAGCATGCATTTCATTGCTTGTGATTACCGGTTAATCGGCTTTGCTTACCCCCACTCGGTGTCCCTCATTTCTTTGTGAAATTGAGTTTTTTCTACTAAGTGTGGGGTAGGGTTTTAGTTGACTAATCTGGTTTCGCTCTGGTTTTAGGAACACCACTTATGAGTGCAGGACTAAGGCACGACTTGATGGCGCCTCGAGCTCCGGAGCTGCCGCTCCCTTCACACCCGCTGTTCTGGGTCCTCCACCCGCATTACCCCGCCGGGCTGGATACCATCGCACTCTAGCTCGTTTACCTGACTTATACTTCGAGTGCTTCCAGAAGATCCAGCACATTCGTGGAGCTGACGTGCGCCCTTTTTCCATGGAGTCCCTCTCCGACCACGACGAGGACTACCACCGGAATGTGCATGACGCCCTAGCACCGGCCGGCCTCCTAGAGCTGACCACCATAGCTGCCAATTTCCCAGACATTGCTCTCTAGGAGTTCTGGGCAACCTTTGATCTGGATGAGCACAAGAGGAAGCAGCGCCAAAAGGTTGTGACCTTCTATCTTGGTGGGGTGTACAGGCAGCTCACCTACGATGAGTTTGCTGCTCATCTTGGCATCCCCTATGAGCATTATCACGACCATCACCTAGGCTGGGGCGACGATGATGACAACAAGTAGTACCACGCGCTCTGGAGCCACATGACTGGAGTGCCTGGTGATCGCCTCACGGGCCACGACTCAGTTAAGTCCCTCTCTCACCCACTCTTTAAATTTATTCATATGGTTTGGCGTAGATCGCTTTTGTATGTTCCAGACAAGGATCGCCACCATATCCTCAAGGAGGAGCTTATGCTTCTTCGAGCCATCCGAGAGAGCTACCCTCTCCACCCCGGCTGGGTGCTGGCACGCATCTTCTGCCAGAAGACCAGGAGGCGAACGCCACCTCGCAGACTCCTGGGGGGTAACTTCATAGGTCAGCTCATCATCTCCTTCGACATCAGCCATGAATATGTCCCGCACATTCCACGACGCCAATTTAGGACCGTTGGAGGAGATTTGGCAGTCGAATACGACTTAGAGCTGGACCTCAGTCCCCATGTAGCAGCAGATCCTCCACTCCAGCCTGTGGTCGAGTCGGAGGAAGAATATGATACTGAGCAGCAGCAGCCCCAGCCACCGCCAGAATTCCAATACTATATACCCTCGCCACATCACCAGGCAGGGTATGCTCACCAGTCACCGCCGCACATTCCCGATCCATACCAGGCGCCTCACCATCAACACCGACCGCACCCCGCGGACAATGGTGAGTTGTATGAGCGACTGCAGGAGTGGCGCATCACTGACAACGCCACTCAAGAGGCGAGATGGACTATTATGCAGCAGCATATGTGCCGCGCCGACAGGCGATATGAGGCACAGCTGGCATGGCAACGTCAGCTCGGTGAGCACCTCCACTTTCCACCCCCCCGACACTCCTGACCAGCCATGATCAGGTGGTGTCCTTTTCCTTATCCTTTCTTCTATTTATTCTTTTCGGATTTCGGTCCAACTTTTTTCTGTGTGGATCCGGGACACTTGTCCCGGTTTCCTTTTTATGTTTCATTTGTTTTTGTTTTGCAGGCAATCGGTAGATTCCCTTTGCTTCGCTTGGGTAGATTCCCTCTGCTCTGAGGACCCGTGCTCATCCCCTACGCCAATCATCTCGGTCCAGGTTCTTCTACTTCACTCTGAACTCTAGAATTAGTCCTGTGAGGACACAGTCCGATTTAAGTGTGGGGTAGGATGCTAGAGAACCTTGCATGAACTTGATTGCCCTTGAATTGTGTTTTTGTGTGCCTCGTGATTCCATTTCAGTCTCTCTAGCATTAGAATGCTCAGTTCTTGATTTTTGATGTTAAGTTGTTGTTCAAACCTTCATAATGATGCTTAGACTGCTTAACCTAGAACTTGAGAACCAACTTGTATACTTTGATGCTAAATTGCCTGGTCGGAACAGAATTTTTAAATCACACTTGAAGTTTGTAGCCTTGATTGCATGAAAATGACTGAATCCGACTAGCAAACCAACTGTGAGCTTTTGATCCATTGCACGTAACTTGCAATTTTAATTCTTTCTGAGTGGTTTTCTGTTTGCCTGAATGAGTTAGAATTTGCATGAGACCTACTCGAGACCACACGATGACACGAGTTCTAGAAGGACAGGGACACCTAGATTCAGCTACTAAGCCAGATAGCCTACCAAATGATAAAATCCACTAGGTTTAGACCCTTTGGGCTTGGCCTGTTCTTTCGGTTCGATAATACATTACAGCCATTTCCCATTTCTTTCATTCCCCTGTGTTTGTAGTTCTAGATTGACCTACCGGAAGTCAGTTTGTGGTAACCTGCCTATAGCCATTAAACAGGTGGTCTTAGCTAATATGTCCAAACGTGTAAACCCCTCTAGCAACTAAAAGAAAATCGGCACAAAAAGAAAAGAAAAAGTAAAGTAAGAAAAGAAAGGAAATTTCGAAAAAAAAAGTGAAGAAAAGAAAAAACAGAAAAGTTTTAAAGTTTCTAGTTCAATAAAACGTTCTTCTCTCTACAAATGGAAGAACGAAGTCAAAAGAAAAAGTTCAAAAGAAAAGAAAAAAATCGTGTAAAGAAAAAGAATAAGTGCTAGGTTGCTTGAGGGTATCATAGGACGAGCGTTCATTATTCCACCCGTGTTTGGTTAGACGGTAGGAAGCCATAGATTAGATTCGAGGGAAGTTAGTCGAAAGCTACACCGCACAAAGCCATCATCATACATTCCCATCATCCATCTCATTATAAACCCGAGTAGTGTAGAATTCATTACGGTCCTAGCAGGGAAGTCCTTCTTGACTAGATACTCGTGTTGTCACAGTGGTGGAGATGTGGTCGAAATGCAAACCTATGATAGAATTCGGTGACAGAAAATGATTGAGAGCAGAAACACGTCCTTAAACACAGAGAGTGAGAGTTCCCATTTGTACTATACATATCCTGTGTGAGGAGTCTGGTCGGTCAGGTCAAATTCATGCATAATTGGTTGCTAATTACTTGTCGTGTGCAGTTTATTAGTGAGACCAGGTAGTTTGGCTGATCTGTATGCATGTTAGGTTTCTTGTTCTAGGATCGATCTGTCTAATAATTCATTGTGTTTGATTGAGGTCCAATTTAATCGATCTTATCATTTATGAACATGAGCGTTTCTATTCAGTTTGCTTGAGGACAAGCAAAAGCTTAAGTGTGGGGTATTTGATGACACTCGATTTGACGTGATTATCAGCCTCATTTAAGCGACATTTCTTTGCTTAAGACATGGTTTTTAGGGTAGAATAACGAATATTCATTCGATTGCCCTATCTCGTGCCATTTGATGGTTTTCTAGTGTTTTTACGTTAGCACAGGTTTTTGCCATCGAATAAGTAACCAAGGACGTGTTTAAGGCATTGGAATCTCGAAGGATTGCACCGGGATCGATCAAAGGAGCCAACCAAGTTCAAACAATACCCTGCCCAGTTTACAAATCGCCGAAAATACCCTTGTATTTTCGGCGAAAATATGTTCACAAATCGGCTATTGGCAGCTGAAGGAATTTTCGGCGAAAGGATTAAGTTTTTGAACCGAGAAAGAAGTTCGGGAGAATCAGCCGGCGGACCCTTCATTTGCAAAGGAATTTTCGCCGAAAATTCTTCAATATTTTCGGCGAAAATATTAGAAGAAATCAGGCTGATTAGGGTTAAGTATAAATACTTAACCCGGCGGCCCAAAAGAGAAGAGACAACATAATTTACATCATAATATACTTTTCGAAATCAGAATTCGAAGATTTTCTCTGGAGTTCTGGAGCGAAGAGTTAGAGTTCGAGGAGCCGGAAAGACATCGTGACGCCATCCCTTTCATCTCGGAGAACCGGAGCTAGGAGTGTAATTTACCGAAGATCGAAGTCTGCCGGAGTCGTCTAAATTAGGTTTTTCAGATTCTTTTATGTTCTTCCTCTGAATGATGAACTCCTTCTTTGTCTTTGATTCTTTTGTGATAAACATGAGTAGCTAAACTCGTTAAGGCTTAGACTAGATGAACCCTAAGTGACTCAGGGCTTTAAAGCGGTCACGGATCGGCAGTGATTAGATTCGAAATTCAATCAGTTTCTCATTCATGTTTGATTTGTTCTTCATTGTTCATGTTTCTTGTATGGATTGATCACCTAGATTAGATTCTGGTTAAGCTAAGGATAGAAGCGAACGCTCGCCTTACTTTAGAACATCAAATTGAACAATTAACCTTATAATTGGAGCGTGCCTTTCGTAGGAACCGGTTAGGGTTAATCCACTGCAAGAGTAACTCATAATTCATTAGTAATACCACCAGTTAAGTTAAGTCATTGCGAGAGGCGACCGTACCCGGGCGACTAATTAATCTTGGTAGCTAGAACGGATAGAGCGAACGTTCGCCGGTCTTAAACCTAAGGGTAAGGAGTTATGGTGGTGTCTTAGGAATTGATTGAATGAGAATCAAAATCCGTTGATCTGTTGATTGTCAATGCTCTAGGGTACGAAGGGGGATTCAAAGTCTAAGTTCGTTTGTCATCTCTGTTTTCAAACCCTAATTTCCAATCTGCTTTAGTTTAATTTGTTTTAATTTCTCTGCATTTCTTAGAATTAGAAATCGTGGAACTCACACCACGCTCAACTTGTCTGCATTCGAGTATTTTGCCAGTTTTGAAGTAGTCAATCTTAGAAGACCCTTGGAATACGATTTACCCTAGCTTTTGTTAGCTTTGTTAGTTATTTGTGTGAAACGCATCACAACGACTGCGCGTTCACCAGAAACCCTATGGAATACGATCTAGTCTACTTCGGTAGGTTAGTTATTTGATACCGCTAAAACTGCAACATCAAATTGGTGCCGTTGCCGGGGACTCTTCTAATTGTTTGAAAGAAGAGTTGGCAAATTATTCTTCTACCTTTCCGCCTTACCATTTATTTTTCCTCCATATTTCCATGATTTACCTGGGTAGTGCTTCTTAGTTTTGATTATGCAGGATAACAGGTGGGATGACCGGTACCGAGAGTGGCACATCAATGAAGCGCCATATCTCGAAGACTCCCAAGAGATGGATTTACACACTTATGAGCATCAACAATGGATGGCAAGCACCCAAGCCGCGATCGATAACCTCCAATCAATGGACGATGCTGTTGATGCATTGAACGCCGCGCTCAAGCGACTAGTGCAATTGAAGGGAGAAGATGCTCAAGAACATTTCGAAGAAGAGCCAAAAGCTACACACCACCAACAAAATCACCAAGAGGTGTATATACCAGTTCATCAGCATCGACAACAGACGGCAAGAGTAGAATCCACCTTGGATGATCTCGTTTCGAAGCTACAAGCCCGTAACATGGTGGATGTCGAGCTCGAGCAACCGAATCCACTAATGGAAGAAGATGCTCAAGAGCCGTACGAAGATGAACATGACAATCTCACCCATGACTATTGCGAGCTAGAAGCATCTGATGAAGAATCCTTGGTGGTGGTGGTTGATGAAGACAAAGAGCCAATCCATCTTGAAGTTGAAGCCGAAGAGGAGCACGAAGAAATCGAGGAGATATCCTCAATAGAGCTTCCGCCGAGCCAACCTATAGATCAAGCCAGAGACGAGCACGTGGGGATCGAAGACGTCAAGGGTTTGGCAGCATACATACTCGATTCTGATAGACCTCTAGATGATCATAAAGTGGAGAAGATGGAGCTCATTGACCATGCCGCGCCGTACTACCTCCTCCATCCTCCAGTAGGAGAACTCGAGAAGAACTGGTCATCCAAAAAGAACCGCGATCTACTAGAGCACTACCGGCTACATCACCCTGCTGGAGTGCTACATGGCACTCAACCGCTGGCCTTGAAGAAGATGATTGACTTCAAGGAAATCCTAAGTTGGGGACCCTAACAGGTACCGTCTGGCTCACGGACGTTAAACAAGAGCGCTTCGTGGGAGGCAACCCACGGCTGGAGTCAGTTGTTTTCATCTTGAGTCGTTCTGTTTTAAAACCCCGCCTTCTATAAAAAAAAAAAAACTGCCGCCATTTTCAAGATTATTTTTGGCGAAAATTCACCCATATTTTCGCCGAAAATATGTGTTTAAAACCGACCTGTTCTCCTATTTCTACTTCTCGACCGAAAATCCCACCTTTTCGTCGAAAACATTTCTTCATTCCAACTGAGACTTTCACCGAAAATTCTTCAGCTTTTTCGCCGAAAATGTGCCTTTTTTCACCGGTATTTAAGGCCCCCTTAGGTATTTATTTTCGCGAAAATCAAACCCCCCCCCACCCTTAGAACAGTGATCAGGTTGTTTCTATCCTTTTCATTTCTTTTCTTTCTTCTTTTCGGATCTCGATCCACTTTTATTCTGTGTGGATCCGGGACACTTGTCCCGGTATCCTTTTGATCTTTTTGTTGTTTTTGTTTTTGTAAGAATTTGAGTAGCTACTCCGCTCCACTCCAGACTCTCTGTGCTCATCCGCTACACCGACCATCACCTTCCAGGTTCTTCGTATCTCTCTACTCTAGATTAGTTCTGTGAGGACACAGAACCGTTTAAGTGTGGGGTAGGAGTCTAGGATTATGCATGATCTTGTTTGCTATCTATGATTCTGTGGTTCAAATTTGAAATTCTCTAGCATAGAATTTCTCAATTCTTGACTTGTGATGTTAAATTGACTTCAATTTTGAACAATGACGTCTAGACTGTTCCACTTAGAACCTGTAACCAACATGTTGGCACTGATATTAAATAAGTCTAGGTCAGAACAGATCATAAATCACTTCTGTAGTTGAAACTTGAATTAATTGAATTAATTGGTTTGTTAATAACAAAGCTCGATAACACCGTTCTAAGATGATAAATGCTAGTTTCTCCCATGTTTTTCACTCCGTATTTGTTCACCTGTGATTGTGGCTTGAGATTAGGCGGAAATCCAATTCGAAATCTTGTGTAAAAAGTTATAACTAGCTAGGATCAAATGGCTAAATTGTTAAATCAAGTAATCAAGTTGTGCTAATCAATGTTAAGTTCTTTAAAGTGCTGAAAATAAAGCTAGGCAAGCCCGACACCTAAGTGAAGTGTTCGGGTTGAGCACTAGCATAAGCACAAATACTGTGAGCTAGGCAGGTCCAACACCTAAGTGAAGTGTTTGGTATCGAGCACTAGTATGCAGTAAATAAATTAAAGGAAGAAGTTGAAACTTGAAATAAATTGTTGTTTAAATCGGTCCTAGCTAGAACATGTAACGTACAGATCTAGAAAAGGATGAAGTCGAGTCAATAGCCACGTCATTTTTCCTACCCCGCATCCACATAATGGCTAGAGCTTAAAGTCTTTTTGATTAGAATTGGTGTTATCGTAGTCGGTTAATCATAATTAATTGTTTTGCCAAGAAATGAGCTTTGTTAAAACTACTACTTGAAGTGTGCAGAAATTAGTGAGATCGAAAACTTGTTTGGTTGATGTTCTTGCATGTGTAGGTCACTTTTTCTACGTGGAACAGTCTAAACCAAATTGTTAGAATTGAATCTCGGTTTAATCTCGCGTCATTTGTGAATTTGAGCGTGTTCTAGTTCAGTTTGCTTGAGGACAAGCAAAAGCTTAAGTGTGGGGTATTGATGACACTCGATTTGACATGATTATCAGCCTCATTTAAGCGACATTTCCTTGCTTGAAACGTGGTTTTAGGGGTAAAATAGTGAATATTCACTCAACTACCCTATTTCCTACCGATTTGGTTACTTTGGCCCTTTTTGGGTCCATTTGATGGTTTTCTAGTGTTTTTGTGAAAGCACAGGTTTTTGCCATCATTTATGTAGCCACGGACGTGTTCAAGACCTCAAGGAGTGAACCAGAAATCGAACCAGAGTCAAAACCGAAGATCCAACTGCCCAGCACAATGTTTTCGCCGAAAAGACTATGAGGATTTCGGCGAAAATACCTTCAGAAACTCACAGGCAACGTCAACTGATTTACACTGAAGTTTTCGGTGAAAACTTCCTTAAGTTTTCGCCGAAAATCATAGAAGAAATCAAACAGGGGATTTTAACTAAAGTTTTCGGCGAAAATTATTTGATATTTTCGCCGAAACTATCTTCCAAATCTGGCGCTGTATTGGAAACCCTAAGCGTACCTATTTAAAGAGAAGCAGCCGGCAGCCAAAAAGGCGGGGGGGAATCATTATTCATATTTTCACAAATCAGACTTTTGAGAGTCAGCCAACTCTAGGGTCGATAGATAGAGTTTAGAGATTTTGAAGATCCGTGGAGAGATTGTGACGCGATCCTTCCACCTCGGAGAACTCGAAGCTTAAAGTTGAAGATGCAGGAGATCAAAGTTTCGCGGGAGTCGTCAGAATTAGGTTTTTTAGTTCTTATCTGTTCTTCCTCTCTATGATGATCTTCTTTGTTGCCTTTGATTCTTCTGTTATCGTTATGAGTAGCTAAACTTGTAGAGCTTAGATTAGATGAACCCTAAGTGACCCAGGGCTTTAAAGCGGTCACGGATCGGCGGTAATTAGATTCGAAGTTCAATCAGCTTCTTTTGCATAGTTGTTTTGTTCGTCATTGTTTATGTTTCTTCTCTGGTTGATCGCCTAGATTAAGTTTTTGCAAGCTAGGGTTATTCGCCAGACAGCTTCCCTGCTTTGGCGCATAAACTTTTCTTCCTTGATCACCTAGTTTAGATTCTTGTTAAGCTGAGGATAGAAGCGAACGCTTGCCTCTCTTAAAACATCAATTCAACCAATTAACCTTATAATTGGAGTGTGCCTTTCGTAGGAACCGATTAGGGTTAATCCACTGCAAGAGTAACTCATAAATCATTAGTAATTGCACCAGTTAATTAAGTCATTGCGAGAGGCGACCGTACCCGGGCGACTAGTTAATCTTGGTAGTTAGATCGGATAGAGCGAACGTTCGCTAGTCTTAAACCTAAGGGAAAGGAGTTATGGTGGGGTATAGAAACCGACTGAATTAGAATTGAAAACCGCTGATCTGTTGATTGCCAATGCTCTGGTGATCTAAGGGGGATTCGAAATCTAAGTTCGTCTATCTTCTCGTTAGTCAACCTCTTACTTTTCTGTCTTTTATTTTCCTGCTTTATTAGATTAGAAGTCGTGGAACTCACACCACACACTAAGTGTTTAAACCTGAGTAATTTGCCAGCTTCTTTGAGTAGTCGATTAGTAGAAACCCTGTGGAATACGATCTAGTCTACTTCGGTAGGTTAGTTATTTGATACTGATAAAACTGCAGCATCAAAGGCCCAAGCAGAAATAGAAAGGGCCTGGGGAAAGGCCAGTCCCGAGCCCTAGACCGGCAGCCAGACCGATCCGAGGGATCCCATGAAGCCGGCCAAGAAGACTGGGCCTTTTGGGCAAAACCCTTGCCCTTGGACCAACCCGGCGCACCCAGCCCCGCAACCGCCACCTGTATTAGGCTCCACGCCCGCCCAAACAAGCCCACCGGCCCGAGTAGCCTAATTCGGTCAGATTAGGGTTTTTGACCTATTTTAGGTCTTTTATTCTGCTTTAAAGACTTCAACTATTATTTTTATGTATATTCCTTTTTGTCCGATTATTTAGGGGATTTAGGATTCTTTTTAGGAATAGGACTCTTTATTTTATTCTTATTTAGGAAGTAGTCTTTAGGGAGGAGAGCTTGTTCCCTCACCTATATAAGGAGGCCGTCGGCCACCTCTTGTACACACAACCTTTTTGAAATAAACAACCCCTTTATAGAACTTTGTTCTTGAAACCCTTATTGTATTTGCATTTTGCAATACTGAAGGATCGACTTATCGTCAGAAGCATCCATCTTCTGAAGTGGGGACATCGACTTGATACTTCTGGTTCCTAGCTCTTTATAGCTAACGGGTCAAAGTCCTCTTCCATCCCCGGTTCCGACGGTTTCTTCCTCATTGCACGATCATCAGCTTGTGGTGTTTAAGGGTCGTCTGCACACGGTTGCAGCGGTTCACATCAGTTGGTATCAGAGCACGGTTCAAGCTCAAGGACCACAATCTATCCCAGTCTCCAGGTTACCCTGGATTCATATCCTTTACTGCTTTTTTAGAAAATAGCTTCGAAAATTCCCTTCTATTTCAATTCTTGTTTTCAGTTTCGAGTTGTAAGGCAAGAGAAAATTGGTGGCCATCATACCATCAAGAAAACCCTAATCGAGGTTAAGAAAAAGAAACAAAGCAAGGCCACCCTTGCCAAGTTATTTTCCTTTCGTTGTAAGTTTATTTCTAAGAAGAGGGGATAGAAAATTTGCTTCTGTTTGCTAGTACTAACCATGGCAGATGAAAGACTAGCCAACATGGAAGGCAACCTCCAGACTCTTGGAGCTACCCTAGCTGCCGTTCAAGAAACCCTAGCACGGCTTCAAGCCGGAAGAGGACGAGAAGAGCGCCTAGAGGACAGCCCTGAAGATCTAAACCAAAGAGCCTGAAGGCTAGCTCAGGAGATTGATGATGATGTGAGCAACCTCAAGCTCACCGTGCCCAAGTATGCCGGCAAGTATGATGCCGATGAGTACTTGGATTGGGAGAGAAGTATGGAGGATTTCCTCGAATGCCATCACTATTCTGAAAGAAAGAAGGTAATCCTCGCAACTCTTGAATTCACTGACTATGCTGCTCTATGGTGGAGCCAATTCAAGAGCCAGGTTCAAAGAGATGAGGAAGCCCCCATCGAGTCATGGCGAGATCTCAAAAGAATAATGAGGAAGAAGTTTGTTCCGGTAAACTATATCCGGGACCTACACACCTCTCTTCGAACCCTAAAGCAAGGCACCATGTCCGTGCTGCAATATACCAAGGAGATAGAGATGTTGGTAGCCAGACTCGACCTCAGAGAAGAACCAGAAGCAAAGATAGCCAGGTTTGTGGGTGGACTACACCCTGAGATCATCCATCAAGTCAATATACTTAACTATGTTGACTACGAGGATCTCAAAGCCTTAGCTAATTGCGTGGAGAGAGAGTTGAAGAAGGGCTACACGAGAAGACCAGCCAATGCCCCGTGGAGAGGAGGCTCGAGTGCAAGCCAAGCCCCATGGAAGCCCGAACAGCCCCGAGGCCCCAGCTCACGGCCAAACCCTAACCCTAGGGATTTGGCACCACCGGTAACACCTGCCCCTCCTACTTCTAAGGTTCAAAACTCTAACCTACGTCCCAGTGGAATTGTGTGCTTTAAATCTCAAGGGACTGCCCTAATCAACGAACGATGGTGATAAGAGAAGGAGGAATCGAGATAGATGATGAAGAAGATGAGAAGAAGGAAGAAGAAGAAGAATCAGATGAAGGAGAACAAGTTAAGCCCAAAGGGCTTGGAAGTTTGCAGGGTTAATCTTTAAAACCCTAGCACTCGGCGCCCGGACACCCAGCACCAGCGCTGCCCGACCGGGCCTGACCAGCTTCGGCGCTGCCGACCAGGCCCTGACACCCCAGCGCTCGGCCCCGACCCCGGCTGGCGCTGCCTGACCAGCCCCGGCGCCCCAGCGCTCGGCCCCGACTGGCGCTGCTCGACCAGCCTTGGTGCCCCAGCACCCAGCCCCGGTGCTGCCCGACCAGGCCCCGCGCGCCCCAGTGCTCGGCCCTGACCCCGATTAGCGCTGCCCAACCAGCCTCGGCGCCCCAGTACCTAGCCTCGGTGCTGCCCGACCAGGCCCCGACACCCCAGCGCTTAGTTCTGACGCCGACTGGCCCGCCCCGACCAGTCCTAGCGCCCCAGCACTCGGCTCTGGCCCCCTAGCACCCGGCCCCCCAACACCCGGCCCCCCAGCACCCGGCCCCGACCTGTCGCTGCCCGACGCCCACCAGCGCATCACCACCCGACGTGGTCCCCGACGGATCACCGTCCGACGTGTCCGGCGCATCCCTTCCTGACGCTCCGCCGCGGTCCTACCCGACTGCCCCGACGCGATGATGCCCGACGCAAACGACCAGCCGACGCCTGACGGCCCCAGCCATCTTGACGCACCACTGCCCGCCGCCGCCTCCCGACTGCCCGACGCCACCGCCCTGCCCGACGTTCCCTGGCCTACCCCCAGCACCACCGGAACCCTAGTGCCCCGACCCGACGCTTCACCGACGGCCCCTTGTACACCCAGATTTCAATGGGAGGTCACCTCACGACGAGTTCTGAGGGCTGCCCCGATCGAAGAAGATCCGGATGCAGATCCGGATGTGGAAATGATTGGGGAACTCTCACTGGCTACCTCCCCAAGCCTTAACATTATTGTTGATAGTTTTTCAGGAGAAGGAGCTATGGAGACCGATGGAGAAAGCACTGAAGGACCTGAGCCTTGGTCTATTACTGACTCAAGTGACACTCCCAAGTCTAAAGATGATGTTGAGTCTTCCCCGACCGTAGCCAGCAAAATTGTTGAAGTGTGGAAGAGAGTGATGAGTGCTAGAAAAGGACCTGAGATGGATTTGGGGACAAATCCAAGGCAAGAAGAGGGGGATGATATGACCCAGCCCAGCTGCCCTAGTACCCGCAGGTACTCCTACACCCCACCAGGGTCACCTGTCCGAGGCAGAACCCTAGGACCTCACAAGAAGCGTATAGATCCAAAGGCAGGCCATCTTCAAGCCCTAAAGCCAAGGTATGACAAGAAATATCGACTAAGCCCTTCCCTTGCAGGTAGAAAGTCTCCAAGAGATGGAATGCTATTCCAGACCATGCTGTTGGCCGAGGATATAAGCCCTAGCACCGAAGAAAAGCCTCAGCCTACTCCTAGCCTGACCTCCAGGAGACCTGAAGAAGAAGTCAGTGCCTTGAATGACCCCCTGGAAGAATTTCTGGAGTACAGAAGGAAGAGAGCCAAAGAAGACTTGGCCCGGAGAGGAGAGCTTCCAAGGATTGACCATGAGCCGAGCCATGAGAAGAATTGGAGTCCTTGGCCCTGAAGCATGACACTTAGACCGACCCCACCCCCGGAGAGCTACGTCCGGAGCTACCTGGAGGCCTACCTGAAGCTTAAAGAGGAAGGCCCAAGCAGAAATAGAAAGGGCCCGGGGAAAGGCCAGTCTCGAGCCCTAGACCGGCAGCCGGACCGATCCGAGGGATCCCATGAAGTCGGCCAAGAAGACCGGGCCTTTTGGGAAAAACCCTTGCCCTTGGACCAGTCCGGCGCACCCAGCCCCGCAACCGCAACCCGTATCAGGCCCGACGCCCACCCGGACAAGCCCACCGGGCCGCCACCGTAGCCCACCTGCCCGAGTAGCCTAATTCGGCCGGATTGGGGTTTTTGACCTATTTTAGGTCTTTTATTCTGTTTTAAAGACTTCAACTATTATTTTTATGTTTATTCCTTTTTGTCAGATTATTTAGGGGATTTAGGATTCTTTTTAGGAATAGGACTCTTTATTTTATTCTTATTTAGGAAGTAGTCTTTAGGGAGGAGAGCTTGTTCCCTCATCTATATAAGGAGGCCGCCGGCCACCTCTTGTACACACAACCTTTTTGAAATAAACAACCCCTTTATAGAACTTTGTTCTTGAAACCCTTATTGTATTTTCATGTTGCAATACTGAAGGATCGACTTATCGTCAGAAGCATCCATCTTCTGAAGTGGCGTCATCGACTTGATACTTATGGTTCCTAGCTCTTTATAGCTAACGGGTCAAAGTCCTCTTCCATCCCCGGTTTCGACGATTTCTTCCTCGTTGCACGATAATCAGCTTGTGGTGTTTAAGGGTCGTCTGCCCATGGTTGCAGCGGTTCACATCAGGTTGAAGGGGGGAAGAGCAAAAATGGAGTATCATTTCCAATGGCCTCGAAAATCTCTAAGCCACCAATGGAGCTCGAGATGTCCTCCGGTAATTGTTGGGGCGGTTCGTCAATCTTCCTCTCCTGAACTTTGATGGTGAAGCTCTTGTTATCAATTTATTGAAATAAGAACTTCATTCCGAGACATGAGTCTTGGAGGGCTTCAACTTGCTTTGGAGGAACCACAACTGAAAAGCTTCCATTGAGGGTGGAGTGCTCAACGGTTTCCACCACCTTGCTTGGAGGAGTAGCCTCTTCCTTAGGATACCATCCTAAAAATCTAGCAGCCTCCCTTTGTGCAAGCGCTTCTTGTTCTTCCTCTCTAGCTTGGAGAGCCTCGCCCTCTATCAACATTGCTATGAAAGCAGTTTGATCGCTAGTAAGCTCTTCCAGCTTTTGAAGAGTCCATCTAGCTCGGTCGTAGGGTAAATAATGAGGCTCATCATCCCAAATTGGTGGTGGATTGTGCTCATCTTGGCTCCACCAATGGTTTTTTCCCTTGATAAAAAAATGGTTTTTCCCCTGTAATCATACATATGTACACAAACAAGAACTACCAAGGTCAAACTAGAAAATAAAAAATTAAACAAAAACTAAAACTAAAAACAAAGTAAAAGGGTGGAGCATAATCGCTCAACACTTTCAGACCGAAACAAAGGATCCCCATCAATAGCGCCAAAATTTGATCGCGAGGAAAACCTTATTCAACAAAGATACCTAGCTTTTGGCTAAGGTCGTATTCTCGTGGGGTCCCTTCGTTAGGCTTACTCACGGAGAGCGAGTTTGCTCAATGGGGGGTAGGACAATTCATAATTCAACACTTCAAAATCACAAACAAGACTAGCTCAAGTTATCACGAAATCAAGTTAAGCACGGGCTCAAAGAGCATGGATATAGGTTGATACGACTAAGGCAACACAAACAGAACAATCAAGACTAATGAGGATGAGGATAGAAGGGCGTAGATAAGTTTATTCCTAAAGATCATGACAATTGACTAATTAAGTTGGTGAATCTAGGATGAAAAAAACTCATATCCATGCATTGAAACGAATAGACAAACCAAACACGGATCCTAAGACTCCAATGAAGCCTTAGGCTAGTCCAAACACTAACCAATAGGACTCTTGTTACTAATTGACAAAATGTAAGACGCACACCAGGTGTTCGATAAAATGCATCAATCGATTTTCACCCAAAGCGATCTAATTCTTACCCCTCCCTCGAGTTTAACGAAGAATCAAGCAAATAATCCTAAGTTCTATTACAAAACCATCGTCTCGGGAAAAATCAAGTCAAGCATCAAAGCTGAAATCAAGCATAACACGCAAACATGGCAAAAACACATGAAGAACATGAATATTCTACTCAACTGCATTAACAACGGTCTCTACCTCCAATCTGCTCTTGAGCGCCTTGCTGTACCCATGCCATATCCCCAATCCAATATATAAGGAAGCCATTTCAAATTGCTTGAAAATCATAACTAGACAACTAGATCAACTATATGAATATCACTAGACAACTAAATCATAACTAGAGCTTCAAATCATAGTTAGATAAATAGGCTCGTAAAGCACCAAATAATATCAGTACTTTGTTCCATAAGTAGCTATACGGAACAATCAAATTAAATCATATCAGTACTTTGTTCCATCACTACTTTTTTACCTTAATGATTGATTTTTAGTTATTTCTAAGATCTTTAATTGCAATTAAATTAAAAAAAATCATCTCTAATTAGGGAAAATTAAATCTCCACAACTGCTGCACGTACAAGGAAATCGGCGAAGGCACCTTGAACTCCACGCCGGCTGCACCTTGAACTCCTCATCATTTAGCCCATCGGAGGTCATACCAGTCGATCCCGATGAAGATTCTTCAGGTTTTAGTTTTTAATTCTTTCCCCATGATCGGTGAACCCTTTTCTGCAGTCTAAAATTGATTTACAGTAATCATCTTTATGGTTTTCGGATCAATATACATGACCCATGGGTTTCTTGTTCCTTTGTAATTTAAAGCATCCATCTTTGATTAAGTTATTTTCTGATAAGTTACTTCTTAATTAGGAACAATATTTTCATTCAGTGTTTCTTTCTCTTAATTAGGAACCCGATGACCTTTAAAACTTTGGAGTGTAAACGAGAGACAACAGTACTGATTTTGGACTCTCTTCCACGGTACCTAAATGGAACAATGTTCTAGTTTACCGAAATGGAAAAATGTTCTAGTTTACATCCTAAAGAGCTTCAAATCATAACTAGAAAACTAGATCAACTACATGTTGAGAGACAAGTCCTATGAATAAAATTTAACAACACAAATTATTATGACTTCTGGACAACTCTTTTACAGACATTGATGCCCATGAAGTTCGTTCGAAAGCTATTGCCATTCTTAATATGGTCTGTACCCCCAATATGCTCTTGAGGGCTTTGCAGCACCCATGCCATAGCCCCACTGCAACATATAAGGAAGCCATTTCAAATTGCTTGAAAATCATAACTAGACAACTAAATCAACTAAATGAATATCACTAGACAACTAGAAAATTAAATCATAACTAGAGCTTCAAATCATAATTAGATAACTAGACCCGTAAAGCACCAAATAATATCAGTACTTTGTTCCATAAGTAGATATACGGAACAATCAACTAGAAAGAAGAATTAGAACAATGTTAAATTATAACTAGACAACAATGTTAAATTATAACTAGACAACTAAATCAACTACATGAATATCACTAGACAATTAGCCAACTAAAACATAACTACGAGCTTCAAATCATAATTAGATAACTAGACCCATAAAGCACCAAATAATATCAGTATTTTGTTCCATTAGTAGCTATATGGAACAATCATCCAGAAAGAAAATTTAGAACAATGTTCCAGTGTTCCAATTCACCAAATTAGAAACAAGAATTAAAAACAAGACTATTCTGCAAGAACCAAATTAGAAACAATAATTACAACAATATTCCAATGTTCCAATTCCAATTCCAAATTAGAAACAAGACTCTGTTCCAAAAGAACTGACTTGGAACAATGATCGAAGAGTCAAATATACGTCCACCTCCTCTTCTTCATCCCGTTGATTAATGTCCACCGTAATAGCTTCCTTCGTTTCCGCCATCGAAGAGTAGGGTCTAATGATCATCGGAAACTAGAGGAGGAGGCACGAACAAACCCACCTTTGTCGTCGTTAAGTCCCATCAGCCTCATCACTAGTCGATTGTTGTTGCGGGTGCATTGAGCGCCTAATCTTCAGTGGCAGAGTCGGGGCGTCAAAGGCAACGAGATCAGTTGGCTGGAGCAAGGCAATGAGATCGGCTTGGCAGGAGCAAGGTGGTGGCGACGACTGGGCTGGAGCAAGGCGACGTGGCGGCGAGGCTAGCTGAAGGCGGTGGCGGCTGCGAGATTGGAGCAAGTTGGGTTGAGAGGGAGAGAGGTTTTTTAGCTGATTGTAAAGAGAATTAGGGTTTGTGGTGAAACCCTAATATGATTTACTATATATAGAGTTCCAAATTACTATTTTGTCCATTTTAATTTTGACCATTAGATCTACTCTCTAATCTTATGGACACTAAGGTGTGTCCTAATATGAGGACACTAAGGGGTGTCCTAATGGTAGTAGAACCCACTTTTACTGGACCGTTTAGTGATACAAAATCTCACTAATTTGTCTTATTTTATTCAAATCACATCTACCTAAAGATCAATTTCTAGTTGTTTGGTTCGGTCATGACATCACTGTTAAACCCTAAATCATATCAAATTTTATTCAACTTTGTTCCAATTGTTATAAATTAATAATTTTTAACTTTAAACTCTATTCAATTTTATTCAACTTTATTTTAATTGTTACAACTATACTAGATGTAAATTTCTAAAAATAGTCTATCTTTTTTTGTATTGTTTTAGGGTAACAACTATATTTTTTAATTAGATGCTTGCATACAAATCTCCCATTAGTCTATTGATAATACATGACTACTATAAACTTATTACCTTTACCATTACTTTAAATATTTTCAAATTTAATTTTCTCCAAATGCAGAACTCGTTTCAACTTTCGATTCTCAATTTTTTTTATATCTATAAGAACTGTGAGTATATTATCACATATATAAATTTCATATTTTACTAGTGATTTCATCAAACTAATAAAATGTAAATAACTATTTTACTAAAATAAATACATTTCAAAACTTTACCAAAATAGGAATTTTCACCCAGGATGGGGGCGAATTCGCCTAATCATGAGATATTTTTTGCTAGTTAGTGGTTCTATTTTGATTCTTGACTGGTCAGACCCAAAACCCTACCCTCTATACCCTATCTAGGCTAATTCTCCTAGAAAGTAGGGTTTAGGGTTTTAAAATTAGGGTTTAGGGTGTCAGCTTATGATGGGAGACTACGACTTAGGGTATCGAGTGTGCATATTGTTCATAGTTAGGTTAATTTAAGGATTTTAGGGTTTATGGTGTAGTTTTTGAAAAGAATACATATTAATTTAAGGATTTAAGGTTACACGTTCTGAAAAGAAGACATCATAATATTCAGTGCATAGGTTCCATGCTGACTACTCAAGGACACTCCTACCGTTCCTACGCATTGAACCTTTTGCACGTCCTTGCGTTGTGTCATATGCGACCACACGTCTGTCACTTACTTGGTCGGACCTCCTCACGCCAATTCATCTCGTTTCTAATTTGAGTGTGTTGCAGATGTCCGTACCCACGACAAAGGTGTGGTTGGGGGGGGATCAGTGATGTCTCGTGTGTGAGATTCAATCTTTGGGCCCAAATATTGCATGGAAGGATACGACATACATGCTTTGAACCTTTCTCACCATGTAGAAGGGACTGACATGTTAATTTAAGGATTTAAAGTTACACATTCTAAAAAGAAGACATTATATTATTCGATACATAGGTTTAGGGATGACTACTCGATGATGCTCTTCTCGTTCCTTGACATCGCCTTTTACACGTCCTTGCGTTGTTTCCTGTGCGACCAGATGTCTTGCACTTATTTGGTTAGCCCTCCTCACGTCAATCCATCTCATTTCTGATTCGAGTGTGTTGCGAATGCCCATACCCACGACGAAGGTGGTTGGGGGGCCACTGGTAGCCCCATGTGTGGAATTCAATCTTTGGGCCCCAATATTGGCTGGAAGGAAACAACATGCATGCACGCAATGAACCTTGCTCACCAGGTAAAAGGGTGTAACATAGTTATTTCTCCAATTTTCCCTTGGGAAAGTGAAACAAGCTACGACATGGAAGCATGGTATGTTGTAGCACTAGAACTTCCCGCACGTGCAATTCCTTTTTCAATTTGAGTCGTGGAACCTAACAGTGTAGCTATTGTTCCCACTATGTCTCTAAGTCATGGTCAAACGTCGCATGCTCTTAAGTACTCTGTTTACACACTCCTGCATGTTAGTCATAATGGTTCCCCAGCGAGCACCACCCCTACTTTTAGTTGTCATGGGCCATGCTCCACAAAATTAGATTGGCGTTCACCCAATTGCCAACCGCAAATTTTGGTCATCGTGCACCTCGAGCCACTTCTCCCTCGTCACGTTGAAATTTCTCATGTTATGTTCCAACCCTAAGGAATACTACACACAAAACATGTAAGAGAATGTATATTAATGACGAATGTTCAGAAAAAAGTTAGTCAAATACCTAAGAACCACATAAGCCTTTTGAGCAATCTGTTTTGGTATTTCATGTTGAAGTTGCTGACGTAATGGCGTAGGCACCATCACCAAGTCCACCCTCGACCAATCTGGCGCATTACCGCTTGTATTCCCTTGTGGTGGTCACTGATACTTGTGATGTTGGCCTGGTTAGTGACATGTGCTTGGAGCATTTCCATGAACCACCCCTAATTGTTTGTGTTCTCCTTCTCCACTGTTGTGTACGTCACTGTCACGATCTCAGATAGAAGTCCATCTCGACGGACTAGTGAGTCTGATCCAGAAACTTAAATCATTTGTCCATGGAGTAGGTGTTAGATATTGTCATGGTGTCCTTGAAGTCGGCCCCTAAATCCATGGCATGACCCAGTGGCACGTAGTGTTCTCCCGTGCCTCATGTTCAATCCGGACCAACACCATCATCTCCCTCATCATTCGAGTTGACATCATTGTCCATTTGAGGATTCTCTTTATCCTTGCTAAAATGACTTCGGTCGTCACTAGAGTCATCATAGCTCTTGTATGTATCACGCACAACGCCACACTAATTAACCTCCACATATGTTGTGCCCTCGTGACTGTTTGACAGGTATGAGCCGTCACATGATTTGTTTGTGGTGGCCATATGGGATAGCATGACTCCAGACACTTGGTTGTAATGAGACAATGCTTCTTTCGTCTGGGCGTACAACTGTGCCACTTCAAACATCGGGTGTTGGCGAACGATGGCATAGATGAGTTGTAGCCCGGTGTCATCGGAGATTATCTTCCACGCGCAATGGGGCAGTGTGCCTAGGATGAAAACTGACATTCTTTATACGAAGCAGTGGATGTACTGATCCTGTCTGAGCCCCATTTTCCTCCACTAAATGTTCATCAAGCTCCCGTATGCAGATCATTTGTTTATTTTGAACTGGACGTTCTCACCCCCCTCCCGGTAAGGTAGGCAGCTCATATCACGAAATATTTGCCCCCCCCAAGACACCTGGATCCAAAATTCTCTCACATTGCGATTAATATAACAATATAGTTAGTATAATGAGAAATTGTAAGAGAGGCTAGTTATGAATATAACAACTTTCTGGCATTACCCATTGTGGTTGATGGGTAGAAATATGTTACGCTTTCCCCCCATCTTTAATACATATTCATGTGATATTTGAGTGATAATGTTGTTATCTAGATGGTTTTGATCAATTTTACGATTATTCATCTCAATTAGCCTCTCGGGACCGTTATGGTCCATTTTATCATTTTCCAAGGCATTTTTTATGAGTTTTTAGGTCATACCATTATTTAGATAATGTTGATACAAATCCACATGTTCAAACGGTGCTCAAATCGGATTCCAGAAGCTCAAGATATCAAGTTTTGAAGTTCTAGCGTAAATACAACGAGACGCTAAGGAAGGAACTGATGTGAACCGCCGTAACCGTGGGCAGATCACCCTTAAACACCACAAGTTGATGCTTCTAGAAACGAGAAGAACCTATGGAACCGGGGTGGATTAGGACTTTGACCCACTAGCTATAAAGAGCTAGGAACCAGAAGTATCAAGTCGAGGGTGCCACACCAAGAGATGTATGCTCTTGATGATAAGCCAAACCTTTAGTAATGCATCAAGCAAATACTCGAGGGATTTAGAACAAAGTTCTGAAAGGGGTTTATTGATTCATAAAAATTTGTGTGTACAATGGTGGCCGGCGACCTTATTATATAGGAAGGGAACAAGCTCTCCTCCCTATTAGCTACTTCCAAAACTAGGAATTAAATAATCTAAATACTAATTAGGACATTTGAAATGCCTTAACAATCCAACCTAAAAAGGGAAAAAACTAGAAAGGAAAGATAATAGTGTCTTGGTATGCAAGGAAAATATTAAATAGGAAAAATCCAGCAATCCGGGCAGCATCCGTGGAGGTCGAGCAAGTCTTGGGCCGGCGGGCAGGGATTCTGACTCGGATTAGGCCTCCTTCTCGTGTCCTAGTCCTAGAAGGACTTAGGCACGCGGTCTTCTGGACGTTGCAGCCTGTACTCCTGGCCCGGATGGGAATACTTGCCTTGGTGGGATTGCATGCATGGTCCCAGATCGTGTAAGAGCACTTCCCTACCTGGCTCCTCCTTCATTCCTCCTCCAAATGCAATGCTGATGACACTCGATTTGACGTGATTTTCAGCCCCATTTAAGCGACATTTCATGCCCCTTTGATGCCATTTTGATGAGTATTTGGTGAAAATGTGTTTATTATTTAATTTTAGGCTCCTAGTGCGTACATTGTCCATTTATTGGCTATTTTTACTAATTTTATGAGCTTTTATGTTGAGACCCCAGGTTACCACATTATAGAGGACTCTCTCACGAGTCCAGTGCTTCAAACGGGGACCAAATCGGAGTTCAAACGGAGCAGAAATGATCGAAACAAGTTGGAATTCTGCACAGCTCAAAGTGCTGCGTTTTGGAGCTTACACGCCGTGTAAGCTAAATGCACTGTGAGCTTACACGCCGTGTAAGCTCCCCAGACGGGAAAATTGTTCCTTTTCCAACTTGTAAAGGGTTTTTGGGGCTATATATAGACTTTTCAAGCCCATATTTGGAGAGACGAATTTTGCCTGATTAGCCACGACTTAGAGAGGATTAGATAGAGTTGAGAGCCTCCTCGGAGAGCTCGGAGCTAGGAGTTGAAGATCCATGAGATTGAAGCTTCGCCGGATTCGTCAGAATTAGGTTTTTCAGTTCTTATATATTCTTCCTTTGTATGATGATCTTCTTTGTTGTCTTTGACTGAGTAGCTAAACTCGTAGAGATTTAGATTAGATGAACCCTAAGTGACCCGGGGCTTTAAAGCGGTCACGGATCGGCGGTAATTAGATTCAAAGTTCAATCAGTTTCTCTTTGCATGGTTGTTTTGTTCTTCATTGTTTATGTTTCTTTTCTGGTTGATCGCCTAGATTAGGTTTGTGTTGAGTTAGATTTGTTGCCAGACAGCTTCCTTGCTTTAAAACATTAAAACTTGTCTCTCTTGATCACCTAGATTAGTCTCTTGTTAAGATAAGGATAGAGTAAACGTTCGTCTTACTTTAGAACATCTATTCAACCAATTAACCTATTCATTGGAGTGTGCCTTTCGTAGGAACCAGTTAGGGTTAATCCGCTTCAAGAGTAACTCATAAATCGTTAGTAATTCCACCAGTTAGTTGTTCCGTCGCAAGAAGCGAAAGCTCGGCCGGTTAGTTTATCTTGGTAGCTAGATCGGATAGAGCGAAAGTTCGCCAGTCTTAAACCTAAGGGTAAGGAGTTATGGTGGTGTCTGAGAACTGAATGAATTAGAATTGAAAACCGCTGGTCTTGTGATCGCCAATGTTGTGGTAATCTTAGGGGGATTCGAAATCTAGCTCGTCTATCTTCCTGTTAGTCAACATTTTACTTTTTCTGTCTTTTATTTCCTTGTTTGTTAGATTAGAAGTCATGGAACTCACACCACGCATAACTTGTTTAAATTGAGTAATTTGCCAACATATTTGAGTAGTCAATTAGTAGAGATCTCGAGTAGAATACGATATAGTATATCTTGGTAGATTAGTTATTTGATACAGCTAGAATTGCAGCATCAAATTGGCGCCGTTGCCGGGGATTCTTCTAATTGTTTGAAAGAAGAGTTAGCAAATTATTCTTCTACCTTTCCGCCTTACCATTTATTTTTCCTCCATATTTCCATGATTTACCTAGGTAGTGCTTTTGAGTTTTGATTATGCAGGATTACAGGTGGGATGACCGGTACCAAGAGTGGTACGTCAATGAAGCACCATATATCGAAGACAACCAAGGATGGGATGTATCAGAACAATCACCTACGACAACCTGGTATGAGAAACTTCACCTTTGCCATTCTGGCAAGAGCCAGAAGCTACACACCACCAACAAAATCACCAAGAGATGTGTATACCGGCTCATCAACATCAACAACAGGTGTCGAGAATAGAATTCGCCTTGTATAATCTCTCTTCCAAGCTACAAGCTCATCAAGAGATGGATTTACATGTTCATCAAAATCAACAACGCATAGCAAGAGTGGAATTTTCCTTGGATAATCTCATTTCAACACTACAAGCTCGTAATGAGGTGGATATCGAACTCGAGAAACCAAATCCACTAACGGAAGAAGATGCTCAAGAGCCGTATGAAGATGAACATGACAATCTCACCCATGACTATTGCGAACTAGAAGCATCTGATGAAGAACCCTTGGCGGTGGTGGTTGATGAAGAAATAGAGCAAATCCATCCTGAAGTTGAAGCCAAAGAGGAGCACATAGAGATTGAGGAGATACCTTAACCTACCCTTCCGCCGAGCCAACCTGTAGATCAAGCCAGAGACGAGCACGTGGAAAGCAACAAGGTCATGGATTTAGAAGTTTACATACTCGATCCTGAGAGACCTCTGGATGATCATCAGGTTAAGAAGATGGAGCTCATTGACCATGCCACACCGTACTACCTCTTTCCTCCTCGAGTAGGAGAACTCGAGAAGAACTGGTCATCCAACCAGAACAACGATCTACTAGAGCACTACCGGTTGCATCACCCTTCTGGAGTGCTACATGGCACTCAATCGCTGGCCTTGAAGAAGACGATTAACTTCAAGGCGAACTCCTAAGCTGGGGTCCCTAACAGGTACCATCCGGCTCAAGGAAGTTAAAAGAGAGCGCTTCGTGGGAGGTAACCCACGGTTGGAGTCCATTTTAAATTTATCGAGTCAATTTTTTCGTCGTTTGAGTCAGGTTCGGGGGAGCCAAAAGTGTCAATTGTTGATTTAGTTTTGATTTTTTCAAAGTTTGCCAGAATTTTAGAAAATTATTTTAAACTGCAGGTTAAAGTTTTCGCCGAAAAATTGCACATAATTTCAGCGAAAACTTTCTTTAAAACCTCCTGTAATATTTTGACCAGTTTTCGACAAACTTTTCGGTGAAAAGTTTTATAATTTTTGCAAAAAACTTCTTCAATTCGGCACTTTATTCATTTAATTGGGTTTTAAAATAAGTTCTCGGAGAGAACCTAAAAGTTCTCGCCGAAAACATTCCTTATTTTCAAACAGTAGCCTCTGTCTTTATTTTTGTGTTCTTTCAAAGAAAGTTTTCGCCGAAAACTTGTGTCTGTTCTTAAAAATTCAGTTTCCTTTTTTCGGTCCGATTCCAACGCATACTTGATCGCCCAAATCGGAGCTCTGTAGCTCCGTTATCCCTGAAACAAGCTTTTCACGTTTTTGGCCAACTTCATCACTTTCCATCCATTTTTTTGAGTCATGTCTTGAAGGTTTGTTGTTGGGTTTTCAATTTTGAATCTTTTGACATGCTGATTGTTGAATTTCGATGAGTTTCATTTTGGTTGACTTTTCGGTCTACCTCGTTTTGCATGCCTGCTGTTTCGGTGTGATTTTTGCTGATCTGATTGAACTTAGATATTCTAGAATTCTCTAGGAGTGTTGTGCCGTGAATTTGTGCCATAAAAAATTCAAAATTCCCCTAAACCTTCTTCGTTTTGACTTTTATTTTGTGTGGATCCGTGACACTTGTCCCGGTATCCTTTCGATCTTTTTGTTGTTTTATTTTGTAGGAACTTGGGTAGCTACTTCGCTCTACTCCGGACGCTCCGTGTTCATCCCCTACACCGACCATCACCTTCTAGGTTCTTCGTATCTCTCTACTCTAGTATAGTCCCGTGAGGACACAGAACCCTTTAAGTGTGGGGTAGGGTGCTAGATTCTTTGCATGATCTTGCTTTATTTTCTGTGATTTCGTGGTTCAATTTTGAATTTCTCTAGCATAGAATTGCTCAATTCTTGACTTTTGATGTTAAATTGACTTCAATTTTTCACAATGACGTCTATATTGTTCCACTTAGAACTTGTAACCAACGTGTCGGCACTGATGTCAAATGAACTTGAATAGATCATAAATCACTTTTGTAGTTGAACTTGAATTAATTGGTTTGATAATCACAAAGTTCGATAACACCGTTCTAAGATGATAAATGCTAGCTTCTCCCATGTTTCTCACTCCATATTTGTTCACCTGTAATTGTGGCTTGAGATTAGACGGAAATCCAATTCGAAATCTTGTGTAAAAAGTTATAACTAGCTAGGATTAAGTGGCTAAATGGTTAAATCAAGTAATTAAGTTGCGCCAATCAATGCTAAGTTCTTAAAGTGCTGAAAATCAAAGCTAGGCAAGCCCAACACCTAAGCGAAGTGTTCGGGTTGAGCACTAGCATAGGCACAAATACTGTGAGCTAGGCAGGTCCAACACCTAAGTGAAGTGCTTGATATCGAGCACTAGTATGCAGTAAATAAATTGAAGGAAGAGGTTGAAACTTGAAATAAATTGTTGTTTAAATTGGTCCTAGCTAGAACATGTAACGTACAAATATAGAAATGGATGAAGTTGAGTCGATAGCCACGTCACTTTTCCTACCTCCGCACCACACAGCATGGTTAGAGCTTAAAACCCTTTTGATTAGAACTGGTGTTATCGAAGTCGGTTAACTATGATTAATTGATTTGCCAAGAAACGAGCTTTGTTAAAACTACTACTTGAAGTGTGCAGAAATTAGTGAGATCGAAAACTTGTTTGGTTGATGTTCTTGCATGTGTAGGTCACTTTTTCTACGTGGAACAGTCTAAACCAAATTGTTAGAATTGAATCTCAGTTTAATCTCGTGTCATTTGTGAATTTGAGTGTGTTCTAGTTCAGTTTGCTTGAGGACAAGCAAGAGCTTAAGTGTGGGGTATTGATGACACTCGATTTGACAAGATTTTCAGCCCCATTTAAGCGACATTTCATGCCCCTTTGATGCCATTTTGATGAGTATTTGGTGAAAATGTGTTTATTATGTAATTTTAAGCTCCTAGTGCGTACATTGTCCATTTCTTGGCTATTTTTACCCTTTTTTGAGCTTTTATGTTGTGCCCCTAGGTTAACAAATTATAGAGGACTCTCTCACGAGTCCAGTGCTTCAAACGGAGACCAAATCGGAGTTCAAACGGAGCGGAAATGATCGAAACAAGTTGGAATTCTGCCCAGCTCAAAGTGCTGCGTTTTGGAGCTCACACGCCGTGTAAGCTAAATGCACTGTGAGCTTACAAGCCGTGTAAGCTCCCCAGACGGGAAAGTTGTTCCTTTTCCAACTTGTAAAGGGTTTCTAGGGCTATATATAGACCTTTCAAGCCCAGATTTGGAGAGACGGATTTTGGCTGATTAGCCACGACTTAGAGAGGATTAGATAGAGTTGAGAGCTAGGAGCTAGGAGTTGAAGATCTAGGATATTGAAGCTTCGCCGGATTCGTCAGAATTAGGTTTTTCAGTTCTTATCTGTTCTTCCTTTGTATGATGATCTTCTATGTTGTCTTTGACTCTTCTATTATCGTTATGAGTAGCTAAACTCGTAGAGCTTTAGATTAGATGAACCCTAAGTGACCCGAGGCTTTAAAGCGGTCACGGATCGGCGGTAATTAGATTCGAAGTTCAATTAGTTTCTCTTTGCATGGTTGTTTTGTTCTTCTTTGCATGGTGGTGTCTAAGAACTTAATGAATTAGAACTGAAAACCGTTGGTCTTGTGATCGCCAATGATGTGGTAATCTTAGTGGGATTCGAAATCTAGCTCGACTATCTTCCTGTTAGTCAACCTTTTACTATTTCTGTCTTTTATTTCCTTGTTTGTTCGATTAGAAGTCGTGGAACTCACACCATGCACAACTTGTTTAAATCGAGTAATTTGCCAACATATTTGAGTAGTCAATTAGTAGTGACCTCCAGTAGAATACGATCTAGTCTACCTTGGTAGATTAGTTATTTGATACCGCTAAAACTGCAGCATCAAATGCCGTTTGTTGGGACGTGTTCCTGAAGCTTCCAGCTATCCAGGGAAACTGGCATTTCCCAAAGGGCCCGAGCCATTTGGCGGCTCGGCCCTAAGTGCTCCTCTGTGGCGCCTGGCGCCGTGCCCGGTGCCCGGGGCTGGCTCATGTTTCGGCCTTCTTCAAAGCTGGCCAGGCCTTTTACATTCTGCTTTGGCCCTAGAGTTCTTCCTTTGACTGGGGACCGTGGTGGGGTGTATGAGTACCTATTGGGATTGGCGCAACTATGGAGGATCGTGCCCAGCATCGTGCCCAGGCCCGTGCCTAGCGCCATGCCCAGGCCCTGTGTCCAGCGTCGTGCCCAGCGCCTTTCCAGCCCAGGCCTAGCGCCAAGCACCATCCCCAGCACCGGCCCAGTGCCCAGAGCCCAACGCCAGCCCCAGCACCGGCCCAGCACCCAGCCCCAGCCCTAGCACCGGCCCAACGCCCAGCGCCAGCCTCGAAGCGGCCCCAGCACCAACGGAGCACAAGGACCCAACGCCCAGCCCCGGAGCGGCCCCAGCACCGACGCACCATCAGGCCCCAACGCCCAGCCCCAGAGTGTCCCCGGCACTAGACCAGCACCCGGCCCCAGCACCCGGAGCGGCCCCAACGCCTAACACCGACACCGTACCCCAGCACGAGCCTAGGCCCGAGCCCCGGCCCGAGCCCCAGCCCGTGCCCCAGCACAAGCTCAGGTACCAGCCCCGGTAGCCATAGGCACCCGAGCCCGGAGCCCCCATACCAGCCCGAAGCCCTAAGGCCCGAGCCCCACGCACACTGTACCAGCCCCGGTACGGCCCGACCCCCAAAGGAGCGCCAATGAACTATTATATCAAGTCCTACACGTCCTAGTCCTTATTTTTAAAATTTGTAAAGGCTTACTAGGTACAGATTCGAGGACGTATCCTTTTCAAGAAGGGGGGATGATGTGATCCTGGCCACCAACCACGACTTGCACACAGCTGATGCCGATTGGGCCCCAGCAGTGATGTCGGGCTGAGAGTACAACGGCCCCAGGCCTACACCAGCATCACCACTAGAGCCTAGAAGAGCCCAAGCCCCGGAGCCAAAAGATGTCCTTGGGAGGATGCTGATCCTCACCCAAGCACCAATGCCAGTTCCTACTCCAGCCAAAGTTAGTTTCATGACCCGCCAGGAGCTGATGCTGACACCGAGCCCAGGCCCGAACCCTAGGCCGTAGGCCAAATCCCACGGGCCCTCAGAGCAAAGACCTACATGAAGACATCCCTAAGGTACCCTTGAAATAATGTTCGAAGCAGAAGTCAAAAAGCTCGAAGCAGAAGTCAAAAAGCCTGAACAGATTTGAAGAAGGACCCAAGCTAAGCCTGCCACAGGTACATGGCCCATGCCATCGCCCGTACGAGGAGCTATTTTGGCCTAGAAAACAATTGGCTTGTGCCTTTTGTGAAATTCTAACTGCCCTGGATAGCTTGAAGCCCCAGGAACCCTCTTTAACAAACAGAGCTGAATTTGGAGGAGAATTGAA
The DNA here is from genome assembly GCA_034768395.1 of Linum lewisii. NCBI lineage: Eukaryota > Viridiplantae > Streptophyta > Magnoliopsida > Malpighiales > Linaceae > Linum > Linum lewisii. The sequence continues at coordinate 34,472,886 of CM068302.1, read as the reverse complement.
GGAGATAGAGCTAGGCCAAGTCCTAGTAGAGCATGAATAGAGCATTAAAGAGCACAACTCGAATGCTGATCTGAGGAAGCCCATGCTAGGAGCTATGATCAGGCCACCACTTGAGCCTGATCCAAGAGGAGAGAAAGGAGGAGGATCCAGCCATGGAGAAGAGCCAAGAGGCCAGCCCATGGCCAAGCAGCTACGGGCTAAAGATAAATTAATAAAAGGCCTGATGAGCTGCAAAACAGTGATCAAATACTACAAAGCTAAAAAGCTAAGCAGATCGTATTCCACAGGGTTTCTTCTAATCATTTACTCAAATATGCTGGCAATTTTTTCAAGTTTGAACACGTTGTGCGTGGTGTGAGTTCCATGACTTTTAGACTAAGATGCAGGAAAATTAAAATGAAATTAAAAGACAGAATGATTGGTTGGTTTAGACAGACGACAGACAAGCTTAGATTTCGAATCCCCCTTAGATCACCAAGGCAAGCAGCAATCACAAGACCAGCGGTTTTCAATTCTCATTCAATCAATTTCTATACACCACCATAACTCCTGACCCTTAGGTTTACGACCGACGAACGTTCGCTCTATCCGTTCTAACTACCAAGATTAATTAGCCGCCCAGGTACGGTCGCCTCTCGCAACGACTAAACTAACTGGTGCAATTACTAATGATTTATGAGTTACTCTTGAAGTGGATTAACCCTAATTGGTTCCTACGAAAGGCACACTCCAATGATTAGGTTAACTAGTTGAATTGATGTTCTAAAGTGAGGCGAGCGTTCGCTTCTATCCTCAGCTTAACAATAATCTAAACAAGGTGATCAAGGAAGACAAGTTTATGCGCCAAAGCAGGGAAGCTGTCTGGCGACTACCCTAGCTTGCAAAAACCTAATCTAGGCGACCAACCAGAAAAGAAACATAAACAATCAAGAACAAAACAACCATGCAAAGAGAAACTGATTGAATTTCGAATCTAATTACCGCCGATCTGTGACCGCTTTAAAGCCCTGGGTCACTTAGGGTTCATCTAATCTAAGCTCTACGAGTTTAGCTACTCATATTCATAACAAAAGAATCAAAGGCAGAAACAGAGTTCATCATCAAAAGATAGAACAGATAGAAACTGTAAAACCTAATTAAGACGACTCTGGCAAAGCTTCGCTCTTCGGTAATCTTCAATCCTAGCTCCGAGTCTCCGAGGTGAAGGGATGGCGTCACGATCTCTTCCTGGCTCTTCGAACTCTAAACTCTGCTCCAGAACTCGTGAGAGTTCTGGAATTATGATGTATTATTAGGTATTTTTGAGATCCCCTTCCGTTTGGGCCGCCGGTTAAGTATTTATACTTAACCCTAATATCGCCGGATTTTGCCTGGAATTTTCGCCGAAAACCTAAGGGATTTTTCGCCAAAAATTCCATTGTAAATGGGTTGACTGCTCGGCTTCATCTCCTGTGATTTTCAGACCCCGGTTCTCGGCGAAAACTTGGAGTTTTTGCCGAAAAGTTTAGTTGTTGAACTCAGCCGATTTCTTCTTGAGTTTTCGCCGAAAACCTGGGGGATTTTCGCCAAAAACTTTAGTGTAAATGGAAGCAGGATTTGGTTCGACTTGATTGACTCCTCGGATCGATTCCGGTGCGATTCCTCGAGGTTCCAACACCTTAGACACGTCCTTGGCTACTTTATTTGACAGCAAAAACCTGTGCTAACATGAAAACACTAGAAAACCATCAAATAGACCCGAAACGGGCCAAAGTAACATAAATGGCACGAGATAGAGTAGTTGAGTGAATATTCGTTATTCTACCCTAAAAACCATGTCTTAAGCAAGGAAATGTCGCTTAAATGAGGCTGATAATCACGTCAAATCGAGTGTCATCAAGGCCAAAGTTGGATTTCTGGACATATTCGTAGCCCGACAAAGATTGACAAATATGGGCTACTTGGAGACAGAATTTGGGCTGATGTCCAACACGAAAGTTGTAGCCCATGGAGTCTACTTGTGATATGAAAAAGGGATTAATTTTACGAATTTGTTTGGTATTTATTTGGCTAATTATTCCATAACTTGTTTAGCTGTTTTTTAGGAAATTTTCAGCTTCCTTTTTAGTTTTCTTGTATAGGAAGAATATTTTCCCTTGTAAGAATTTTACTTCCCTTTTAGTGTAGATTAGGATTAGTTTAAGTCCTCTTTAGTATTCTAATTAGGACTCTTTTTATTATTTCTTTATTAGTTTAGGAAGTAGCTATTTACGAGGAATAGGAGAGCTTGTTCCCTATTCTTCCACCTATAAATAGAGGCCGTCGCTTCTCTTGTAAATCACACCTTAAATCAATAAACTACTTAAAAATTCGGTTTTCTTCTTGGATTCTATGCAATTCTCTTTTCGACTTTCATGGAACTGACTGCCGTCTAGATCGGCTTATCGTCTGGGATATTCACCCCTTGAAGTGGCGCCTCCGACTTGATACTTCTGGTTCCTAGCTCCCTTATAGCTAGTGGGTCAAAGTCTGATTCCATCCCGGTTCTGAAGGTTCATCTAGTTGCTAGGAGCATCAACTTGCGGTGGTTAGGGTCGTCTGCCCACGGTTGTGGCGGTTCACGTCACTACTTGATCTCCCCATCCCTTCTTGAGGAGATTGAGAAGATGATGAATTCTTAATGGCGGGGTATGAAAAGTGGTGCTAGCAGGGGTTTATCGTGGATAAGATGGGAACGCCTTTGTGTGTGTAAGGATAGAGGTGGCATGGATTTTCGTAATATGCATGGCTTTAACCTAGAAATGTTGGGAAGCAGGGATGGAGATTACTCTCTAATCTAGATACTCTTGTTAGTAGAGTCTTCAAAGCTATAGATATTTCCCCCGGGGGGATTTCTCGTCAGCACCGAAAGGGTATGGTACGAGTATGGTGAACCTAATATCATTGTTCGGGTTCAACCAAATAAACTAACAAAGCTACAAAAGTTAGGGTAGATCGTATTCCGAGGGCCTTCTATGATTGACTACTCTGAGAACTAGCAAAATACTCGAATGCAAGCACTTTGTGCGTGGTGTGAGTTCCACGACTTCTAATTCTAAGAAATGCAGAGAAATTTAAAAATTAAACTAAAGCAGATTGGAAATAAGGGTTGAAAAACAAAGATGACAGACGAACTTAGACTTTGAATCCCCCTTCGTTCCCCAGAGCATTGGCAATCAACAGATCAGCGGATTTCGATTCTCGTTCAATCAATTACTAAGACACCACCATAACTCCTTACCCTTAGGTTTAAGACCGGCGAACGTTCGCTCTATCAGTTCTAACTACCAAGATTAACTAGCCGCCCGGGTACGGTCGCCTCTCGCAACGACTTAATTAACTGGTGCAATTACTAACGATTTATGAGTTACTCTTGCAGTGGATTAACCCTAACTGGTTCCTACGAAAGTCACGCTCCAATTCTAAGGTTAATTGTTCAATTTGATGTTCTAAAGTAAGGCGAGCGTTCGTTTCTATCCTTAGCTTAACAAGAATCTAATCTAGGTGATCAATCCAGACAAGAAACATGAACAATGAAGAACAAATCAAACATGAAAGAGAAACTGATTGAATTTCGAATCTAATCACCGCTGATCTGTGACCGCTTTAAAGCCCTGGGTCACTTAGGGTTCATCTAGTCTAAGCTCTAATGAGTTTAGCTACTCATGTTTATCACAAAAGAATCTAAGACAAAGAAAGAGTTCATCATCCAGAGGAAGAACAGAAAAGAATCTGAAAAATGTAATTTAGACGACTCTGACAGACTTCGATCTTCAGTAAACCGCACTCCTAGCTCCGAGTCTCCGAGGTGGAAGGGATGGCGTCACGATCTCTTTCCGGCTCTTCGAACTCTAACTCTTCGCTCCAGAACTTCAGAGAATTCTTCAAATTCTGATTTCAAAAAGTATATTATGATGTATATTATGATGTCTGTTATGATGTCTCCCTTATTTGGGCCGCCGGGTTAAGTATTTATACTTAACCCTAATCAGCCGAATTTCTTCTATTATTTTCGCCGAAAATATTGAGGAATTTTCGGCAAAAATTCCTTTGCAAATGAAGGGTCCGCCGGCTGATTCTCCCTGAACTTTCTTCTCGGTTCGAAAACTTCCTCCTTTCGCCGAAAGTTTCCTTAAGTTAACAACAGCCGATTTGTGAACATATTTTCGCCGAAAATACAAGGGTATTTTCGGCGAAAATTCCTTTATAAACTGGGCAGGAATTTTCTGAACGTTGATTAACTCCTTTGATCGATCCCGGTGCAATCCTTCGAGATTCCAATGCCTTAGACACGTCCTTGGTTACTTATTCGATGGCAAAAACCTGTGCTAACATAAAAACACTAGAAAACCATCAAATAGACCCGAAACGGGCCAAGGTAACACAAATGGCACGAGATAGGGCAATCGATTGAATATTCGTTATTCTACCCTAAAAACCATGTCTTAAGCAAAGAAATGTCACTTAAATGAGGCTGATAATCACCCTAAAAACCATGTCTTAAGCAAAGAAATGTCACTTAAATGAGGCTGATAATCACGTCAAATCGAGTGTCATCAAATACCCCACACTTAAACTTTTGCTTGTCCTCAAGCAAACTGAATAGAAACGCTCATGTTCATAAATGATAAGATCGATTAAATTGGAGCTCAATCAAACAGAATGAATTATTAGACAGCTAATTCCTAGAACAAGAAACCTAACATGCATACAGATCAGCCAAACAACCTGGTCTCACTAATAAACTGCACACGACAAGTAATTAGCAACCAATTACGCACGAATTTGACCTGACCGACCAGACTCCTCACACAGGAAATTTTTAGTAAAATGGGGAACTCTCGCTCTTTGTGTTTAAGGACGTGTTTCTGCTCTCGATCATTTTCTGTTACTGAATTCTGTCATAGGTTTGCATTTCGACCACATCTCCACCACTGTGACAACACGAGTATCTAGTCAAGAAGGACTTCCCTGCTAGGACCGTAATGAAATCTACACTACTTGGGTTTATGATGCGATGGATGATGGGAATGTATGATGATGGCTTTGTGCGGTGTAGCTTTCGACTAACTTCCCTCGAATCTAATCTATGGCTTCCTACCGTCTAACCAAACACGGGTGGAATAATGAACGCCCGTCCTATGATACACTCAAGCAAACTAGCACTTATTCTTTTTCTTTACACGATTTTTTTTCTTTTCTTTTGAACTTTTTCTTTTGACTTCGTTCTTCCATTTGTAGGGAGAAGAACGTTTTATTGAACTAGTAACTTTGAAACTTTTCTGATTTTTCTTTTCTTCATTTTTTTTTCGAAATTTTCTTTTTTTTCTATTTTTTCTTTTTTTTCTTTTGTGCCGATTTCCTTTTAGTTGCTAGAGGGATTTACACGTCTGGACATAATAGCTAAGACCACCTGTTTAATGGCTATAGGCAGGTTACCACAAACCGACTTCCGGTAGGTCAATCTAGAACTACAACCACAGGGGATCAACGGGGAATGAAAGAAATGGGAAATGGCTGTAATGTATTATCGAACCGAAAGAACAGGCCAAGCTCAAGGGTCTAAACCTAATGGATTTATCGTTTGGTAGGCTATCTGGCTAAGTAGCTGAATCTAGGTGCCCCTATCCTTTAGAACTCGTGTCATCGTGTGGTCTCGAGTAGGTCTCATGCAAATTCTAACTCATTCAAGCAAACAGAAAACCACTCAGAAAGAATTAAAATTGCAAGTTACGTGCAATGGATCAAAAGCTCACAGTTGGTTTGCTAGTCAGATTCGGTCATTTTCATGCAATCAAGGCTACAAACTACAAGTGTGATTTTAAAAATTCTGTTCTGACCAGGCAATTTAGCATCAAAGTATAAAGGTTGGTTCTCAAGTTCTAGGTTAAGCAGTCTAAGCATCATTATGAAGGTTTGAACAACAACTTAACATCAAAAATCAAGAACTGAGCCATTCTAATGCTAGAGAGACTGGAATGAAATCACGAGGCACACATAAAACACAATCAAGGGCAATCAAGTTCATGCAAGGTTCTCTAGCATCCTACCCCACACTTAAATCGGATTGTGTCCTCACAGGACTAAAATTAGAGTTCAGAGAGAAGTAGAAGAACCTGGACTGAGATGATTGGTGTAGGGGATGAGCACGGGTCCTCGGAGCGGAGGGAATCTACCCATGCGAAGCAAAGGGAATCTCCCTACTGCCTACAAAACAAAAACAAATGAAACACAAAAAGGAAACCGGGACAAGTGCCTCGAATCCACACAGAAAAAAAGTGGATCGAAATCCGAAAAGAATAAATAAAAAGAAGGGACAAGCAAGAGGATACAACCCGATCACTGCTCGTCCGGCGCGTCGGGAGGTGGAAAGTGGAGGTGCTCGCCGAGCTGACGTTGCCACGCCAGCTGTGCCTCATACCGCCTGTTGGCGCGGCACATATGCTGCTGCATAATAATCCATCTCGCCTCTTGGGTGGTGTTGTCGGTGATGCGCCACTCCTGCAGTCGCTCATACAACTCACCAATGTCCGCGGGGTGCGGTCGGTGCTGAGGGTGAGGCGCCTGGTATGGATCGGGAATGTGCGGCGGCGACTGGTGAGCATACCCTGCCTGGTGTTGTGGCGAGGGTATATAGTCTTGGACTTCTGGCTGCGGCTGGGGCTGCTGCTGCTCAGTATCATCCTCTTCCTCCGACTCGGCTACATGCTGGAGTGGAGGATCTGCTGCCACCTGGGGACTGAGGTCCAGCTCTAAGTCGTACTCAACCGCTAAGTCTCCTCCAACGGTCCTAACTTGGTGTCGGGGAATGTGCGGGCCATATTCATGGCTGATGCCGAAGGAGATGATGAGTTGGCCTATGAAGTTACCTCCCAGGAGTGCACGAGGTAGCTTCCGCCTCTTGGTCTTCTGGCGGAAGATGCGAGCAAGCACCCAACCGGGGTGAAGAGGGTAGCTCTCTCGGATGGCTCGGAGAAGCATAAGCTCCTCCTTGAGGATATTGTGGTGATCCTTATCTGGAACATATAAAAGAGATCTACGCCAAACCATATGAATAAATTTAAAGAGAGGGTGAGAGAGCGACTTAACTGAGTTGTGCTCCCCAAGGAGATCGCCAGGCACTCCAGTCATGTGGCTCCAGAGTGCATGGTAAGCCTCGTCGTCATCATCGTCGCCCCAGCCGAGGTGATGGCCATGATAGTGCTCATAGGGGATACCTAGATGAGCAGCAAACTCATCATAGGTGAGCTGCCTGTACACTCCACCCAGATAGAAGGTAACAACCTTCTGGCCTTGCCTCCTCTTGTGCTCATCCAGTTCAAAGGTCGCTCAGAACTCCTGAAGGGTGATGTCTGGGAAGTTGGCAGCTATGGTGGTCAGCTCTAGGAGGCCGGCCGGCGCTAGGGCGTCATGCACGTTCCGGTAGTAGTCCTCGTCGTGCTCGCTCAGGGACTCCATGGAAAGAGGGCGTACCTTAGCTCCCCGAATGTGCTCGATCTTCTGGAAGCACTCGAAGTAGAAGTCAAGTAGACGGGCGATAGTGCGATGGTACCCAGCCCAGCGAGGTAGTGCTGGAGGAGGGCCCTAAACGGCGGGTGTGACGGGAGCGGGGGCTCTGGAGCTCGAGGCGGCATCAAGTCGTGCCTTATTCTTGCGCTCATAAGTGGTGTTCCTTGAAGCCATGGATGCTAAAAACGAACGGTTTGGGAGGAATCGGTGAAAACTCTGAAAATAAGGGTTTCGATGAACTGGAGCTGTAGAGCTCCGATTCGAACGTTCTAGGGCTCAAAACGATCGGAAAAAGAGAGGGAGTTGAGCGGCGGCGGTCGGCGATGGCGACGGTGGCGGGAAACGGCGGCGGCGGAGGAAAATGAATGGGGGGCGGCGGCGAGTTTGAAAAACAAAGGGGAGGGGGTATTTTTCGGGTGTGTCTTCGAAAATGAAAGAAGGAAAGTAGGAAGAGAGAGAGGGTAGACCGGATTTAAAGTGGAGGATTGGGTGATTTTCAAAAGGATTTTCGACGAAAATAATAGGGAGTTTTCGCCGAAAATAAACGTTCAAATGCACTGCCGATTTTCAAATAGATTTTCGCCGAAAATACAACAAATTTCAAACCGAAAATATGAAACAGGGGAATGGCTTCGAAAATTCAAAAGGCGATTTCGCCAAAAATAGGGGTGTATTTCGCCGAAAATTTTGAACTACTCGGGTGAAAATATTTTCGCAAATCCGGCCAACTTCAGAAAATCATAGTTAAATCCAAAAAAAATCGGAACGACCTCAATCAACTTGCGACTGACTCTATGACACACAGACTCTGCACGAAAAATAAGAAAACAAACTGACACTTTTGGCTCCCTGAACCGACTCTGAAACACTAAGGTTGACACAAAACAAAAACGGACTCCAGCCGTGGGTTGCCTCCCACGAAGCGCTCTTTTATTAACGTCCTTGAGCTGGACGATACCTGGACGGTATTAGGAGACATCCCAACTCAGATTCTCCTTAATGCTCGCATCGGAGTTCATGAAGTACAGCTTCGGGGCTTCTCCGGTAAGCGTTAATCTCTTCCCGTTTGCATGCAAGAGCTTGGTACGTCCATCGGGAAGATGATCGATGAACTTGAATGGTCCGAACAGTTCTCTGGAGAGGTCATCCTTCTTGAGTGTTACGATAGAAGGAATGAGGACTGTCGGCTTCTTCTTTACTTTAATCCACGACTTGGTATCACCAGGATCGGTGATCGTCAGTACTTCTTTAGGAGATGCTTTCGGCTTCTCCTTCCATAATTGCTCCGGCGCCGGTTTCTCAGAACGAATTGGTGGTGCAGCTGGCTCGATGGAAGATGGTGGAACTTTTGGTCTCCAGACCATTTGGGTCTTCGTCTTTTTGTTCTTTCCCCGAGGTCTGCTAGGTTTAGTGCTTGGTGGCTTAGAAGAGGCTTGCAGTTCCTTCTTCTTCTTGGGCGGCTTCTGAACCGAAATTTCTGGCTTCTTCTTATTAACCTGTTCAATACCTACAGCAACAACTGATCTAGAGACACTGGAAGAAGCATTAGTAACGGAGTTGACCGGAGTCAACTCCACAGTTTCAACAACCAGGCAATGAGGTTCTTCATTCTTAGAGTCATATTTCATGCCATCTTTAAGACGGAAAGTTTTCGTTTCTTTACCAACCCTTAGAGTCAGAGAACCATTTGGAACGTTAATATTCATTCCAGTAGTAGCCATGAAAGGTCGACCTATGAGAATGGTAGAATCATCTGTACTAGTATCCATAATCACATAGTCAGCTAAGAACGTGAACGGACCACATTTAGTAACAACGTCTTTTATTTCTCCTCTAGGAGTTTTAAGTGATCTATCAGCAAAGACAAGTTGCATACTAGGCGGTTCAAGTTCTCCTAGGTTCAATTTTTCAAACAGGCTCATAGGCATAACATTAACAGACGCTCCTAGATCAACCAAACAACGCTCAATCTCAACATTGTTAATAACCAAAGGTAAAGTAAAAGAACCAGGATCAGAGCACTTAGCAGCATATGGAGAGGCAGGTTTCTTGATACGAATATCAGGATATCCTTCTTTATTCCCCTTCATGCCAGTCTCGATCCTTGCATTTGGCAGCAATGCTCTAGGAAAAGGAGGCTTCACGACATACAGTGCAAGAGGAGGATCATCCTCTTTAGGCGCCAGTTTCTGTTCTTCCTCTTCCTCTGGAGTTTCAGTGATCCTGCTAAGACAGAACAAGCATCAGCAATTAAGTTTGGAAGTTTTCGAGAGGTTACCATCTTGGCTTGCTCCTTGCTCGGATTCGGCTCTGTCTGGCTTGGAAGTTGGCCAAATGGTCGACCAGATGCTAGCATGCTTGAGATGTTGTTCACGACTTGCTCAATTCTTTGTCCAGATGCTATCTGTTCTTGATTGAGAAAAGCTTGAGCCTTAAACTGACTGTCGATATCATCGAGTCTTGTGATGATTTGGCTAAGTTTCTTATCCAGGTCACTAACATTATTTTCTCTTTGATGCTGCTGCCCTGGATATGTATTGTTTAGATATTGATTCTAGCGGTTGCCAGGTGCAGTTCCATAGTTACCCGGATTGCGATGCGGTGGCTGGTAGACACCTGCCGGCAGATGGTTAGGTTTCTGATCCTGAGCTGGACCAGCTGGGCGGTTATTCTGGTTCTGGTTATGGTTGGCGCCATTATTGTAGGGAGGTCTATCTTGATAGTACCCTTGCTGCCTGAAGTTGCGGTAGCCAGCATAACCATTCTGATTGTTAACGAAGCCTTGTTGAATGAAATTTACCTCTTCAGCAACCAGACTTCTGCCTTACCAAAATTCTGACAATGGCCACCGTTATGCGCGCAAGCTCCACACCAATCGCAATCGGCAACGTAGACAGAAGCTGCCGGCGGTTTGATTGGTGTGGTAGACTTCTTCAAACGCTTCTCTACCTCTGCCTTGATAGTAGCTTCGAGATCAAGCTTGCTCCTTGATCCTTTAGATTGTCGTTCCCAGTTCCTTGACTTGGAAGCACAGTTTGCGAAGTGAAGAAGAGCAGCTTCAGGTGTAAGTGTAGTGCAATCCCCTCAGCTAGAGAATTGACCCACTTGGCAGATTCTTCTCGAAGTCCTCGAGCAAAGATTTCAGCTAACTGCCTCTGCTCGAATCCATGATGCGGGCAGTTGTAGAGAAGTTCTTGGAATCGATTCCAAGTATCATATAAGCTTTCTCCTTCTTTCTGGGAGAATCTGGCAATGCTGTCCTTGATGGCAGTTGTTCTGGCAGGAGGAAAGTATTCTTCAACAAAGTCCTGAGCCAGAGTATCCCAATCAGTGTAATAGCTAGGTGGTTTGCCAGTAAGCCACCTCTTAGCAGGGCCTTTCAGAGGGACAGGAAAGCTCTGAGACAAAGAGTATTTTTGTCGAGGTTTCCGTTCTTGAAAGTGCTGCAGAGATCAAGGAAGTCTGCAAGATGAGTGCACGGATTGTCTAAGGGCCTGCCTTCAAACTGTAGATCCCTAGAGATCATGGTCAAGAATGGAATCTTGATCTCATAGTCAGGATCTCCTTCAATGCGTGGAACGGCAATGGCAGATCGAACGCTAGTCGTGCTCGGCTTGTTATAGTCTGCTAGACTCTTATGTGCAGGTGGTGGTGGTGGTAGTTCTCCATTTGGTGGTGCTGGTGGTGGTAACTGATCGTCCATGGTAGGAGATGCGGGAGGTGAAAGTGATGCGGTGTATGAAGCGGATGAAGATGATGGTGAAGGTGAAGATGGAGATGAGGAACTCTCCTTCAGTTCCTCGATCTTGATCGGAGTGACGGGTGGATTGGATCTTCCTTTCTTCAAAATCTGTGATCGTAGAGGTGGAGCAGAACTGCCTGGTCTCTCTGCACTCTTAGCCTGTTCGGCTTGAGAGCGAGTCCAAGGACGGTGAGGCATACACCTGTAAACGTACAGATAACAAAGACAAACAAAACCAGTGTAAAATCGAAGTGGATGGAAAAGTGAAAGATGGAAAATAGAAGAATAAATTGCCAGTTCTTCTTTCAAACAATCAAAAGAAGTCCCCGGCAACGGCGCCAATTTGGTGAACCTAATATCGTTGTTCGGGTTCAACCAAATAAACTAACAAAGCTACAAAAGCTAGGGTAGATCGTATTCCGAGGGCCTTCTATGATTGACTACTCTGAGAACTAGCTAAATACTCGAATGCAAGCACTTTGTGCGTGGTGTGAGTTCCACGACTTCTAATTCTAAAAAATGTAGAGAAATTTAAAAATTAATTTAAAAATTAAACTAAAGCAGATTGGAAATTAGGGTTGAAAAACAAAGATGACAGACGAACTTAGATTTTGAATCCCCCTTCGTTCCCCAGAGCGTTGGGAATCAACAGATCAGCGGATTTCGAATCTCGTTCAATCAATTACTAAGACACCACCATAACTCCTTACCCTTAGGTTTAAGACCGGCGAACGTTCGCTCTATCCGTTCTAACTACCAAGATTAACTAGCCGCCCGGGTACGGTCGCCTCTCGCAATGACTTAATTAACTGGTGCAATTACTAACGATTTATGAGTTACTCTTGCAGTGGATTAACCCTAACCGGTTCCTACGAAAGGCACGCTCCAATTATAAGGTTAATTGTTCAATTTGATGTTCTAAAGTAAGGCGAGCGTTCGCTTCTATCCTTAGCTTAACAAGAATCTAATCTAGGTGATCAATCCAGACAAGAAACATGAACAATGAAGAACAAATCAAACATGAAAGAGAAACTGATCGAATTTCGAATCTAATCACCGCCAATTCGTGACCGCTTTAAAGCCCTGGGTCACTTAGGGTTCATCTAGTCTAAGCTCTAACGAGTTTAGCTACTCATGTTTATCACAAAAGAATCTATGACAAAGAAAGAGTTCATCATCCAGAGGAAGAACAGAAAAGAATCTGAAAAACCTAATTTAGACGACTCTGACAGACTTCGATCTTCACTAAACCGCACTCCTAGCTCCGAGTCTCCAAGGTGGAAGGGATGGCGTCACGATCTCTTTCCGGCTCTTCGAACTCTAACTCTTCGCTCCAGAACTTCAGAGAATTCTTCAAATTCTGATTTCGAAAAGTATATTATGATGTTTGTTATGATGTCTCCCTTATTTGGGCCGCCGGGTTAAGTATTTATACTTAACCCTAATCAGCCAGATTTCTTCTATTATTTTCGCCAAAAATATTGAGGAATTTTGGGCGAAAATTCCTTTGCAAATGAAGGGTCCGCCGGCTGATTCTCCCTGAACTTTCTTCTCGGTTCGAAAACTTCCTCCTTTCGCCGAAAGTTTCCTTAAGTTAACAACAGCAGATTTGTGAACATATTTTCGCCGAAAATACAAGGGTATTTTCGGCGAAAATTCCTTTATAAACTGGGCAGGAATTTTTTGAACTTTGATTAACTCCTTTGATCGATCCAGGTGCAATCCTTCGAGATTCCAACGCCTTAGACACGTCCTTGGTTACTTATTCGATGGTAAAAACCTGCGCTAACATAAAAACACTAGAAAACCATCAAATAGACCCGAAACGGGCCAAGGTAACACAAATGGCACGAGATAGGGCAATCAATTGAATATGCATTATTCTACCCTAAAAACCATGTCTTAAGCAAAGAAATGTCGCTTAAATGAGGCTGATAATCACGTCAAATCGAGTGTCATCAGAGTACTATTTGGCAACTCAAGGTATTGTTAATAGTGGATATCATTGGAACATTGGGGATTGGTCAGATGGTTGATGCGTAGGACTCACCCTGGATTCGGAAGATGGTAATCTATTTCTAGAAACCCCTCGGGATCGTGAGCTACGAGGCTTGAGGGTCTACGATTTATTCATCCCTAGAGTTCGAGAGTGGGAAGTGGAGTTGATTCTGACTCTCTTCTTGGAGAGAGATGCGACTACCATTCTTTGAATTCCACTTCTAGAGGGAGAGTTTTTCGATGGGAAAATTTGGCATTATGGCAATAAAGGGGACTTTACGATTAGGTCTTGTTACTACTTGATTATGGATAGGATCGTGCCACAGGATCACCTTGTTGTCCCGAGACCACGGAAAGACCTCTGGAATGTTGAAATTCCACCTCGTTTGAGTGTGTTTACGTGGATAATTGCACGTGGTGTCCTACCAACGAGATTGGCATTGCAGAACAGAAATATTGGGGTTCCACATGAGTGTGGGATCTGTGCCACATGTATTGAGGACATCTGGCACCTCTTCCTTGCTTGTTCTTTTTCTCGTAGATGCTGGGATGCCACAGGTCTTGCCCGAAAAATTGAAGAGAGTATGTTGGCAGCAGAGTCCATGTAGGAGTGGATTTTTAAACTCATTGGGGGAGCTGACACTGATTTTACTGCTCATTCTATTGCGATCATGGGTGCAATCTGGAGGGAGGGAAACAATCGGGTTTGGAGTGAGAAGTCTTGTGAGCCTTCTGTAGTGGTTCGTGAAGGCCTGAAAGGTTTGAGGAATGGGGTTTCAGAGAAGGGGATTCATGTGGATGTTAATGCCCAACCTCGATCTGTACTAGGTGGCACCCCCCTCCTATTGGCAGACTCGAGTGCAATACTGACACAACGTTCTTTCGGGAAGATGGTAAAAGGAGTGTGGGTATTTGATGTGAACCGCCACAACCGTGGGCAAATGATCCTAACCACCGCAAGTCGATCTTCAAGCAACAAGCCTACCTATGGAACAGGGATGGAATCGGACTTTGATCCACTAGCTATAAAGAGCTAGGAACCAGAAGTATCAAATCGAAGATTGACTTGATACTTCTGGTTCCTAGCTCTTTATAGCTAGTGGGTCAAAGTTCGATTTCATCCTGATTCCATAGGTTCTTCTCGTTGCTAGGAGCATCATCTTGTGGTATTTAAGAGTCGTTTGCCCACGGTTGCGGCGGTTCACATCAAACACCCACACTCCTTTTACCATCTTCCCGAAAGAGTCCTAAATGATAAGCCGATCTAGACGACAATCAATTCGTGAAAGTCCAAAAGAGAATTGCAAATCCATTCAAGAGGAAAACCGAAGTTTAAATATTTATTAATTTCAAGGTGTGTCTTACAATGAGGCGTGTAACCCTCTATTTATAGGTGAGGATGGAGAACAGGCTCTTCAATTCCTCCTATGACTCTAACTCTTAAAAGAGTAAAATACTAATGAAGAAAACAAAGAGTCCTAAACAAACTACTAAAAAGACTTATACTAATCCTAAAATAATCAAATAAGGAAGCAAAATTCGAACTCCTTTTCCTACAAGGGAAAGACTCCTTCCTAAATAAGAACTCTAAACAAGGTAGAAAAACAGCTCAACGGGTTCTGGAATAATTAGCCAAACAAATACCAAAAAAATTCGGAAAATTAAGCCCTTTGACAGATCACTAGTAAACTCCATGGGATTCAACTTTCATGTTGGACATTAGCCCAAATTCGTCAATCTTTGTCATACTACGAATCTGTCTAGAAATCCAGCATTGACCTAGTATTGGTTCAGCATTGGCTCGTGACTGCTTAGCCATGGACTGACCTCTCAGCCTAGCTTCAGTGCTAGGTTTTTCTTGGTTATCTTCTCTCGGATCAGGCTTTCGACAATGCTCGGCATCAGTGGCAATGTCGAGTAGGCCTTGGTCACTGCACCGGGCATGGCTATGTCATTCTCCCTTTCTTCAAAAAGATTCGTCCTCGAATCTTCATCGCCATATGCTTCGGATCCGACATCCTCATCTGCCATGGTTAGTGAGCACAAGAAGAAAGCCTTCTACAAGAAAAACCCTAGATCTACTAGGAAAAGAATATGTAGACTAAAATCCTAAACCAACTAGGAAAATGATAAAAGAATCAAGTTCTAATCCAACTAGGAAACAACTATGACAAATCCTAGATCTACTAGGAAAAGAATATGTTGACTAAAATCCTAAATCAACTAGGAAAAGGATAAAAGAATCAAGTTTTAATCCAACTAGGAAACAACGATGACAAATCCTAGATCTACTAGGAAAAGGGATAGCAAATAGACTCCTAAACCAACTAGGAAGAGGAATATAGAATCTAATCTAAATCCAACTAGGAAACAACTAAGAAACTAGCTACTTAAATTCCAGGAAAAAAAAAGTAGGGTCGTGGCTCGGTGATACAGCACAAGCAATGAAAGCTATAAGATTTTCTACCCCTCTTCTTAGAATAAACTTACAATGAAAAGAACTTGACAAGGTGGCCTTGCTTTGGTTGGGTTTTTCTATTTTTCTAACCTCTTTTTGAAATTTTCCTTGATGAATTTTGATGGCCACCAGTCTGCCTTACAATTGAAAGATGAATACAAGAACTTGATAAAGATGAAATTTTTTGAAAGTTTTCTTATACAGAAAGTAAAGGGATATGGATCCAGATAAAACCTGGAAACTGAGATAGATTGTGGTCCAATGTTGAGTTGAAGCTATGACACCAACTGATGTGAACCGCCGCAACCATGGGCAGATGACCCTAACCACCGCAAGTTGATCTTCAAGCAAAAAGACTACCTATGGAACTGGGATGGAATCAGACTTTGAACCAGCAGCTATAAAGAGCTAGGAACCAGAAGTATCAAGTCGAAGGCGCCACTTCAAGGGGTGAGTACCCTAGACGATAAGCCGATCTAGACGACAATCAATTCCATGAAAGTCGAAAAGAGAATTGCAAATCCATGCAAGAGGAAAACTGAAGTTTAAGTGTTTATTAATTTCAAGGTGTGTCTTACAATGAGGTGTGTAACCTTCTATTTATAGGTCAGGATGGAGAACAGGCTCTTCAATTCCTCCTAGGACTCTAACTCCTAAAATAGTAAAATACTAATAAAGAAAACAATAGTCCTAAACAAACTACTAAAAAGGACTTAAACTAATCCTCAAATAAGGATGCAAAATTTGAACTCCTTTTCCTACAAGGAAAAGACTCATTCCTAAACAAGAACTCTAAACTAGGCAGAAAAATAGCTCAACGGGTTCTTGAATAATTAGCCAAAAAATACCAAAATAATTCAGAAAATTAATCCCTTTGACAGATCACTAGTAAACTCCATAAGCTTCAATTTTCATGTTGGACATCAGCCCAAATTCCGTCTCTAAGTAGCCTAAATTTGTCAATCTTTGTCATACTACGAATCTATCCAGAAATCCAACATTGATCTAGTATTGGTTCAGCATTGGCTCGTGACTGCTTGGCCATGGATTGACCTCTCGGCCAGCTTCAGTGCTAGGTTTTGCTTGGTTATCTTCTCTCGTGCCAGGCTTACGACAATGCTCGACATCAGTGGCAATGCCGAGTAGGCCTTCGTCACGACATCGGGCATGGCTACGTCAGTGTCGCTATCCGCAATAATGCAAGTGACCTTCTTCATTAACATTTGGCAGCTGCTGATGGCGGCCGGAGTGCGAGGTGTTAACCTTGGGAGAAGTAGTTCGATGGGTTAGTTCGATGAACTTTACTGATGTGATCTTTGAGCTTGACTCGTTGACTGTTGTCAATGCTTTGTCGTCCATGGAGCAGGATTTTATAGAGCTTGGGAGAATTTTTCATGCCATCCACCAGGAGTTCCATCAGTCTTGGACCATTCATTTTGTTAGGAGAAGTGGTAATTTGATCGCTCACGCTCTTGCTAGACAATCGAGATACCTTGCATCACCGATTGTTGGTGATGCTTCTCTGTTTTGGCTTGTTGATGCTCTGAACGATCCGGGTAGCATGTGTGAGCATTAATAAATCTGATGATTTTGACGTAAAAAAATTATTATTATTATTAAAAAAACTAAATAAAGCTCATTGAAGAATTAATGGATCTCCACGCAAAACTCCAAAATTACGTCATGAACAAAAGTCGAAGAGGTTACAGCCACAGATGGTATAACACGGGAAAGAGAGTCCCTACCCAACACATGGGCAACTCCATTCCGTTCTCTCCGAATAAAACGAACCTCAAAATTTGGCTTCCTCTGAACTATTCTCGCTTGCACCAGTTCTCTGAACTCATTATCAATCAGCTTGTCGCTATTAAAAGCATGAACCACATCCTGAGCATCGGACTCAAAACAAACTTTGTCATGGCCTTCACTTTCCACCTAACTCAAAGCCTCCACAAGAACCATTGCTTCTACCTCTTTGCTATTCCACACGCCAGGCCACGAAAATCGTCTATGCTTGATAACGGTTCCTTCGTGATTCTGTATCACCATGCACCTATTCGTCACTCATCACGAAAAGTAGCTACGTCCGTGTTACAGGTGACCATGCCTTCTCGTGGAGGGTGCCACTTCTTGCATTCAGAAGTTTCTCTACTACTTGTCACCACATCATTTTCATTTTCCTGCTCCCAATCTGCAAGCTCATCCAGACCCATCTTGACCACCCACGTCGGCACTGTAGCATCATTCGACCACACTCGTGCGTTTCTTTCCTTCTAGATACTCCAAAGTAACATCATAATTTTCTTCTGTACCGCCTCCACGTTTGAGTAAGAGCATGTGTCAGCCATTCTTTCATTTTCGAACTGTTACTTGCACTGCTTTGCCTTACTGACTCCAAGCATGCACTATACCAACATGCACGAGAAAATTCACATGTGACAAAACCATGCCAATTTATCTCTCCTACAACATTGCAATTACCACATGTATCGGGCACATGCACATGCCTCCTCCTCAACTTCTCTTTATTCGGCAGAACCCTTCTCGTATACGCCAAACACAATGTTTGACCTTAGGTGGCACCGATACCCCCCATACAAGATTCCATTCTCCAACTACGTACAAATGTGAGCGATCAACAACTCGTTCCATCATGATTCTATAGGCCGATCTGACAGTATACATCCCATCCCGGCTAAAGTGCCAAACCCTCGCATCCTTTTTCACCTGACATGAGATAGGCATGCATAAAATCACTGCCGCATCTCGTGGATTAAAAATGTTATTTACCAGCTCCTCCCCATTTCGGGATTCCTGGAATCATACGATCACTTACTGTTATTTCCTCCAATCCAAGTTGCACCGGTGTAGTCACATGGAAGGACTCATCCTCTCGAAGCCACGATTGCGTCCAGATGTTGACAGTAGTATAATCTCCGATCCTCCATCGTGTTCCATTCTCCATGACAGCTTGTGATGCCAATATTCTTTTCCATACAAGGCTAGGGTACGACCCTTCAAAAGCAGTCAGAAAATCGCCCTACGGGGAGTATTTTGCTTTGAAGACACGAGTAACTAAAGCATTCGGGTTAGAAAGAAATTTTAAACCTTGGTTCCCAAGCATCGCATGATTGAAACTCACTATATCACGAAAACCAATACCACCATTCTCCTTACGATCGCACAACCTCTTCCACCTCATCTAAGAAATACCCCCTCCACCATTGCCCTTCGTATCCCACCAGAAACTGTTCATCGTGCGTTCTAAATCCTCCATAAGTGTTGAGGGTAGAAGGAAAGCATTCATACAGTAAGCTGGGACTCCCTGTAAGACTACTTTAATAAGGACCTCCTTTCCTTCCTTTGATAAATTTTGGCCTCTCCAAATCAGAATACGGATCCATATATGCTCCTTTATATAAGCAAAAATAGGTCTCTTTCTTCAACCAACCATAGAAGGAAGCTCTAAGTATCTGCCAGTGTTAATCTCTCCATTTATTCCAAGTATCACCTATATCGCCTTTTTCAACATCGTATGCGTGTTATTGCTGCAATAAATACCCGACTTCGAGAGGTTAATCGCCTGGCCCGATGCTCGTTCATAAGCACCAAGAATTTGCTTAAGCTCCTGAGCCTCACTAATATCACCCCTACAAAAAAAGAAACTGTCGTCAACAAAAAAGAGGTGTGAGACGCGAGGAGCACCTCTACCATTCGGTAAAGGACGTTGCAAAGAGAGATCGACCGTAGCTCCTTCATGTTTGAGGGACTCTCAACTTTTGGAATTAATACAATGTGTGTGGACTGCATTGTATCCGGTAATTGACCCTCTTCTAACCACCTACTACAACTCCGAAAAACCTCATCTTCTACCAACTGCCAAATTGTTTGATAAAACCCCGGGTTGAACCTGTCCGTTCCCAGTGATTTATTAGGATCCATCGTAAAAATAGCTTCCTTGAATTCAGTAATATTAAACGGCCGAACTAACCTCTGATTTTCTTGGTTAGTTACTTTACTTGGAATACCTTCAATCACCTCCTTCCTAAACAAAGACCGAAATCTGCTGCGACCTTACCCATTTCAAAATCTGTTTCTGCCCAGCTCTCATCGTCCATCATCAAGCGTATAATCTTCTTGTGTCGTTTCCTCCCGTTGGCCACTATATGAAAATAATGGGTATTGAGGTTCCCGCTTTTCAACCAATACTGCTTAGCTCTTTGGCACCAATGAGTCTCTTGCTGTTGAAGAAGACGCAGTTCGTTTCGGTAAAGTTCGTAACTCCTAGTCGTCTCTTCTCGATGATCACCACGTAGCTCAACCAATCGACTATGAACTACATTAATGTCATCCTTGAACTGTCGAGCTAGATCTCTTCCCCAATGCCCAATTTTAGTCGCACAGTTCTCCAATTTATCTTATAAACTCCCTTGAGTGGAACTGCGCTAGCTGCTCTCCAACACATCTCGAAAACCCGACTCCTTAATCAACTTATTTTCAAATCGGAATCATCTCCCTCCACCACGACACCTTTTTGCAATCGTTTCAAGGAGTAGAGGTGAGTGATCCGACAATGGTGCACACAGATTTGTCAATTTTGCACTAGAAAATTCACCAACCACTCATCATTACCCATTGCCTGGTTTAGTCTCTCTTCCACATGATTCGGTTTCCCTTTAAAGCGTTCCCAAGTGAAAGGGTGACCAATAAGCGGGAGGTCTGTAAGACCACAGTCACTAATCGTCTGTCTGAAACCATTCATTAACGACAATGGATGATCGTGTATACCTCGCTTTTCACTTGGGTCGAGTAAGTCATTGAAGTCCCCAATATAGATCCAATGATCATCCGTCTTTATTGCACATAGCATATCCCATGAATCTTGCCTTCTTCACTTGTCGGGGTAACCATAAAAACCCGTCAATCTGTAAGTTCGACCATCTTCTTCAACAGCCTCCTTGTTCACAAAGTTTCTTGAGTAATTAACGATCTTTAACTTATTTGATTCCTTCCATAAACACCTAATCCTCCACTATGTCCCACCGCGTCGACTGAGAAACATCCCTCAAAACCCACTATTCTTCAAACCTCCTCCAACCTTTGTTTCGAGAAAAAATTTTTGATTAAAATTACCACATCTGGCAGTGAGACTTCACTAGCTCACCCACAACACGAACTGCCTGAGGCTGGCCAAGTCCTCGACAGTTCCAGCATAAGATGATCATTGCGTTGGGAAAGTCCCGGATACTGGTACTTCTTGCACCACGTTTTTTGAGTCGTGGTTCTCATTCGTACTTGGTCTCACCTTCTCTCCTGAGCTCGATTTCTTCCTCTTCTTTCTTTCATCCAAGACTTCAAAGTTTATTCCATATAATCGAATCCTGATTCCTCCACGTTCTCCATAATTCCTCCACCGCCAACCCCCCAAGTTATTTAATAACGCCCTCACATTATCTGGTATGGTCCTTCCAAGAGTGTTGGAGTTGTCATCAAGCTGCCTTAGCACAGTACGCCCAGCACTGGTACTACCTTTGCCCACGTGTTTCACTCCCTGTCGCAGCCACTGTTCACCTCCAAGTACCACCAGTCTCTTGAACTCCGCACGAACCTCCACTTCCCAGTTACATACAATTTGATCTATCGGGAGTCTATAATAGATCGCACATTGCCTTTCTATATGCCCTAGACGGCCACAGACATAACAAAAGGCTGGTAATTTTTCGTACCAAAACTTTGCTTTAATCCAACCCTCACCTAGTCGACGAATATTTCTCTCTTTCTTCAATGGTATCGTCACGTCAAATCGAACCCTAATTCTCATATAGGGTGTTTCATACGAGTAGAGGACACGCTCATCAAAAGCCACAAACTTCCCAATGAAATTTCCAAGAGCATTCCCAACCAGCTCCGTACAAAAGACGAACATTAAATCATGCACTTGAACCCATAATTCTGCCTTGGTCAGTGGGACGATTGTAGGTTGCTCTCCTCTCAACAGCTCATGCGTCACCAGCAACGCATTATCAAAAGTCCAAGGCCCGGGTCCATCGAGTTTTTCTCTCTCTTCCTAATAATCGCTCTCCCCTCTCTCTTCAAACCCTACTTTCTTCTTGCCCTCTCTTAGCCGCCGACTGCCTCCATGGCACCGGCGGCAGCCCCTATGTTTTATCTGTCTCTTTTCTGTTACCTTCTCTTTCTTTTCTCTTGTTGTTAGTTATTTCTTCCTCCTTTATGGATGTGTTTTTCTTCTTGGATGGAGCTTCTCTTCCCTTTGTGGGCTTTTCCTTGTCCTCTATGGAGCTTTTGTTTCAGACCTGGTTTCCGGATTCTTAGGTGTTGGCTTGGATTCAAAGGGAGCTGATTTTTCAGTTTGCTTCTTCTCTTCTTTAATGTCATCTACCTCCTTGCTTTACCCATTGTGTTGGTATTTCGGAGATGTTGTGGTTTCTTATATGAGCCCGGGTGCTTTTAGTTGAGTTTGCGGCAGGGACGTTCTTCCAATAGTGTTTCTAGGTGCCTCATCCTCTATCTGGCGTGTTTCCTTCTTCTCCGGCGAGTGTTCGGCGGTTCAGTTTGCGCGACGGCGAACTTGCTGATGGTGACGATGACTGGCTGCTCTTTGGGTGATGGAGTGTTCTAGTTGATAGGTTTTGGGCTTAAGGTTGTATCTTAAGTTGTTTTGGGCCTATTTTACTTTATTTCATTCTTGTCTTTCTGTGGGCTTCGGCCCGTCTTTGTATCCTTAAAGTTTTTAATGAAACTAGCCTTTGTAAAAAAAAATAAAAAGTCCAAGGCCCATTTTCGAGGACCCATCGTATATCCCGTACTTGATAAAAACGGAACAGCAAGAGCTTGTTTACCAGATCCTCCACCATAAGCCCTCGTCTTGGCCGCCATATGGTCACAAGCTTGTTCTGCATAGCGTTAATATTAACGCCTTTCGATGTTATGAACATCCCTACAAAGCAATGTTCATACAAATCACCTCCCTCATCCTCCTCCAAACCGATAATCTCCAAGCCGCCTTCATCACCATCATTAATAGTTAGCAACTACAGCTCCCGCTCCATAGTGCCCACCATCGTGATCGTCTAGTCGTCGAAAACTTGTACAGAAAAGCACTAAAAAAATTCAACAAAACTTGCCGCCGCAAAAAACCCTAAAAGCTTAGGAAAAACTCTCAAGCTGGAGAAACAAAGGGATTCTCCAATTATTCAAAAGAACAAAAGACATATTATTCAAATTAATTAAAAAATTTATTAATTTGGTGAAATCACCTCACATCCACCTTATCCCAATATACCTTATCGGAATATAGTATAGGGGTCGTTTGGTAACAGGATATTGATATTGATATCAACAGATATCATGATATTCGAGTTATCACTGTTTTTTTTGTACCACATATCAGGATATTTGGGGGAAAAAGTAATATCAATATCACTCCACACATAGTCTACTCCCCCAGAATATGTGAGGGGTGATATTGATATTACTTTTTCCAGACAATTTTGCCCCACACTTATATTTCAAATTACACTGCCATTAATCATTACTCTCAATACCAACTATTTCTCTCTCACCAACACTTGAGGGTATTTCTGTCATTTCCACAATTAAGTCACTTATCTCCACCTAGTACAATACCACTACACCAAACAATGATATCATGATATTTGGTTGAACATATCAATACTAATAACATCTCAATATCTCCCTAATCTCAATATCCCTACATATCATTTTTCCAAACGACCCATATACAGAACTCCATGGTTTACTTATTTTTGAGGAATCTGATATCTGTACCGATGATTTAGTAGGAGCGCATAGCAAATTATTCAAATCATCGATTAAATCTTCGTGGCCATTGCCGCAAACAAGGTTTGCAGTGTGAATATTTCAATCATGGTCAGCAACTCCCTGCACCCTGACCTCTATGTGGCAACACAACAGCGTCCTCCTTAGCCCCCTCCCTATACTCAGTCCACCAGTCATACCACAACAGGTCTTCCAATGGGCACAATTTCAAAGTACTATTGACTACCCTTCTCCTCGCCAAGCCAATTCCAGCCTACCGCCCACCGCACATTACGCCAACAACCATATTCATGTTATCATTATGGACCCCATGAATCACCTCTGTAATATAAGCTCAGAAAGTCAGAAATTTTGGTACTTTTGTCCTTGACCAAGTATTCTATAGATAAAAATTCTCTAGCAAAAGTACAGAAGAAGAGTGTTCATTGATGATGCCAAAATGAATGTGTACAAGTAGAATGACTTGGTATCAGATTAGCTAAACCCATATGCTGGCCGCAATCAGAGGTTGGCTTTTGATTGGATTAACTTTAATAGTCAGTTATCACCGTGCATACAAGTTAAAACTTGTACTGAAATCTGCAACACATCATAAAAATATGAGAACAGGATGCAGTAAGCATAACTTTCTAACTCAACCGTTAACTCATTCACTTTGAGGTCACATTCAGTTAGACTAAAAAGCCTAGCTGCTGCGCAATCAAACTGCAGGCAATAAGAAACTGCGAAAGCTTACCGGGGCAGTAGTAGTTCGTTCAGAAACAAGCAGAGAACTTTCAGAAAAGGTTCTGAGTGGGTTTCTTCCCAAAGATAGCTTCCCAGAGGGATGAAGACAGGGGCGCATTCTTGTCCAAGAAATCCCTCACAGCCTTATCATTAAGAAACATCCCCTTCTGCCGCAAAGACTTGATGACGCTCTGAGCTTCCTCCACACCCTTCTCTTTACAAAACTCATCCACCAATCCCACGAAGGTGGCAACATTGGGAGATTGTCCGGCCTCCAGCATTTCCTCGCAGAAACCAACAGCGTCATCTAGATTCCCACACTTGTAAAGTCCTTGGATCAACACCGTGTAGCTGAAAGCGTTAGGGTTAATCCCATTGCTGACCATTTTCCTGAAAATTCTTTTGGCGTCCTCGGGCTTACGGGCCTTGCAAAAGCCGTCCACCACGGCCGTGTAGATAACAACCTCCGGCATAGTCCCTTTCTCCCTCATCTGACCGAAGAGCTTCATCGCTTCCTGGACCAGGCCGTCCTTGCAGAGTCCATCCAGCATGGCGACAGCGTTAGGAATCAGACCGGTCTCCTTCATCTTCTTAAATATCTCGTCCGCGTCCGGGGGAGGAGCTTGGATGCGGGAACTATCGGATTTGGGGGATCTCCGATGAGGTTCATCCTTACTTTCTTTCGGAGGAGATGATTCGGCAGCTGAAGGAGTAGTAACGGGATCCTTGATCTCAGCTTCCACCTTGTTAGGCCGGAGCTTGAATCGTTCGAGGAAAGCTGCGTCGGATATATTATCTTCCTGATTGGACGCCCTGGAATTGACATCCTTGATTGGCCTCACCCGGCTCTGTGACTGAAACTGTGCATTCTGATTTTGGGGGAAGCGGGAAGGCGGCGGCGGTGGTTGAGGGCTGACGGAACGAGATTGAAAGGTTCTCTCACGTCTCAGAGGCCTATTAGGTATAGGATTTGGAGGAGGAAGATCACGACCGCTGGCTTCATCATATTCGATTTGTTTAGTAAAACCAGTTTCCCCTGCGGTCGAAGAACTACAGCGGCATAACAGCGCCGAAATTGAGCTAGAGACTGGAACTCTTACCTTCACTAGGGACGATGAAGCTGCCATTCTCCGCCGATTGAATTCGCCCTTGTGGTCGCACCCAAAATGTAATTAGGGATTTGATTTCTCTCCCCATGAGGTTGAGGGTTTATGCGGGCGAGGGTTTTGTGAATTGTAATTGTAAATGAACTCAATACACAGGGACAAAATGGTCATTCATATTTTGGAACAAAATCGAAAACGAAAAAGGCAAAATGGAATAGTAGGAGTAAGGGACGGACCTGTGCCCGGTTTTGAGTCTCCCAGTTAGCAGATAGATAAGGTAGAAGCTTGGACGACGGCGAAACTCTCCAGCTTTAGAGATTAGCTGATGTGATTTCCCGCCGAGGCTCTCATCGACTCATCGTCATCATCTGCTGACCTCTCTTCAGCCCTTAACTATTTGACTTCGTTTCCTCCTCAATCCAAAAGGTACGACCTTATTTACTGTTCCAGACTTGTCTTCAATTTCAACCGGCTTCC
Organism: Linum lewisii; assembly: GCA_034768395.1. Lineage (NCBI taxonomy): Eukaryota > Viridiplantae > Streptophyta > Magnoliopsida > Malpighiales > Linaceae > Linum > Linum lewisii. The sequence goes on along the minus strand of CM068302.1, from coordinate 34,447,031 downwards.
TTCACTTTTCATTCTGCAATTCTGCTTCTTTCCGCTCCTGAATTTTGGCGGTATAACTTCGTTTTCAACTATAGTCTTTATGCTCAAACCTTACGTTTCAATTGTAATATTGCTAATCACTCATAACCGGAGAATGGGTTTCATTATCTCTTCTTATTGTTGGTCGCATCCTGGACACAGCGGAGAACTAGTGAGTAAAGCAGCTGTTATGCTTTCTGTGTCCTTCGTCCTCTATTTCTGGATAGTTTAAGCATATGAATAAAACTTTCGTTTCTGTGTCTGCAGGGTTATGGAAATGGCTTGTAATCAAAACCCTACCAGCGTCATGTGGTTCTTCAGGGACAGAGGTTTTGATGACAAGAGTATCAATGACATGTTCACAAAGTGCAAGCGCCTCGAAGGTGCTCACAGGGATAGAGCATCTGAGAACTGGGATTTCTTGAAAAGCATTGGCATTCAAGAAAGGAAGCTCCCTTCTATCATCTCCAAGTGTCCCAAACTCCTTACCCTTGGTCTCCATGAGAGGCTTGTCCCTATGGTGGAATGTCTTGCTACGCTCGGTACAAAACCGCGTGAGGTTGCATCCACCATTACCAAGTTCCCTCACATACTCTCTCACAGTGTTGAAGAGAAACTATGCCCTCTTTTGGCCTTCTTTCAGGCACTGGGTATTTCTGATAAGCAAGTTGGGAAGCTGATAATGCTCAACCCTAGGCTTGTTAGCTATAGCATTGATACAAAGTTGAAAGAGTTTGTGGACTTCCTTGTTGGTCTTGGCCTTACCAGAGATGGGATGATTGGTAGAGTTCTGGTGAAACATCCTTTCATAATGGGGTACAACATCGACAAAAGGCTGCGCCCTACCTGCGAGTTTCTAAGATCAGTTGGCCTCTCTGCTGTTGATCTTCAAACTGTTTTATTGAAGTTTCCTGAGGTTGTGTGCAGAGATGTGGAGAAGACTCTGAAACCCAATTTTGCTTATCTCAGGAGATGTGGGTTTGGAGATGGACAGTTGGTTGCTTTGGTGACTGGCTACCCTCCCATTCTGATCAAGAGCATCCAGAACTCCTTAGAACCTAGGATGAAGTTTTTGGTTGATGTTATGGGGAGACAACTTGATGAAGTTGTGGATTACCCTAACTTCTTCCAGTGCGGCTTGAAGAGAACGCTGGAGTCGAGGCACAAATTTTTGAGACAGAGAAACATAGAATGTAGCTTGAGCGATATGTTGAGCTGTAATCATAAGAAGTTCTTCATGAAATATGGTTCCAGTTAAGAGCTTAGATGTGTCTGTTCTGCATTTCCTTACTGAACTCGAACTTGGAAATTTGTATTGCAGAGATGGATGCAAATCCCATTTCTCAGGCTTCCATGCATGTACTCTTAAGCTTTGCATCTATACAATATAACCGTCTTTTGCGTTGCAGGTTTAGGGTGAAACTCACTTTAGCTAAATTTGTGGATTGGTCACTAATTGTTTGACTTGGGACAAATGAGGATTTGGGGTTATTTTGTCAAGTTTCTAAAGTTCTATATTGATTTGCTTAACGGTGGAAATTTGGGGACTGAACCAGACATCTGCCAGAAGAGTAACAAAATGCCAAATCAGTCCTGGATGTTTTCAGGAGTTGAAAACTAATTTTTTTTGTCATAACTCACCTGTTTGACCTCCAAACGATGAACCGTTTGAACTTGTGAAATTGGGGTAACAAGGATCTTTTTAGGAAGAATATAGAGTCTTCAAATTACGCTAAGGTAAGGGCCCTTTGTTGATAGGTTATGATTATGACATGAGGACTCGACTTACAACACGACTCAATATGAAAATAAGGGATCTTAATGAAATTGAGTGATTGAAAATGGAAGTAATCTAGGTGATGGAATCCTACTAGCACATGAAATGCTCAGTACCTACAGAAGTAAGAAAATTTCACCCAGATGTGTCATTTAGATAGACCTAATGAAAGCCTTCGACTCAGTTGAATGGCATTTCATTTTGAATGTTATGAAAACCATAAAGATTCCAGATCTGTTTGTGAAATGGGTGGCTGCTTGCCTAGATGCCTCGAGAATTTCTGTGAATGTAAATGGTACTCTGGAGGGTTACTTCCCAGCAAAGAGGAGATTTAGGCAGGGAGATCCTATCTCTCCCTTCCTTTTTGTGCTGTCAATGGAGGTTTTGAGTGGTTTATTTGGTAAGGCAGTTGATGATAAGGTGTATGCTCTTCATCCCTAGTGTAAAGGTATTGTGCTGACCCACCTGAGCTTTGTTGATGATCTACTAGTTTTTACTAAGGCAAAATGTGAAGCAGTAAGTGCAGTCACTCAGATTCTGGAGAAATTCCATATTCTTTCTGGACTACAATTTAATTCAGAGAAAAGCCAAATTTATTTGGCTGGTGTTAGTGATGAAGATGAACATGCTATTGTAGCTGCTTCAGGCTTCTGCAAAGGCTCCCTACCCTTTAGATATCTTGGAATCCCATTAACCACTGAGAAACTTAGGAGAAGTGATTGCAAAGTTCTCTTTGATAAGATTACAGCTCGAAGTACAGACTAAAAATCAAAGAAACTTTCATGTGCATGAAAGCTTCAGCTTATTGACTCAATAGTTGGTGGCATACTCCAATACTGGATGAGTGCCTTTGTTCTCCCTTCTGCTCTCATCAAGGATATTGAGGCTTTGTGCAACAGATTCCTATGGGGTAAACTGGATGAAGGAAAGGTTACTTGGAACTTAATTACACGACCAAAATGATAGGGGGTGTTGGATGACGAGATTTCAGGAGCTGGAATACAACAAATGTGATTAAGCACCTCTGGCAACTAATTCTCCATTCAGGGTCATTGTGGGTAGCATGGATAGGGAAGTACAGGCTGAAGAGGAAAAGCCTTTAGGAGACTTCTTCAGTCACAGGTTCTTGGCATTGGAAGAAGCTCTTAAAGTTGAGAGATAAGATGAAGACGCATATCCAAACGGATGCAGATGGTGATCTAAAGTGGGATGCGAAAGTTATGCAGAGGTTCAAATTAAGTACAGTTTGGGATTCCGTAAGAACGAAACATCAAGAGGTGGACTGGTACGAGGTCATCTGGTCTGGGTTCAATATCCCAAAACGATCAATGGTGGCCTGGTTGATAGTATCGAAGAGAGTTATGATAGTCGACAGAGTCATTAAATGGAACCAGGTAGTCAGCACGGAGTGTGTGCTTTGCCAGGATGCTGAGGAGACTTATGATCATTTTTTTGGGGAATGTTCTTATGTGCAGCAGGTGATGGATATGCATATCCCGGAGATAAAAGGATTCAATGTGGAGTCTACTATTGCTAGAATGAGGAGATGGAGGGATTCTGTCACAACTAGTGCTAAGCGGTTGTTGTGGAGGATAGTTATATGAAGGATCTGGATGGTGAGACGTGGTAAGATTTTTTAGCAAAGTCCAGTACCCTCTGCTGCTTGTTTGAGTGATGACATTAAGGAGGAGCTTGGCACTTTCGCTATAGGGCATAAGCATAGCGCTGAAATTGTTAATATAATTTAGGCTTTGGCTTAGCTTAGCTTTGTATAGTCTTCTATAGTTTTTCTTTCTTGTACCGTTATTCCACATGATTTGATGAATGAAATTTTGACCAATTCAAAAAATAAAAAAGAAGTGGAAGTAATCAATTTAGATTTTATGTACTTGGATTGATTGATGTGATGTGGTTTTTGTTGTGCTTATAAGTAAATGAAATGGTTAGACTCTAGATAGATGAGAGAGTTAGGAGAATGTGGTTCTTGTTGTTATAATATACAATTTCTCTGTATATTTATTGTTGTAGGAGAATGGCCTCATTGAAGGATCATCTTGGATACTATGAAATGGACATGTGGGTGATGTTAGACCCTCGCTAGAAACTACACATGTTTCCCATTGTTTCTGTAGGAGGGTGGTCAGTGATGCTAGCAATCACCTTAGTAATATGTGATTGTTGTGTGTGTTGATGGTCTATGGATTGTGGTTATGATGGATGATGAGTTTTAGGATGGGAATTTGGATGGAAGGTGATGGAATTGGTGAAAATGTGATATGAGGAATATGATATGAGATATTATGATTTGTGCTTGATATTGTTATTTGAAATACTATAACTGGAAGAAGCTTACCGATGCACCCAAATAATGGTGCATTCAGTCCCTCATTAGACGACATTTTTGTTATGTTATTTGCATGATTGATGGTGTTTTGTATGTGTTTTATTCTCCCTTGGCCTTTGGGTCATTTTACGTTATTTTGCATATTTTTTATGCATTTCAGGTGATATAAGATATTAAAGATCGAAACGAAGATGACACAAGACGATGAAAGACACGTTTCAGAACAATAATCCAAAAGCAGTTTGTGTGAGTTGGCACACAAATCTCCTGATCATGACAAAGCCACCCACATCTTATTAAGCTTGATTAATTAGAAAGTGGGAAGTGCTTAAATCAGCTCACCATTATCATTCTCAAATGAACAATTTGATTAATCTGGGCCAAGGCAATTAACAAGGGTGATTTCATTAAATTGGGCCAATGATCATCAACGTGGTGGATGGATTATCAAAAGGGGAATTGTTTAGTATAAAAGAAGTAAAACGCTGTGAAAGACAAGAGGAAGTTGGCTTCGGTCAGGAGGAGAGGAGAAAGAGAACAGGGCAGCAGCCGGGGGGGGGGGGGGGGGGGGGGGGGAGTCGGGAAATCAGTCCCAGCAGCCACACCAGGAACAGTAGATGATTAGCAAGTGCGAGAAAATCAATTATGGAAATTAATTATTTGAATATCAACTTGTTAATAGTGGTGGAATCAAGGCCAACCTTGATTAATCAGCGGTTTGCAGCTTTCTTACCGATTAATTTCATGAGTAGCGAGGTTTTCTTTTCCTGCTTGGTTTTGTTAAATTAATTGAGATTATGAGTTGATACTTTGAATACATGTTTTGGATTGTGGATTAACGATGATTGATGATCTATTTTATTGTCTTGTCGCCCCGTTCTTAGACTTCCCTATAATTCGAGGTTTCCTATGGTTTTCCTGTTTTATGGTTTCTGTTCAGTTTGCTATTGGATTGTTGGTTGAATGCGAGTTAGGGTGTGTTGCAAGTGGTTCTTGGTTGTAGAATAGAGAGACCCAAAGTTGGGTGTGTTGCAAGTTTCAGGTTCTACAACCAGTTCTTGGTTGTAGAACCTAGAAACTGATTGTCATTCCATGTCCTGCCAGTTATGTAGCTGCATTTTCTCATAATATCTTAGAAGGATACAAAGCCAAGCAAGACCTCTCCCCGACATTTGATCCTACTGTTTGATTTGTGTTTTAGTTGTTAATTAGTTCTATACATTTTTCTAAATTAATCAAATCTTCGATCAAAATGATTTTGATGACTAGCAGAACTAAACTGAGTATTGTAGCTTGAGTAGACCCGTGGGAATATGACTCTGAGAACTCTCAGGTTTATTTGGTGTTGGGGCATAAAACCTCTTCATCAAATTGGCGCCGTTGCTTGGGACTTTACTTGACTTCAGGAAAGGTTTAGGATTGCTTGTTTAGTATTTGTTTTCTTGTTTGTACATATCTGATCTTTTAGTTTGCTTCGTATCTCCATCTTGTTCATATTTTATTTTCTAATTCACTCCTTGTGTTGGTTGTTTGCTTGGATTTTTCTACTTTGTTTGCAGGACAGGGTATGGATGTTAAAGCACAACTTGCAGCTCTCCTTAGGGAGTCACAAAATTGTCATCTCCCATCAGTTGAAGTCTCTCAGCCAGCATTTGTTGGTTCTTATGATGAATATAGTGGTGATTATGGTAACTCTGGCAACTGGAGTATATAGGATCCATGTTATTCAGACCGACAGGATTAGTCTTGCTATTATGAAGAACCTAAATCTTATGGCTCAACACACCAAGTTAGTCCTTCCACGATTGAGAAGTTGAACGATACTATTATGACTCGTGCAGCTGATAATGCTTCTCTTAATACTTCTTTCAAGAGAATGAGTGATAACATGGATCTCATCATATCTAAGCAAAAGGAGGAAAATGATGTGCTCTTGGTTCTCAACAAGGAATTAGCGATCCTCTTAATCAACCCTGTCAGCCTAACAAACAAACATCAAGTGTTGAGTAGTTTCACAAAGGTGATTCTGACTAGATTTGACGCATTAATGCAAGATTTGATGCACTAGAAGTGTATGTGCGAAAGAAGAAAGATGCATTGGAAGTTGGTTTGCAAAAGCAGAAAAGAGCAATTGATTACTTGTCTAGCAAGGTGAAAGAGCTTAGTGATGGGTTGTTTGACTTGGAATTCAAGTTTACAGTGAAGACAGTTGAAGAGCAGTGCAAGTAACTTCAAGAGGCTGAAGAGGCATATCAGCACATTAAGAAGGAACTTCCTTTTTATCCGAGCTCTGATGACGATGAGTTTTTCACTCCTTTGAGGGTACAGTCATCACCACTCTTACTCCTCTGATTGAATCTGTGCCCCTTCCTACCGAAGAGATTAAAGTTGTTAGTGCTTCAACTAGTCAAAAATTAAACTCCATGGTTTCTTCTGATGAGACGAGTACAGATGACTTGGAACCTACTAAGACAACCAAGCGGAAGCGCCTTAGTAGGAGAAAAAGGAAGCAGCGTTGCCAAGAGTTGATGATGGTTGAGCAAGCAAAGAAGAATGAAGAGTTACCTAGGCTTGACAACTAGAACAAGATTCATGCCTCTCCTATCGGTGTTACTCCATTCACTCATCCACAATGGTGAAATATTCAACTTCAATTCCCAGATCGCCTCTACTTAAAGTCAGGAGATGACATGAACTACAAAGAGCTTCTTGGATGGGATGGGACGGAGACCGCTAATTCTCCAGCTATCGTCTAGCTCAAAGACATTAAAGAAAGATCGCTACATGAAAGGCAACTCATGTCTGGAGTCTGTTTTGAGTTTTTGAGTCAATTTTGCATGTGCCGTTTGTTCCTTTTGTGTTTTGTTTATTGTGCAGGTCATCATCATTGGTGCTCACCTTGCCTCCTCACCCTCCCACTAGCCAATTCCAGGTACACTGTATCATCCTCATTTTGTTTTGGTCTATTGAGGACAATGTCCAGTTAAAGTGTGGGGTGGTCTCGTTGCAATGCATGCATGTTGGTTAATTGAGTTCTTGTCGTTAAATGGGTTGTCATGATTCATTGTGCTTTATTTTTTTCACTCTTTCACTGCTTCCCATTCTCGTTGGCATTTAACTTTTCACATTGCTTAAAATCTTCTTGGATTTGCTTACCTTCTTCCATATGGTGAGTTCGATGTGGTGTTTTAGCTGAACCAAATGTGTGTATGAGAACTCGTATTATGACCATCTCCCATTCTTCTTGCTTGAGGAGCCTAGGAACTTGTCCTTATTGTGATGTGAACTGCTGCAACCGTGGGCAGACGACCCTTGAACACCGCAAGTTGGACACCGTACAACGAGGTAGAACCGTCGGGAACCGGGGGCGGATGAGGACTTTGACCCGTCAGCTATATAACAGCTGGGAACCAGAAGTATCAAGTCGTAGACGCCACGCCAAGAGATGGATGCTCTTGATGATAAGTCGGCCTTCAGTATCGCAACATGCAGATACAATAAGGATTTCAGAACAATGTTTTTTCAAAGGGGGTTGTTTATTTCATAAAAGTTGTGTTTCAACAAGGGTGGTCGGCGGCCTCTATATATAGGTGAGGGAACAAGCTCTCCTCCCTAAAACACTACTTCCTAAATAAGAATAGAATAAAGAGTCATATTCCTAATTAGAATCCTAAAACCCCTAAACAAGTCCTACTAAAAGGAATAACAATTAAAATCCAATAATCCAACTCAAAATAGGAATAAAACTCCTAAAACCCTAAACCGGCGGTTTTAGGGTTTCCTAGTCCGGGTGGGACTAGGACTTGGCGGGCAGCCGGTCTCGGGCCGGGCCTTTGCTCGGCTCCGGGCTTCTTCTTCTTCAAACGGCGGGCCTTCGTCGGGCCTTGGGGCCTGATGCTCCGGGCTTGTCCAAGGGCTAGGGCCTCACCAAAAGGCTCGGGCCAAATAGTGGCTACCCTCATAAAATACCCCCGATCGGCCCGGTTCTCGGTCTAGGGCTCAGACCGGGGCCTGGCGGGTGTCTTCTTCATTTCTGCCCGGGGCTTCTTCTCCTAGCTTCGGGCATCTCCTTAGGTAGCTCCAAATGTGGCTTTCTTGGGCTAGGGTCGGGCCAGCAGTGGTGCCTTGGAACCAGGAACTCCTCTTCTTCTCTCGGCTCGGATCCGGATCGGTCTCGGGTGGCCATCCCTTCTCGGCCAAGTACTCTCGAGCTCTCTTGCTCCTGTACTCCAGGAAGGCTTCCATTGGGTCTCTAGAGTGTGCCTCGTCTTTAGGGCCCTTGGAGGCTTGGCCAGGATCCGACGGAGGCTTGTCCTTAGCCCTAGGGCTTCGACTCTCGGCCAGCAGCATGGCTTGGAGCGGCTTCTCTTCCTCCTGAGCTTTCCTTCCTGCAGGGGGAGGCCTTAGCCTGTATTTCACCTCATACCTGGGTTTGAGGGCTTGTAGGTGGCCTGCCCTTGGTTCTATTCGCTTCTTGTAGGGCCCTAAGGTTCTTCCTTGGACGGGTGACCCTGGTGGAGTGTAGGAGTACTTACGGACACTAGGGCAGCATTGTTGGATCTCATCATATTGGATTAGTGAACAAGTGACTTGGTTTTGTAGAAGACTTGGTCTAATCTGATGCTCGAACTTTCTAGTTTTGATGCCATGACCAAGTCTAGATAAGGAATTTGTTATTTTGTGCTTTAAATTGATATTTATGTTATCAATTAAAGAAAATCTGAAAAAAATGAATGGTTTGGTATTGAAGTTGTGGGTCGATTCACGAGCTGACATACGTGCATGCCCATTGCTATAGTCCCAAAGGGAAGTCTTAGTGTGACATTCTTCTTCTAACCTACTCCCGATCGTGACTGCGGTCTAGGATAAAGCGAAATTCCAAAGGTTTCTGGCTGCTCAATACTTGGTGGTATATCCACACTGTACCGACCATTTGAAAATAAATAAACAAATAAAACAAGAGAAAAGAAAAGGAACAAAAAAACAAATTTTGCTTTTAATCTTTAATCCCTTATCTAGCAAGTGTCGGATTGAGTTCTATAGTAAGTGTAGCGGAAGTAAGTATTGTCTTGCCTTTACCAAGTCAGGTTGTTCACTAGCTCGATAAAGTCAAGTTACTCTTTTACTCTCGCAAGGTTTGGTTTTTTAACTGTGTGATCAGTCGGGTAATCCTCTTGTTTGAATAGAAGCACTGTATACATCGTTCTAGGAACCAAGAGGTTTTCGGTTTGCTCTTTTAAGTTGGTGCATTGTTGTGTAGAGTTATTGCTTAAGGACAAGCAAAATTCTAAGTGTGGGATAATTTGATGCACCCAAATAATTGTGCATTCAGTCCCTCATTAGACGACATTTTTGTTATGTTATTTCCATGACTGAGGGTGTTTTGTATGTGTTTTATTCTCCCTTGGACTTTGAGCCATTTTATGTTATTTTGCATATTTTTTATGCATTTTAGCTGATATAAGATATTAAAGACCGAAACGAAGATGACACAAGACGATGAAAGACACGTTTCAGAACATTAATCCAAAAGCAATTTGTGTGAGTGGCACACAAATCTTCTGATCCTGATTAGGGCTGCAAACGAGCCGAATCGAGCCGAACTCCCCCAGGCTCGAGTTCGGCTCGTTTAATTTTTGCTCGGCTTGAGCTCGGCTCGGATTCGAATCGAGCTTCGATAATTGAGCTCGAGTTCGATTCGTTAAGAATTTGCTCGATTCGGGCTCGGCTCGAGCTCGATTCGAGCTCGTTCGTTAAGTTCAGTAAACGAACCTTGAAACGAGCCAGAGCTCGAGCTCGTTTCGAGTTCGTTCGTTAAGATTCGTAAACGAACCTTTAAACGAGCCGACCCGTTTCATGTGCTAATTCGAGCTCGTTTAAAAAAAGTAGACTCTTTTATAGTTCGGCTCGACTAGTTTAGTTCATTTTTTTGTGGGATAAGTTTATGAATATAAAATTAGGATTAACAGATGAATTTAAAATTAGGATTAAATTAGGTGGAATCGTGGAATAAGTTTATGAATTATTTTTTGGTGACTTGTCCTAATTCTATTTTTTTATATATATTTTATATTTTCGGGTTTCCAATAACTAATAAGGCATGATCTATTTATTTATTTTTAAATTTTAATTTATAATTAATAACCTCATAAACTCACGAAAAATTATATTTTAAATATAAAAAATCTAATCTAAATTATAATTAATGAACACATCAACTTACTAAATTCTCTGTTTTAAACAAAACTTACTAAACTCTATAGCGACAATTCATATCAACATAATCTTAAACCATGAACCCTAAGTTATAATGTCAATTCATATCAATATAACCATAAGTTCATAACTAAGTCTATAACGTGTTATTATCAAACTCTAATTCACTAAACTGTATAACGTGTTATAGTGAGACCCTAAATCAATATTTACATCTTAACAATCAACATTGTTAAGTTATAACGTCAATTCATATCCACGTAATCCTAAACCCTAAACTCTAAACCCGAAACTCGAAACACTAAACCTAGTAAGATGTAATGTCAATTCATATCAAACATAATACTAAGTTCATATACACTAAGTCTATAACATGTTATTATCAAACCCTATATCGCTATACTATATAACGTATTTTTGTGATATTGTCAATACATATCAACATAATCCTAAACCCTAAACCCTAGACCCTAAGCTTTAAACCCTACACGTTAAACCCTAAAATTAGTAAGATATAATGTCAGTTCAGATCTACATAATATTAAGTTCATAACACTAAGTCTATAACGTGTTATTGTCAAACCCTAATTCACTATACTATATCATTTGTTATGAACCCTAATTCATTAAACTTTATGATATGTTAGCATGCCAAATATGCAATAGATAATTTAAATATATCAACAAATCAAAAGCCCAACTATATATTGATCACGTCTAATTGTCTTGCTCGACAAAAAGTTCTTTTCTACACATAATCCAAATTTAGTGGTAAAAGTGTGATTCGTTCGATTAACTTTTATAGTAGTTAAATCATATTATTACAAATATGTTAATTAGCCTTAATTATATCAATGCGTTCATGAACATATATACGTACAATCTTGTTCACAAACCTATATAAACGAATCACTTCACAAACTCTTATCGAACATGTTCACGAATGTTACTAACGAGCTTGTTTGCGAACTCTTATCGAACATGTTCGCGAATATAGTTAACGAGCTTTTTCACGAACCAGTTCACGAACTGTTACACGAATATGTTCGCGAATATCATTAACGAACTGTTCGTGAATAATAAACGAGTATGTTCGCGAACAAGGCTCGTCGAGCTTTCGAACTGAACATGTTCGCGAACAAGCCGAGTCGAACCCCACTAGGCTTGGATTCGGCTCGTTTATAAACGAACCTGTTCGCGAACATGTTTGCTTCGAACCGAATCGAGTCACGAACGCTTTTTTCCCGAACCGAACGCCGAGCGAATATCGAGCGGCTCTGTTCGTTAACAGCCCTAATCCTGATAAAGCCACCCACATCTTATTAAGCTTGATTAATTAGAATATGGGAACTACTTGGATAAAAAGCCCATCATCATAATCATCTCACCATTATCATTCTCAAATGACGAATTTGATTAATCTGGGCCAAGGCAATTAAAAAGGGTGATTTCATTAAATTGGGCCAATGATCATCAACGTGGTGGATGGATTATCAAAAGGGGAATTGTTATGGGTGGATGAATATAACAGAAGTAGAAGGTTGTGAAAGACAAGAGGAAGTTGGCTTCGGTCAGGAGGAGAGGAGAAAGAGAATAGGGCAGCAGTGGGGGGAGAGGGAAAAGTCGAGAAATCAGTCCCAACAGCCACACCAGAAACAGTAGAAGTGCGAGAGAATCAATAATGAAAATTAATTATTTGAATATCAGCTTGTTAATACGGTGAAATTCAGGCCAACCTTGATGAATCGATGGTTTGCATCTTTCTTCCCGATTAATTTCATGAATAGCTAGGTTTTCTTTTCTTGCTTGGTTTTCTTGAATTCTTTGAGATTATGAGTTGATGCTTTGAATACATGTTTTAGATTGTGGATTAATGATGATTGATAATCTATTTTATTATCTTCTCGCCCCGTTCTTAGACTTCCCTATAATTTGAGGTTTCCTGCATTTTTCCTGTTTTAGGGTTTCTGTTCAATTTGCTATTGGATTATTGGATGAATGCGAGTTAGGGTGTGTTGCAAGTGGTTCTTGGTTGTAGAGTCGAGAGACCCAATCCTTAGAACCTGAAACCGATTGTCATCCATGTCCTGCCAGTTCTGTAGCTGCATTTTCTCATAATTTCTTAGAAGGATACAAACGCAAGCAAGACCTCTCCCCCACATTTAATCCTACTAGTTGATTTGTGTTTTAGTTGTTAATTAGTTTCTATACATTTTTCTAAATTAATCAAATCTTCGATCAAAACGATTTCGATGACTAGCAGAACTTAACTGAGTATTGTAGCTTAAGTAGACCCGTGGGAATACGACTCTGAGAATTCTCAGATTTATTTGGTGTTGGGGCATAAAAACCTCTTCATCACTTACATTGCCCCCCCCCCCCCCTAAATAGCATTGAGGTGTTTTGCACTCCCAATGGAGTGAGGTGATATTTGTGAGAGAGTGGGTCATGGATCCGCAAATGAGAGTATGCGTTTGATGGAAGCCTCAACTGTGGTTGAGGGTGCCTATGTGGTTGGCAATGATGGTGTAGGAATTCTTCTTATGTCTAATTTTTCTTACACCTAATTAAACACATAGATTTAATGTTTGTGGTTGTGATTGTGATGTAGTGTGGTTGTATTGATGTGATAATGGTTGTGGCTTATGAGGTGGTTGTATCACTGGATGTTGCTTGTGACTTGGAGATAATTGTTGTTGGTTAATTTTGAAATGTGTGAATTGAGAACTATATGGATGTGGTTGTTATTATGAGAATGTTAGTGTAGTGAATTGATACTGATAGATCACCTAGATTGCTTTAGGGCTAATAATTGTGATTGGAAAACTATTGTTGATGTCGTGGTGTACTTGCAATTTGTGAGTTATTATAATAGATTGTTGTTAAATGTGGAACATGTTAGCGTAGAGACTTGTCACGTGATCACCTAGAACTATTCTAGTGGATAAAAAGTGGTAGACATAAGGATTGTGCTCCCATTGTTCTTGTATGGTGGAAGGGTTTGACAAACCCTAAGGTTTAGTTCGTCGCAAAGGTGGGACGATGTGACGTGGCCATGCCCAGCGCCGTGACCAAAACCTACTCAGCATTACCACTGATGCCGAGCAATGTCAAGTTCCTGATGCCGATCCGCGACATCAACAATATTTGGAGAGGCCACCCGCTGATGCCGAGCCGCGACATCATCAATACAGGTCCGAGAGAGCTGATGTTGATGCAAGGTGCCAAGACCAGACCACCACCTGATCCTGATGCTAGAGAAGATGACCGAGCAAAACCCAGCACTGATGATGGGCCGAGAGATCAGTTTGTAGCCGAGCAGTCATAGGCCAATGCTGGTTTTGGACAAATTCCTAGTCTAACAAAAATTGACGAATTTGGGCTACTTAGAGGTGAAATTTGAGCTGATGTTAAACATGAAAGTTGAAGCTCCTGGTGTCTACTAGTGAACTGTAAAAGGGCTTATTTTTCCGAATTTTTTTGGGCCTTGTTTGGCTGAATATTCCAGAACCCGTTTAGCTGTTTTTCAAGAACTTGGCCGCTAAGATTAGAGTTCTTGTTTAGGAAGAAGTCTTATTTGTAGGAGACTTTTCTTCCTTGTAGGAATAGGAGATTCAAAATTTCTTCCTTTATAGTAGCTTGTTTAGGAGTATTTTATATTTTAGGAGTTAGAATTGTATGAGGAATCAAAGAGCTTGTTCCCGATCCTCACTTATAAATAAAGGCCAACGACCTCATTGTAACCAAGACCCCCTTGAATTATACAGAAATTTCAGAACTTTTGTTCTTGTTCCTTCAAGCTTTTGCGAGTTTTTGCATTGCTTAAGGTTGGTTTATCATCTTGGGTAACTCCTCTTAGTGTGGCACCTTCGACTTGATACTTAGGGTTCCTAGCTCGTTTATAGCTAGCGTGTCCAAGTCCTATCCACCCCCGATTTATAAGGTTAGACTCGTTGTCTCATATCACGCTGCCTCACTCACTTGATCCATCTTCTTTCACCCTTGTCAGTTAGGGTTAGTTTGTGAGTAGAGTTATGGAGCAGATGGTCATTTTTTCTTGAGCGAATGACATTAGATGAAGTGGACGACTCAAGGTTGTGACTGAGGATTGGACGTTTACTTCATTTTTTTTATTTTAGTTGGCATTTTGATATGGTTTTATGGTTGAATGATGAATGATGGATTTTCATATTTAAATGGATGGATTTGGAGATGATTTTAATTATGGAATCACTTCCACTTGTTTTAGATTTTATTTTTTGTGCTACTTGAATCATTTAATTATATTTCACTGTTTGAGTCGAATCGTGATATATATTATCGATCTAACCATGGTGACTCGGGACTTGTGTTACAAGTTTCACCACCGGATGAGGTTCAGACCGCTGCTAGAAAACCTCCCATTTTCTTGGAACACACTCCTCCATATCTAAAGAGTTCCAATGCTTTTAGTGGTGTGTACATAGCTCCCCCCCTTGGCCCAATTTGTGACCCTGACGCCCAAAATCCCTCACATCCACTACTTCCTAGATCGTAGTCACAAAGATAGATCCAAAGCCCACAAATTTCATCACCATTTTCCAACTATTATCAGTTTTTTCGAGTCCCCTTGTCCAACATTGTTGGCCTCTTCCTCGATCGTGATAACCTGCCACCATTCTTCCCTACTCCCTCTGTTATTTTCTTCTTCTTCTTTTATTTTATGCAACCAACTTTTGGAGCAGAAAACCCTTCCATGTTTCACAATCTTCGTGGGCTGAAGGAAAAAATTATTGGTACCGTAAACTACAAAACAATAAACAACAAGCAAACATGCAGAACACAAGAACTAATCCGAGTCAATCGACTTCACGATTTGCCCATAAGAATTGTTATTCCCGTCTACGTCACACAAGGTTAACGAAATCAATTCTCCTGGGATAAAACGAATTTACTTCACAAGCGTAGTGGTGCTTCAAATGCAAGTGACCGACGGACACAATGAACGACGCAAACCACACGACTCAATTTCAGTTTGGTTGAAAAGGTGAATGCATAAAACTTTTATGTGTAGAGAATGAGTTTAGAGAAGAGAAAATTCACTGAACGGAAAGTGCAGGGACTGATCTATATTAATAGTAAATGAAGAGGTGTCTTTTAGCAGTTGGGCAGTTGGCTGGGTTGAACCAACATGTCGGTTCACGCTTGAATCGGTTTAAAACTCAATTCTGGTTTGGATTTAAACCGCAAATTCTGGATGACTTTTCGGTCAAACCAATTCGGCGGGTAGAAAACGAATTGAATCAAACCAAATCTTTTGACGGACTCTTAGGCGAGGCGAGGTGACGACGACGACACATAGGCCCATCACAACCTCAACCCTTTTACCAACCTTAGTGGGCTTGAACTCTTATATCTAGCTCCACTTTCCCATCAATTAGCTATGTGGTATTAAATACCCCTTAGCTTTACACCAAAAAAAAATACCCCTTAGCTCATTCCTTCATTCACACCTCAAATCCCCAACAATCCCCCACATAAATGGAGAATGCTAAGTTTTGAAAACTATGCAAAAACTGTGGGATTTGCTCGCAAGAATTAGCTGCATCTGAATAAGTATATTTCTCTTTGAACTCTTCATAGTGAACATACATTGAGTATACTCGTCCATCGGTGGATTTGATATCATTGAACCGTAGACTTTTTGTGTATACTAAGACAACGTATGTCACACAATTAATCCTTAACCGTCCATTGGTTCTCACTATTGTGTTCGTTTTACCCCTGAACACCGCCTGGTCTCATGAGTGCGTAGAAAACTTGGCTTACGTTAGTTCTCCTTGAAGCGGTTCCACTTCATACTCACATAGGTGAATTCTAAACGTGTATTCGTAAATACATCATTTGACCAACTCTTGGTCAAACTTAGAAACCATTAAAAGCCTTTCGTTTATAGGCTTACCCTTACTATTAAACATTCTCTCATCATGAGAATGGGTATGAGAAATTTTGACAATGTCGGACCATCACAACTTTGTTTTCTTCTTGAACCTAGCTAGATCTTGGGATCTCCAATTAACTAGGTAGAGTTTCTGTCATGTTGATTATGTCATTGGCCATAATATCATTCCCCTTGATGACTTCTCAACTACATCTCTAGTTAAGCCTTTTGTAAGCGAAACTGACACGTTATCCTTTGATTTCACATAATCAATTGAGATAAAACCACTAGAGATTAGTTGTCTAACCATGTTATGTCATCGATGAATGTGACGAGATTTACCATTGTACATAACACTTCATGCCCTTCCAATAGCCGCTTGACTATTACAATGTATACTTATTGGTGATAATGGTTTGGGCCAAAATGGAATATCTTCCAAGAAATTCTGAAGCCATTTGGCTTCCTCACCAGCTTTGTTCAATGCAACGAACTCGGATTCCATTGTTGAACGGGCTATGCAGGTTTTCTTGGAAGATTTGTTAGATACTGCTCCCCCACCAATCGTAAACACATATCCACTCGTGGACTTACTTTCGGTTTGAACCGGTGATCCAGTTCGCATCACAATATCCTTCAAGCACAACTGGATACCTCGTGTAATGCAAAGCAAAGTTTTGGGCGTGCTTCAAGTACCCCAAAACACATCTCATTGCCATCCAATGAGTTGCATTCGGATTGCTCGTGTAATGAATTAACTTGCTTATTGCACATGCAATATCTGGTCTAGTACAATTCATGATGTACATCACACAGCCTAACACTTGAGCGTAATCTGTTTGCGCTTCACTTGCACCCTTGTTCTTAGCAAGAGCAAGGTTCACGTCTACCAGCATCTTCACTTCTTTGAACTCCAAATACTTGAACTTATCAAGTACCTTGTCAATATAGTGAGATTGGGATAGTGCTAGACCTTAAGGAGTCTTATAGATTTTAATTTCTAGAATAAAATCAGCCACCCCCAAGTCTTTCATATCGAATGCCTTCGAAAGCATTTGTTTGATAGACTTAACATCAATAATGTATTTACTCATTATCAACATGTCATCTACATACAAACAAACAATGACTTCATGATTAGGAGTGCCCTTAATGTACACATATTTATCGCAATCATTAATCTTGAACCCATTTGACAACATCACTGTGTCAAATTTCACGTGCTATTGTTTAGGAGCTTGTTTAAGTCCATACAAAGACTTGTCCAAGTGACACACCTTGTGTTCTTGTCCTGGGACAACAAACCCTTCGGGTTGTTCCATGTAGATCTCTTCCTCCAGGTCGCCGTTAAGAAAGGCGGTTTTAACATCCATTTGATGAATTTGAAGACCATATACAGCAACCAAAACAACCCACAACTCACACAAAGCAAGAACTACTAAGCTAACACCTCCGACTAGAACCTCACACTCTTCGAGCACTCTACTCAACTTAACCAAAAACCACAAAGGCATCTACTCCTCCAACCAACTTCCAAGTTTACTACTACTTTCACTCTCAAACTACTCCAACACTCTCTTCACTACAAGAGGACACGAAAATGTTTTAGTTGACTATGTTAGAAATCGACATTCCAATTCAAAATACTTTTTCTTTCAAATTCAAACACTTTTCAAAACTTCCCACCCACTTTAAAACAGTTTGAAAATTCCTGGAAAGTTGTTCCTATGTCGAGGCTTCGTTCTTTTCCCTTATGAGGTTAATTACTCCTCTATAAGAAAAAGACGGAGCAACAACACAGTAGCAACTGACCAGGCTCTGATACCCTCTGTAACATCCATCCCGAATGGTTGAATAGGAAATGAGTTACTTGAAGTTATCTTTAAACGAAAAGAACAAAAGCGATGATAAAGAAAAGACTGAAGTTCTTATTAAAAATCAACATTTGAAAGGAGGCCTCCAAAACATAAAACTCGAGTACAATCTGATAAACCAAATGCGAAATCCAAATCCCCAACTAAAGGTGTCAACTGAAATATAAAACCGAAAATATATGGTCAACTCCAATGTAGATCACCAAACTTCACCTCATAGCTCCAACTAGCAACTGCTCTGAACTTGACCGCAACCCTGAACCTCAAATCTACTCACTCTAACCACGCGAACTTGAAAGGGGAAGAGGAGGGGATCAATTTCCTAATGAAATTGAGTAAACCCATTGGGTTTAACTATGCGCCAAACCTAACCTGAAAGAGCGGTTTCAAACTCCGCACACATACCAACAATGGAACCAGACACAGCCATACCATATTTTAATTCCCTAAAGCAGTCTAGGTGATCACATAGTTGTAGTTCTCAATTCAACATCCATAGTCTATAATAATGGTAGCATAACAGAGTACAACATGCACAAGGTTCAACATCATATTACCAAAACAGCTCATCAATATATAACAAGGAACATCATACATACATTTCAACATCATATTACCAAACAGCTCATCATTATATAACATAGAACATCATACATACAGTTCAACATCATATCATCAAACAGCTCATCATTATATAGCAGGGAACATCATACATACAGTTCAACTTCACCTCGCTAGTAATCTCGCAATCACCATCAATACACACACAAATACCCACACACATTCACATACACTACATTTCTTATTTTAATTACTAAGTGAGTTATTAGACATCCTTAAGTAGTCAAGGTTTATCACCCAAGTGCAGTTCTCCGTACTAACAATTCACAATTTATAACATCATCATAATTATCAACCATTAAACATCAACCCCACAGCTCAGCACAACCACACAATACAATTTACAAATCAATCCCACACAGTTCACAACACATCGCAAGGCATCTCACGAGCACGTCCAATACACACATCATACACATACCACACATTCACATACACCACATATCTCATTACATTCACTAGGTGAGTTCATTAGGCGCCATAAGGAATTATCCCGTACCACCCCTGCCGGCTCACAAATGCACCACTCTTCTAGGAGGGTCCAATACGCACCTGGGACCGCAGTAGGGGGTTCCCAAAGACGCATCCTAAACCGCAGTACAAGGATTCAGGCCAACTTACAATCACATCACATCAAATCACATCACGCCACTCTTCCAGTAGGCATGACCGCACCCCTCTCTTCCAAGAGAGGTGACCATTTGGGGGCAGTATAGGCTCCTTCCAGTTCTATCATTTTAATTAATTCACCACAATTAATCCATTCAACAAGTTCATCCATCAAACCATTCTCCAAATTCCTCATCAAACCGTCCAATTCCAATCATCGAGTCTCTCATCAATCCCACGTTTACATCATGATCAATTCCAATACACCATTCACAGATCACAACCAATTCAATTACACACATCAACAATGTCATTCCATACAACCAATTCCATTTACACCTCCATGTCAAAATTCCACCACCCAATTCCATTTACCAATTTCATGTACCGATTCCATTACCCAATTCAGTGACATTAATCTACACCACAAATCACATTATCGACCACCATTACACATAACATCAATTTCACCCAATTCAACATATAACATCAATTTCACCCAATTTAACACATACAATCAATTTGCTCAAATCAATTAATTTCACGTTGGCACTTCAATCAATTGCAATCACAATTCACACATCACAACCAATTTTAGGGTAAACGGCTTTGCTCACCGGCCATCCCCACCTGCAGGCAAATCTTCCTGGAATAGTCAACGTGAGCGGTTGAAGAGTTCCCCATGTACAGCTTCTGAACGGCATCAGATGAGGCGTATGATGAGAACATCTCCTTTACAGCACATACATGTCGGGTAGCTCCGGAGTCAATCCACCACTCGCTTGGATTTCCCACCATGTTGCACTCAGAGAGAACATCACAAAGGTCATCGACGTTGACTTCCACCACGTTAGCCTGACCCTTGCCCGTGTTCTGCTTCTTAGGGGCCTTACACGCAGAAGCCCAGTGTCCCGTCTTGCCACAGTTGTAGCAACTTCCAAGGAACTTTTGCTTCTTCGTGTTCTTCTGGGTCTTGGTCCCGGAACCACTTGCTCCACCAGAATTCCTCTTCCTCTTCTTGGAAGAGGACTCCACAATGTTCACCCTTTAAACATTGTGTCCCTTTGATACAATGTTCGCCAACCGATTATCTTCTTTGATACTCAAGCGGACAATCAGATCCTCAAGCGTCATTTCCTTTCTTTTGAGTTTCAAGTAATTTCTGAACAGCTACCATCCGGGAGGCAACTTCTCAATGAAGGCGGCAACCTAAAACGTTTCATTGATTGCCATTTCTTCATTATGAAGCTCGTGGACTATTACTTGAAAGCTAATCAACTTGCTCTACAACTAGTTTAGAATCAACCATTTTGTAGTCAATAAATTTTGCTGCAACAAACTTCTTTAGGCCGGAATCTTCGGCCCTGCACTTCATATCTATCGCCTCCCACAACTCTCTGGAAGTGCCGAGGGGGGCATATACGGTATATAGCGTATCAGCCAACCCATTGAGAATATAGTTCTTGCACAAGAAGTTGGAATGCTTCCATGCTTCTATTGCAAGAAATCTATCCTTTTCTGGGACCTGTTCATCGGGAGTCGGTACAGACTCATTGATGTATTTTTGTAATCCCAATGTAGTAAGATAGAAGTATATCTTTTGTTTCCAACGTTTGAAGTCGGCGCCCCCAAACTTGTCGGGCTTCTCTGTCAGCGCCGGGGCGTGCGAAACTTGGCTTGTTCCACCTTAGTGGGAGGATCCAGATGGAATCGCAAGTCCACTCATCTTTCAGTTAAATACTGAAAATAGAACAAATCAACTATTAGTAATAAATACCAATAGATTCGAGTAGACAACTACACAAGCTGTAATCTCGACGGAGTAGAAAATCCAAAGATTTTAGTCTCCACGGGTTGAGTAGAGAGTCACAAAGACTCTAATCTCAGTGAGTAGAGAGTCACGAAGACTCTAATATCGGTGAGTAGAGAGTCACGAAGACTCTAATCTCAGGTAGGAGTACAAATCCGAAGATTTAGTCTCCAGCAAATGTGTATCACAACAATAAGTAATACACATAAACTATATAAATCGTAAGATAATTATCCACGTATAGAAAACGAAGAATGATCACGAAAGACCAAACAACTTGTATACTAAAACTACTGACTAATAAAATGCGAAACTCACTATTTAACAATAATGATCAATCAACAGGATAAAGCGAAAAGCAATGAATACAGATTCATGCTAACCATGCAATATAAGGTTAACACCATAACATTTTGCTACTTAACATCATCAACATCATTAGCGGGAGAAAAAGAAACGCTAATGATGAAGGAAATAAAAGCAGTAAAATGCTATTGACTAATTACAACACACGTCAATAGCAAAAATAGCAAAAAACAGATCAAACAATTAGGCATAGTGGCATACTGTTGAAGCCAACAAACATTAAACTAAACAAGGAACGACAAATAGTCAATACTAATAAAGGCAAACAGTAGAGATCATATTAGCATGGCAGAAACTACTGAATATAAAAAGATGAACAGGAAATGCTAATCATGCAATTAACCAAAGTTAATGACACAAACTCACTAACTGACATACGTGAACCAATTAAAAAAATAACCCAGATCACGTCAAACACAAGGAATAATAGCAATTGGAAAAACCAAATAGTAACCAACATTAGCATGCAAATTGCGTAAAGACCAATCAAAACATGCTGTTGGAAGGGAAAAAAAACATAGTAGTTCATGCAAATAGACCATCAACAGAACAGTATAGGGTAGAAATATAACAATTCTTAAGATTATTGCTACAGTAAACTGCAAAATAACAAACAACAAACAACAAGCAAACATGTAAGACACAAGAACTAATCTGAGCAAACATGCAAGACACAAGGAAATTCAATGAACGGAAAGTGCAGGGACTGATATGTATTTATAGTAAATGAAGGGGTGCCTTCTAACAGTTTGGTAGTTGGTCGAGTTGAACCGAACAGACATGTCAGTTTGCGCCTGAACCGGTTTAAAACCCGATTCTGATTTAGATTTAAACCGCAGATTCTGGATGACTTTTTGGTCAAACCAATTCGGTCGGGTAGCAAAAGAATTGAATCAAATCAAATCTTTTGACAGAATCCAATGCCGAGGTGAGACGACGACGACAACACAAGGACTCATCACCACCTCAACCCTTTTACAAACCTTAGTGGGCTTGATCTCTTATATCTAACTTCATTTTCCCATCAATTAGCTATGTGGTATTAAATACCCCTTAACTCATCATTCCTTCATTCACACCTCAAATCCCCAACATAAATAACTAACCATCCTCTTAACTAGTGAACCACGTAGCACAAAGCCCAATTGATGACTTTCCATCAACGAACTCGAGCTACACCCTACCGTCCGACCAAATAATTAAATTGTCACATCCTGCTTAAGTAACCATTGGTTCGATGAGGGGAGTAAGGAGCACCAGTCAAATCTCGATTCTTCCATCTGAAGCAGGAGTTGGATTTTTATTTTTTAGAGTAGCCAATTATTCAGAACACTAGCACTAAAGATAACTGTGAGGGTTCACCTCACTAAACAGATTAGACGTTCTTATTACTCTTTGCACACTTTTATGCCTTAGGTGTCATTGTTGGGAAGAACCGTACAGATATATGCTTTGTTTATATGGTTAGGTTTCTAAACTCACCTCCTCAATAGGAGGGT
This sequence comes from Linum lewisii, assembly GCA_034768395.1. Lineage (NCBI taxonomy): Eukaryota > Viridiplantae > Streptophyta > Magnoliopsida > Malpighiales > Linaceae > Linum > Linum lewisii. The sequence goes on along the minus strand of CM068302.1, from coordinate 34,423,977 downwards.
TAATAGTCTTATGCTGAATAGGGGTATTCAGCACCATGCTGAACCCTATAGGGATCGTCGGATTAATTCTACGATTCAAAATGGACGCGAGGGGTATTTTGGCAAAAAATTATTACGAATTTGACACTTAAATAGTACGAATCTGACATGAAACTATCACTATATAATTGAAAAGTCACCATTGTTTCTCTCTCCATTTTCAAAATTCAAAATTCTTCATTTCTCTCTTTTTCTCTCAAATTTTCATGAACAAATAAGAGATTTGTGTGTTCATTATGCTCGGAAATAGCATGTCGGAGTTGGATCTACGCATGAAAACGTTGGGGGAGTGCATACAACCCTCATAATGTGTACGAATCTCTCTATTTTTATATATTTTTAGTTAAAATTTCTGGGTTTTCATGTTCTTCATGTTCTTGTCTTGTTGGAGGGTGCCAAAAAATTGATTTCGTGCTCTTCATATTACTTTGGTTGTTTTTCTCGTTTGTTTTGACTGTATATTCGTAATACTTTCATAGTCATTCGTTGAGATATGTTGTGTTTCGTAACGTTTGATTTTTGTTTCGTATCTGTTTTTGTAATGTTTTTTATCTATTTTCGTACTACTTTTGTAGTTGTTTTGTAATATTTATTTTCGTAATGTTTTCTTATCTGTTTTCGTAATACTTTTGTAGCTATTTCCTAATATATGCCATCTGTTTTCGTAATGTTTTCATATCTTGTTTTTTTCATGTTCTTTTCTTGTTGGAGGGTGCCAAAGATTGATTTATGTATTAATAAATTTATATACTTATTGTCTTGATAGTTTAAGTAAAATTATATCAAAACGTACGAGATATCGCGTATAATTATTGTGTATCATGACATCCCCTCATGTGATACGAACCTACATGTAAAGCTGGCAAAATGCTGACCCGACCCAGTAAACCCGCCCAGCCCGCCCGGCCCAGCCCGACCCGTAGCCCGATTGACCAAAAAGTCAACAATCCAACCGCAGCCCGATGAACCCGCAACCCGATGAACCCGCAACCCGACTAACCCGCAACCCGCTAACCCGCAACCCGACTAACCCGCAACCCGACGAACCCGCAACCCGACTAACCCGCAACCCGACTAACCCGCAACCCGCCCGCCCGACCCGAATAACCCGATTGTCACACAATTCATAATATTCAGTGATTCAAATATCAACATTATGTCATTATTGAAGATATAAAAAATTTCATCTACTTCTGACTTCACCAAGTTTATTTTCAAAAATAATTAAATTAAAAACAATATATATATAACATCCGGACAAAGGTTTAAAATCTGTTAGCTCTTAGTAGTTAGCAGCACCAACAGTGTTAAAAATCTAACGAACGTTGACTATATTTGTCATTTGACATAAAAGTAAAACGTTTGGCCTAAGAATGTCATAAAAAGGAAGTGGCTAGATTTGATATTTTTTTTGAAAGAATTAACTAAATTTATAAATTAGTCTAATATTAAACCCTAGACCTTAAAAACTAAATTATATTCAATTTTATTTCATTTATTGTAAGTATATGTAATTTATGAAAATGAATTATTATTTTTAATATATGAATAGCGACTACAAGCCTTAAGCCTACCAGCCACGAATAAAAATTTAATATTATTTTAATTATTTATCACATACAAAAATTTATATAAAATTTTGCAAATTGTAGTTGAGAGTTCAGACTAGTAAGTAGTAACCCGTGGGCAACTCGAAACCCGCAACACCAACAGTGTTAAAAATCTAACGAACGTTGACTATATTTGTCATTTGACATAAAAGTAAAACGTTTGGCCTAAGAATGTCATAAAAAGGAAGTGGGTAGATTTGATATTTTTTTTGAAAGAATTGACTAAATTTTAATTAGTCTAATATTAAACCCTAGACCTTAAAAACTAAATTATATTCAATTTTATTTCATTTATTGTAAGTATATGTAATTTATGAAATTGAATTATTATTTTTAATATATGAATAGCGGCTACAAGCCTTAAGCCTACCAGCCACGAAAAAAAATTAATATTATTTTAATTATTTATCACATAAAAAAATTATATAAAATTTTGCAAATTGTAGTTGAGAGTTGAGACTAGTAAGTAGTAACCCGTGGGCAACCCGAAACCCGCCCGGCCCGAGACCGATGAACCCGCGACCCGATGAACCCGCGACCCGACTAACCCGCGACCCGACTAACCTGCAACCCGACTAACCCGCAACCCAACGAACCCTCAACCCGATGAACCCGCAGCCCGACGAACCCGCAGCCCGACGAACCCGCAACCCGACGAACTCACAACCCGATGAACCCGCAACCCGATTAACCCGACCCGTGGCCCGCCCAGCCCGCCCGTTTGACAGCTCTACCTACATGGCCAACAATTACGATCCTCCCAATAAACTAATACAAAATTGGTTCTCAAACGTTACGAATCATGCTATACGACCATACGAATCATGCTATAAAACCATACGAGATATCCCTCCAAATGATACGACTACAACGATGGCACTATACCGCAGGATCGAGTTTGGACTTTTCTTTACTGATGGAAAACAATACGAATACAGTTTGAAAGAATACGAAAATAGATGGAAAACATTATGAAATCGGATACGAAACAACTAAGAATTCACAATGAAAGAAAAAAGAAATACCGATGAAAAAATTACGAAAATAATCTGACAAATTTATGAAAGCAATATGACAACAAAGGATGCGAAGGGTCAACAAAACATGTTACGAGAATCACAAAAATCTCCTATGTGATATAAACCTACATCACCAATAATTACGATCCTACCCAGTAAACTAATACGAATTTGGTTCTCAAACGTTACTAAACATGCTATAAGACCATACGAATCATGTTATAAAACCATATGAATCATGCTATAAAACCATACGAGATATCCCTCCAAATCATACGACTACGACGATGGCACTATACCGCATGATCTAGTTTGGACGTTTCTTTACTGATGGAAAACAATACGAATACAGTTGGAAAACAATACGAAAATAGATGGAAACATTACGAAAACGGATACGAAACAACTACTAATTCACAGTGAAAGAAAAAAGAAATACCAATGAAAAATTTACGAAAACAATATGACAACAAAGGATGCAAAGGGTCGACAAAACATGTACATAAAATGTTATGAGAATCACAGACATCCCCCATGTGATATGAACCTACATAGCTAACAATTAGGATCCTACCCAATAAACTAATATGAAATTGGGTCTCAAACGTTACGAAACACGCTATAAGCCCATATGAATCATGCTATAAAACCATACGAATTTCTAACATAACTAAAACGAATTCCTAACATAACTCATACGAAAATCTAAAAATGATTAATTTCTTAAATACTATCAAGAGTGATATCATTAGATTCATAATTTAATTAGAAGACTTTTGATGTTAAAATTACTGAAAAATCATTCAAGTCGTAAGAGCTTTGTTCATTTTTTATCATCAGAGGAAAGAGAATAAAAAAATAATACTCTCTTTCCTACTTTTCTGTCACTTCTTTCATCACATTAACACATTTACAAGATTACTATTTTACCCTTTTAACACTCTCAATACAATTATTTAGGGTTGGTTACCAAAATGATCACTAGACTTTGGCCCAATTAACCCGGCAATGAATAGATTCGAAAAACTTCTTAAACGTCACCAGACTTCGGCCTCATTATCCAAGCAGTCATTCCGTCAATAGACATCCATTTTGCCATTAAACAGCCTATTTGGACACGCCAGATAGGACCATTTAGTTTCAGTCACGTCACCCAAGCTCCTCTAGCTGGAATATTTTATTCCCGACCGACTCAGACAACCAAACCATTTTACCCAAGCCGATTCCAACCCAATCCCACACAATCCTTCCTCCTTCCTCCACCTCCGGATCTACCTCCTCCGCCTCCCCAAAGCTTCAACCATCCATTTCCATGAATGCCAGCTCAATCCTCTCACTAAACCCCACCTCCCCACATTCAGAAGCCTAATTCTCACTTACCCTTCTTCTCATCTTCTCTCTCTATCCCTCCATTGTAATAACAACAAGAGAAGGTGCAAGCGTTGGGATTTGGTTCAATCGTCAAGCTCGGTTCAAGAACAAGCTTCGACCACCTAAACCCTCTTCCCTACTCCGACGAGTTCGACCTCCTCCCCCATCTCTCATAGTTCATCCCCGCAAGCCATAGAGGTCTCTCTTTCGACAAAATTGATTCCCAGATCTGGGTTCTTCGGACCAGAGAATAAAGTGAGGAGCAATTGGAGAAAACTTAATTCACAGACTGCCCTCCCCACCGAAGTTGCGACCCAACCCGCGCCTTCCGCCACCATCGTAGCACCACTGCCGTCATAGCGCCACCTAGCTCCGAACTCGATTTGACTCGGAGTACTCTGTTTTTTGCTTGTCGGAAGCAGAGGATTTCTTGTGGAGGTTGGCAAGCGTGATGAAGGTGCTCCGCCGGTGGAGCTTATCAGAGGGATGAAAGTGAAGGAGTTCGTTAGAAGAACAAGACTTGGATTTAGGTGGATTTGTGAGGGATTGGGTTGGAAATCGGCTTGGGTAGAATGGCTTGGTTGTCTGAGTCGATCGGGAATAAAATATTCCAGCAAAATGGAGCTTGGGTGACGTGGCTGACACTAAATGGTCTTATCTGGCGTGTCCACATAGGCTGTTTGACGACAAAATGGATGTCCGTTGACGGAATGACTGCTTGGATAATGAGGCCGAAGTCTGGTGACGTTTAAAGAATTTTTTTGAATATAGTGACTGTCGGGTTAATTGGGCCAAAGTCTAGTGATCATTTTGGTAACTGACCCTAATTATTTGATCATAGCCATTGATCTTGGGTCCACCCCAAATGAACGACCAAGATGGTGTCAGGATATATTCAGCATCTGACGAATTTCCCAATAGGAGTCCTGGATAGTAGAAATGGTCGTTGGTATGATGACATTTTTTATCGTCGTGCTTTTTCACTCATGTTATTGTGTTATTGCACTTATGGCTATTTTGTGGGGTTGGTTATTTAAATGGTCACTGAATTTTGGCCGAATAACCCCGTGATCATTAAACTTCAAAAAATTTCCTAACCATCATTGAACTTTGGCCGATTATCCTAGAGGTCACCGTTAGCTATAGACATCCATAATTCTGTCTGTCCGCTTATGTGGACTTGCCACATGGGTTGTCACGTCATTAGATTTGCCACATCAAATCCTATCTATCCAAAATCAACTCAACCACCCAACCTGATGTGAACCCCTGAGTTGGCCGTCCGAGACCCGTCACTTCGTTGGTGGGAACCACGGCTAAAACTGCTCCGAGACCCGATCACCTCCTGTTGGTCTTCAGTCTTCAATCTGAACCTTCGAAACCTGGGCGGAGAACGTACTAAGACCCACTAGTACACGAAGTCTAGGAACCTTAGTTTCCAGTCGATGGCGCCACGTCAGAAGGGTGGAACTTCTGTGATAAGCCTAACCTAAGCTATGCAACAATGAGTAAAGACTTGAGCCAATGAACATAAAGTTCTAAATTCTTATTAATCAAAAGGGTAGTCTGTCTTACAAGAGAGCCGACGACTTTTATTTATACTTAAGGAACCGTGAACAGGCTCACGGTTTCCTACTTAGACTAGAACTAGGAAAATAATTAAATAAACAACTTAGAGTCCTAAAAGGACTTAAAACCTCCTAAATAATCATTCAACTAAAGGAGAAATCCGAAATAAACAACTAAAAAGGAAAAATAAAAGAAACGTGTGAAAATAGCCTAATCTAGCAAAATCGGCGAAGAAACCCTAATATGTGTCCGTATCGGATTAGGTATCCGAATGCGGATCCGTGTCGTGTGCGGATTCCTAGTGCGCACCGGATGCTGATGCTGATGTCGCGTCCGGATGCTGATGTTGTGTCCGATCCGGGGTTCTTGCTCGCTCGACCTCCGGTGTGCTCATCTGCCAAGGCTTGCATTTCCTTGGTCAGCTCAGCTCCTCCTTGGGTGGCGCCTGCCGGGGGTTGCTCCTGGGGCCACAAGGTCTCCAAGGCCCATGGGAAACCTCAAAAGGCCTGAGCCATTTGTTGGAAGTTCCGCTCGGTGCTCTCGGCGCCCGGGGCTGGTGCGCGTAGCTGGCTACACTTCGAGCCTTCTCCCAATCCTGTCGAGCCTTTCTCGTTCTGCTTGGACTAGGCCTCTAGGAAGGTCCTCAGAGGTTCTCCAAGCGCTGACACACGCTCTAGGCTCATGGGGTTCTCCTGGGGTATAATATGGGTGCTAAGCTCGAGGTAGCGCCCAGGGCATGGCCTGTCTTTCGACTTTCCTCCATCTCAGCCAAGACTTCCTACTTTCTTCTTTGGCGCTCCTCCAAGAAGGCCTCAAGGGGTTCCCAAGGCTGTTCTGTGTCCTCAGGGCCCGTTGGAAATGCTCTAGGGCTCAAGGATGAGCCCGGCTCCGGTTTTAGGTTCGGTGACGTTTCAGGTACCGGTGCTCTGGCCATGAATAGGGCCTATTGAGGCCTTACGCTCATCCTAGCTTGCCTGGCTCTCGGGGGTGGGCTGTACTTGAACTTGGTCACATATTTAGGCTTTACAAACCTCTGGATGGTTCGGTTGTGGGTGCGCCAAAGCTCCAGATGCTTCTTGTACGGCCCGACACTCCTCCCTCTCGTCGGTGACCCCGGTGGGGTATAAGAATAGGCATTTTCAGCCTGGCTGGCTAGCCGGATCACTTCACAACCCAATTACCCAAAAACCAAATTTGGCCAAAAAACAGAACTGGCCGAAATACTTTGTTCAACCCAATTGCATCCCTAACACAAATCTACAGGAAATGCAGCTTCTAGCATCACTAGCAACATCATACAATTGCCCAAAAACATAGAAAAATCATTACAACTCAGAACAAACCACCTCGATCAGCCATTGATTCCAACAGTTGTACATTACCAATGAGCTTCTAATGTAAAAAATAAAAATCCTTAACAGATGAACATCCAAGATGAACATTTGTACATTGCCATAGCAGATGGAGTTAGGAATCTGAATGAAATGTCCAGAGATTGCCCCACAGGCATGGCAGCAACACCATTGATGCTATTCCTCTCTTCACTTCCTCCTCTTCTTCTTCTTCCTTCACTTCCTTTTTCTTGCCATTGACGAATTAGAAAAATAGAATTCGACAAATAGAAACCCAATCAGCTGAAGAAAGAAAAGAAATTAGAGGAGGAACAATTACTAGATCTGCGAAGAGATCGATCGTGGACGATTCGGCGTGATCTCCTGGTGATTCTCTCCGATCAAGAACTCCTCCGCCTGCAAAATCATTGACAAGTCCCTCCTCCTCGACTCCACCGACAGCGAGTGCCTCGACAAGAGCCCAATTGTTTAGATCCACGAAGCCTTCACCCTAACAACATTCAGATCCACGAAGCCTTCGACTCCGATGACTCATTAACCATGGTTCTCAACCTATGCAGGGTACAGGATGGACGCTGCCAAACAATTTTTAGATATATGACGTTAGTACAGCGTCACTCTCCTCGCCGGAAGATTCCGTCTCGTCGCCAATTGCTCTCTTGCCGGCGTCGAAAGTTGCAGAGAGGTGACAAGAGACTTATAGGGATAGCTCCTTGAAGGAAGATTCAGAGAATCGGAGGTGGTGGAGGAGGGAATCGACGACAACAGATCGGAATCTAAATTCATCCCACCACTGATCCAACTCATGGAGTTCTTCGCTGAACCCAAACCAAAAAATTGATCGATTAAGCTGTTTGGTTTTTTCAGAGGAGAAGGAGGAAGGAGGGTGGAGAGAGTTTTCAGCTAGATCTCTTTTCCGGTCAGATATGTTTTTTGATCAGATTAATTGATTTGGGTTGGGTAGGGTTGTTTACATGGGTTTAGTTGATTGGGAAAAAATTTGCCACCTAGGTTGACTTGTGTGATATGGAATCCCATTTGTCATCGCCACGTAAGCTGACTAGCGGAATTTTGTATGTCTGTAGACGGTAGTGACTGCTAGGATAATGGGCTGAAGTTCAGTGATGGCTAGGAAATTTTTCTGAGTGACTGGCGGGTTATTTGCTCAAAGTTCAGTGATGATTTAAGTAACCAACCGCTATTGTGTGCTAGGATACTCTTGCTTGTGCTTTGACACTCATGTTTGTGATGTGCATCACTCATTTTTAAAATTCGGGTTACTTAATCCTCAACTTAGCTTTAAGCTCTAATTTACATGATCTAGTCTATCGACTAGTCCTACTCTATGACATGTATAATGCTTAGGGCTGTATATGAGCCAAGCTACTCGTGAGCCGCTCGGACTCGGGCCCATTTTTCTTCTTCAAAAAAGCTCATTCGTGATATCGGCTCGTCATAAGCGAGCTGGCTGAATAGACTCATCATCTAAATGAGTCGAGCTAGAGCCAGTACATTAGTCGGGTCGGCAGGCTCGTGAGCCAACTCGTTTCGTTAGCTCGTTAAGCTAGGCTCACGAGCTGGCTTGATTGTAACTCGTATAATCCTAATCCTTAAATGGTAATTAAAAATCAACCATAATAGTGTAATAAACTAATACCCTAAAAGAAGTAATACAATAATTACTAATTACCCTAATGGTTGATAGTCTAATACCCTAGAATTACTATAATCCCCACTCCGCGAATCACTAGCCCATGACTGACAGTACAATTCTACAAAAATACGATAATTTTTAGCACATATATCGTATTTTTTTTAAATGTTTACTTTCTTATATGTACGATATTTTTTATTCCGAGTTTGGCTCATTTACGTTGGTAAACGAGGCTAACTCGGATTTGGCTCATTAACATTATAAATGAGGCAAAGCCGAGCGAGACTCGTTTAACATCATAAACGAGCCGAGCTCAAAACGAGCCCGAGCCTAATCAACCTGTATACGAGCCGAGTATGAGCTAGCCCATCTGAACTCGTAACGAGCCTGAATCCGAACTTGGTTGAAGCTTATCTCAACTTGGCTCATATACAGTCACAGTAATGCTCAATTGCATGCATTTTTGGACTTGTTTTTTCTTGGTTTTAGCGCCTGAACTTAGATGCTCGCTCAATTATTAGCTTTGGTCGATGTTTGCATGCACAATTATTTTTTCCATGACATCATGCCACCAATGAGTGTTGTTAGAGGAGGAGCTCGAGGTGGCGGTTGTGTCAGTTCTTCAATGCAATGGTATGGGATGATGGCCAAATACAATGTTTTTTGTTTGGGAATTTTATGAACATTAAGACTATTTTCTATTTGCATTTCATGACTAGTGATTACATTTTCTAAGTTGGTATATTCTTGAGTTTTACCCATTGTTTCTTTATGCGGTCAATTTTTTTAAAATGCTTTGGACGTATATTCATTTTTCTATGTTATATTGATTGTGTTTATGCATTATGACACCCTCGTAAAATTATATGGGTTCAACATGTGGTTCAATTACAGTTGATCTAGTGTGGGTTGTTACAACTTGTGTGTATGATATATAGGTTGGGTTCCCTATCAAAGAGAGGGACCCTTGAAATCTCAAAGGTACATCTTGAATCTTCATGTTAAGACCTTGATATAATCGTCCATATTCAAAAGAAAATTAGGTCGTTTTGAAAAATCTAACAATAATCCTAATAAATCTAACAATAAATTTAAAATCTTCTACCTATACCCTCACCCATACATCAACTCAACGAAACACCTCCTTCGACGGGTGCTAACCTGATCGCTAGTGAATTAAGAGAGAAAAGTGAGAGAAATGTTGGAAAATTTGGGTAAAACAAATGGGTTTGTACCATTTTGGGATGTGATTATGAGTGGGTTAAGTAACACCTTTTTGTAAGGTGATTACATATTTGTGTTCTCCTCCAAGAGAGCTTCGAATCGATATATAATCCATCCAAAATGGGTTTAAGGTAAATGAGAAATTGATTCTCAAAGTACCTTGGTGGGAAAAGGAGTAATGTGAGAAAGTAGTTTTATACCACATTGCTCAACTAAAGAGTTTGCTCCAGAATCCCCCCTATAAATACCCACATATTCCTTTAGTTTTCTACACACCTTCAAATACCTAAATCTCTCTCCCAAAGTTCAAGTCTTCTTCCTTTATTTTTATTTGTCGGTCCTTTTGTTGTCGCTTTGCTCAAGCATGGTTGCGTTTGGCGGAATTAGAACACCGCTGAGATCGTTGCATTCTAGGAGAAAGACGTCCTTGTGTAGGGCGAATCTATCTTAAGGAAACTGTGCAAACACAGGCCTCGATTACAGTTTTCTTTTGATTTCGATTTGATTATGTTTATTCTAATCTGCGTTCATTTTGTCCAACAAGAAACAGATATGAGATTCCCTAGTTGGCGAAATTTCAATCCTATATTTGTTAGAGAATTTTTTATTAAATAGGTTGATGACAACAAGTCAATAACATTGGATGTATTTAAATATGGGTTAAATACTTAAAACGCCCCAGAACTATAGGGCATGTTACAAAATTCTCCTAAAACTTTCGTCCGTTACAGAATAGTCCTATTACTATGAAACGAGTTACAGAGTAGTCCTAATTAATGACGTCATTAGTGTACTTTTCCATCCATTTTGCCACGTCACCATTGGCATGCCATCGAAAATATAATTAAAAATTCATCTTAAATGAATTCAAATCTAAAATTATATCAATCTAACTCACTAGATTTAGTTTTGAACCAAAGTTTATAAGGTAGATGAGTTTAGATTTAGATTTTGAATCATATTGTTGAATTTTAAATTATATTTTATATGACATGCCAATGGTGACATGACAAAATGGCTGGAAAAGTATATTGATGACAACATTAGGACTACTCTGTAACTCGTTTCATAGTAATAGGACCACTCTATAACTGATTAAAGTTATAGGACAAGTTTGTAACCGTCCATATAGTTTCATGACGTTTTAAGCATTTGACTCATTTAAATATTCTAACTTTTAAGCCATGTGATGAGTAGAATTTTTAACAGAAAATAAAAGTCTTCAGATTCACAATTTAGATTATCAAGGCTCAAAGCCCTAAACTACCCAATCTAGGGATCTACTACCATTATGACACGACTTAGTGTCCTTATATCAGGACACCTCTTAGAAAAGTAGGATTAAGTAAAAGTGGACAAAATAGTAATTTGGAACCAATATATATAGTTAACAAATTAGGGTTTCACCACACAAAAAAAACTATCCTTCCAAACCCTAATAGCATCCGCTTATTCCTCTTTCAAGCTCTCTTCTTCGGCGGCATCTTTTCTACTGCTGACCCACCTCACTCCGTGATTGTTGCCCCAGTAGACCTTCGAAGAGCCACCGCACACCAACCGCATGCCCGTCGCACCACACAAGCCAACCCCTTTTATTTATTGCTCGTTCGTGGTTGCCGAAAAACGTCATTGACAAATCTGTTGAAGGAGGCTCAGGATTACATCGCAACATTAAAGATGCAGGTCAAAGCCATGGAAAGCTCTCGCCGATATTCTCTTCCATAATGACGGAGGAAGTTGTCCAATTACAATCTCAAACCCCACTGGATCTAGAAATTAGGAACATTTATTAAAACAACACAAGATAAATAAAATAATAGCAACCGCATGCCAACTGCCCATCTCAATCTTCTTCTTCTCCTTTCTTTTATTTATTTATTTTGTCGCAATATTCTTCTTCTCCTACTTCTTCTATTTATTTATTTAATTTATTCTGATTTGAAACGGTATACTCCAAAACAAGAATCAACAAGCATGCATAGAGACAGAAGGACTAATTCGAGTCAATCGACTTCATGATTTGTCCTTAAGAATTGTTATTCCCCTCTACGTCACACAAGGTTCACGGAATCAATTCTCCCAGGATGAAATAGATACACTCACAAGCGTAGTGGTACTACAAATGCAGGTGATCGACGAACACAACGAACGGCGCAATCACACGACTCGATATCAGTTTTTTGGAAGAATGAATGCAGAAAGTTTTTTCGTGCAGAGAATAAGTTTAGAGAGGGAAAAAGTCTGTAGGAGAAAGTGCAAGGACTGGTCTGCTATTTATAGTAAATGAAGGGGTGCCTTCTAGAATTTGGGCAGTTGGGCGGTTTTGAACCGAATAGACATGTCGGTTCGCCTCTGAATCGGTATAAAATCTGATTCTAGTTTGGACTTAAACCAGAGATTCTGGATGACTTTTCGGTCAAACCGAATTGGCCGGGTAGCAAAATAATTGAATCAAATCATTTGACCAAATCCAAATCTGAATCCGAGGCTGAGGCGAGGCGACGACGATGGCGCTAGGGCCCAACACCACCTCAACCCTTTTACCAACCTTAGTGGGCTTGAATTCTTATATCTAGCTCCACTTTCCCATCAATTAGCAATGTGGTATTAAATACCCTCTAGCTCATTCCTTCATTCACACATTAAATCCCCAACAATCCCCCACATGAATGGAGAATGCTAAGTTTTAAAAACTATGCAAAAACTGTGTAAATTGCTCGCAAGAATTAGCTGCATCTGAATTAGTACGTTTCCCTTTGAACTTTTCGTAGTTAACATACATCGAGTACACTCGTCCATCGGTGGATTTGATATCTTTGAACGGTAGACTATTTGTGTATACTAAGACAACGTATGTCACACAGCTAACCCTTAGCCGTCCATTGGTTCTCACTGTTGTGATCATTTTAGCCCTGAACACCGCCTAGTCTCATGAGTGCATATAGAACTTGGCCTCCATTAGTTCTCCTTGAAGTGGAGTCCTTGAAGCAGCTCCACTTCACACTCACATAGGTGTTTTCTAAACGTGTATTCTTAAATACATCATTTGACCAACTTGAGGTCAAACTTAGAAACCATTAAAAGCCTTGGTTATAGGCTTACCCTTATTGTTAAACATTGTGTCATCATGAGAATGGGTTTGAGAAATTTTGATAATGTCGAACCATCAAACACAACTTTGTTTTCTCCTTGAACCTAGATCTTGGGATCTCCAATCAACTAGATAGAGTTTATGTCATGCTGATTATGTCCTTGGCCATAATCCAATTCCCCTCGATGACTTCTTAAATACATCTCTAGTTAGGCCTTTTGTAAGTGGATCCGACACGTTATCCTTTGATTTCACATAATCAATTGAGATAACACCACTAGAGATTAGTTGACTAACCGTGTTATGTCGTTGACGAATGTGACAAGATTTACAATTGTACATAACACTTTCTGCCCTTCCAATCGCCGCTTGACTATCACAATGTATACTTATCGGTGATAACGGCTTTGGCCAAAAGGGAAAATCTTCCAAGAAATTTCGAAGCCATTCGGCTTCGTCACCAACTTTGTCCAATGCAATGAATTCAGATTCCATTATTGAACGGGCTATGCAGGTTTGCTTGGAGGATTTCCAAGATATTGCTCCCCACCAACCGTAAACACATATCCACTTGTGGACTTGCTTTCGGTTAACCCGGTAATCCAGTTCGCATCACAATATCCTTCAACAATCACTACAAGAAACAGGGTCCGTTGTAGGGGTTCCACTGTTGGGGTTTACCAACCGCTACAACGGATTTCTGAAACGGACCTGTTGTAGGGGTTATAAATAACTGCTACAATGAAACCGCTACAACAGAAACTGTTGTAGGGTTGTGAATAACCGCTACAACGAAAATTAACTCCTACAACGGAACTGTTACAATGAAATTTTCAAATCAACGGTTCAGATCTTCCAAATCAACGGTTCAGATCTTCAAAATCAGTGATCCGTGTGATATTTAGTATCCAATAGGATTGCATATCTAAATAAATGTTAAAAAAAATATCCCTAAATAGGATTTTCCCCAAAAATTACAGATCTCATTTTCTTTCTTCTCCTCTTCTTTCCTCTTGACAAAGCTCGAATAATTTGCTTGAACCAAATTGGATGAAATCCACTAGCTCCAAGAGTGTTTGCCTCTTGATTTCTCTGTCCCTGACTGAATTCAGCGTGTCGTTGAAGTCGAACTGGAAGCAGCAATTCTGAAGCTTCCGGACGAGATTTTTCCGCTCGGAAACTGCCGGGTCCCGCAAGGGTGGGAGTGGATCTACAGACTGAATAGGCGGCAGCGGCAAATTCCGCCGCCGATGACGGCACGATGCTCCCTCTCGACGCGTGGTTAACCACCACATTTCCTTCTACGAATTTTGACGGCTTCTGCCCTCCTTTGATAATCTCCTTGAACATCTGTCAGCTCCAAAATCGACAGCTCGAATCCCTAACCCTAATTCTATTCAAATTCAAAGGAAAACAGCCTCCTTCAACTTCAATCACCCTTTCCTGACCAGTTGGATGCTACACCACCGCTCGTCGTTTCTCCTTCTTCTTTGTCGTTTGCTAGGAGGAGTAGACCGACCAGATTCGCTTCCCATCCTGCCTCATGAGTTCTTCCAGATCGACACTCTCGACCTAGCCCCTCGATTTCTCGACGAGCTCCTCCAGTGTAGTGGAGGTTGAAGAAGGCGTCGTTGTCCTTCTGACTTCCGTTCTCGTACAACAAATAAATTAATTAATAATATTTAATAAAGAAAGACACTAAAAATATATCTAATAAAATCATATCTAATTTATTTTATTTTAATTTATGTTGTTGAAGCGGTTCTGAAAAAATCTATAACCCCTACAATGGAATAAGTTAATTAAATATTAATTTATGATTGATCGACAGTTGTAGGGGTTAAAACCGCTACAATCGTAAATTTCATTGTAGCGGTTTCGTAACCGCTACAACTGGCTATTTGAACCGGGCGATTTGCCAGCGGTTACGAAAAATAGCTACAAGTACCGTTGTAGGGGTTATAACCCCTACCGGTGTCGTCGCATAACCCTCTACAACTGACATAGTTTCTTGTAGTGAGTAGCCGGATACCTAGTGTAATGCAAAGCAAAATTCTGGGTGTGCTTCAAGTACCCCAAAACACATCTCATTACCATCCAATGAGTTGCATTCGGATTGCTCGTGTAACGACTTAACTTACTTATTGCACATGTAATATATGGTCTAGTACAAAACATGATGTACATCAGACAGCCTAACACTTGAGCATAATTCGTTTGCGCTTCACTTGCACCTTTGTTCTTAGCAAGAACAATGTTTACGTCTATCAGTGTCTTTACTATCTTTAACTCCAAATACTTGAACTTATCAAGTACCTTGTCAATATAGTGAGACTGAGATAGAGCTAGACCTTGAGGAGTCTTATAGATTTTAATTCCTAGAATAAAATCAGCCAACCCAAAGTTTTTCATATCAAATGCCATTGAAAGCATTCGTTTGGTAGACTTAATGTCAATAATGTTTTACTCATTATCAACATGTCATCTACATACAAACAAACAATGACTTCATGATTAGGAGTGTCCTTAATGTAAACATATTATCGCACTCATTACTTGAATCCATTAGACAACATTACTACATCAAATTTTGCGTGCCATTGCTTAGGAGCTTGTTTAAGTCCATACAAAGTCTTGACCAAGCGACACACCTTCTGTTCTTGTCCTGGAACGACAAACCCTTCAGGTTGTTCCATGTATATATCTTCCTCCAGGTCGCCGTTAAGAAAGGCGGTTTCAACATCCATTTGATCGATTTGAAGATCATACACAGCAACCAAAGCAATTAACAATCGAATCGACGTAATTCTTGTGATTGGTGAGTAAGAGTAAAAAAAGTCAAGACCTTCTTTTTCTCTAAAATCTTTGACCACTAGTCTAGCTTTATACTTGTCAATAGTACCATCATCTTTCAATTTTTGTTTGAATATCCATTTATAACCAAGGGGTTTGTTTCCTGGAGGAAGAACTACCAACTCCCACGTATGGTTATAAAAATGGACTCAATTTCACTATTGACCGTCTCTTTCCAATAATGAGATTCAGAAGAGTTCATCGCGTCCTTATATGTTTGAGGCTCATTTTTGAACAAGAATGTAAGAAGATCGGGACCAAAAGATATAGGGACCTTTTGACGTTTACTACGTCGTAGGTCGTCTACATGAGGTACAACATCCATTGTTGTGCCTCCACCTCAAGTACAACATCCATAGTCGTATCTCGAGGTCGCTTGGAGCTCTCACCAACACTTTTGCTTATAGTCTTGTAAGGACAGATGTTCGCAAAGATATCCACATTATCCAAGTCTAATATCATATTAGAATTGATGTCAGGAATTTCGACTTGTGAACCATAAACCGATATGCTTTACTCGTACTAGCATACCCAATAAAGATACAATCAATAGTTTTTGGTCCTATCCTAACCTGATTCAGTTTAGGAACTTTCACTTTAGCTAAACATCCCCACACTTTGAAATATTTCAAGCTAGGTTTACGCCCTTTCCATTTCTCGTATGAAATGGTTTGTGTCGTGCTATCATGCACTCTATGAGTATCTGGGTGGCTGTCAAAATAGCCTCCACCCACAAATTATGTGGAAGACCAGAATTTATGAGCAACGCATACATCACTTCTTGTAATATGCGGTTTTTCCCTTTTCGGCAACTTCATTTTGTTGTGGAGTATAAGGAGCCGACAACTGGTAAATTTATGCCACTCTCTTGGCACAATTCTCGAAATGGGAATTCATATTCACCACCTCAATCACTTCAGATCATCTCGATCTTTTTTTTAAAGTTGATTCTCAACTTCCGAGTTATACTGCTTAAAAACATCAATCACCCCATCTTTGTTGTTAAGCAAGTACACATAACAATATAGTGTGCTATCATCGATAAAAGTTATGAAATACTTTACCTACCGCGAGAAGGTGTAGATTTCATGTCACAAATGAGTAAAGACATTATTGACATTAAGGCCCTGTTCACTATAAATTATCTAAAATTTTATAATTGGGGGAATTTTAAAATTTACGTAATTATAATTGAACCAAACAGACATGTCGGTTCACCTCTGAACCAGTTTAAAACCCAATTCTGGTTTGGATTTAAACCACAGATTTTGGATGACTTTTCAAAGAAAATGAATCAGCTGGGTAGCAAAAGAATTGAATCAAATCATTTGACCAAATCCGAATCCGAATCCAAATCCGAATTTGAGGCCGAGACGAGGCAATGATGATGACGCAAGGGCCCAACACCACCTCAACCCTTTTACCGACCTTAGTGGGCTTTAATTCTTATATCTAGCTCCACTTTCTCATCAATTAGCAATGTGGTATTAAATACCCCTAGCTCATTCCTTCATTCACACATCAAATCCCCAACAAGTTGTGTGTACAAGGTGTTAGATTTGGTTATTTGTAGGCATAATTTTGTTGTTTAAGAATGTGGTTCCTGCTTGGATAATTTGGATAAGTTGATATGCACGTGATTCCTTTTTAATTGAATTGATACAAAGTTATAGATGTTTGACGATCTAGGAACATGTTAATATTATCAGATCTAGTGTCGTTATAAAAAATATGGATTTATGTTCCGAATTCCTAATTAGGAACAAGATTCAACTAATGTTTCAAACTAATTTTAAGGTTTTTTTTTACATGAATATTGTTCCTAAATATGAAAACAGAATAGTGAACAAAGATATTATAAATCGGTTGCATATATAATTGTTCCTAAATATGAAAATGGAACAATTAGCAAAGTTATTGTAAAACAGCTAACTATATGATTGTTCCTAAATATGATAAAAGAACAATGAACGAATATAAAGGATGGTCGGAGAAGATGACCGGAAAAATTATGGCCAGAGAAGCAAAAAGAACGTGCAGACGGTGGAAAATAGAACCCTAGGGAGTGATGAAAAATTAAAATAATTTAATTTAATTACAGTTAAAGATCTTGAAAATAATTTAAAATCAATCATTAAAGTTAATGATTTTTTTTGCCGAGGCAACTCCCTGGGCGAACCTATAGATAGCGAGCCAACCTAGGAGATACTAAAAAAGAACAAGAAAGAGGGGAGAGGGAGTGGGACATGGAAAGGAAAAAGAAAAGACCAACACGATTTAGGAGTAATCACGAAACCTAAAATAATAAATAAAAAAAACTTATCAACGAGAATGTATTGAACCAAAAAGAAGAAGGTTCATCAGAGGGGAGGATTTAGGTAAGAAACTTAGAGCAAATTTTGTTACTGTATGAGCTGAATTATTTTGGTTTCTTGGAATTGAGATGTAATTCAACCTTTTGAATTTTGGAAGTATCTTTCTAATTTCTTGTATAATTGCACGTTCTACTGGATGTAACATTCGTTTGTCCATTATTTTTTTGTGAACAGATTCAACATCTCTTTCTAATTTAAATTCAAGAATTCTACTGTGGAGGCACCAACAAACCGTCTCTCTTACAGTTAAACATTCAATTCTAAAAGGACCACAAATTTCTTGAAAGCTTTTACCTGCGGCGAAATTAATGGCCCCAAAAGAGTTAAAAACGATAAATCCAATAGCCCTCCAATTTTATTTTTCTTATAGCTCCATCAACTTTGATTCTCAAACTGAATGGAAGATGGGAGGTATTAACCATATTTTGATGAGAACCAATTGGGCGTTGGGAATTTGACTGAAATGAAGAGCGCTCAACAAAATCCTCATGCTATCTCAATTGTGCCTGAAAATGTTCTGTTTGAATTTCTGTAAACCATTGTTTCTTATTGAACACAACATCATTTCTGGATTTCCACAGACTCCACCAAAACAACAACACCTTAACTTGTATCTTTTAATTTAATTTAAAGATTTTACGCCAAAAATAGACCACACAATCATGTTCAAAAACTTGAATTTTAATTTGAAGACATTGTGTTAACTTGTGAGCAAGTATACATTTTATGAATAAATGTTCCGAATATTCTTCTTCTACAAGACAGATCGAACATTCATTTACTAAAGTAATTTTTTTAGCTAGATTTGCTCTTGTTGGCATAATACCTCTAATTATTTTCCAAAGAAAGTTTTGGTTGAACAAGTAATGCCCAAACATTATTCCAAAATTGCTCATCAGACAATGATGTTGGTCCAAAAACTTTTATTGTTGAGAACTTCCCACTAGCAACCTCATATCCAGAATGCACTGTTTAAGCTCAAGAATGGGAAAATTGCCAAATTATCTTATCATCTACATCCTCAAATGGCAAGGTAATTAAAATAATCTGATTAATAGAATTTTTTGTCAAAGATTGAATTCAACAAATCAATCTCCAACTTCCCCGGGAAATTAAATTTGCCACCTTTTCAGGTATAATAGAAGTTGAACTAGTCATCGAAATTGTTGGTATTAAATTTGGAAAATTTGCGAACCAAGGGTCAATAAAAGGATTAATCGAGGAACCCGATCCTACTTACCAGATAAGACCAAGACGCAATAAATCTCGACCATGCAAAATAGTTCTCTATCCCCGTGATGGTTTGGATCCTAAAGAGGCTTCCATAAACGAATTTTTAGGGAAATATCTTCCTTTTAAAAAGCGAGCAAAAAGAGAATCTGGTTCGTCAAGAATTCTCCAAAGTCTTTAAATCTGAGACCGCCTTTATCTCTTAAGAGACACATTCTTTCACAGAA
Organism: Linum lewisii; assembly: GCA_034768395.1. NCBI lineage: Eukaryota > Viridiplantae > Streptophyta > Magnoliopsida > Malpighiales > Linaceae > Linum > Linum lewisii. Next base: position 34,404,363 of record CM068302.1, on the reverse strand, counting down.
CATCCAGTGCAATTTCTTGACATCATCAGTTTGTCCCCACAAAAAATTAGAGAGTAATTGATAATTTAAAACATCCCAGGGTGTAAATTGGCGTAGCCGAAAGAACATATGAAACCAAAATTTCCATCCTGGCAAGGGATATGTCTTTACCTTTCCAACTATGATGATATTTTCCAAAAATTAATGATTATTATTAGGCTAAAAACAAATTTGTAGCCAAACCTTTTCGAGAAATGTCAAATGTAGCCAAAACTATTCGAAACCCCAAAAATGACAATGTTTTAATTTTCGTTAACTTTTTCATCCAAGTTAACGGAAATTCAAATCCTAAATCTGACTTGTCGAGTGATGTGGCTATTATTTGCCTCGTAAGCATTTATTTGCCACATATTACAAATAAAAATAAAAAAACAATTTAATTTGCTCCTTCTACCTCCAATCTCTTTCATCTACCGATGTTGCCGCTCCGAACCCACCCACCGTACAGCTCTGAAATCACTCACCACCACCTTCGAACAGAGGGAGAAAGATGCTGAATTTCATCATGAGCAGAGCAGAATGAAGTCCGAGATCTGGTTCGCGAAGGGCGAGCCAAATCGATCAATAACTTGTCACTATGTGGAGATCCATCCTCTGCTTCAAACTCGAAGAATCAGAAGCATCGGAGCTCCGCCTCCGCAGTTTCTAGATCTGCTTCGAAAGATTCAGTCGACGGCCATCTCTACTTCTGGAAGCGGCGAATCCCTCTTTGTTGATCAGATCAGTGGTGGTGGTTGTAGTTGGATCCCTCTGCCAGCTGCTCGAGCTTGGACTGCTCCGCCGCTGCCTGGATCTTACGATTCTCAGAGCTCATATTCCTCCGGTGGAGGCTTACCCCGCCTCGATCTGCTCGTACTTGAGCTCAGGCTTCTTGTTAATATGATCGACTCCTCCTCCGTCGGGATTCAAAGAGAGAAACACCACCTCTGACGACAGCGGTGAAAAATTAGGGATGAAAGCGGCGACGGGAATTGGGGCTAGAAGATGCAGAAAATAAGTTTATTTTTTGGCTTCTCCATGTTTTAAATATTTCATTTTATTTTGGTTTTAAAATATTTTAATATTATTTTTAATTTAAATAATGATATGGAAGCATTTAGTATTTTAGTTGACTAGTTAAGTGAAAGCCACATCATCTCCATTTGCATCGTCATTAACGGTGTTAAAAATTTAACGGATGTTGGATAAATTTGTCCTAAAAAATAAAGATGTGGTCTAAAAATTATGACGTAAATAGTTTTGGCTACGTTTGACATTTTTCGAAAAGGTTTGGCTACAAATTTGTTTTTGGCCTTATTATTAAGTAAATAAAAACTAGTAAATAAAAATCGAAAGATTTAAAATTACACTTATATCCATTTAACATGGACCATTAGATCTCCTCTAAAAAATTGAATGGTGATTATTAGTGACACTAAGGGGTGTCATGATGGTAGAAATTCCCCCAATCTACATCATAGTCCATTACTACAATTCCAAAGTATTTAGATTTCCATCAAGGAAGAATTTTATTGAAAATAAATCTGAGCCGTCAGATCTAACCTCTTGATCTAACAATCTAAACTACATGTGAGAAATGAAAAATCATCATATTCCCCACAACCCACCATAATCTAGTAGCGGATGCTGGCCAACCTCCACAGTTAATTGTCGTTGTCCGTCTATCAATGGTCTCATTAATCATTGATTGTCGTCGTCCACATGCAAACGATCACCTCCACTACCATTGTCATCGGACTCTGCCGATATGTATTCAATGCAACAAAGAAAGAATCTAGTAGCCCATCAGAATGTTGTGCGACTAGCTTACGAGGCCCCCAACTATGTGCCCACACTAAATTTAGTTGGGGGATTGTCGAGGTCACGTATGGCCCCCAACTATTTTCTTTTTTCTTTTCGTATTTATTTATTGTAACTTATTTTGTAAGAGTCTTCTTTTGCTTTATATGTTTCTTGTTTCTTTATAGAATTAAAATGATAATAATTTATATATGTATTAGAAAATATAATATAAGTGGCACAAAATGTAACACCACGATAATTATTAATTTCAAAATTATCATATAATTATTAAATGATGCAGGAATGAAATTTGTAGATGGATATCATTTGTGCAACGTTAGAGACAGAAGCTTGGGTTCAAAAGCTCAAGTAAGTTCAATTTATTTTCTTTTCTTACAAAGAATGTGAAAGAGAGTGAAAGTAACAAAATAGAAAGGTGTGATGTAATATGAATTGTATAGTATAATTATTTATAGGCCGATCACATGTATTGTTGAGGGGCCGATCCTTGACAAAAATGGTATTGCCCCATACTATATATTGGAATAGTGGCCCAAACAAAAATGGTCGGGGCATATTGGTACTCGACTATATAATGGCATTGTTGGGGCCGGCCTTCGACTAAGCTTGTTGGGGGACAAGCACCACTAACAAATTTTGTGATTGTACTTACGTGTTGATAGTGTGAGCATGACATGTATAGAGTGTGTACGTGAGTACAAAGAGATGTATACATGTACAAAACATGTATCATCTATAAAAATTGAGTACATGTAGAAACGAGTGCAAAGAGACGCCATCGTCATCCACTAGACTCTGCCATTGACGAACTCTGGCGTTGTGCATTGTACTCAATGTAGTAAAAATCCCCATTTTAATCTTAAAATCTTACGGTTTTATGATTTCACTGGTCTCTAGCGATCTTGATTCCACGCAAAATCTATGGATCATAAAATCTGGTAAAATCTCGATCAAAATCTTAGAATCTGATAAAATCAACGATTTCACTTTCTAGGGGAAATTACTAGTTTGTACAACTACATATAAGTCAGGAGTTTCATCATAATAAATAAAAAAATGAATGTATATACGTAAATAAATACAATTTGAAACAATGTACAAAACTAGGTATTTTCGCCTAGGATATAGGCGAATTTGCCCAGGGTAAAAGCGAATTCGCCCAGCTCCTAGGTGAAATTTACTCGTGACTCTGAAATGATTCCCTGACTAGATTCTTGACCGGTTCAGAGCAATAATCTAGGAATTTAAAACCTGGCAGGTGAATTCGCCTAAAGGATGGGCGAATTCGCCTAGGGAAGGGGCAAATTTGCTTGTATTAATTCGGTTTTAGTTGTTATAAATACCTTGTTAATTTGGGTTATATATCACCAAACCAAAACAGTTTACAAAGGTTTTTCAACATTGAAAGATGGCCGATCATAATAGTTTACGAGAATTCCAGATCTAGGTGTACTGGGGCCGAATCGTCGGTAGGATTGGAGCGGCTTAGCATACGATGGGGGAGACAGTGTCCGTCTGAAGATGACCAAACGAGACAGCTACGAGAGCCTGGTCACCGTGTTCGGGAGGAAAATTGGGCTTGGGCCGGATCAGATAATCCAGTCATTTTTCTGGAGAATGCCGATATTCATCTAGGGAACTCTGTCTCATTATTTTCCTTGAACGATATCAGATGATACCGGTGTGCAAGTCCAATGCTCCGCTGGACACTAATGCTGAAGTCGGGCCTGGACACGATCCTCAGGCCGAGGATAGCACCAAGCCATCTGCCCAGACCGGCTGCCACGAGCCCTAAGTCCCAGCTACATCCTAGAGACCTCCTTGAGGCCTTCCTAAAGGCCCACCAAAGACAGAGGACTGAAGGCATGGCCAGAAATCTCAAAGGCCCAGAACTTAGCCTAGTACATGCGTTGGGCCGCCAGCCGGATGCCACACCAGGGCGACTTGGGCCTAGCCACCAAATGGCTCGTGCCTTCCTGGATTTTCCAAGGGGCAACGAATCCTTACGCTACCAAGATAAACCTCCAACAAGCCTTGTTGGATTCGGAGAATGAATGAAGGGTTGTCCCGACTGATCCAGCACGCACACACGCTCAGAGCGTGTCTAGGAAATCCGACCTTGGCTCGGATTCCGCTCCGGACCAGGATTACTTGATGCCATGCACTGAAGAACCATGTTTCCAAGTCCTATTAAGAATAGGAAACATGGAGATGCATAATCCGAGTCAGAATCCGAATTTTCACACCCCATCCATCTATGAGCCGGACTAGGAATCCTAATTCGGCATGAGCACAGACACGGTGTGAGCACGCCGCCTTGTCCGAATTAGGTTTTATTCAGATTTTGCTGGATTAGCCGGTATAGGACTCTTTATTCTTGTTTAGTCTTTTTAAGAGTTTTAGTTGAACTTCCTTTTTCTTTTCCTACTGTTTAGGAATATTTTATGCATTCTAGAATAAGATATAGAATTGAATTCGAAGAGCTTGTTCTCGAATCCTTCACTATAAATAAATGCCTTCGACCTTCATTGTAAGATCAAGACTCATTTGATTAAAATAAAACTCAGAACATACATTCTTTTCCCTTCAAGCTTTTGCTCATTGTTGCATTGCTTAAGGCTGGTTTATCACCTCGGGTATACACCGACTCTATCCTAGTTTCAAGGTTCTACTTGGATTCATATCCTTTACTTTTAGTTATTAGAAAATCTTCAAAAATCCCTAAATAGCTTCATCTTGTCAGTTCTTGTTCTTGTTTTCAGTTTCGTTGTAAGGTGCAAAAATCTTGGTGGCCACGAAAATACTCAAAAAAAGAAAAGAAAAGAAAAGAGGTCTTAAAAAATAAAACAGATGACCCAACCAAAGTAAGGCCACCATCACCAAGTTCGTAAGTTGATAGGCTGAATTTTAAGAAGAAGGGGTAGAAGTTTTTAGCTCTCGTTGCTTGGAATTTTCTATGAACCACACCCTACTTTTATTTCACTATCTTGTCGTTTGCTTGATCAACAAGTCATAGAGCGAAAGTACTTGCTAGCTAGAGAAAATCCTAGATTGTCAGTTGTGGATGCATGAGAATGACCCTGCCAATATGGGGTCGTTCTGAGTAAGAGGAATAGGTGGGTGGTCCCTAGACTCATGACATGGCTACCCCTGTACTTGCAGGTGGGGGTGTCCGGTGAGCTAGCCGATTACCTTATTGAGTGGTTGTGAAGTTGGGTTGTGAAATGTGATTGGATTGTGGCTTTGTAGGGTTGGATTGTGACCTCGTGGATGCAATGTGTTGCATTGGAATTGCATGTGTTGTGAATTGCATATGAAAGTAGAATCGGAAGGAGCCCACACTACCCCACCCGAGACACAGGTTGATTGAGTCTGATCCATTGGGGTGGATCCCCTTGACATGGGTGTCAAGGGTATTGTTGGATTACTCTATGAGAGATTGTGATGTCGATGATGATAACGCGTTCCCCATGAGGTAGGGGAGCGCGAGGACCTCCCATGCGGTAGGGGGTGCGTCGGTCGGCCGGTAGTGGTGTGGATAACTCCTTGGCACCTAATAACTCACCTAGAATAATGTTGCGTGTATGAATGTGTGTGGTTGTGTGATGTTGTGAACTTGAATGGCTAATGTGAGCTGGTTGTGCATCATGTGTTGTGGTTGTTCATTTCTTCGATTGTGCTTATTATGTTGTTATGGATTGTGAATGAGAATGAAGAACTGAACCTATGTGATCACCTAGACTGCTTTAGTATCTTAAAATATGGAAGGGGGTCAGGTCAGGTTCCATTATCGATGTCTTGTGCGGAGTTTGGAACCGCTCTTTGTGTTAGGACAACTTGTAGGTAAGCCCAGTGGGTTCACTCAATTTCAATAGGAAATTGATTCCTTTCTCCTTTCAGGATCTCGTGGCTAGTGGGTGGAGTTATCAGTGTTCTGACGTAGAAGTTGATTTCGAGAAGTCCGGGCTTGAAGTGATGAGGTGAAGACTGGAGTACACTCGAAGTTGACTTATTCCTTCTTTTCAGTTGTGTTCTAGACTAGTCGCCTGGCCCAATAGATGTAGAAAGCCAACACGGGATGGTCCTTAGCCTCAATGTACCTCGTAGTGAATGGGGGAAAGTAATAGTCAGTTCAAGGAGATGTATGTAGGCGATTGGAATAGTGAGGGTGAGGGAATAAGATTACGTACCGCGGAGGGTTGGTCCGCTGTGTAAAAGTGTCGTCCTGAGCCTTGTGAGGGTGACGGGGTATTTATAGTCCCAATCTTATCCTTGAAGGCTGAATCTTGACCACCCATCGTAGTCCTTAGGATGTTGACACGTGGCCTCATAACCCTAGGCGTTGTTGGGCTATTGTAGAAGCTGTTCGTGGGCTGGGCCTCGTTTCTTTGGATCGCCAGGCCCGATGTTGCCATTACCTGTATTTGCAGTGACTAGCTCTTGGGCAACCGCGAAGCCCAATCGCTTGGTTGGGCCTATCAATTACCCCCAATTCCTATAACTAAGCGAGTGCTTAGGTAAAGGGCTTAAAGTCGCCTGGCTTGGATGTTGATAATTGCTTAAGTGTTCTTGAATCGCCGGGGTTGGGTCTACCAATTATCCCTAAGTCCTTTACCTAAGCGATTGCTTAGCTAAAGGGCTTAAGATCGCCTGGATTGTGGGGTTGGTGCTTGCTCTGTAATCTATTTTAGTGATCGCTTGTCATTTTCACCCTCCTCCACGTGAGTTGTTGATGACACTCGATTTGACGTGATTATCAGCCTCATTTAAGCGACATTTCCTTGCTTAAGACATGGTTTTTAGGGTAGAATAACGAATATTCATTCAACTACTCTATCTCGTGCCATTTGTGTTACTTTGGCCCGTTTCGGGTCTATTTGATGGTTTTCTAGTGTTTTCATGTTAGTACAGGTTTTTGCCGTCAAATAAAGTAGCCAAAGACGTGTGTAAGGCGTTGGAACCTCAAGGAATGCACCGGAATCGATCCAAGGAGTCAATCAAGTCGAACCAAATCCTGCTCCCATTTACAAAGAAGTTTTCGGTGAAAACTCATGAAGAAATCGGCAGAGCATTCAAGAAGAAGTTTTCGGCGAAAACTTCAAGTTTTTGCCGAAAACCCGACGTCCAAAAATCACAGGAGAACTCAGCCGGCAATCACCTCATTTACAAAGGAATTTTCGGCGAAAATTCCAATAGATTTTTGGCGAAAATTCTAGACAAAACCGGCGGTATTAGGGTTAAGTATAAATACTTAACTGGCGGCCCTACATCGACACACATCATATCTGATAATACCAAATACTTCAACGATTCTCAAGAGTTCTGAAGTAGAGTTTATAGTTCGAAGAGCCAGAAAGAGATCATGACGCCATCCCTTTCATCTCGAAGACTCGGAGCTAGGATTGCGGACTACCGGAGATCGAAGTTCTGCCGGAGTCGTCTTAATTAGGTTTTTCAGATCCTTTTCTGTTCTTCCTCTGTTCAAGATGAACTCTATCTTTGTCTTTGATTCTTTTGTGAAAAACATGAGTAGCTAAACTCGTAGAGCTTAGACTAGATGAACCCTAAGTGACCGAGGGCTTTAAAGCGGTCACGGATCGGCGGTGATTAGATTCAAAGTTCAATTAGTTTCTCTTTCATGTTTGATTTGTTCTTCATTGTTCATGTTTCTTGTCTGGATTGATCACCTAGATTAGATTCTTGTTAAGCTAAGGATAGAAGCGAACGCTCGCCTTACTTTAAAACATCAAATCGAGCAATTAACCTAATCATTGGAGTGTGCCTTTCGTAGGAACCAGTTAGGGTTAATCCACTGCAAGAGTAACTTATAAATCGTTAGTAATTGCACCAGTTAAGTTAAGTCATTGCGAGAGGCGACCGTACCCGGGCGGCTAATTAATCTTGGTAGCTAGATCGGATAGAGCGAACGTTCGCCAGTCTTAAACCTAAGGGTAAGGAGTTATGGTGGTGTCTTAGAATTGATTGAATGAGAATCGAAATCCGCTGATCTGTTGATTGCCAATGCTCTGGTGAACGAAGGGGGATTCAAAGTCTAAGCTTGTCTGTCATCTTTGTTTTAATCAACCAATCTTTCAATCTGTTTTCAGTTATAATTTTTAATTTTTGTGCATTTCTTAGAATTAGAAGTCGTGGACCTCACACCACGCACAAAGTGTTTAACCTGAGTAATTTGCCTTTATATTTGAGTAGTCAATCATTAGAAGACCCGTGGAATACGATCTACCCTAGCTTCTAGATTGGTAGTTATTTGATACCGCTCTACGACGGTTCATTAAATTGGCGCCGTTGCCGGGGACTTCTTTTGATTGTTCGAAAGAAGAACTGGCATCTTATTCTTCTACTTTCCATCTTTCACCTTTCCATCCACTTCGATTTTACACTGGTTTTTGTTTGTTTTTGTTATTTGTAGGTTGTTCACAGGTTTATGCACCACCGCCCTCTCACGCGTCTCCAAAGCGCCAAGAACGACAAGGCTAAGAGTGTAGAGAGACCAGGCAGTTCTACTCCACCGAGACAATCACAGATTCCGAAGAGAGGCAGAACCAATCCACTTCCATCCGTCAATCCGATCAAGATCGAGGAACTGAAGGAGAGTTCCTCATCTTCATCTTCATCGTCATCTTCATCCGCTTCATACACCGAGTCACTTTCACCTCCTCCATCTCCTACCATGGATGATCAGTTACCACCACCACCACCAGGCGATCAACCACTACCAGTTGCACAAAAGAGTCTAGCTGACTACAACAAGCCGAGCGCGACTAGCATTCGATCTTCCATTGCCGTGCCGCGCATTGAAGGAGATCCTGACTATGAGATCAAGATTCCATTCTTGACTATGATCTCTAGGGATCTACAGTTTGAAGGCAGGCCACTAGAAAATCCGTGCACACATCTGGCAGATTTCCTTGATCTCTGCAACACTTTCAAGAACGGAAATCTCGACAAGAACACTCTTTGCTTGAGAGCTTTCTCGTTCTCTCTTAAAGGCGCAGCTAAGAGGTGGCTTACTGGAAAACCACCTGGCTACTACACCGACTGGGAGACTCTTGCTCAAGACTTCGTCGAAGAGTACTTCCCTCCTGCCAGAACAACAGCCATCAAAGACATCATCGCCAGGTTCTCTCAGAAGGAAGGAGTAAGCTTATATGATACTTGGAATCAATTCCAGGAACTTCTCTACAACTGTCCTCATCACGGATTCGAGCAGAGGCAGTTAGCTGAAATCTTTGCTCGAGGTCTTCAAGAAGAATCTGCCAAATGGGTCAATTCCCTAGCTGAAGGGGATTGCACTACACTTACACCTGAAGCTGCTCTTCTTCATTTCGCAAACTGTGCTTCCAAGTCGAGGAACTGGGAACGACAATCTGAAGGGTCAAGAGGCAAGATCGATCTCGAAGCTACTATCAAGGCAGAAGTAGAGAAGCATCTGAAGAAGTCTACCACACCAATCAAGCCGTTGGCAGTCGCTGTCTACGTTGCCGATTGCGAGTGGTGTGGAGCTTGTGCGCATAATGGAGGCCGATGCCAGAATTTTGGTAAAACAAAAGTCTGGTCTACCGAAGAAGTCAATTTCGTTCAACAGGGCTTCAGCAACAATCAGAATGGTTCTGCTGGCTATTGCAATTTCAGGCAACAGAGGAATTATCAAGACAGACCTACCTATAATGTCGATGCCAACCAGAACCAGAACAGCCGACCAGCTGGTCCAGCACAGGATTAGAAGCTGAATCATCCGCCGGCAGGTGTCTACCAGCCGCCGCACCGCAATCCGGGTAACTATGGAACTGCTCCTGGCAATCGCCAGAATCAATATCTGAATAATACCTACACAAGGCAGCAACATCAGAGGGAAAACAACGTCAGTGAACTAGACAAGAAGCTTAGTCAGATCATCACCAGACTTGATGATCATGACAGTCAGTTCAAGGCTCAAGCTCTTCTCAACCAAGAACAGATCGCATCGGTCAAAGAATTGAGCAGGCTGTGAACCACATCTCGAGCATGCTAGCATCTGGTCGACCATTTGGCCAACTTCCGAGCCAAATCCGAGAAAGGAGCAAGCTAAAATGGTATCCGTTCAAGAACCGTCATACTCATCTACTAATGCTTCTTCTAATTTATGCAGGACTGATGAATCTCCTAAGGAAGCACTAAAGGAGGCGCCTAAGGAGTATGATCCTCCTCTTGCTCCGTACTACGTGAAGCCTCCTTTTCCAAGAGCATTGCTGCCGAACGCAAGGATCGGGACTGACATGTGGGGAAGTAAAGAAGGATATCCTGCCGCTCGTAGCAAGAAGCCTTCAGCGCCATATCCAGCTAAGTGTTCTGATCCTGGTTCTTTCACGCTTCCTCTAGTTATTAATGATGTTGAGATAGAACGTAGTTTGGTTGATCTAGGAGCGTCTGTCAATGTTATGCCTATGAGTTTATATGAAAAATTGAACCTAGAAGAACTTGAACCAACTAGCATACAACTTGTCTTTGCTGATAGATCACTGAAAACTCTGAGAGGAGAAATAAAAGACGTTGTTACTAAATGTGGTCCTTTTACGTTCTTAGCTGACTATGTGATCATTGATACTAATAAGGATGATTCTACCATTCTCATAGGACGACCCTTCATGGCAACAACTGGAATGCAAATTAATGTACCAAATGGTTCTTTAACTTTGAGGGTTGGCAAGGACACGATAACGTTCCACCTTAAAGACGGAATGAAATATACTCCTTTGAATGAAGAATCTTATTGCCTAGCTGTTGAAACTGTGGAGTTGACTCCGGTCAACTCCGTTACTGACGTCTCTTCTAGTGTTCCTAGATCAATTACTGTTGCAGGTGCTGGACAGATTACCAAGCAGAAACCAAAATCTACTTCTAAGAAGCCGCCAAAGAAGAAGGAACTGAAAGCCTCTTCTTCACAGCCGAGCAAGGAACCTGGCAGGTCGCGAAGAAGGAATCAGAAGAAAAAGAAGACTCAAATGGTCTGGAGACCAGTTGTGCCGCCACCTTCATCCGAGCCAGCTGCACCGCCAATTCATTCCGAGCTACCGGCGCCGGAACAAGTATTGAAGGAGAAGCCAAAAGCATCTCCTAAGGAAATACCTACGATCACCGATTCTGGTGATACAAAGCCGGAGGTTAAAGAGAAGACAAAGCCGATCATTCTCATCCCTTCCACCGTCTTCCTTGTAGAGGATGACCCGTCAACAGAGCTATTTGGTCCATTCAAGATCACTGATCACCTTCCCGACGGACGTACCAAGCTTATATACGCTAACGGGTAGAAATTTATGCTTAACGGAGATGCCTCGAAGCTCTACTTCATGAACTCTGATGCTAGCATTAAGGAGATCCTGAGTTGGGATTTCTCCTAATACCGTCCAGGTATCGTCCAGCTCAAGGACGTTAATAAAAGAGCGCTTCGTGGGAGGCAACCCACGGCTGGAGTCAGTTTTTCATTTGTGTCAAACTTAGTGTTTTAGAGTCGGTTCAGGGGAGCCAAAAGTGTCAGTTTGCATGATTTCTTATTTTTCGTGTGTAGTCTGTGTGTCATCGTTTCAATCGCAAGTTGTTTGAGGTTGTTCCGATTTTTGTGGATTTAATTGTGATTTTCTGAAGTTTGCCGGGATTGTGAAAATATTTTCAATCGTACAGGTCAAAATTTTCGGTGAAAACTGACCCATTTTTTCGGCAAAAACTTGTTTGAGTATCCCACTGTGTTTTCAGGATGATTTTAACTAAACTTTTCGGTGAAAACTTTATGAAGTTTTTGGCGAAAATTTATTTGAAAACTGGCAGACCATTTTGCCTTGGGTTTTCGGCGAAAAATTGCACACATTTTCACCAAAAACTTGAGTGAAAATCAACAAATTTTTCCCTTTTAATTCTCGTTCACACTCTCTCTCCCCTCACTTTCATTTTCGAAAATCAGAAAACCTCCCCTTTTGTTTTAAAACCAACCCGACCGCCGCCACATTCGCGTCGCCACCGCCGCACTTCTCCCCTTCCTTATCCGATCAGTTTGAGCCGTAGAACAGTCGAATCGGAGATCTAGAGCTCCCGTTCAGCCAAACCCTATTTTTTTTTGATTTTTCACCGATTTCTCTCTCTCCGTTCATTTTCAGCACCCATGGCTTCAAGGTAAGTTGTAGAACTTTTCATTCCGAATCTCTTAACATGTTGAATGCTGAATTTCGTCGGGGTTGACTTTTAGTTGACTTTTTGGTTTACTTCGATTTGCGTGGCGACTGATTTCGTGTGAACTAGGTTAGCTGAATTCTTTGGACTGATCTATCATGCTTAGGGAGAATTGTGCTGAATTTTAATGTCATTCGATCATGTGTTGCCATGCTTAAGATCGATTCTTTGCGGTGTTGACTTTATGAGAAATGTCGGTTTGACCATGACTTGTTTATGTTCTTTTGGCTGCCATGTGTGTTCATTCACGTTCATATTACTGTGCTTGCCATCTGAGTTGCTGATTATGCTGTCATTTCCCGCTTTGAGCTAGTAATTGCCATGATTAGGGTTCAATGTGCTATTATGTTGACTTTTTGAATGTCGGTTTGTCTTCTGATCCCTAATTATGATTTGAACATTCCGGCTAGACATATGCATGCTCTGTGATTCATTGTGATTACCGGTTGTTTACTTTGCTTACCCCCACTCGGTTTCCCTCATTTCTTTGTGAAATTGAGTTTTTCTACTAATTGTGGGGTGGGTTATTAGTTAACTAATCTGGTTTCGTTTCTGGCTATAGGAATGTCACTCATGAGCGCAGGACTAAGGCGCGACTTGATACCGGCTCTAGCTCCCGAGCTCACGCCCCCGTCACACTCGCCGTCTAGGGCCCTCCACCAGCCTTTCCTGGCAGAGTCGGGTACCACCCCACTGTTGCCCGCCTGCCACAACACTACTTTGAGCGCTACCAGAGGCTCGAGCGTGTTCCCGGAGCTGACGTTCGTCCATTATCCATGGACTCACTCTTCGAGCACGACGTGGACTGGAACCAGAACGTGCTCAACGCACTGACGCATGTTGGACTGCTGGAGCTGACCACCCTAGCTGCTGACTTCCCAGACGTCGCTCTCCGGGAGTTTTGGGCCACGTTCGAGTTGGACGAGCATAAGAGAAGGCAGCGTGGGAAGGTGGTATCCTTCTACCTTGGCGGGGTGTACAAGTCGTTCACCTATGATGAGTTTGCTGCTCATCTCGGGATCCCCAACGAGCACTACGAGGACATCACCTCGGCTGGGAGAACGACTCCGACGACGGAGAGGAGTACGACGCGCTTTGGAGCCACATGACTGGAGTGACTGGAGTGGAGGTGAGATGGATTATTATGCAGCAACACATGCACCGCTCTGACGAGCGGTATGAGGCACAGCTGGCATGGCAACGTCAGGTCGGCGACGCCCTACACCTTCCACCCCCCGACGCCCCTGACCAGCTATGATCGGGTGGTGTCCTTTTCCTTGTCCTTTCTTTTTATTTCTTCTTTTCGGATCTCGATCCAACTTTTTTATGTGTGGATCCGGGACACTTGTCCCGGTTTCCTTTTTATCTTTCATTTGTTTTTGTTTTGCAGGCAATCGGTAGATTCCCTTTGCTTCGCTTTGGTAGATTGCCTCTGCTCCGAGGATCCGTGCTCATCCCCTACGCCAACCATCTCGGTCCAGGTTCTTCTACTTCACTTTGAACTCTAGATTTAGTCCTGTGAGGACATAGTACGATTTAAGTGTGGGGTAGGATGCTAGAGAACCTTGCATGAACTTGATTGCTCTTGATTGTGTTTTTTGTGTGCCTCGTGATTCCGGTCCAGTCTCTCTAGCATTAGAATGGCCCAGTTCTTGATTTTTGATGTTAAGTTGTTGTTCAATCTTTCATAATGATGATTAGACTGTTTAACCTAGAACTTGAGAACCAACGTGTTTACTTTGATGCTAAATTGCCTGGTCAGAACATAATTTTTGAAATCACACTTGTAGTTTGTAGCCTTGATTGCATGCAAAATGACCGAATCTGACTAGCAAACCAAATATGAGCTTTTGATCCATTGCACGTAAGTTGCACTTTCAATTCTTTTTGAGTGGTTTTCTGTTTGCTTGAATGAGTTAGAATTTGCATGAGACCTACTCGAGACCACACGATGACACGAGTTCTAGAATGATAGGGGCACCTAGATTCAGCTACTAAGCCAGATAGACTACCTAACGTTAAATCCATTAAGTTTAAAACCTTGAGCTTGGCCTGTTCTTTCGGTTTGATAATACATTACAACCATCTCCCATTCTTTCATTCCCCATTGATCCCCTGTGGTTATAGTTCTAGATTGACCTACCAGAAGTTGGTTTGTGGTAACCTGCCTATAGCCATTAAACAGGTGGTCTTAGCTATTATGTCCAGACGTGTAAACCCCTCTAGCAACTAAAAGAAAGAATCGGCACAAGAAGAAAAAAAAAGAAGAGAAAAACAAAAAGAAATGTCGAAAAAGAAGAAAAAGAAGAAAAATCAGAAAAGTTTCAAGTTTTTAGTTCAATAAACGTTCTTCTCCCTACAAATGGAAGAACGAAGTCAAAAGAAAATTCAAAAAAATGTAAAGAAATAAAGTGCTAGGTTGCTTGAGGGTATCATAGGACGAGCGTTCACTATTCCACCCGTGTCTGGTTAGACGGTAGGAAACCATAGGCTAGATTCGAGGGAAGTTAGTCGAAAGCTACACCGCAGCAAAGCCATCATCATACACTCCATCATCCATCTCATTATAAACCCTTGTAGTGTAGAATTCGTTACAGTCCTAGCAGGGAAGTCCTTCTTGACTAGTTACTCGTGTTGTCACAGTGGTGGAGATGTGGTCGAATTGCAAACTTATGATAGAATTCAGTAACAGGAAATGATTGAGAGCAGAAACACGTCCTTAAACACAGAGAGTGAGAGTTCCCCGTTTACTAAATATTTCCTGTGTGAGGAGTCTGGTCGGTCAGGTCAAATTCGTGCATAATTGGTTGCGATTACTCGTCGTGTGCAGTTTATTAGTGAGACCAGGTTGTTTGGCTGATCAGTATGCATGTTAGGTTTCTTGTTCTAGGAATTATCTGTCTAATAATTCATTGTGTTTGATTGAACTCCAATTTAATAAATCTTATCATTTGTGAACATGAGCGTTTCTATTCAGTTGCTTGAGGACAAGCAAAAGCTTAAAGTGTGGGGTATTTTGACGACACTCGATTTGACTTGATTATCAGCCTCATTTAAGTGACATTTCCTTGCTTAAGACATGGTTTTTAGGGTAGAATAGCGAATATTCACTCAAATACTCTATCTCCTGCCAGTTGTGTTACTTTGGCCCGTTTCGGGTCTATTTGATAGTTTTCTAGTGTTTTCATGTTAGCACAGGTTTTTGCCGTAAAATAAAGTAGCCAAGGACGTGTCTAAGGCATTGGAACCTCGAGGAATCACACCGGAATCGATCCAAGGAGTCAATCAAGTCAAACCAAATCCTGCTCCCATTTACAAAGAAGTTTTCGGCAAAAATCCCTTAGAGTTTTCAGCGAAAACTCATGAAGAAATCGGCAGAGCATTCAAGAAGAAGTTTTCGGCGAAAACTTGAAGTTTTCGCCGAAAACCCGGCGTCCGAAAATCACAGGAGAACTCAGTCGGCGATCACCTCATTTACAATGGAATTTTTGGCGAAAATTCCAACAGATTTTCGGCGAAAATTCTAGACAAAACCGGCAGTATTAGGGTTAAGTATAAAAACTTAATCAGCGGCCTTACATTGACACACATCATATCTGATAATACCAAATACTTCAAGGATTCTCAAGAGTTCTGAAGTAGAGTTTAGAGTTTGAAGAGCCAGGAAGAGATCGTGACGCCATCCCTTTCATCTCGAAGACTCGGAGCTAGGATTGCAGATTACCGGAGATCAAAGTTCTGCCTGAGTCGTCTTAATTAGGTTTTTCAGATCCTTTTCTGTTCTTCCTCTGTTCAAGATGAACTCTATCTTTGTCTTTGATTCTTTTGTGAAAAACATGAGTAGCTAAACTCGTAGAGCTTAGACTAGATGAACCCTAAGTGACCCAGGGCTTTAAAGCGGTCACGGATCGGCGGTGATTAGATTCAAAGTTCAATCAATTTCTCTTTCATGTTTGATTTGTTCTTCATTGTTCATGTTTCTTGTCTGGATTGATCACCTAGATTAGATTCTTGTTAAGCTAAGGATAGAAGCGAACGCTCGCCTTACTTTAAAACATCAAATCTAGCAATTAACCTAATCATTGGAGTGTGCCTGATGACACTCGAATTGACGTGATTATCAGCCTCATTTAATCGACATTTCATTGCTTAAGACACGGTTTTTAGGGTAGAATAGTGAATATTCACTCAATCGATCCATCTTATGCCTTTTGTGTTACCTTGGCCCATTTCGGGTCTATTTGATGGTTTTCTAGTATTTTCGTGTTAGCACAGGTGTTCGCCATCAAATACGGTAGCCAAGGACGTGTCTTAGACGTTGGAACCCCGAATAATTACACCCGAATCAACCAGAAAAGTCATTCAACTCAAAGAAATCCCCGCTTCATTTTACGCACAGATTTTCGGCAAAAATACCTTTGGATTTTCGCCAAAAACATAAGAAGGAATCCACTGTCCCGATCAAGAGGAAGTTTTCGGCGAAAACCTTGGGATTTTCGCTGAAAACCCTAAGCAGAATCAACTAGGAGAAACAGACGGATGGAGCCACATATGAACAGATATTTTCGCCGAAAATATCCTTGGATTTTCGGCAAAAATCCCAGTGGAAAAGCAGAAATCGCAGTTAAGGTATAAATACTGAAACAGGCGGCTAAATAAGGGGATCATAATTTTTACAATCACACACGGGACGAAAAATCCCAAGACTGAGAAATAGAGAGAACGAGTGGATAGAGTTCGAGGAGCCAGGAACGGATCATGACGCCATCCATCCATCTCGGAGAGCCAGTGCTAGGAGTTGAAAATCCAGCAGATTGAAGCTGCTAGGAGTCGTCGAAATTAGGTTTTACAGTTCTTCTCTGTCTTTCCTACCTGAGATGTATTCTTTGTCTGTCTTCGATTCTTCTGTATTGAATATGAGTAGCTGAACTCGTATAGCTTAGATTAGATGAACCCTAAGTGACCCAGGGCTTTAAAGCGGTCACGGATCGGCGGTGATTAGATTCGAAATTCATTCAGCTTCTTCTTCATGTTTGACTTGTTCTTTGTTCTTTGTGTTTCTTGTCTGGTTTGGCCACCTAGATTAGATTCTTGTTAAGCTAAGGATAAAAGCGAACGCTCGCCTTACTTTAGAACATCAAGTTGAACAATTAACCTTATAATTGGAGTGTGCCTTTCGTAGGAACTGATTAGGGTTGATCCATTGCAAGAGTAACTCATAAATCGTTAGAATTTGCACCAGTTAAATTAAGTCGTTGCGAGAGGCGACCGTACCCGGGCGACTAATTAATCGTGGTAGCTAGATCAGATAGAGAACGTTCGCCAGTCTTAAACCTAAGGGTAAGGAGTTATGGTGGTGTCTCAGAACTGAATGAACTAGAATCGGAAACTGCTGATCTGTTGATTGCCTATGCTCTAGTGATCTAAGGGGGATTCGAAATCTAAGCTTGTCTGTCTTCTGTTTTAGTCAATCAATCAATCGTTATTCGCTTTAATTTCATTTCAACCTGTCTTTGCATTTTTAGTATAGAAGTCGTGGAACTCACACCACGCACTAAGTGTTTTTAACCTTGAATTTAAATTGCCAACACATTTGAGTAAGGACGTAGAGGAGACCCGTGGAATACGATCTACCTTAGCTTCACAGCTTGGTAGTTATTTGATTGACCGCTATTCTGCAGCTCATCAAATTGGCGCCGTTGCCGGGGACTCTTCTATTTTTCTTTGAAAGAAGAGTTGGCATTTTTATTCTCTACCTTTCCATATTTCATTTCCATCACACTTTGATTTTACACCGGTTGTGTTTGTTTTTTTTGTCCCTTGCAGATCATAGCAGGTACAGAAATGGATCACTTCCGTTCCATCTTCCTTTACCGCAATGGCTGCTCCTAAGAGTATTGCGGACTACAGTAAGCCGCGTGCATCCAACTTTCGATCTTCCATCACCGTGCTTTCTAATGACGATGATCTTGATTATGAGATTAAGATTCCTCTCCTAGAACTAATCTCTAGAGACATACAATTCGAAGGAAGGCCAGATGATAACCCCTGCGCACATATAGATGACTTTCTGGCTGTCTGTGACACTTTCAAGTCTGGGAACCTCAACAAGAACACTTTATATCTCCGGGCTTTTCCGTTCTCTCTCCAAGGTGCAGCTAAGCATTGGCTTGGAAGCAAACCACCAGGTCATTACACTAACTGGGAGGCGTTAGCCTAAGATTTTGTTGAGGAATACTTTCCTTCCGCAAGGACAACTGCTTATAAAGACCGCATCTCCAGGTTCACTCAGAGAGAAGATGCAAGCCTGTATGACACTTGGAATGAATTCCAATCTCTTCTCTTCAACTATCCTCACCATGGGTATGAACAAAGACAGCTGGCTGAATTCTTTGCTCGTGGTATGCGCGAAGAATCCGCAAATTGGGTCAACTCCCTAGCTGGCGGAGATTGCACCGCCCTTACTCCTCAGGATGCTCTTCTGCATTTCACTAGTTGTGCTTCAAAATCTAGAAACTGAGAGAGGCAAAGAGAAGGAACCAAGAGTCAGAGTCAGATGAGTGTTGCAGAGCAGATCAAAGCGGAGGTTCAGAAACATCTACAAGCAGTTGGTATCCCTCTCGATCCCCCGTCAGCTACCATCTTTTTGGCTGACTGTGGATGGTGTGGATCCCGTGCTCATAACGGTGGAAGCTGCCTCAACTTCGGTACGACAGAAGTCTGGTCTACAGAAGAGATAAACTTCGTTGATTAAGGCTTCGCCAACAATCAGAAAGGCTATGCCGGTTACAGAAATTATGTGCCACGGAACCAGAGCAACCGGTTAGTAGATCCTTATCATAGACCTCTGGGATTCTTCGGAGGACAACACCAGTTTCAAGCAAAACCGTACTACAATAGAGACGTAGACTATGAGAAGAAGTTCGATCAGATTATGAGCAGACTTGATGACCACGACATTCAATTATAAGCTCAAGCTACACTCAATCAAGGACAGAGAACTCAGAGCCAGAGGATAGAGGACGCTATAAGCAATATGACTAAGCTCTTTACTAGCAATCCTCTCCTTAATCCAGCAGCATTTCAAGCAGACTCCGGTGCAAAGAGCGAACACGCTCAAGCTATTACCACCAGGAGCGACAAGCAAACAACTGATCTCAAGGCTCCGGAACCTGACGTGATACCAGATACCAGTGCTACCATGGATATGCCAGAAATTGAATATATCACAGAAGAGGAAGAAGAAGCATCTGCTCCTCCTCCTCCTCCTCCCAAGACAGCTCCTGATCCTGTCTTGGCGCCATATGTACCTCGGATCCCTTTCCCAAAGGCTGCAATGAGCAGAGCCAAGGATCATGACACTCAGTGTAAGAAGTGATACAATGTTCTTAAGACTGCAGAAATCAAGATACCAGTGACAGAAGCTGTAGAGATTATACCACCACTTGGGAAGTTCTTTAAAGACCTAGTGAAGAAAGTGAAGAACGGAGAGGCGTACTCTGTCACGCTTACTAATGAATGCGCTTCTATTCTCGGTGCGCCATCTCCCATACGACAGCCGCCACCACCCCCAACTAAGTGTTCTGATCCCAGTCCTTTTACATTACCGTGCATTATTAATGGCATTAAAATTGATCACAGTCTGGCTGATTCTGGTGCTTCTATTAATGTTATGCATGTTTATCTATATGAGAAGCTGAATCTTGGGCAGTTAAAACCTATTACTCTGCATCTAGTGTTAGCCGATAGGTCTGTTAAACTACCTAGGGGGATAATAGAAGATGTAGCTGTCTGCTGTGGTCCGTTTACTATAATTGCAGATTTTGTTGTTCTAGATACTCGCGAGTCAGACGGAACACTTATCCTAGGTCGACCTTTCTTAGCAACTGCTGGCGCAAACATTAACTGTAAACAAGGCATGTTAACTTTCAGTGTAGGACAGGAGAGTGTTGCATTCCGCATTAAAGATAGCATGAGATACTCTGTTGTTCAAGATGATAACTGTTATACTGTTGATCCCTTAGAGTTGGCCTCGGCCAACTTCGTTACTAATGCCTTATCTAGTGATCCGCTAGAGTTGTGTTTGATTTCAGGGATTGACAATGCATTAGAAGATCCAGAGCAGCGCCTATGGCAGGATGAGTTAGACGAGCAAAAGGCGACATTCACACCCATCACTGCGCCTGCATACATCGAGCCAGCGTCGAGTCGGATTACTACCTCATACGAAAATCTGCCAGAACTTACTTTGAAGGAGCTACCCGACCACCTAGAATACGCATTTCTGGGGAAGGACTGCCAGTTACCAGTCATCATCAATTCGAATCTATCTCCCGAGCAGAAAGAGCAACTGATCAGGCTACTCAAGAAGCATGTCAGAGCTATTGCCTGGCAGTTAGCAGACATCAGAGGCATCTCTGAAACCTTCTGCAAACATCGGATAGTCGTTGATGAAGAATTCAAACCAGTCAGACAACCACAACGCCGACTTAACCCTCTAATACAGGAAGTTGTAAAGAAGGAAGTACTCAAGCTTCTAGATGCCGGTATCATCTATCCTATTGCCGACAGTCCTTGGGTCAGTCCGACTTAAGTCGTTCTGAAGAAAGAAGGAATCACCGTCATCCCTAATCCGAAGGGTGAGCTCATCCTGACTCGCACGGTTACCGGATGGAGAGTGTATCGATTACCGACGACTCAATGATGCCACAAAGAAGGACCACTTTCCACTGCCGTTCATTGATCAGATGCTTGAACGATTGGCTGGTCATGAATACTACTGTTTCTTAGACGGGATTTTCGGTTACTTCCAGATCCCCATCGAGCTTGATGATCAAGAGAAGACAACTTTCACCTGCCCGTTTGGTACGTTTGCTTATTGTCGTATTCCTTTTGGTTTATGTAATGCTCCCGCTACCTTTCAGAGATGCATGCTTGCTATATTCGGAGATCTAGTTGAGAATGTGGTGGAGGTATTCATGGACGACTTCTCCGTCTATGGAGATTCATTTTCAAAATGCCTGGCTAATCTGGACAAGGTGCTAGCTCGTTGTGAGGAAACCAACCTAGCTCTTAGTTGGGAGAAATGTCACTTCATGGTTACCGAAGGCATTGTTCTTGGACATAGGATCTCTAAGACCGGTATAGAAGTTGATCGTGCCAAGCTTGAGACCATCGCTAGCTTACCACCGCCGACCCAGTTAAGACAGTTTGAAGTTTTCTCGGTCATGCTGGATTCTACCGAAGATTCATCAGAGACTTCTCCAAGATCACTCTTCCAATGACGAAGCTTCTTGAGAAAGATGTTCCTTTCGAATTTGATAAAGCTTGTCTTGAAGCCTTTGAGACTTTGAAGACTCAACTCACCACCGCACCGATCCTTACAGCACCAGATTGGAATCTTCCATTCGAGATTATGTGCGATGCTAGTGACTTCGCCGTTGGCGCGGTTCTTGGTCAGAGGAAGGAGAAGAGATTTCATCCTATTTACTTTGCTAGCAAGACACTCAACGATGCTCAGAGAAACTACACTACTATGGAGAAAGAGCTTCTGGCCATCGTTTTCTCATTTGACAAGTTCAGACAGTATCTTGTTTCTTTCACATACCATTGTCTACACAGATCATGCTGCCCTGCGCCATCTATTAGCCAAGCAGGACTCAAAGCCACGTCTCATCCGATGGATCCTTCTCCTCCAAGAGTTTGACATAGAAATTAAAGACAAGAAAGGAGCAGAGAACTTAGCGGCGGATCATCTCTCCCGACTGGAGGAAGCACAAACAGGTAAGTCTACTACCCTTATCAATGATTCCTTCCCTGACGAGCTGTTGCGTGTTGAAACGTATGAACAGGTTAACAGCATAGCTATCGAGCCCTGGGCAATCCCTAATGCTCAAGATCTGAGTAATGCAACCGACTCGGAAGAACCATGGTATGCAACCCTGGCTAATTACCTCTCTCACGGCATTGTACCTCCTGAGCTGGATTTCAATGCACGCAAGAAGCTCTTTAAAGAAGCCAAGTCATACTTCTGGGATGAGCCATTCTTATACCGCATCAGTATTGACGGGATGATCCGGAGATGTGTGTCTTACATCGAAGCAGCTGACATTATGCGTAAATGCCATGAAGGACAGTTTGGAGGACACTGCGGAGGCAACCGCACTGCGAGAAAGGTACTCGAAACAGGTTTTTATTGGCCTTCAATCTTTAGTGATTGTGATTGATGTGATGTTATTTAGTGCATTTTAAGCCGTTGATTAGCCTAAGGATTTCCCATGTTTGATCTCATTTTGCTATGATCTATATGCTTTTATTGAAGTTTTATGCAAAGTGCTATTTTGTGGTCCGGTTGCCAATTTGAGGCCAATTCCATGTCTATTGGAGCTGTTTTCTTTGCATTTTCAGGTTTTGGCATTAAATTACTGGTGACAAGGAGCACGTAGGATCAAACGGGAGGTCAATCGGAGCTAGGACGGAGGAGATATGGCTGATGCAAGTTTGGGAAAAATGCACCTTAAAGCTGAAGAAGTTTTCGGCCGAAAACTCTAAGCTCTCGGCCGAAAACTCTAAACAGGAGGTTGAGGTTCGATTTATGAAGAAATTTTCGGCGAAAACTTCCCGGAGTTTTTGCCAAAAATCTATGAAGGAATGCATCAGCCGGTCGGGTTTACATAAGGCATTTTCGGTGAAAATGTTACACAGTTTTCGCCGAAAATGTAAGGGTTTTCCGGTGCAGTATATAAGGAGGAAGAGGGCGAAAATTAAGACAACAACTCATAATTTCAGATTTCACACTTCATCAAAACCCTTTTCTCTCAACTTCTCAAACACTTTTCTTCTCATCTCCAATCCACAACCCTAGAGGAAGGTGCAAATCAAAGTAGAGGAGTTTGGATTAAAGCCCACAACCTTGGGAGAGGAGCTTGCAAGAGGAGGATTGCCATGGTGTTCTTGGTGATCGTCTTTCTTTCTCTTTCCTTCATTTCCTTGGCCATGTGTGACTGATTTCTTAGGTTTCCTTGGATTGATAGATTAGTTGTGCTAGGATAGAGGTTGATTGTACAAATATGCCATGATTGATCTTGGATTGTAAGAAGATGATCTCTAGACTTGTTGTTCACTCCATTGATGGCTATGGCTTGATTGGTCTATTATTTGTGATGTAATGCATGAGAGTGCTTAGATTACATGGATTGTAGGTCTAGGGATTGAAGAGAGTGTGTTCTAAGAGATTAGATCATCTCAATTCAACCATAGTTGCATGATTTCTCACTTGTGCATTTTATCGAACACTTGGTGTGCATTAGGTTTTTCATTCAATTGAACTTTGATTAGTCTTTGGATGATTCTCTTAGTGTTAGGACATTTATATGAGAGTGTGGTGTCTAGCCTAGTGGTCATAGAGTCATAGGGGAGGTTTTTGTAGCTTGGCATTTCATCAAACACCTTTAATGCATCCTTAGTTACTTAGCTTGAGAGCGAGAGCCTAGGTTGAGTGGTTCTAGGATAGGGATTTAGTGCGACGAGAGTGCATTGAGTCTATAGAAGGGATTTGCGTGGTCATTCGATTGCATCCTCGATCATGTTTGGCTTGTTTGTGCATTTACTCCTCTTGAGCATGATGAAGCTATCTTTCCAAGTTAACCTCCTTTATCTTTGTTTTGCACCATTTTGTTTGTTTGTTTAGTTTTCTTTATGTTTTCATTTGTTCTTATTTCAAACCAAAACTCTTTCTAAATGAATAGACCGTCCATGAACCGTGTGAGTATTAGCTATTGAGAGAGCCCTCGTGGAATACGACCTTGATAGTTGTGAGTTAAATCTCGCGCATCAAGTTTTTTGGCGCCGTTGCCGGGGACTTTCTCAATCCTTTGAAAGCATTTAGTAGTGGACCGTTCTATTCACTTCCTTCCGTTTTAGTTTTGCTTCTTTTTTTATTTCTTTTTTGTGGCTTTGTTATCCCGCATTGTTGTACTACTTGGTTGTGTTTGTTGTGCATGTTTGTAGGTCCCTTATCCACCTATCTAGTTCATGGGAGCAAGGTTGCAAGTAAGATGAACTCGTGGAATGGAAGTGATGGTTATGGGTCCTATCAAGGGTGGAATCCATCTCCTAACCCATACTATGGTCATCCTACTCCATCCAACTACTACCAAGAAACTTGTGAGGGAGATAGCCAATGGTGGGGTCAAGAACAACAAGCTTCAACACCCATGTGGAATGAGCAATGTCCCTATCCATCTCCACCCTACCATCAAGTCTTGCCGGAGTATTATCAAAAGGATTTCACAAGTCATGAACAACATTCTCCACCGCCTTCCATGCTAGAGGAGCTCTTTAAGATGGTTAAAGAAAGCGAGCATCCTCAAGAGGAGTTCACAAGCTATGAGCAACCCTCTCAACCTTCTTCTATGCTAGAGGAGCTCTTGAAAATGGTGAAGGAAAGCGAGCGTCCTCGAAAGGAGTTTGTAAGCTATGAGGAACCTTCTCCACCTCTTCCCACGCTTGAGGAAGCTTTGAAGATTGCGGAAGACAATGCGAACCAACTTAATCGTTTAGCTCAAGGCATGACGCTCATCAAGGAAGCTCTAGACTATGAACAACACTCTCCACCTTCCCCCACAGTTGAGGAGATGTTGCAAATTGCGGAAGATAATGCGGCTCGGTTGGATCGTTTAACTCAAAGTGTGAAGCTCATCACCGACACCCTTGAACCGGAAGTGATTGTCATGGAAGAGGAAGAATGTGAGTCTCCTCAAGAAGAGTTCATGAGCCATGAGAAACCTCTTCCACCTCCTTTCATGCTAGAGATGTTACGAATTGTGGAGGATAATGCAAACCGAGTTAACCGCTTATCCCAAAGCATAGAGCTCGTCACGAAGATTCTTGAGAATGAGCGACATCCCAATCATTTGGAGCATGTTTATGATGATGAAGATGACACTTGTGAATCCGAGGAGCTTGACACGGAAGAAGAATTGGTAGTGGAGGAGATTGAGGAATATGTTCTACCCGAGGACACACCAAGTAACGATGATGTGAGGATAGAAGAATTGAGGAGATTTGAGGATGATTACCCTTTAGAGGAGGTGAGAGATGACTTGGAGACGCTTCAAGAAGAGGTGGCACCGAGAGTGGAGCACGAAAGTGAACAACACCACCCTATTGTGGCCCCACCAAAGATTGTTAGTGCTCTTCAATCTTCTTGCTTGATCATGAAGTATTTGTGCCAAGAACCCAAGGAGACATGCATCTCTACCCCTCCTAAGGTGATAATGGAAGAGGAGTCACCCATGTTTGAACCGGAAAACTCCTTGAGTGGCATCACCAACTTGGAGACGACGGAGCTCGATGGCACCCCCCTACCATACATTCTTCCTCAAACTCCTAAACTCAATGGTAGAAGGCCATGGCAAGGTAACAATTGGATCTCAAGCTTAGCTCATTGGTCATTCTACCATTTGCTTCTATCGCTACTTGGAGCTCAATCTTCATCATGGAAGAAGCTACTTGATATCAAAGAGGTACTAAGTTGGGCACCCTAACACAGGTATCGTCGAGCTTAAGACGGTAACCAAGCGCTTCTTGGGAGGCACCCCATGTTATCTTTAATTTTTCGCTTTTAATTGTTCTTTGAGGTTTTTGTGTTGTTTTAGCTTTTGAATAAGGTTGGCAAGCATTTTGGATCACTCTTCATCAAGGATCATCATGGAACTCTTTTCCCTCTATTACGTCCTATGCTCCTCTCTACCAACGCGGTAACTTCGTTCCACCTTACTCTCTCTCTCTCTTGATCATTGAGGACAATGCTCATGTTAGACGTAGGGGAGTTTGAGGTTTGGTGTGATTATTTGTCGGTAGAAGTCTAAGGCTTTGCTTTGATGAGTTGTATGATCTTGATTGAATGTCGATTCCCTCTACTGTAGAATCATTCGGTTCTTGACTTTTGGTGTTTAATTGACTTCAAGCTTTCACAATGATGTTTAGACTGTTCCACTTAGAACCTATAACCAGCATGTTAGCGCTAATATCAAATGAGTCTAGGCCAGAACATAGATTTTATCACTCTTGTATGTTGGTTGATTGGTTTGATACGTGTTTTTATACCACTCGATAACACCGGTCTAACATGATGAAGGCGATCAGAATTTTCGCCCCTTTTTCCATGTTTTATTCGCCTTTTTGATCCCTCGTGATTGTGGCTTGAGATTAGATGGAATCCAATTCGAAATCGTGTGTTGGAATTGTAAGGGGCTAAGGATCAAGTGGCTAATGTCAAAAGAAAATGTTCAAAAGAAAAGAAAAGAAAAGAAAAGCTAAGCTAGGCAAGCTCGGCACCTAAGTGAAGTGTCGGGTTGAGCACTAGCAAAGGCAAAAGCTGTGAGCTAGGCAGGTTCAACACCTAAGTGAAGTGTTGGATCAAACACTAGTATGCAGTAAGAAAAAGAAAAGAGAAGAAAAAAATGAAAAGAAGAAAAGAGAAAGGAAAAAAAAGAAAAAAAAAGTCTCAATTGTAGCCCTTGATCCTATGCCCGAGTTTGTAAAGACCGGTCTAGAAGCGGATGAAGTCGAGTCGATAGCCACATCATGATCACTCATCACTCTCATACCCCCGCCTTATCCGTTCCATTTCCCGAGTTCAAGTCCTTTTGATTAGAGTCGGTGTTGTCGTGGTCGGTTTTTCTGTATCCCAATTAACCACTACTTGAAGTGTGCAGTTATTAGTGAGGTCTAGACTTGTTTGGTTGACGTTCTTGCAGGTGTAGGTTAAGTTTGTTCGTGGAACAGTTTAAGCCAAATTGTTTTTGCTTGAATCTCAATGGGACCGATCTTGTCATTTGTGAACTTGGATGTTTTCTAATTCATTTGCTTGAGGACAAGTAAAGCTTAGTCGTAGGGGAATTTGATGTGATGTTATTTAGTGCATTTTAAGCCGTTGATTAGCCTAAGGATTTCCCATGTTTGATCTCATTTTGCTATGATTTATATGCTTTTATTGAAGTTTTATGCAAAGTGCTATTTTGTTGTCCGGTTGCCACTTTGAGGCCAATTCCATGTCTATTGGAGCTGTTTTCTTTGCATTTTCAGGTTTTGGCATTAAATTACTAGTGACAAGGAGCACGTAGGATCAAACGGGAGGTCAATCGGAGCTAGGACGGAGGAGATATGGCCGATGCAAGTTTGGGAAAAATGCACCTTAAAGCTGAAGAAGTTTTCGGCCGAAAACTCTAAGTTCTCGGCCGAAAACTCTAAACAGGAGGTTGAGGTTCATTTATGAAGAAATTTTCGGCGAAAACTTCCCAGAGTTTTCGCCAAAAATCTATGAAGGAATGCATCAGCCGGTCGGGTTTACATAAGGCATTTTCGGCGAAAATGTTACACAGTTTTCGCCGAAAATGTAAGGGTTTTCCGGTGCAGTATATAAGGAGGAAGAGGGCGAAAATTAAGACAACAACTCATAATTTCAGATTTCACACTTCATCAAAACCATTTTCTCTCAACTTCTCAAACACTTTTCTTCTCATCTCCAATCCACAACCCTAGAGGAAGGTGCAAATCAAAGTAGAGGAGCTTGGATTGAAGCCCACAACCTTGGGAGAGGAGCTTGCAAGAGGAGGATTGCCATGGTGTTCTTGGTGATCATCTTTCTTTCTCTTTCCTTCATTTCCTTGGCCATGTGTGGCTGATTTCTTAGGTTTCCTTGGATTGATAGATTAGTTGTGCTAGGATAGAGGTTGATTGTACAAATATGCCATGATTGATCTTGGATTGTAAGAAGATGATCTCTAGACTTGTTGTTAATTCCATTGATGGCTATGGCTTGATTGGTCTATTATTTGTGATGTAATGCATGAGAGTGCTTAGATTACATGGATTGTAGGTCTAGGGATTGAAGAGAGTGTGTTCTAAGAGATTAGATCATCTCAATTCAACCATAGTTGCATGATTTCTCACTTGTGCATTTTATCGAACACTTGGTGTGCATTAGGTTTTTCATTCAATTGAACTTTGATTAGTCTTTGGATGATTCTCTTAGTGTTAGGACATTGACATGAGAGTGTGGTGTCTAGCCTAGTGGTCATAGAGTCATAGGGGAGGTTTTTGTAGCTTGGCATTTCATCAAACACCTTTAATGCATCCTTAGTCACTTAGCTTGAGAGCGAGAGCCTAGGTTGAGTGGTTCTAGGATAGGGATTTAGTGCGACGAGAGTGCATTGAGTCTATAGAAGGGATTTGCGTGGTCATTGGATTGCATCCTCGATCATGTTTGGCTTGTTTGTGCATTTACTCCTCTTGAGCATGATGAAGCTATCTTTCCAAGTTAACCTCCTTTATCTTTGTTTTGCACCATTTTGTTTGTTTGTTTAGTTTTCTTTATGTTTTCATTTGTTCTTATTTCAAACCAAAACTCTTTCTAGATGAATAGACCATCCATGAACCGTGTGAGTATTAGCTATTGAGAGAGCCCTCGTGGAATACGATCTTGATAGTTGTGAGTTAAATCTCGCGCATCAGTGATGCTTTTGCTCGACGTTGTGATGCGTGCCAGCGATCAGGTAACATCTCTATCCGTAATGAGATGCCCAAAATTGTTTCTTTAACTGTTGAAATTTTTGATGTTTGGGGAATTGATTTCATGGGTCCGTTCACACCCTCCAACGGAAACAAGTACATTCTTGTAGCGGTTGATTATGTTTCTAAGTGGGCCGAAGCTGAAGCTCTACCCACTAATGATTCAAGAGTGGTGGGTCGGTTCCTTACCCGTCTTTTCACGCGTTTTGGTTCACCGCGCTTCATCATAAGCGATAGGGGTACCCACTTCCATGGACAATTCGACCGGGTGTGTAAACGCTTCGGCGTCACCCACCATATGTCCACAGCTTATCATCCTCAAGCGAATGGTCAAGCGGAAGTGACGAACCTTGAGCTCAAGCGGATTCTTGATAGGACAGTTGGCCGGTCCCGCAAAGACTGGTCATCTAAGCTCAATGATGCCTTATGGGCTTATCGAACTGCCTACAAGACTCCCATCGGTACCTCACCGTATCAGTTGGTCTATGGCAAGGCATGTCATTTGCCGGTTGAGCTTGAGCACAAGGCATTTTGGGCTAACAAAGAGTTGAACATGAGCTATGCAGTAGCAGGTAATATGCGTCACGACCAGATCGCTGAACTTGAGGAGCACCGACTCCACGCATATGAGAGCACGAAGTTATACAAAGAGCGCACGAAGAAAATTCATGACTCTCAACTGAAGACGATCAAGCAGTTCTACCCCGGAGATGAAGTCCTCTTATATAACTCTCGATTGAAGCTCTTCCAGGGTAAACTGAAGTCCCGTTGGTCCGGCCCTTATACCGTGGTGCGGCAGGCATTTTAGGCAGTGTTCTAATCAAATTGCATGATCAAAAGCCGTTTATGGTCACCGGGCATAGGCTTAAGAAGTATCTACAAGGACTAGCTGTCTCCTCCATCGACGTGCACTACTTTGCTTTAAAATCATGACACAAATCCAGGTATCGTCTGGCTCACGGACGTTAAACAAGAGCGCTTCGTGGGAGGCAACCCACGGCAAGAGTCAGTTGCT
The DNA here is from genome assembly GCA_034768395.1 of Linum lewisii. Taxonomy (NCBI): domain Eukaryota; kingdom Viridiplantae; phylum Streptophyta; class Magnoliopsida; order Malpighiales; family Linaceae; genus Linum; species Linum lewisii. The sequence continues at coordinate 34,374,710 of CM068302.1, read as the reverse complement.
TTCGTTTCGAGTCGTTCTGTTTTAAAACCCCTTCTAAAAAAAATGAAAACTGCCGCCATTTTCAAGATTATTTTCGGCGAAAATTCACCCATATTTTCGTCGAAAATTCACCCATATTTTCGCCAAAAATTCCTTTTTAAAACCGACCTGTTTCTCCTGTTTCAACTTCTCGACCGAAAATTCCCTCACTTTTTGCCGAACCGGATGTTGATTATACCAGAAATTTTCACCGGAAATTTTCAATTATTTTCGCCGAAAAGTTTGTGTTGTCGCGCCGACTATTTAAGCTGACCCCAACTTCTGATTTTCGCCCCCCATCCGAAAACTTTCAAGAGACCCCCCTATTTCTCTCCCGTTTTCAACGCCGCCGACCAAACGCCGCCGACCAACCGCCGCCGCCCTTCTCCCTTGCCTAGCCCTCGATTCAAACCCTAGAATCGGAGCTCCACAGCTCCGGTTCCTCCCGACCTAGTTTTCAAGCTCTTTTCGTCGTTTTCCCGGATTTCCAATCGTTTTCTCGAGTCATATCTTCACGGTTAGTTGTTCATCCCTTGATTGTGAATCCTTTGGCTTTTTGACTTTCAGTTTTCGGCATGGTTGACTTTGGTTGACTTTTTGGTTCTCCCTCAATTTCATGATTGCTATGTCGGTGTCAATTGGCTAGGTTCTGGCATTTCTTTGTGACCTTTTACGGCTCGTGACTTGTTGTCTGTGCGATCGTGTTAATGAATCATTCCACTCCTCATGCTTGCTTAATTGATTGACAGTTCTTTGCTGCTATATCTCGATTCGGTGGTCTCTCGGTTAATTTGCTTGCCCCACTTGTCAACTTATGTGTGGGGTAGGATTCTTGTCATCTGATGATGGTCTTCCCTGAGTTGTGTTTTACAGGGCTCCCAACGTTTTAAGACCACCAGTGCAGATAGAGCGCAGCGGTCCTCAGCCCGTCCGAACCGGACCACATCCGCCCGACCACCCGCACCAGCTGCACCAACATCGACGGCTGTAGCCATCATCCCCAAGGATGCACCAACCCCTGTGACTCCTATCTCATCTATTCCTGCACCTGCCAATGGGGCCCTACATCCTTTCCTCGCAGCCCTTGAGCCACACCAGCTAGAGGTCTTTCAGAAGATCAAAGACATTCCTCCGGCTAAGGTGGCAGTTCTTTCTCTAGACAGTCTCAAGGCGCACAATCCGGCTTGGCACTCCACCGTCGACACCGCCCTTCATAAAGCCGGTTTACGAGTGCTGACCGCTCATGGTTCCCCCTACCCGCTTGTCACTCTTCAAGAATTCTAGAGTTCGTTTCGGCGCCTCACCCCGAAGCCCATACGTGAGCAGAAATTCGTATCATTTCACCTCGGTGGTGTTCTCCACGAGAAGTCCACTCAAGAGTTCGGCCACCTGCTGGATCCGCATGTCAACCTCAATACAACATCCGCTGGCTTCAAGGACACATACTCCATCACGAGTGCTCCTTACCCAGAAGTGTGGAGATGGGCCTCCTGCGAAGAAGAGATCTCACCTATCGTCAACCTCACGGTCGGTGACATCTTTCACCCTATTCTTAAATTCTTGCATTATGTTTGGGTGCAATCTCTGTGTTATTGCAGCAAGATGAGCCGTCACCATGTTTCTTTGGAGGAGCTCGTATTATTCCGTGCTGTAGACGAGGATGCCAACCTGCATCCCGGATGGTGGCTGGCACGATTCTTTCACAAGCGTACTACTACCAAGAAGCTTCCTTCTGAGCTTCTAGGGGGACCTTTCATTTCAATTCTGATCGACAATCTCCAGCTCGGTGACAAATGGGGCCCCGACATTCCTCGTGTCCCGGTTGAGCATATAGGTGCTGAACTCGCCATAGCACGGGGCATCGACCTTTCAGCGGATTTTGAGCATAGCAAGTCGCTCCCTCACCGCATTCCCCAGTCAGTTGAACGCCCACCGTCGCGAGCGCTAATCACCGCAGAGATGAATGAGAGGCTGGCGCGAATTGAGAAGTGGCAGCTAGACTACTCGGCTGGTTCACTTCAATGGCAGAAGGACCGGGTAGCACATGAGGAGACCCAGAACGAGCGATGGACCATTCTTCAGCAATTCATGGCCGACCAGTCTGCCAGACACAGGGATGATATCACATGGCGACAGCAGCTGGAGCAGCGGCTTGGCATTTCACCTCTCCCGACCCGCCTCCACCCCCACCCTCGGAACAGTGATCAGGTTGTTTCTATCCTTTCCATTTCTTTTCTTTCTTCTTTTCGGAACTCGATCCACTTTTATTCTGTGTGGATCCGGGGCACTTGTCCCGGTATCCTTTTGTTCTTTTTTGTTGTTTGTGTTTTGTAGGATTTTGAGTAGCTGCTCTGCTCCGCCCCGGACTCTCCGTGCTCATCCGCTACACCGACCATCACCTTCCAGGTTCTTAGTATCTCTCTACTCTAGATTAGTTCTGTGCGGACACAGAACCGTTTAAGTGTGGGGTAGGAGTCTAGGATTATGCATGATCTTTCTTGCTATCTATGATTCTGTGGTTCAAATTTGAAAATTCTCTAGCATAGAATTGCTCAATTCTTGACTTATGATGTTAAATTGACTTCAATTTTGAACAATGCCGTTTAGACTGTTCCACTTAGAACTTGTAACCAACGTGTTGGCACTGATATCAAATGAGTCTAGGTCAGAACATATCATAAATCACTCTTGTAGTTGAAACTTGAATCAATTGAATTAATTGACTTGTTAATCACAAAGCTCGATAACACCGTTCTAAGATGATAAATGCTAGCTTCTCCCACGATTTTCACTCCATATTTGTTCACCTGTGATTGTGGCTAGAGATTAGACGGAAATCCAATTCGAAATCTTGTGTAAAAAGTTATAACTAGCTAGGATCAAGTGGCTAAACTGTTAAATCAAGTAATTGAGTTGTTCAAAGTAATTGTTAAGTTATTTAAGTGCTGAAAATAAAGCTAGGCAAGCCCGACACCTAAGTGAAGTGTTCGGGTTGAGCACTAGCAAAGGCACAAATACTGTGAGCTAGGCAGGTCCAACACCTAAGTGAAGTGTTTGGTATCGAGCACTAGTATGCAGTAAATAAATTAAATGGAAGAAGTGGAAACTTGAAATAAATTGTGGTTTAAATCAGTCCTAGCTAGAACATGTAATGTACAGATCTAGAAACGGATGAAGTCGAGTCGATAGCCACGTCACTTTTCCTACCTCCGCGTCCACGTCATGGATAGAGCTTAAAGTCTTTTTTATTAGAATTGGTGTTATCGTAGTCGATTAATCATGATTAATTGTTTTCCCAAGAAACTTGCTTTGTTAAAACTACTACTTGAAGTGTACAGAGATTAGTGAGATCGAAAACCTGTTTGGTTGATGTTCTTGCATGTGTAGGTCATTTTTTTCTACGTGGAACAGTCTAAACCAAATCGTTAGAATTGAATCTCAGTTTAATCTCGTGTCATTTGTGAATTTGAGTGCGTTCTAGTTCAGTTTGCTTGAGGACAAGCAAAAGCTTAAGTGTGGGGTATTTTGATGACACTCGAATTGACGTGATTATCAGCCTCATTTAAGCGACATTTCATTGCTTAAGACACGGTTTTTAGGGTAGAATAGTGAATATTCACTCAATCGATCCATTTTATGCCTTTTGTGTAACCTTGGCCCATTTCGGGTCTATTTGATGGTTTTCTAGTATTTTCGTGTTAGCACAGGTGTTCGCCATCAAATACGATAGCCAAGGACGTGTCTTAGACGTTGGAACCCCGAATCAACCAGAAAAGTCATTCAACTCAAAGAAATCTCCGCTTCATTTTACACAGATTTTCGGTGAAAATACCTTTGGATTTTCGCCGAAAATATAAGAAGGAATCCACTGTCCCGATCAAGAGGAAGTTTTTGGCGAAAACCTTGGGATTTTCACCGAAAACCCTAAGCAGAATCAACCAGGAGAAACAGACGGATGGAGCCACATTTGAACAGATATTTTTGCCGAAAATATCCTTGGATTTTCGGCGAAAATCCCAGTGGAAAAGCAGAAATTGTCGTTAAGGTATAAATACTGAAACAGGCGGCTAAATAAGGGGATCACAATTTTTACAATCACACACGGGACGAAAAATCCCAAGACTGAGAAATAGAGAGAACGAGTGGATAGAGTTCGAGGAGCCAGGAACAGATCGTGACGCCATCCATCCATCTCGGAGAGCCAGTGTTAGGAGTTGAAAATCCAGCAGATTGAAGCTGCCAGGAGTCGTCGAAATTAGGTTTTACAGTTCTTCTCTGTCTTTCCTACCTGAGATGTATTCTTTGTCTGTCTTCGATTCTTCTGTATTGAATATGAGTAGCTGAACTCGTATAGCTTAGATTAGATGAACCCTAAGTGACCCAGGGCTTTAAAGCGGTCACGGATCGGCGATGATTAGATTCAAAATTCATTCAGCTTCTTCTTCATGTTTGACTTGTTCTTTGTTCTTTGTGTTTCTTGTCTGGTTTGGCCACCTAGATTAGATTCTTGTTAAGCTAAGGATAGAAGCGAATGCTCGCCTTACTTTAGAACATCAAGTTGAACAATTAACCTTATAATTGGAGTGTGCCTTTCGTAGGAACTGATTAGGGTTGATCCATTGCAAGAGTAACTCATAAATCGTTAGAATTTGCACCAGTTAAGTTAAGTCGTTGCGAGAGGCGACCGTACCCGGGCGACTAATTAATCGTGGTAGCTAGATCGGATAGAGCGAACGTTCGCCAGTCTTAAACCTAAGGGTCAGGAGTTATGGTGGTGTCTGAGAACTGAATGAACTAGAATCAGAAACTGTTGATCTGTTGATTGCCTATGCTCTGGTGATCTAAGGGGGATTCAAAATCCAAGCTTGTCTGTCTTCTGTTTTAGTCAATCAATCAATCGTTATTCGCTTTAATTTCATTTCAACCTGTCTTTGCATTTTTAGTATAGAAGTCGTGGAACTCACACCACGCACTAAGTGTTTTTAACCTTGAATTTAAATTGCCAACACATTTGAGTAAGGACGTAGGGGAACCCGTGGAATACGATCTACTCTAGCTTCACAGCTTGGTAGTTATTTGATTGACTGCTATTCTGCAGCTTTAATAGGAACCAGTTAGGGTTAATCCACTGCAAGAGTAACTCATAAATCGTTAGTAATTGCACCAGTTAAGTTAAGTCGTTGCGAGAGGCGACCATACCCGGGCGGCTAATTAATCTTGGTAGCTAGATCGGATAGAGCGAACGTTCGCCAGTCTTAAACCTAAGGGTAAGGAGTTATGGTGGTGTCTTAGAATTGATTGAATGTGAATCGAAATCCGCTGATCTGTTGATTGTCAATGCTCTGGTGAACGAAGGGGGATTCAAAGTCTAAGCTTGTCTGTCATCTTTGTTTTAATCAACCAATCTTTCAATCTGTTTTCAGTTTTAATTTTTAATTTATGTGCATTTCTTAGAATTAGAAGTCGTGGGACTCACACCACGCACAAAGTGTTTAACCTGAGTAATTTGCCTTTATATTTGAGTAGTCAATCATTAGAAGACCCGTGGAATAGGATCTACCCTAGCTTCTAGCTTGGTAGTTATTTGATACCGCTCTACGACGATTCATTAGTTGTTCTCCGCATGCGCGCCTTTTTGCTTTCTCGAGTTTTTTCATAATTTCCTTGAAGAATTGCTGGGCAAGCTGTGGAAGCTGGGGCATTTTTGTAACTTTGTCGATATCATCATTCGCCTAGGGAACTCCATAACTACCATCGATTCACTCCCCTGGTTCTAGACTCTTCTTCCTCCTCTTTATAACTCTTTTTCTTTCTTCCTTCTTCTCTTTTTATGCTTTCTACTTTCCTTAGACTCTTTGTTATCCGCTCTTCCGCCATTTTTGCGGTGCTAACTCCCATGGTTTCTCTTCTACATTGCTTACTCTTTTCGTCTTTTTCACATACTCAGGATGCCTGGCGCTCCTTGACGCCCCCCAGCTAGTATATGACTTCTCCGCTTCTCTCTATTCTTCTCTTTTATTACATGAAGTTATCATTTTCTTTCATATGAGTTCCTCCACCGATAGCCAAAACCAAGAGTACTCATATGAGTTGGGCTCCGACCTTTATAAGTTTTCACGGAAAATTTCCTTATTTTCTGAAGCAGAGTTGGAAACCCTAATCAATCCTATTTAAAGAGTTGCAGCGGCACAAGGAAGGGGATAACGATTTTTCTATCATTCACACACACATTAGACTTTGGAGAGTCAGCCGACTCTAGGGTCGATAGATAGAGTTTAGAGAGTTCGAAGAATCGTGGAGAGATCGTGATGCCATCCTTCCTCCTCGGAGAGCTCGGAGTTGAGAGTTGAAGATCCAGGAGATTGAAGCTTCACAGATTCTTCAAATTAGGTTTTACAGTGCTTCTCTGTTCTTCCTACCTGAGATGTATTCCTTGATTGTTTTCGATTCTCTTGTATCTAATATCAGTAGCTAAACTCGTAGAGCTTAGATTAGATGAACCCTAAGTGACTCAGGGCTTTAAAGCGGTCACGGATTGGCGGTAATTAGATTCAAAGTTCAATCAGTTTCTCTTTGCATGGTTGTTTTGTTCTTCATTGTTTATGTTTCTCTTCGGTTGGTCGCCTAGATTAGGTTTATGCAAGCTAGGGTTAGTCGCCAGACAGCTTCCCTGCTTTGGCGCATAAACTTGTCTTCCTTGATCACCTAGTTTAAGATTCTTGTTAAGATAAGGATAGAGCGAACGTTCGCCTTACTTTAGAACATCAATTCAACCAATTAACCTATTCATTGGAGTGTGCCTTTCGTTGGAACCAGTTAGGGTTAATCCGCTTCAAGAGTAACTCATTAATCACTAGTAATTGCACCAGTTAGTTTTGTCATAGCAAGAAGCGACCAGACTCGGGCGACTAATTAATCTTGGTAGTTAGATCGGATAGAGCGAACGTTCGCCAGTCTTAAACCTAAGGGTAAGGAGATATAGTGGTGTCTGAGAACTCAATGAATTAGAATTGAAAACCGCTGGTCTTGTGATTGCTGTTGCCTTGGTGATCTAAGGGGGATTCGAAATCTAAGTTTGTCTATCTTCTCGTTAGTCAACCTTTTAATCTTTCTTCCTTTTGTTTTCCTTTGTTCATTAGATTAGAAGTCGTGGAACTCACAACACGCACAACGTGTTTAAACCTGAGTAATTTGCCAACATATTTGAGTAGACAAGAAGAAGAGACCTCGAGTAGTATACGATCTAGTCTACCTTGGTAGATTAGTTATTTGATACCGCTAAAACTGCTGCTATAAAATTGGCGCCGTTGTCGGGGACTCTTCTAATTGTTTGAAAGAAGAGTTGGCAAATTATTCTTCTACCTTTCCGCCTTACCATTTATTTTTTCCTCCATATTTCCATGATTTACATGGGTAGTGCTTTTGAGTTTTGAGATGCAGGATTACCGGTGGGATGACCAGTACCAAGGGTGGTACATCAATGAAGCATCATATATTGAAGACTCCCAAGAGATGGATTTACACACTTATGAATATCAACAATGGATGGCAAGCACCCAATCCGCCTTGGACAAACTCCACTCAATGCGACAAGCTGCTGATGCAAGGAACGCGAGCTCAAGCGACTAGTGCAATTGATGGGAGAAGATGCTCAAGAGCGTTTCGAAGAAGAGCCAGAAGCTACACACCACCAGCAAATTCACCAAGAGATGTATATACCGGCTCATCAGCATCGACAATAGGTCGTAAGAGTATAATTCGCCTTGGATGATCTCACTTCGAAGCTACAAGCTCATCTCACGACGGACATCAAGCTCGAGCAACCAAATCAATTAATGGAAGAACACGCTCAGGAGATGTTCGAACAAGAAGATGACCATGTCCATGACTATTATGAGCTAGAGGAATTCGATGAAGAATTATTGGCGGTGGTGGCTGATGAAGGTGTTAAGCTCGTCTATCTTGAAAGCATGGAATTCACCCATCTTGAAGTTGAAGCTGAAGAGGAGCACGAAGAAATCGAGGAGATATCCTCAATTGAGCTTCCGCCGAGCCAACCTATAGATCAAGCCAGAGACGAGCACATGGGAATTGAAGACGTCAAGGGTTTGGAAGTATACATACTCGATCCTGAGAGACCTCTGGATGATCATCAAGTGGAGAAGATGGAGCTCATTGATCATGCTACCCCGTACTACCTCTTTCCTCCTCCAGTAGGAGAATTCGAGAAGAACTGGTCATCCAACCAGAACCGCGATCTATTGGAGCACTACCGACTGCATCACCCTTCTAGAGTGCTACATGGCACTCAACCGCTGGACTTGAAGAAGACAATTGACTTCAAGGAGCTTCTGAGTTGGGGTCCCTAACAGGTACCGTCCGGTTCAAGGACGTAAAAAGAGAGCGCTTCTTGGGAGGCAACCCGTGGCTGGAGTTCGTTTTCAATTATTAAGTCAGTCTTTTCGTCGTTCAAGTTGGTTTTCGGGGAGCCAAAGTGTCAGTTTTTCTTTTAATTTTCATCAGTTTAATCTGTGTCTGTCAAGTCAAAAGTTTTCGCCGAAAACTTTCAAGGTTTTCGGCGAAAAGTTTAGTCAAGCCTTCTATCAGTGAGTATTTAAAGTAGTTTTCGCCAAAAACTTTCCGGTGAGAACTTTAGTTTGTTCAAGTCTGTTTTTCCAGTGGGTTTTTCAAAGTAGTTTTCGCCAAAAACTTCTAATGTTTTCGGCGAGAACTTTAAGGGAGTCAGAAAATTTTCGAAAACTTTTCAAAAACCATAGTAAAAAACTTTTCAAAATTTCCCTTAACCGTCTTTGTTCGACTTTTATTCTGTGTGGATCCGGGACACTTGTCACGGTATCCTTTTGATCTTTTTGTTGTTTTTGTTTTGTAGGAACTTGGGTAGCTACTCCGCTCTCCTCCGGATGCTCCATGTTCATCCCCTACACTGACCATCTCGTCACTGGTTCTTCGTACCTCTCTACTCTAGTTTAGTTCTGTGAGGACACATAACGGTTTAAGTGTGGGGTAGGATGCTAGGATTATGCATGGTCTTGCTAGATTTTCTATGATTCTATGGTTCAATTTTAAATTTCTCTAGCATAAAATTGCTCAATTCTTGACTTTTGATGTTAAATTGACTTCAATTTTTCACAATGACGTCTAGACTGTTCCACTTAAAACCTGTAACCAGCGTGTTGGCACTGATATTAAATGAGTCTAGGTCAGAACAGATAATAAATCACTTCGGTAGTTGAAACTTGAATTATTTGAATTAAGTGACTTGATAATAACAAAGCTCGATAACACCGTTCTAAGATGATAAATGCTAGCTTCTCCCATGTTTTTCACTCCATATATGATCACCTGTGATTGTGGCTTGAGATTAGGCGGAAACCAATTCGAAATCTAATGTATAAAGTTATAACTAGCTAGGATCAAATGGCTAAATTGATTAAATCAAGTGCTTGAGTTGTAAATCTGAAAAGTTCAATGTTCAATTGAATTTTTAAGTGATTTAAGTGCTGGAATTAAAGCTAGGCAAGCCCGACACCTAGGTGAAGTGTTCGGGTTGAGCACTAGCAAAGGCACAAACACTGTGAGCTAGGCAGGTCCAACACCTAAGTGAAGTGTTTGGTATCGAACACTAGTATGCAATAAATAAATTAAAGGAAGAAGTTGAAACCTAAAATAAATTGTTGTTTAAATCGGTCCTAGCTAGAACATTTAACGTACAGATCTAGAAACAGATGAAGTCGAGTCGATAGCCCGTCACTTTTTCCTACCTCCGCGTCCACATCATAGCTAGAGCTTAAAGTCTTTTTTATTTGAATTGGTGTTATCGTAGTCGGGTAATTATAACTAATTGTTTTGCCAAGAAACGAGCTTTGTTAAAACCACTACTTGAAGTGTGCAGAAATTAGTGAGATCGAAAACTTGTTTGGTTGATGTTCTTGCATGTGTAGGTCACTTTTTCTACGTGGAACATTCTAAACCAAATCGTTAGAATTGAATCTCAGTTTACTCTCGTTTCATTTGTGAATTTGAGTGTGTTCTAGTTCAGTTTGCTTGAGGACAAGCAAAAGCTTAAGTGTGGGGTATTTGATGACACTCAATTTGACGTGATTTTCAGCCTCATTTAAGCGAAATTTCCTTGCTTGAAACGTGGTTTTAGGGGTAAAATAGCGAATATTCACTCAACTACCCTATTTCTTACCGAATTGGTTACTTTGGCCCTTTTTGGGTCTATTTGATGGTTCTCTAGTGTTTTTGTAAGAGCGTAGGTTTTTGCCGTCAAATACGTAGCCATGGACGTGTTCAAGACCTCAAGAAGTGAACCGGAATCAAACTAGAAATTAAACCAGAGTCAGAACCAAAATTCCAATTGCCGAGTACAAGGTTTTTGGCGAGAACCCAACAGAATTATCGCCGAAAATATCTTAAGAAACTCACAGACGGAGTGAGCTGAATTACGCTGAAGTTTTAGGCGAAAACTATTAAATTTTTCACCGAAAAGTTATGAAGAAATCGACGAAGGAAATAGATGGCTTTGAACTAAAGTTTTTGGCGAAAACTTTATAAGTTTTTCCCGAAAAGTTCCTTATTTTCTGAAGCAAAGTTGGAAACCCTAATCAATCCTATTTAAAGAGCTGCAGCAGCACAGGGAAGGGGACAACGATTTTTCAGCCGACTCTAGGGTCGATACATAGAGTTTAGAGAGTTCAAAGAATCGTGGAGAGATCGTGACGCCATCCTTCCACCTCGGAGAGCTCGGAGCTGAGAGTTGAAGATCCAGGAGATTGAAGCTTCACAGATTCGTCAAATTAGGTTTTACAGTTCTTCTCTGTTCGTCCTACCTGAGATGTATTCCTTGATTGTTTTCGATTCTCTTGTATCTAATATCAGTAGCTAAACTCGTAGAGCTAAGATTAGATGAACTCTAAGTGACCCAGGGCTTTAAAGCGGTCACGGATTGGCGGTAATTAGATTCAAAGTTCAATCAATTTCTCTTTGCATGGTTGTTTTGTTCTTGACTGTTTATGTTTCTTCTCTGGTTGATCGCCTAGATTAGGTTTATGCAAGCTAGGGTTAGTCGCCAGATGTTGTCGCTAGACAGTCCCCTGCTTTGGCGCATAAACTTGTCTTCCTTGATCGCCTAGTTTAGATTCTTGTTAAGCTGAGGATAGAAGCGAACGCTCGCCTCTCTTTAAAACATCAATTCAACCAATTAACCTATTCATTGGAGTGTGTCTTTCGTAGGAACCAGTTAGGGTTAATCCACTGCAAGAGTAACTCATAAATCGTCAGTAACTCCACCAGTTAGTTTAGTCGTTGCGAGAGGCGACCGTACCCGGGCGACTAATTAATCTTGGTAGCTAGATCGGATAGAGCGAACGTTCGCCAGTCTTAAACCTAAGGGTAAGGAGTTATGGTGGTGTATAGAAACCGATTGAATTAGAATTGAAAACTGCTGGTCTTGTGATTGTCGTTGCCTTGGTGATCTAAGGGGGATTCGAAATCTAAGCTCGTCTATCTTCTCGTTAGTCAATGATGAACCGTAATTGTAGAGCGGTATCAAATAACTACCAAGCTAGAAGCTAGGGTAGATCGTATTCCACGGGTCTTCTAATGATTGACTAGTCAAATATAAAGGCAAATTACTCAGATTTAACACTTTGTGCGTGGTGTGAGTTCCACGACTTCTAATTCTAAGAAATGCACGGAAATTAAAAATTAAAACTGAAAACAGATTGAAAGATTGGTTGAAAACAAAGATGACAGACAAGCTTAGACTTTGAATCCCCCTTCGTTCACCAGAGCATTGGCAATCAACAGATCAGCGGATTTCGATTCTCGTTCAATCAATTCTAAGACACCACCATAACTCCTTACCCTTAGGTTTAAGACTGGCGAACGTTCGCACTATCCGATCTAGCTACCAATGTTAATTAGCCGCCCGGGTACGGTCGCCTCTCGCAACGACTTAACTTAACTGGTGCAATTACTAACGATTTATGAGTTACTCTTGCAGTGGATTAACCCTAATTGGTTCCTACAAAAGGCACACTCCAATGATTAGGTTAATTGTTCAATTTGATGTTTTAAAGTAAGGCGAGCGTTCGCTCCTATCCTTAGCTTAACAAGAATCTAATCTAGGTGATCAATCCAGACAAGAAACATGAACAATGAAGAACAAATCAAACATGAAAGAGAAACTAATTGAAGTTTGAATCTAATCACCACCGATTCGTGACCGCTTTAAAGCCCTGGGTCACTTAGGGTTCATCTAGTCTAAGCTCTACGAGTTTAGCTACTCATGTTCATACAAAAAGAATCAAAGGCAAAGACAGAGTTCATCTTGAACAGAGGAAGAACAGAAAAGGATATGAAAAACCTAATTAAGACGACTCCGGAAGAACTTCGATCTCCGGTAATCTGCAATCCTAGCTCCGAGTCTTCGAGATGAAAGGGATGGCGTCACGATCTCTTCCTGGCTCTTCGAACTCTAAACTCTACTCCTGAACTCTTGAGAGTCCTCCAAGTATTTGGTATTATGAGATATGATATGGTATGATATGTCCCCTGATTTATGGCCACCGGTTAAGTATTTAGACTTAACCTTAATACCGCTGGATTTGCCTAGAATTTTTGCCGAAAATATGATGGAATTTTCACCGAAAATTCCTTTGTAAATTGGATTTTCACCGGCTGTTTCTCCTGTGATTTTCGGACGACGGGTTCTCGGCGAAAACTTGAAGTTTTCGCCAAAAACTTTCCTTTGTTGAACTCAGCCGATTTGTTCTTAAGTTTTCGCCGAAAACCTAGGGTAGTTTTTGCCGAAAACTTCTTTGTAAATGGGGGCAGAATTTGGTTCGACCTGATTGACTCCTTGGATCAATTCCGGTGCGATTCCTCGAGGTTCCAATGCCTTAGACACGTCCTTGGCTACTTTATTTTATGGCAAAAACCTGTGCTAACATGAAAACACTAGAAAACTATCAAATAGACCCGAAACGGGCCAAAGTAACACAACTGGCAGGAGATAGAGTATTTGAGTGAATATTCGCTATTCTACCCTAAAAACCATGTCTTAAGCAAGGAAATGTCACTTAAATGAGGCTGATAATCAAGTCAAATCGAGTGTCGTCAAAATACCCCACACTTAAGCTTTTGCTAGTCCTCAAGCAACTGAATAGAAACGCTCATGTTCACAAATGATAAGATTTATTAAATTGGAGTTCAATCAAACACAATGAATTATTAGACAGATAATTCCTAGAACAAGAAACCTAACATGCATACTGATCAGCCAAACAACCTGGTCTCACTAATAAACTGCACACGACGAGTAATCGCAACCAATTATGCACGAATTTGACCTGACCGACCAGACTCCTCACACAGGAAATATTTAGTGAACGGGGAACTCTCACTCTCTGTGTTTAAGGATGTGTTTCTGCTCTCAATCATTTCCTGTTACTGAATTCTGTCATAAGTTTGCATTCCGACCACATCTCCACCACTGTCACAACACGAGTAACTAGTCAAGAAGGACTTCCCTGCTAGGACTGTAACGAATTCTACACTACAAGGGTTTATGATGAGATGGATGATGGGAATGTATGATGATGGTTTTGGTGCGGTGTAGCTTTCGACTAACTTACCTCGAATCTAGCCTGTGGCTTCATACCGTCTAACCAGACACGGGTGGAATAGTGAACGCTCGTCCTATGATACCCTCAAGCAACCTAGCACTTTATTTCTTTACATTTTTTTTCTCTTTTTGACTTTTCTTTTCACTTCGTTCTTCCATTTGTAGGGAGAAGAACGTTATTGACTAAACTTGAAACTTTTCTGAATTTTTTTCTGCTTTTTCTTCTTTTTTGACATTTCTTTTGTTTTTCTATTTTTCTCTTTTTTTCTTTTTTTTCTTTGTGTCGATTCTTTCTTTTAGTTGCTAGAGGGGTTTACACGTTTGGACATAATAGCTAAGACCACCTGTTTAATGGCTATAGGCAGGTTCACACAAACCGACTTCCGGTAGGTCAATCTAGAACTTCAACCACTGGGGATCAATGGGGAATGAAAGAATGGGAAATGGCTGTAATGTATTATCGAACCGAAAGAACAGGCCAAGCTCAAGGGTTTAAACCTAATGGATTTATTGTTTGGTAGGCTATCTGGCTTAGTAGTTGAATCTAGGTGCCCCTATCATTCTAGAACTCGTGTCATCGTGTGGTCTCGAGTAAGTCTCATGCAAATTCTAACTCATTCAAGCAAACAGAAAATCACTCAAAAAGAATTGAAATTGCAAGTTACGTGCAATGGATCAAAAGCTCACAGTTGGTTTGCTAGTCGGATTCAGTCATTTTCATGCAATCAAGGCCACAAACTACAAGTGTGATTTTAAAAATATGTTCTGACCAGGCAATTTAGCATCAAAGTAAACACGTTGGTTCTCAAGTTCTAGGTTAAGCAGTCTAAGCATCATTATGAAAAATTGAACAATAACTTAACATAAAAAATCAAGAACTGAGCCATTCTAATGCTAGAGAGACTGGACAGGAATCACGAGGCACACAAGAACACAATCAAGGGCAATCAAGTTCATGCAAGGTTCTCTAGCATCCTACCCCACACTTAAATCGTACTGTGTCCTCACAGGACTAAATCTAGAGTTCAGAGTGAAGTAGAAGAACCTGGACCGAGATGGTTGGCGTAGGGGATGAGCACGGATCCTCGGAGCAGAGGGAATCTACCAAAGCAAAGCAAAAAGAATCTACCGATTGCCTGCAAAACAAAAACAAATGAAAGATAAAAAGGAAACCGGGACAAGTGTCCCGGATCCACACAGAAAAAGGTTGGATCGAAATCCAAAAAGAAGAAATAAAAGGAAAGGACCAGAAAAGGAATATAACTCGATCACTACTGGTCAGGTGCATCGGGAGGGGGAATGTGGAGGGCGTCGCCGACCTGACGTTGCCACGCCAGCTGTGCCTCATATCGCTCGTTAGAGCGGTGCATGTGTTGCTGCATAATAATCCATCTCGCATCCTGAGTGGCGGTATCATGGAGTCGCTCGTACAGCTCTCCAATGTCCGTGGGATGCGGTCGGTGCTGAGGGTGAGGCGCCTGATATGGATCTGGAATGGGCGGCGGCGACTGGTGTGCACACCCTGCCTGATGATGTGGCAAGGGTGTATGATCATTAAACTCCGACTGTGACTGGGGTCGTGGCTCATCAGCATCATCTTCTTCCTCCGACTCTTCCTCGACCTGCAGAGGAGGGGGCGCCGGCACCTGTGGACTGAGGTCCAACTCGAGGTCGTACTCGACCGCTAAATCTCCACCGACGGTGTACACTCTGTGGCGTGGGATGTCCGGGCCATATTCATGGCTGATACCGAGGGAGATGATGAGCTGGCCCACGAAGTTGCCTCCCAGAAGTGAGCTAGTTGGCCTCGGCTTCTGCGTCTTCTGGCATAGTATGCGTGCAAGCACCCACCCGGGATGGAGAGGATAACTCTCCCAGATGGCGCGAAGAAGAGTGAGCTCCTCTCTGCTGATGTGGTGGCGGTTCTTATCTGGTGCAAACAAAAGGGAACGACGCCAAACCATGTCATTGAATCGATAGAGAGGGTGAGAGAGGGACTTAACTGAGTTATGCTTCGTGGTACGATCGCCGGGCACTCCAGTCATGTGGCTCCCAGCCGAGGTGATGTCCCTCGTAGTGCTCATGGGGGATCCCTAGATGAGCAGCAAACTCATCATAGGTGAACGACTTGTACACCCAGTCAAGGTAGAAGGATACCACCTTCCCACGCTGCCTCCTCTTATGCTCGTCCAACTCGAACGTGGCCCAGAACTCCTGGAGTGCGATGTCCGGGAAGTCAGCAACTAGGGTGGTCAGCTCCAGCAGTCCTGAAGGTAGCAAAGAGTCGAGCACGTTCCGGTGCCAGTCCACGTCGTGCTCGAAGAGTGACTCCAAGGAAAGTGGGCGCACATCGGCTCCGGGAACACGTTCGAGCCTCTGGTAGCGCTCGAAGTAGTGCTGGGGCAAGCGGGCAACAGTGGGGTGGTACCCGACTCTGCCAGGAAAAGCTGGTGGAGGGCCCTGGATGGCTGGTGTGACGGGAGCGGGGACTCGGGAGCTAGAGGCGGCGTCAAGTCGCGCCTTAGTCCTGCGCTCATGAGTGACATTCCTATAGCCAGAAACGAAACCAGATTAGTTAACTAAAAACTCACCCCACACTTAGTAGAAAAACTCAATTTCACAAAGAAATGAGGAAAACCGAGTGGGGGTAAGCAAATTAAGTAACCGGTAATCACGATAAATCACAAATCATGCATATGTCTAGCCGGAATGTTCATAACATAATTAGGGATCAGAAGTCAAACCGACATTCAAAAAGTCAACATCATAGCACATTGAACCCTAATCATGGCAATTACTAGCTCAAAGCGAGAAATGACGGCATAATCATAAACTCAGATGGCAAGCACAATAATATGAATGTGAATAAACACACATGGCAACCAAACAAGCATAGACAATTCAAGGTCAAACCGACATTTCACATAAAGTCAACACCGCAAAGAATCGATCTTAAGCATAGCAACACATGATCGAATGACATTAAAATTCAGCACAATTTTCCCTAAGCATGTTAGATCAGTCCAAAGAATTCAGCTAACCTAGTTCGCACGAAATCAGTCGGCACGGAAGTTGAGGTAAACCGAAAAGTCAATCGAAAGTCAACCCTGATGAAATTCAGCATTCAACATGTCAAAAGATTTGGAATGAAAAGTTCTACAACTTACCTTGAAGCCATGGGTGCTGAAAATGAACGGAGAAAGAGAAATCGGTGAAAAAATGAAAAATTTAGGGTTTGGCTGAATGGGAGCTCTAGAGCTCCGATTCGACTGATCTACGGCTCAAAATGTTTGGAAAAAGGAGGGGAGAGGTGTGGCGGCGGTGGCGGCAAACAGATGGCGGCGGCGTGAATGTGGTGGCGGCGGCGCAAACAGATGGCAGCGGCGTGAATGTGGCGGTGGCGGCTTGGTTTTAAAACTAGGGGAGAGGTTTTCTTTTTTCAAAAATGAAGAAGTGAGGGGAGAGAGAGAGTGTGACCGGAAAATAGGGGAGAAAATTGTTTGATTTTGCCTCAAGTTTTTGGCAAAAATGTGTGCAAGTTTTCACCGAAAACACAAGTGAAAATAGTCTGCCAGTTTTCAAATAAGTTTTCGCCGAAAACTTCATAGAGTTTTCGCCGAAAAGTTTAGTTAAAATCGTCCAGAAAACACAGTGGGATTTTCAAAGGAGTTTTCGCCAAAAAATGGGACAGTTTTTCGCCGAAAAGTTTGAACTGCACGATTGAAAATATTTTCGCAATCCCGGAAAACTTCAGAAAATCACAATTAAATCCACAAAAAATCGGAACAACCTCAAACAACTTGCGATTGAAACGATGACACAAAGACTACACACGAAAAATAAGAAATCATGCAAACTGACACTTTTGGCTCCCCCGAACCGACTCTAAAACACTAAGTTTGACACAAATGAAAAACTAACTCCAGCAGTGGGTTGCCTCCCACGAAGCGCTCTTTTATTAACATCCTTGAGCTGGACGATACCTGGACGGTATTAGGAGACATCCCAACTCAGGATCTCCTTAACGCTAGCATCGGAGTTCATGAAGTAGAGCTTCGGGGCATCTCCGTTAAGCATAAATTTCTTCCAGTTAGCATGTATGAGCTTGGTACGTCCGTCGGGAAGGTGATCAGTGATCTTGAACGGACCAAATAGCTCTCTTGAGGGGTTATCCTCTACAAGGAAGATGGTGGAAGGGATGAGAATGATCGACTTCGTCTTCTCTTTATCCTCCAGCTCTGTATCACCAGGATCGGTGATCGTCGGTATTTCCTTAGGACATGCCTTTGGCTTCTCCTTCAATACTTGTTCCGGCGCCGGTAGCTCGGAACGAATTGGTGGTGCAGCTGGCTCGGATGAAGGTGGCAGCACAACTGGTCTCCAGACCATTTGAGTCTTTGTTTTCTTCCGATTCCTTCTCCGCGACCTGCCAGGTTCCTTGCTCGGTGGTGAAGAAGAGGCTTTCACTTCCTTCTTCTTTGGCGGCTTCTGAGCAGCAGATTTTGGTTTCTGCTTTGTAATCTGTTCAACACCTACAATAGCAATTGATCTAGTAACACTAGAAGAGACATCAGTAACGGAGTTGACCGGAGTCAACTCCACAGTTTCAACAGCTAGGCAATGAGATTCTTCATTCAAAGGGGTATATTTCATTCCGTTTTTAAGGTGGAACGTCATCGTGTTCTTACCAACCCTCAAAGTTAAAGAACCATTCGGAACGTTAATCTGCATTCCAGTTGTTGCCATGAAGGGTCGTCCTATGAGAATGGTAGAATCATCCTTGTTAGTATCTATGATCACATAGTCAGCTAAGAATGTAAATGGACCACATTTGGTAACAACGTCTTTTATTTCTCCTCTCGGAGTTTTTAGTGATCTATCAGCAAAGACAAGTTGTGTGCTAGTTGGTTCAAGTTCTCCTAGGCTCAATTTTTCAAATAAACTCATAGGCATAACATTGACAAACGCTCCTAGATCAACCAAACTACGTTCTATCTCAACATCATTAATAACTAGAGGAAGCGTGAAAGAACAAGGATCAGAACACTTAGCTGGATATGGCGATGACGGTTTCTTGCTACGAGCGGCAGGATATCCTTTTTTACCTCCCCACATGTCAGTCTCGATCCGTGCGTTTGGCAGTAATGCTCTTGGAAAAGGAGGCTTCACGTAGTACGGAGCAAGAGGAGGATCATACTCCTTAGGCGCTTCCTTTGGTGCTTCCTTCTTCTCTGGAGCTTCATCAGTCCTGCATAAATTAGAAGAAGCATTAGTAGATGAGTATGACGGTTCTTTAATGGATACCATTTTAGCTTGCTCCTTTCTCGGATTTCGCTCGGTTTGGCTCGGAAGTTGGCCAAATGGTAGCATGCTCGAGATGTGGTTCACTGCCTGCTCAATTCTTTGTCCGGATGTGATCTGTTCTTGGTTGAGAAGAGCTTGGGCCTTGAACTGACTGTCATGATCAGTCGAGTCTGGTGATGATCTGACTAAGCTTCTTGTCCAATTCAATGACGTTGTTTTCCCTCTGATGTTGCTGCCCTGTGTAGGTATTATTCAAATATTGATTCTGGCGATTGCCAGGAGCAGTCCCATAGTTACCCGGATTGCGGTGCGGCGGCTGGTAGACACCTGCCGGTGGATGATTCTGCTTCTGAACCTGAGCTGGACCAGCTGGTCGACTATTCTGGTTCTGGTTGGCACCGACATTGTAGGGAGGTCTATCTTGATAATTCCCCTGTTGCCTAAAATTACGGTAGCCAGCATAACCGTTCTGATTGTTGCTGAAGCCTGTTGAACGAAATTGACTTCTTCGGCAGACCAGACTTCGGTTTTACCAAAATTCTGGCATCGGCCTCCATTATACGCACAAGCTCCACACCACTCGCAATCGGCAACGTAGACAGCGGCTGCCGGCGGTTTGATGGGTGTAGAAGACTTCTTCAGATGCTTCTCTACTTCTGCCTAGATAGTAGCTTCGAGATCGAGCTTGCTTCTTGATCCTTCAGATTGTCGTTCCCAGTTCCTTGACTTGGAAGCACAGTTCACGAAATGTAGAAGAGCATCTTCAGGTGTAAGTGTAGTGCAATCCCCTTCAGCTAGGGAATTGACCCATTTGGCAAATTCTTCTCGAAGACCTCGAGCACAGATTTCAGCTAACTGCCTCTGCTCGAAACCGTGATGCGGACAGTTGTAGAGAAGTTCTTGGAATTGATTCCAAGTATCATATAAGCTTACTCCTACCTTCTGAGAGAATCTGGCGATGTTGTCCTTGATGGCTGTTGTTCTGGCAGGAGGGAAGTACTCTTCGACGAAGTCTTGAGCAAGAGTATCCCAGTCGGTATAGTATCCAGGTGGTTTGCCAGTAAGCCACCTCTTAGCTGCGCCTTTCAGAGAGAACGGGAAAGCTCTCAAGCAAAGAGTGTTCTTGTCGAGATTTCCGTTCTTGAAAGTGCTGCAGAGATCAAGGAAATCCGCCAGATGTGTGCACGGATTGTCTAGTGGCCTGCCTTCAAACTGTAGATCCCTAGAGATCATAGTCAAGAATGGAATCTTGATCTCATAGTCAGGATCTCCTTCAATGCGTGGCACGGCAATGGAGGATCGAACGCTAGTCGCGCTTGGCTTGTTGTAGTCAGCTAGACTCTTCTGTGCAACTGGTGGTGGTTGACCGCCTAGTGGTGGTGGTGGTGGTGGTAACTGATCATCCATGGTAGGAGATGGAGGAGGTGAAAGTGACTCGGTGTATGAAGCGGATGAAGATGACGGTGAAGATGAAGATGAGGAACTCTCCTTCAGTTCCTCGATCTTGATCGGAGTGACAGATGGAGGTGGATTGGTTCTGCCTCTCTTCAAAATCTGTGATTGTCTTGGTGGAGCAGAACTGCCTGGTCTCTCTACACTCTTAGCCTTGTCGTTCTTGGCGCTTTGGAGACGCGTGAGAGGGCGGTGGTGCATAAACCTGTGAACAACCTACAAATAACAAAAATAAACAAAAACCAGTGTAAAATCAAAGTGGATGGAAAGGTGAAACATGGAAAGTAGAAGAATAAGATGCCAGTTCTTCTTTCGAACAATCAAAAGAAGTCCCCGGCAACGGTGCCAATTTGATGAACCGTAATCGTAGAGCGGTATCAAATAACTACCAAGCTAGAAGCTAGGGTAGATCGTATTCCACGGGTCTTCTAATGATTGACTACTCAAATATAAAGGCAAATTACTCAGATTTAACACTTTGTGCATGGTGTGAGTTCCACGACTTCTAATTCTAAGAAATGCACGAAAATTAAAAATTAAAACAGAAAACAGATTGAGAGATTGGTTGAAAACAAAGATGACAGACAAGCTTAGACTTTGAATCCCCCTTCGCTCACCAGAGCATTGGCAATCAACAGATCAGCGGATCTCGATTCTCGTTCAATCAATTCTAAGACACCACCATAACTCCTTACCCTTAGGTTTAAGACTGGCGAACGTTCGCTCTATCCGATCTAGCTACCAAGATTAATTAGCCGCCCGGGTACAGTCGCCTCTCGTAATGACTTAACTTAACTGGTGCAATTACTAACGATTAATGAGTTACTCTTGTAGTGGATTAACCCTAATTGGTTCCTACGAAAGGCACACTCCAATGATTAGGTTAATTGTTCGATTTGATGTTTTAAAGTAAGGCGAGCGTTCGCTTCTATCCTTAGCTTAACAAGAATCTATTCTAGGTGATCAATCCAGACAAGAAACATGAACAATTAAGAACAAATCAAACATGAAAGAGAAACTAATTGAACTTTGAATCTAATTACCGCCGATCCGTGACCGCTTTAAAGCCCTGGGTCACTTGGGGTTCATCTAGTCTAAGTTCTACGAGTTTAGCTACTCATGTTCATACAAAAATAATCAAAGGCAAAGACAGAGTTCATCTTGAACAGAGGAAGAACAGAAAAGGATATGAAAAACCTAATTAAGACGACTCCGGCAGAACTTCGATCTCCGGTAATCTGCAATCCTAGGTCCGAGTCTTCGAGATGAAAGGGATGGCGTCACGATCTCTTCCTGGCTCTTCGAACTCTAAACTCTACTCCTGAACTCTTGAGAATCCTCCAAGTATTTGGTATTATGAAATATGATATGGTATGATATGTCCCCTGATTTAGGGCCGCCGGTTAAGTATTTATACTTAACCCTAATACCGCCGGATTTGCCTAGAATTTTCGCTGAAAATATGATGGAATTTTCGCCGAAAATTCCTTTGTAAATGGATTTTCGCCGGCTGTTTCTCCTGTGATTTTCGGACGCCGGGTTCTCGGTGAAAACTTGAAGTTTTTGCCGAAAACTTTCCTTTGTTGAACTCAGCGATTTGTTCTTAAGTTTTCGCCGAAAACCTAGGGTAGTTTTCGCTGAAAACTTCTTTGTAAATGGGGGCAGAATTTGGTTCGACCTGATTAACTCCTTGGATCGATTCCGGTGTGATTCCTCGAGGTTCCAACGCCTTAGACACGTCCTTGGCTACTTTATTTGACGGCAAAAACCTGTGCTAACATGAAAACACTAGAAAACCATCAAATAGACCCGAAATGGCCAAAGTAACACAAATGGCACGAGATAGAGTATTTGAGTGAATATTCGCTATTCTACCCTAAAAACCATGTCTTAAGCAAGGAAATGTCGCTTAAATGAGGCTGATAATTACGTCAAATTGAGTGTCATCAGTCAACCTTTTAATATTTCTGTCTTTTATTTTCCTGCTTTATTAGATTAGAAGTTGTGGAACTCACACCACGCACAACCTGTTTAAACCTGCGTAATTTGCCAACATATTTGAGTAGACAAGAAGAAGAGACCTCAAGTAGAATACGATCTAGTCTACCTTGGTAGGTTAGTTATTTGAAGCACGCCAAAAGCGTGTCATCAGACACCAAGACTTTGACACCACCCGGGCCAACAGTGCGGGGTCGAACCCTAGGCTCGTACAAGAAGCACCTAGGACCGAGGCTTTGTTCTAGCCAAGCCTTTCATGGCTTCCTCGGGCCTATGTATGTCACACTCTTCAAATTCAAACCTCCCCCAGCTGCCACTCAATTGGAAGCCAGTCCAATGCTCCACCATAATGCTGAAGTAGGGCCTGGACACGAGCCCCGGGCCGAGCATAGCACCAAGCCACCTGCCCAGACTGGCTGCCACGAGCCCCAAGTCCCAACTACAGCCTAGAGACCTCCTTGAGGCCTTCTTGGAGGCCCGCCAAAGACAGAGGACTGAAGGCATGGCTAGAAATCTCAAAGGCCCAGAGCTGAGCCTTGTACAGGCGCCGGGCAGCCAGCCGGATGCCACACCAGGGCGACTTGGGCCGACCCACCAAATGGCTCGTGCCTTCCTGGATTTTTCAAGGGGCAATGAATCATTGTGCTACCAGGATAAACCTCCAGCAAGTCTTGTTGGATTCGGAGAAAGAATGAAGGGTGGCTCGACTGATCCAGCACGCACACACGCTCCAAGCGTGTCCAGGAAATCCAACCGTGGCCCGAATTCTGCTCCGTACCAGGAGTACTTGATGCCACGCACTGAAGAACCGTGTTTCCAAGTCTTATTAGGAATAAGAAACACGGAGATTCATAATCCGAGTCAGAATCCGGATTTTCACACCCCATCCATATATGAGCCGGGCTAGGAATCCTAATCTGGCATGAGCACGGACACGGTGTGAGCCAGCTGCCTTGTCTGGATTAGGGTTTCTCCGGATTAGCCGATTTAGGACTCTTTATTCTTGTTTAGTTTTTTTAAGAGTTTTAGTTGAACTTCCTTTTTATTTTCCTACTATTTAGGAATATTTTATGCATTCTAGAATAGGAATTAGAGTTGGATTCATAGAGCTTGTTCTCGAATCCTTCACTATAAATAAATGCCTTCGACCTTCATTGTAAGATCAAGACTCCTTTGGTTAAAATAAAACTCAGAACATACGTTCTTTGCCCTTCAAGCTTTTGCTCGTTGTTGCATTGCTTAAAGCTGGTTTATCACCTCGGATATACACCCCTTGACATGGCACCTTTCGAACGGACACTTAGGGTTCCTAGACTTCACGTGCTAGTGGGTCCAAATACTCTCCTCCTTGGTATCATAGGTTCAACTTGTTGTTTTGATCATCAGCTTGCGGTGGTTAGGGTCACAGAGCATTGGCGGCCGTGGTTCACATCACCTTCGTACACCTGAATTAAGACGTCGGGTAGATTTTCTGAATAGGTCGAGAAGATCTGTTGCTTGTTCATCGGAATCGTGGTGTTCCTCGGGTCATCACCCGTCGACGGTTTCAAGACCTAGATTGAGAGGAGTCAGATCAAGAAGCAATAGATTTTGAACCTTATCGTTCCCTTCGCCGCTCAGAATCGTGGCCTGAACGGAGACTCTGTGGGCTACAGCTTCATCGGGATTGATACTCTTGCAGAGATCTTTACCATTGAAGAAGATCCGGAGGAGCTGCTGCACTTTGGAAATCCTCGTTGAATCACCAACCAGAACCTGTGGGTTGTGGGTTGTGGCCATTGACTATCCTCTGTAGGCGGCGGTAACGATCAGGACCTACTGCCGTTGTTGGAGAAGACTAAAGAGTAGCGGAGGGTTGTTGAGGAAGAGAAGAGAGATATTGCGGAGTTGAAACAGGGGATGGTGGAGGGAAGATGAGGTAATTAGGGTTTTTATTTATTTATTGTGTAGACAATTTTGCCCTTTGGATTTTGTTGGATTAGATCCAACCCCGGAAAGGTTGGACGCAGATCCGTTTCCCATTTTGATTTAGGCTTTCAAATGTCCCAAAGTCCGATTTGCCCATTTTGAGTAGGTCGAAGCTCGAGATAGCTAGCCGCCTACCACGATAATTTCTATGATGATAATACTTTTATTATTGTCACTATAACAACACTAAAATTACTAGGTTGTCATGACCGAACCATCCAATTTGACTGGTAAAACTAGGAACCAGCACCAAAGCCGGTCAGATCGGCCTTTAAATACATATCGGCTCCATTAGGCCCAAACACTGGCTCTACCCGATAAAACCACCAAAACTAGTCAACCCGCTTCGAGCGATTTTGATTGGTCGGGACTTCAAATGCGACGTCGTTTCGAGTTTCAACTTGGACAATTAAACAAAAAAATTCAGTTTCTAAATCAGAATCATGAAATCAGAACTCTCTGCCTCTCTCTCGACAATCGCCTCTCTTATAAAAAAAAACCTTATCTTCTCAAAATTGTCTTCTTCTCCGGTCGGCAGCCAAACCTTCGCCCTCAATTACCATCCATATAGGCATTATCTTCTCATGGAGAAGTAAATAGACAGTGATGTTTAATATAAAAGGGGAAGGAGATGAGATGAATAAAGTAACAGATAAAAAAAATGGATCTGTGCATCCGAGAAAAAAGAAGAAGACTGATTCAGTGATTTGTTGATCTGAGAAAGAAAGGAAAGATAGTACTGGAATTGGGAAGAGAGAGAAAGAGGAACGATAGCGGTGTGAATATGAGTTTCAGGTGTAGGATTGATTTATACTTTATTTATATCACAATAAATTTTACATTTTAGTACCTAGGTTATAGATAAATGACTAAAAATATGTATAAGATAAGTTTTATTGCATTTTAATGAGAAAAATGATTAATTATACATAATTTTTAAAATGATAGGTTACTGGTTCTATGTACCGATGCTTATGGTTCTTTAGTTTTGGGGCATAAAACTAAATGTAAACAATAACATCTATATTTTTTTGGATTTTTTTCGGATATATGTAATATTTTATAGTTATTCAAATTGTATTTTTGAGATATTAAATTATTTTTTATTTGAATGATATATCATGTATTTTAGTTTTGTAGTTTTGAATATGAAGTTTTTAAAATTATATAATTTCTTAGCAATATTTTCCTTCAAAATTATTAATTTTAAGAAGTATATAATTTTTAATCAATATTATTAATTTATTTAAATTTTAATAATTTTTCATCAAATATTAATTTTTTAGATGTATATAATTTTGCATCATTATTAATAATTTATTTACACATTTATAATTTTCCATCATTATTCGTCAGTAAAAATGGACCATGTTAGTAAAAAATGGACTGCGTTAGTAAAAAGCAGACTATGTTAGTTAAAAAGGGAATATGTTAGTGAAAAATGGACTGCGTTAGTAAAAAACGGACTGCGTTAGTAAAAAACGGTCTGCGTTAGTAAAAAAGGAACTGCGTTAGTAAATATGGACTGCAAGGGCATAATTATCCATTTATGTTAAAATACGTACTGCGTACAGTAAAACACGAACTACAAATAGCAGCACCATTTCTATATAAGCAAGGTGTGTGACCCCTTTGTACTCACTTTTGGCAATATATTCAATTCCATTCATCTAATATGATATCAGATGTTAATGACACGCCTTTCGGCGTCGTTTTAGTCTTCTAAACCTCTGCCTTCTTTTCTCTCAGCGTATCTCATACGCTTTCGTTCTTTTCTTCCAGAGCTTTCTATGTGTTTCCCCCCCCTCTTTCTTTTTCTTCTTTAATCGACTATGTGGATTTTGCCATGGGCAGACCTTGTTCTTCGTCCATTCAGCCTCCGACGGTTCTAGTGGTGGATGCGGATCATCCATACTTCATCAATTCCGGCGACATTCTGGTTATTCTGCTCGTTTCGACGATCTTGTCCGGCGCTGCAGATAACTTCTCTTGGGCTAGATCTATTCGTCGGGCATTGATGACAAAGAACAAAGCCGGCTTTATCGACGGTTCAGAGGTTCCACCAGAGTCTCGGGATCCCCTTTTTCTGGCTTGGCAGCGTGCGAACGACCTGGTTCTTGGATGGCTCAATAGAGCGGTTTTGCCAGATATTGCCCAGAGCGTGTTGTGGCTTGACTTTGCCAGGGACGTCTGGCTTGATCTTGAGAAGCAGTTTCGTCGATCGAGTCAAGTCCGCATCAACGACTTACATGTTCAAATCTCGTCCTTCCGTCAAGGCCCTCTCTCTGTCTCATCATATTACACAAAGTTCAACATCTACTGGGATGAGTACACCATGTGTCGGCCGGTTCTGTCTTGTTCTTGCACCCCCATATGTTCGTGTGACGCCTTGATTCGAGTTCGAGATTACTTTCGCACTGAGCAAATTATCAGATTTCTTCGGGGCTTAAATCCAAGTTTTGGATCTGTTCAATCGCAGATTCTTCACTCCGATCCTTTGCATACGATCAACAACGTTTTTGCCATGGTGACTCCGGAGGAACAAGAACTTGGTGGTCTCGCCGATGCTCCTTGAGATGTCGGTGCTACGATTCTTGGCTCGGCACACGTTCTTGTCACGGGCGCTCCTTTGGCGGTTAGTGGTGCTTCTCAGAATTTCAAGAGGGGCACGAATGCCCTGTGTGCACATACTGTGGCTTGATTGGGCATACGATCGAAAAGTGATATCGCAAGATCAGGTATCCTCCAGGGTATTGTAACAAGGGGAAAGCAGTGGCTATCAATGCGGTTAGTGCTTCAACCGAGGTTCCTACAGGCAGCAATGATGGCGCGACTCCTGATGGTGATTCTGATGGTATTACTATTTCCCAGCAGTAGTATCAGGCATTGTATTCTCTCTTTCAAGGCCATGGCTCGGTCTCTAGGACATTAGGTCCGATTCTTGGAAGCGACGTCAACTGTGTGACCAAGCATCAAGATGTCAGTTCGGATGTGCCCACGTCGGATGCTCAGTACGGGACTTACTCTGTGCCAACCTTAGGAGGGCATAAATATTTTTTGATTATTGTAGATGAACATTCTCGCTTTACTTGGGTTCGTTTAATGGTTTTCAAATTTGAAACTCGATCACTCTTAGTTGACTTTTGTACACTGGTTCAAGTTCCGTATAATAATCAGATTTAGGTTTTACGTTCTGATAATGGCTTGGAATTTTCAATGCCTCAGTTTTTTTATTCCAAAGGGATAATTCATCAAACCTCTTATGTTTATACGTCTCAACAAAATGGTCGAGTAAAACGCAAGCATCAATATTTTATTGCGGTACTCGGCCATTATGTTTCAATGTTCTCTACCAACTATGTTTTGGGGATATGTTATTCAACACTCTGTTCATCTTATCAATCACTTGCCCTCTCATGTTTCAAAGAATAAGGCGCCTTCTAAGTTACTCCATGATCAGCAAGTGACTTATGCACACTTGAGGGTATTTGGATGTCTTACCTATGTTTCTACTATTTCTCATGGTAGGCTTAAACTCAATCCACGGGTTGAAACGTGTGTTTTTCTTGATTTTCCACCGAACACTAAGAGTTATTGTCTTTATAATTTGGTCAGTAACCAGATTATGATCTCCCGTGATGTCTCATTCCACGAGTCAATTTTTTCATATTCTTGTCCCAAAAATTTTATGATTAATCCTGGTGACTATGATCGGTTACATGTCTTCTTTGAGTCTACTGATTCTCTACCTCATATGGATGGTTTCAATAACAATGCTAATATACATGTCCCGGTTTCTGCCCCTGATTTGGGTCCCAAGCCTTTAAATCAATTTCTGATTTGGGCCATTCCAAGCCCATCAACTCTTCTACGAGTCCTATTTTGGAATATGTCGGCATAAGAAAGTGGCCGGCCCACCTTGCCAACTATTATTGTAATTCTGTCGCATACGATGTCTGATATCCTATTCAAAATTCAATATCTCTTTCTCGTTTGTCAAATGAATACAGGAACTCCATCTTAGCGGTCTCTATTGAGAGTGAACTGGTTCATTATAAGGACGTCGTTACCAATTCAAAGTGGGTTGAGGTAATGAATTCCAAACTTAATTCTTTACACAACATCAATACTTGGTCGTTAGTTTTCCTTCCTCCATCCAAACGGCCAATAGGTTGCAAATGGGTGTATAAAATAAAATACAAGGCCGATGGATCTGTTGAGAGGTACAAAGCTTGCCTTGTAGCAAGGGGTTATACCCAAACCACGAGAATTGATTATGTGGACACTTTTGCACCCGTTGCTAAGTTAACCACGGTTCGAGCTTTGCTCGCTTATCCGTTACCAATTCAAAGTGGGAGGCAATGAATTCCGAATTAAATTCTTTACACAACACCAATACTTGGTCGTTAGTTTCCCTTCCTCCATCTAAACGGCAAATAGATTGAAAATGGGTGTATAAAATAAAATACAAGGTCGATGGATCTGTTGAGAGGTACAAAGCTCGCCTTGTAGCAAAAGGTTATACCCAAACCGCGGGAATTGATTACGTGGACACTTTTGCACTCGTTGCTAAGTTAACCACGACTCGCCTTAGCTTTCATTAAGGGATGGTTTTTACATCAACTCGATGTCAACACCGCTTTTCTCCATGGCGATTTATACGAAGAAGTTTATATGAAACCCCCTTTTGGGTTGGATTTGCCTTCCCCTAAATTTGGTTTGCAAATTGAACAAATCCTTGTATGGTCTTAAACAAGCTAGTCGACAATGGAACTTCAAACTTACCGATTTTCTTCAAGCTCATGGTTTTGTTCAATCAGAAGCCGACTATTCTTTGTTTTACCAATCGTTGTGATACTCTTTTTCTTGTCGTCTTGGTTTATGTCAATTACATCATCATGACTGGCAATGATCATGAGGGTATTCAAACACTCAAAGGTAAACTTTATGATCGCTTTACCATCAAAGACATTGGTGAGGTGAAGTTTTTCTTAGGGCTTGAGATTGCCTGTTCTTCAAACGGAATCACCCTGTTTCAACGTAAGTATGCAGTAGAGATCCTTTTTTATTCCAGTTTATTAGCTTGTAAACCAGCCTCGTGTCCCGCCGATGCTACCCACCGATTGTCTATTTCCTCAGGGACTCCTTCGTCGGATCCTATGGCTTATCGTTGTCTTGTTGGTTGGTTGGTGTACTTATGTACAACCCGTCCCGATATCGCTTTCACCGTCAACTACTTGAGTCAGTTCGTAAGTAGAATGACATATTTGCACCTTAACGCCGCTATGCGCGTCATCCTTTATTTAAAAACGGATCCTGATTATGGCTTGTTTTTCCCACACACATTAGATTTACAATTCCACACTTTCTTTGATAGTGACTGGGCGGGTTGTCCCGATTCACGTCGTTCCAGTATGGGGTTTTGTGTTTATCTTGGGGATTCCCTCATTTCTTGGAAGTCTAAAAAGCAGGCTATGATCTCTCATTCTTCCTCAGAAGCCGAGTATAGGGCTTTAGTTGCCACTGCATGTGAACTTCAATGGCTAAAGTGCCTTTTTCATGATCTTCTTTTCGATTTACCCAGTCTCATTTCTATCTACTGTGACAGCACCTCAGCAATTCGTATGGCAGGAACTAGATTGATTGTCTTCTCGTTTGCGACCTCATGACTTCTGGCTTCATTCGCGTGATTCAAGTCCCGACAACTCATCAACTAGCAGATGTCATGACGAAGCCATTAGGAGCATCAGTCTTTTTGCCTTTGGTGTCCAAGCTCGGTTTGTTGAATGTTCACCGTCCATAGTGGCGGAGCCAAAAAATTTGCCAAGTGGGGGCTCTTTAGGAAATCAAATCGGAAAATTATATATGTATAAATAATATTGTTCTTTTTTAATCAAATAATATTTTTATAATATTATATTACAAATTATTATCATAAAGTTAGAGTCTAACACAACTTATTTTTTTAAAGAAGGAGGTTTGCCAGCTCATGTTCAGGAGACAACTATCGTGCTCATCCCGAAGTGTGACCAACCCGAAACCATGAAGGATTGGAGACCAATCTCCCTGTGCAATGTGTTGTATTAGGTGGTGGCAAAAGTGTTGGAAAATAGACTTTGAAAGGTTATACCTGACATGGTCTCGAAAGAACGATCGGCCTTTATGCAAATATCACCTACTATTCCCATATATTCGGAAATCTCTTCAATTATTGACCAAACAATCCATAAATGAAATTCACCATTTACAATGATTTCATTTTATTTTCATCCGAACAATATATTTCTACAACAAACCGATTTAAATTACTATCCAATTTCAAATATAGAGATTTAACCAAATTTATTTATTTAAAAAAATGAAATTCAAACAATTCACTCACAAAATTTATTAATAAGGACTAATAACTAGTTATGCAATATAATAATTGTTTAATTAGGTTCAAAAGTAAATCTCAAATATAATTTAAAAAGAAATTTTTTAGTATTCAAACGCATGACATTCTTCCTACACTAGCTATCCAAATAAAACATGTTTATCTTAGATTGGTTTTTTTGATGAAAGTATCTTTGATTGGTTGCTCTTTCAATTAGTTGCACAGTTGATTGTCTTTCTATTTTTCCTGTTATCATTTGTCTCCATTGTAAACATATACACTTAAAAAAATTTCCCTGAATTGAGGGGCTGTGAGAGTAGAAGGTAGTGTATAAGGGTAGTTTTGTAATTGTTTGGGTTAGAGATTTGGGAGGAGGTGATTTCAAATACCTATAGGTCTATCATTTGAAAAATAGATTGTTTGGTTGAGTGATTCGAAAGATTATTGAGATACGAAATTCAGAAAATTAAAAGATAAAAGTTACATTCATATTACAAATGACCAAAATATCCTTCATTAAAATTATGAACATGTGAATTAGTTGAGGGCAACTAGTAAATATGTCTCAAATCTCTCTCAAACTCCCCAAATCTCTACTATTTTGTGGTGATTTTAAAATCACTCTCAAATCTCTATGGCCCCACCTAAGAGATTTAAAATCTCTCCCAATCTCCCTACAATTTTGTAGCCCAAACAAGTGATTTTATTGAAATCTCTAGGGAATGGATTTTGGCCCCAAATCACCCAAAATCCCCACCCCAAATCTCTAATACAAACAACCCCTAAGTCTTTACACTTTCTATATAAGAAAGGTTTCTATATAAGAAAGTTGTGTGACCCCTTTGTACTCACTTTTGACTAGGGGTGCTGACGAGCCGAGCCGAGCCGAGCTTTGCCCAGCTCGAGCTCGGCTCGTGAGGTTTGAATGCTGGCTCGAGCTCGGCTCGAGCTCGTGTCGAGCTTTCACATTCGAGCTCGAGCTCGGCTCGACCAAAATTTTCTTGGCTCGAGCTCGGCTCGGCTCGGTTCGAAGATAGCTCGATAACGAGCCTACACGAGCTCGATCTCGAATCGAGCTCGATTGCAAGCTTTCGAGCTCTACTCGAGCTTGAGCTCGTTTAGGCTCGTTAACAAGCCTGAACGAGCCCGAGCTCGATTAGAGCTCGTTTACAAGTTTTCGAGCTCGGATCGGGGGTAGCGATTAGAAAACTAACCAGTTAAATCGCAACGGCGAGTAGAGTGAAATCTCTATTGCTGTAAACGACGGCGGCAAATATGATGAGAAGAAGTTTGAGTCGCTTCGTCCGCCGGTCTCACTTCGTCCTCAGAGTGTCGATTGTCGAAGAAGGAGTCGCTTCGTCCCACGGTCTAGAAAGAGGCGGCCGCCGCCGACTGGTGGAGTCTCTTCGTCCACCGGCCGATGAGAAGAAGGTGGAGTCGCCGACTCGCCGGTCTCTCTTCGTCCTCAGAAGGTCAATGTCGAATGGAAATTAGGTTTTCCCTATTGGGGATATTGAAATTGGGAAATTGGGGGTTAATGTCATCTACGCATGTTTTAGTTCTAGTTTTTTAAAAAAAAATTGTTATTTAATTGGATGGGAAATTGGTTATTTAAGAGATAGATTTACACCCCGTTTGGTATCCGAGATTCATAAAACCATGTATTTCAACGTACCATGGATGGAAAATTGTTTGTTTAAGAGATTTAAACCCGTTTGGTATCCGAGATTCTTAGGGAAGACCAGAAGAATCACCCCATACCAAACGCCCTGTTAGAGTATTTGTTATTTTCTATTATAATGGGAATTGTTAGACTCGTGAAATGAATAAATTCAGACTATGAAACTACGAATGGCTAATTAAGACAATTATAGTTTGTTAGATGGTACATGCTGCTACTCGGATAACCGTAGTAATTCTTCTAGAGCTAATACTCAGAATCGAACTGGAATAGTAGTTTGATCTTAGAGAGAGAGAAAAAATGTACAAAAAAGTTCCCTAAACCCTTAACCCTAAACCCTAAACAATAAACCCTAAACCCTAAATACTCAATCCTAAACCTTAAATCCTAAATCATAAACACAAAACAGTAAACCCTAAACCCTAACCCCTCAATCCTAAACCCTAAACCCTAAACCCTAAAAAATTGGTCATATGATAAACGTTTTGACCGTAAACTAAAGTATAATTCACTAAAGCATACTAATACTAAAACTATAAATTATAAATGTTTTGTGTTCTTTGTTCTTACTTCTTAGTATTACCGAACACTGAAAGAGCAGTGGTAATTAAATAAAAATAATTATATATTCTAAAATTTAAACCTACAAATACTCAATTATGTAAATCTTGCAAACTCTTTATTAAGTTAGCATATATTAATTTTACTTTATTCAATTTCATCTCTTATAAAGTATAATTCACTAAAGCATACTATGATAAACAATGATATATTATGAACTTATAAAGTATAATTCACTAAATCATACTATAATAAACAATGTTATATTACGAACTTACTCATTTTTCTGAATTATTACTTATCATTAATTTGTAGGCATACTCAAAAATCAAAATGAATATAATTGTTTACAAGATCTAGAATTTTTAAAAATAATTGAGCCAAAATCGAATTATTTCATGAGCCAAAATCGAGCCATTTCACGAGCTAATCGAGTCAGCTCGCGAACTCTGCAATCGAGCTAGCTCGCAAGCTCCAAAATTGAGCTAGCTCGCGAGCTACTTGATCGAGCCAGCTCACGAGTCGTGTAACGAGCTCAAACGAGCCAGCTCGCGAGCTGGATTGTTCGAGCCAACGAACCGAGCTGGCTCGCGAGCCAGCCGAGCCGAGCAGGCATGAGCTCGAGCTCGGCTCGTTAATAAACGAGCCGGCTCGCGAGCTGGCTCGTTTCGTTTCGACCCGAGTCACGGGCGAGCTTTTTCCGAGCCGAACGCCGAGCCGAACACGAGCAGCTTGGTTCGTCAACAGCCCTACTTTTGACAATATATTCAATTCCATTCATCTAATATGATACCTAAATTGATATCTAAAATTTATAAAATTTATATCTAATATTGTTATGGTGAAAAAAGAAAAAAAATAGTGTCACCATAATGGATAAAATGCGACCCGTAGCCTTATAGTGTTCATTGAATGCACGTTATGCCACTATACTTAACATTCTACATCAAGTGTCATTATAGTTCTTTTTAGCTGCATTTACCGGTTATTGCATGTTTCCTTGTATCAAACAGGTTACCAGTTGCTAACATGTCTGCCACGTAGGCTACAACAAACCAAAAAATTAAATAAAATTTTCAGACTAATTAATATTAAAAGCTTAATTAATAATAAAAATTAGTTAATTTTCTCATTTTCTTTTCGTTTTGTCCATCTCCTCACCTCCAACACGACTAAACCATTCTCTAAAAACTGAAAATAGGGGAAGATAAAAGTGAACAAGAGATAGGAAATGTTCTGGCCATTAGTGACTTCAACAATGAGGAAGTTCGATTGGACAGTAAGTTTTATGATAAGAGAGAGAAGAGAGATAGTGTGTTCCAAATCTTCCATTATCGTTAGTGTCGAGAAGGTCGTCGCCTGCATTCAAGGATTGATATTTTCGGGTCATTATTGTAAGAATGTGACAAAAAAATAACGATAGATCTATTCAATTCCTCTTCTTCATTTAACTCTTTCCCTAACCCCTACTTTTATCCCCTCACCCCTTTCTTTGTTCAATCCTTCTACTTCTCTACCCTATTAACTTTACCGACAAAATTCTATATTTTCACTGTCTTTAATAACTCATTGCCCCTAACTCCATCTACCAAATAAATCTTATGTCCGCAGTAGTCACCATTCTTACATTCTAATTCCCTCTTCTAACATTTCAATTGTTAGGGTTCATCATTTTCTAAAACTAAAATCGAATCCAACTATCTTAATTAAATGACTCTTTCATGAGAAATGAAAAAAAAAAAAGAGGATTGAGAATCTGATGACGCTTGATGATTTGCCAAGAAAGGGAGGAGGTATCTAAGAGAGGTTTCATAATAAAATTAATTAATCAATTTTTAAAATAAAATAAAATATTATTTTACTATTAATTTTTTATTTATTATGCATATGGCTTACGTGGCAACCATGTCAACAAATTGTAACCTATTGGATATAAGGAAACCTAGAAAAATTGATAAATACAGCTAAAAAGATTTATAATGACACATGATTAAAAAAATTAAATATAATGTGGCATAACGTGCATTTAGGGGTTGTTTTGTACAGGGGATTGAGAATAAGGGGAAATATGAAAATAGGAGAATGGTGGAAAAGTGTTTGTTAAAAGTTGGAGGATGTTACATTACATTTTTTGGTATGTATATTGGGTAAAGAAAATAGTAGGGAAAGACAGTGGGACCCATTATTCTATTTGGGGGAGTCAGAATTTCTGATAAAAGTAGAAATTGTCAGAATGCACATTCTGAAGACAATCAAAAGCTCTGGGTATCTGAAATACAAAACCCCTGCTCTATTAGACAGTAAACAAACTGATCAGCCCAGTTGGACCGGAGGATCAATACTGTGGTTCTTTGGAGGTCTGAGCAGCGGATCCGTCCTCGGGGTGCCTCGTCGGGTGGTACCTTGCAGGACGGACGTGCAAGGCGGTTAGTATATATGATATGGTATGTAAGTAATGTGGGGAGAATGGGTTACAGAGAAGTACCGGGCGAGAGCCCTTTGGTGAGAGCGGAACCGATAGCCCTTAGCGTACAGCGTGGAAGCTTGTAGTATCAGGCGTATGGTCCCGGGTATGTTGTGTTGTCCTCTTCTGAATGGGGGACCCCGCTACTTATAGGTCCAATGGGTGTAGCGAGATCCACATGTCATATCCTGAGTTGGCCGCGGCAAGTCACACTCAACAGTGATGGGCGGTGGCCGCTTTCCTGTCCTGTCGATGTGACAGGTGATCTTCGACTTAGGGCGGTCCGTTATCTACCCCCGAGTGAAGGACCGCCTTGGCCATGAGGGCGGAATGGACTCGGGCCCATCAATTTCCGCCTAGTATGGTCTCGGGGGCACGAGGGTGTCGAGCCGATACTATGGAACTGTTCGAGCGGCCTTGAGGGCGGACTCGACTTCAGGCCTATCAATTGCCCCTAGTATGGTCTCGAGGGCGTAAGGGCTCGGGGTGATACTATGGAACTGTTTGAACGGCCATGAGGACGGTGTAGCGAGATCCACGTCGGCGTTTGAGCAGTTATCGGCGATGTTGCTATCGTCGCCATCGCCGATGACCAAAATGGGCAGGGCTCTTCTTTTGAGGCGAATTTGCACGCGTTTCATCCCTTTTGCAGGCTAGTAACCTATTCGCCCACTGCCTGGGGGACACGTGGCCCATTTATACTTGGCGACGTTTCGCTTACCCACGTCACTAGTATAAATAGGGGTCCTCCCCTCCATCTGCTGGC
The DNA here is from genome assembly GCA_034768395.1 of Linum lewisii. Classification (NCBI taxonomy): domain Eukaryota; kingdom Viridiplantae; phylum Streptophyta; class Magnoliopsida; order Malpighiales; family Linaceae; genus Linum; species Linum lewisii. The sequence continues at coordinate 34,338,471 of CM068302.1, read as the reverse complement.
ACCTCATCTTTCTGGCAAATTCCTTGAGAGCTTCTGCCTTTTCTCGTACTCATCTTCTTTGAGTTCATACGCCCTTTCCTTCTTAGTTTACCTTTGTTTCTATCCGCCTCTCCCTAAAACACGATACCGAGGATGCCTTCTGATGCTGAGTCGTCTTCGTCCGCCGAAGCAAGTAGGTGTTCTTGAAACTTTCTTGCATTCAATTTTTTATTCCGCCCACTATTCTTTTGCCTTGCTTGCCCCGTCCTCTCTATTTCCTTTTCTTTGTTAGGGTGAGATGTCTTCTAGTGGGTCGTCGTCGTCTTTAGATTATGACCATTTAGAGAGAGTGTTGAGGGGTACGCGGGGACGCAGGCATCCAACTGCCCGCCCCTCTCCAGACACGAGAGCAAAAACTGTTCTTGTGTCTGTCCGCCCTCTAGTGTTCATTCCTCCTCCCCTTCTGATTTGTTCTCCTTATCCTTCTGTTGTAGGAGGCTATGATGAAGGGAGGAGAGGACCAGAGGCGGATGTGTCGGATGTGACATCGTCGTCATCATCGTCTTCGCTGCCGAATCTGCCCTTAACCCCTGAGCCGTCCATGGGAGAAGAGTTTGATGATGATGAAGGATCGGATGCAGCGAATCCTAAACAGAAAAGGCAAATGCCTTATCTGGAGGATAGCGATCTGGTCTTCAACCCATACGCGGATTATGACGCCGAGTATGTTTTCGCTGCGGATGCTGAACCGCTGCCTGGTCCCTCGGCGGAGCAACTCCGAGCGCAAGCAGAGGCTCGATTCAACGGAGTATCCAAGAAGGCGGATGCACCGCCGAACAATGGTCGGCGGTTTACATCGTGGCAGGTCATCTTTACCAAGGAGGCCTGGAGTTTTGATCTGCAAGTCGAACCCGTAGAGAAGTACTAGTACAAGGTTATGTCCTGGGAGCAGATGTGGGGGGGCGCACCTGCTGACAGCCGGGAAGTGTTGGGTCATGGGTACTTTCCCTATGTAAAGACAAACACTCTGGTGAGGCTGCTGAATGAGTGTGACATGCCTCAGCGTTTTTCATATGCTGCCCCCGCTAGGCTGTGCTCAATCGGCAACTGTCCTCCGGGTTGGGTAGGCGTGTGGGTCGAGGCGCTCAGGTACGGCCTGCGCTTCCCTTTAGATCCTTGGGAGGTGGATGTGCTGGATCTATTGGGAGCGTCCTTGGGAGCGCTCCAACCCCACGCTTGGGCGGTTATGACCGCTTTTAAGGTCGCTTGCGTGAAGAGGCACGTTGCGCCGAGTGCCTGAATATTCCGCCATCTCCATATCGCCAAGATTGGCCAGAACGGCATTACTTTCTCCAAAAGGAGGGCGTACTCGGGGAGTGGAGTATATGGCACCATCAAAGCCGACTCTGTGTGGTGGCACAATTTCTTTTTTGTGAAAACTGATGCTCCGGAGGACACATTCTGGGCTGGGCGTCTTCGACCCACATGGTCATATGAAGCCATCAAGGAATTCAACAAGGCCAGCCGTCTTGAGGAGAATGATGCCGCCATTGTAGACTGGGTGAATACCTGGAACTATAACCTGAAGAAGCGAGGACGGAATGCTCTAAAAGCGTGACTGGGCGGTGGCGGTGGCGGTGGCGGTGAGCTGATAGTGACTTAGGATAATGATCCATTATGTGCGCCTTTACGGTTAAGCCTGTATCTTGTCATATGTTATCTAACATGTCCGCTCTGTCTTCTTTGTTATCTTTATGCAGAGAGCGCTATCTTTGCGGCGCTGCTAAATGCCAAGAAGCGGGGCGCATCCACGGATACTCAGCCCCAGCTTGAGGGGTCCGGAGTTGACCCATCCCAGAAGGTGAAGGACGTGCGGCAGGCACGGAAAGATCAGGCGGATAAAGAACGCCTTGAGAAAAAACAGCCTGACCCTACCGGCAGTCCTCCACCCCAAAATCTTGAGCGTCCAAAGCGTCGCAAGGTGACCATGAAGAAGGACTCTAGGAAGAGAAAACGGGCCGAGGGTTCTTCCAAGCTCCAGGCGTCTGCTTGAGAATACTGCACTGCCCGTCTCCCGGCGATGCAGCTAACCCTGAGTGGGAACGAGATTCTCACGCGGGCCTCCCTCCAGTTGGCGGTCGACTGGGATATCAACCACCCTCGATCTGAGGATGGAGTTCGCCGTTTGGCGATGGAGCAAATGGCGATTGGGGCCAGGGTAAGATCTTCATCGAACTGCTCCTTTGGTTTACCTCGCCAAACTATAACGTGTGTAAATGTCACCTACAGCTGCTAGGAACCGCCGGCGCGTTGCTGTCCGCCGATAAGGCGCATAGGGCGGAGCAGCCTCAGGGCGCGGAAGCAGAGTCTCAGTTGCGGGAAGCCCGGGCCGCCGCCCAACAATGGAAAGCCAAATACTCCAAGGCTAAAAAGGAGATGGACGAAGAGGCGGCTCGGCTTCTGGTAACTACTTCTTATGAATTGGACTTGCTCCACCTTGCGCACGCTAACCAGGCCACTGAACACATGTTGGACTTGCAGGCTGATCAAGAGAAACGTCGGAAATCGGAGACCGCCCTGACCCAGGCCAAAGCTGACAAGGAGGAGTTGAAAGAGAAGGTGACTCTCCTGGAAATGGCCAAGGCGGGCATGGCCAAAGACTTGGAGGGCAAAACCAAAGATCTTGAAAGCCGCGACGCAACCCTGAAGGAGACGGAGGGTACCCTTCAGGCCTTGAAGGCGGACATCGAAAAGAGAGTGGCGGCGAAGACTGCCGAAGAGCTGGGGGAACGGGTGCAGGGTGCCATTGATAGCGCTCTCACAGCCATCCGTCACGAGCTTCAACGGAGTCTTACTGACGGCGCCTAGGACCAGGAGCTCATGTTCCGCTCTGCCTCTCGGCTACTGATGGCGCAAGAATTCAAAGAAGAATCCGCGGATTCTCAGGTGATTCCTGCCGACCGGCGGAAAGAGCTTCTTACCGAGGCCTATTCTGAAGTGAACCAGCGCCACAAGGAGCTGAAGAAGAAAGCGAAGGCGGGGAAATCCCAAGTGGGCTCGTCCAGCGGGAAACAATAAACTGCTCTCTGTTTTTTTTTTGGAACCCTTCTAATGTGAAACCACCATGTTTCTTCCGCCCTCTTACTTTCCTACGTCCGAGTTCTATTTCTTGTTTGAAAGAAACCAACAGATTTTGTTGAGTTGATATCCGCCCTGAAAAATCCGGACTTAGGAAGATGTTGGGCTCCGCCGTGGGGGGGCCCGAATAGTGATGAGTTGGTTTCCACCTTGGGGAATCCGAACTTAACGACTGAGTTGGGTTCCGCCTTGGGGAGCCCGAATGATAAGTTGGTTTCCGCCTTGGGGAATCCAAACTTGACTGTATGTTGGGCCCCGCCTTGGGGGACCCGAACTTGGCACAGGGGTTAAGTTCCTCCTAGGGGAATTTAAACCCGGCCATCCTTTTATTTTTATTCGTCTGTTGATATATAATATCGATATATATATATATATATATATATATGGGTCACTTCGGTACCCTGTGGTATTGGTACCCTATCACACTAAAATACTGCCATATTGGTGTTTTAACTTTGGAGTTTGAGGGATTTGGTATAGTATTGAGGGGTTAGGATACAATGTTAGGAGTTTCGAGTTTATTTTTTGGGTTTATGATCTTTTAATTTGGACTTATTGTCAAATGATAGAGTTTGGAATACGATTTAGAGTTTTGAGTCTATAATGTAGTGTTTGAGGGTTAAGATTTAGTGTTTAGGGAGTTAGCATTATTAAGTAGCGCTCAGGGTTTATTGCAATAGGTTTAAGACTCATTATTTGAGTTTTAAAGTATAGAAATGTGAAGTTTTATGCTAGCTAGGGTACCGATACCCACAGGCACCAAAGTGTGCACCATATATATATATATATATATATATATATATATATGAGTGAACTTGGCTGCCCTTCCTTACATATACGCCCTTAGTAAGTCGTTTTCAAAAAAGACAAACCCAAAAGAAAAGCAAGGGCGGGAAATGGCGGATTAGGCTAAGCCTCTTCTTCGTTGGCGTTGTACTTCCTCAAGTGCATGGCGTTCCAAGTCTTGTGTATGGGCTCGCCAGAAGGGTGTTCGAGTTTAAAGGTGCTTGGGCCAATCACTTCTCGGACCCTGTATGGCCCTTCCCAATTGGCATTTAGCTTGCCTTGTTGGGGGATTGGCCGAAAAACCTTTCGAACCACCTAGTCACCTTCCTCCAGTTGATGAGGCCGGAGATGGGCGTTGTACCGTCTAGCCAGCTGTTCATTTTCAGCTACAAGGCGGATAGCTGTGTCCTCCCTTCATTCTTCGATCATGTCCAGATTATGATGCAGGGCAGAATTATTGCCGTCGTGACTGAAATGTTGAATCCTTAGGCTAGGCAGATTTACCTCTACGGGTAGGACTGCTTCAGTTCCATACACCAAAGTGTAGGGGGTTTCATCTGTAGCCGTTTTGTATGACGTCCTATGCGCCCAGAGAATGTTGGGCAACTCGTCGACCCATTTTCCCTTCGCCGCATTGACCCTTTTCTTCAATCCTTGCAAGATGAGTTTGTTGATGGCTTCCGCCTACCCGTTCGCCTGAGGATACGCTACGGACGCCAAGTGAACCATTATCTTGAATTCTTCACAAAAGTCAAGGAACGCCGTGCAATCAAACTGGGTGCCATGATCGCAGATGAATCCCAGAGGAAGGCTGAAGTGAGTAATGATGTTTTTCACCACAAACTTCTGCACCTGGTACGCCGTGATAGGGGCGAGAGCTTCGGCCTCGACCCACTTGGTGAAATAATCCACCGCTACAATGATGTACTTTCTCTTGCCCACCGCCTCCGGGAACGTCCCCAATAAATCCATCCCCCAGAAGGTGAACGGCCATATGGTGAAACTATCGGCTGGAGGGTGGTGGAGGGCAGGTGATGCGTGTTAGCGAACAGTTCTTCAGAGTTTCGGCGGATCGTGGGCCAATAGTAACCTTGTAATAGAACATTCTTTTCGAGGCTTTTGGTGCCTATATGCATCCCACACATGCCTTGGTGGATTTCTCTTAAGGTGAAAGACGCCTCTTCATCACTTAGGCACCGCAAGTATGGGCCTACCGAGGATTTGCGATACATTTCTCCATCCAGCAAAATGCACCTCGCCGCGCGCCTGCGAACCTTGGTGGCCAGTGCTCTGTCCGCCGGGAGTGCGTCTGTTTCAATGAAGGTCCGTATAGGCGTGCGCCAGTCCATGAGTGGCTCGGTGGGTGGGGTTACTCTTGTCTGGTCATCAACAACCATGCACTCCACTTCTTCTCTTTCTTTTTCCACTGTGATCATCATATCATCCTCGAAGCTGAGAGCGGTTGCGAGCTTGGAGAGGGCGTCGGCGTGGGCGTTGTCTTCTCTTGCTACCTGATGGATCTCCGTTGTTTCAAAACTTTTAAGGGCGATCTTGGCTTGATCATTGTAGGGGACCAGAGTTTCTTCCCGGACCTCATACACCCCGCTGAGTTGATTGACCACAATGGCGGAATCAGAGAAAATCTTGAGGTGTGATACTCCCATGGCTTTGGCCATTCTAAGCCCCGCAATCAGCGCCCCGTATTTCGCCGCATTGTTAGTTTGTGGCTTGTTGAAGCGGAGGGCGGTTTCGTGCAAGACACCTTGGGGGTTTTTAGCACTATGCCCGCTCCTGCCCCGTTCTTGCTCGACGCCCCATCTACGTAGAGCTCCCAATAATCATCCGGGCGTCCTTCCACCCGAACGCATCCTTCGACCATGAAATCCGCCAGAGTCTGCACTTTGATGGCTGTTCGTGGCTGGAAGTGTACGTCGTACTCGCTGAGCTCTACTGCCCACTTGGACATGCGCCCTGCCACTCCCATGGACCTGAGAGCTGCTTTGAGTGGCTAGTTTGTCACAACGTGAATTGTGTGAGCGTGGAAGTACGGGCACAGCTTCCTGGAAGCGATGATCACTGCGTAGGCTGACTTCTCCAATGGAGAATACCTGGTTTCAGCGTCTACTAATGATTTGCTTGTGTAGAAAACCGAGCGTTCTTCCTTGTCTGTTCGCTTCACGAGAACTGAGCTGACGGCTGTAGCCGCTATGGCGACGTACAGGTATGGCTCATCTCTTGGAAGCGGGGCTGCTAGTATTGGCGGAGTTGTGAGAAATGACTTGAGCTCCTCAAAAGCCTTAGAACATTCTTCCGTCTATGAGAATTTGGCTGCCATCTTCAGAGTGGCAAAGAAAGGCGCATGCCTCTCGGCAGACTTTGGGATGAACCTGTTCATTACCGCTAGCCGCCCTGTCAATGTTTTGACATCCCTGGCGGTTTTGGGAGGTGGTGTCTGTATGATAGCTTCTATCTTTTTGGGGTTCGCCTCAATCCCCCGCCTAGTGATTATGAATCCCAAGAACTTTCATGAAGAGGCACCGAAAACGCACTTCTTCAGATTCAAACGAAGCTGGAACGCCATCAAGGTGTCAAAGATTTTCCGGAGGTCCCCAGGTGGTCACCTCCCGCCTTGGTCTTAACCAACAGGTCATCTACATATGCTTCCATGTGATGACCTAGCTGATCCTGAAAAACTCTGTCAATCATTCTCTGGTACGTTGCTCCTGCGTTCTTCAAGCCAAATGGCATCACATTGTAACAATAATTGCCAAAAAGGGCATCGAGAATGACGTTTTTTCTTGATCCGCTTTTGCCAAAGGGATCTGGTGATACCCTGAGAACATGTCTAGGAAAGACAACGTTTCATGGTTTGATGTGGCGTCCACTAGTTGGTCGATATTGGGTAGTGGGTATGGGTCCTTGGGACAAGCGTCGTTGAGGTTGGTAAAGTCTATGCACATCCGCCAGCTTTCATCCGCCTTGCCCACCATTACTACGTTGGACAACCATGCGGGATATTGGACTTCCCTTATGAAACCTGATATGACCCGATCCAGCTGCCCTGACTCCAATCGGTACCCCTACACCCCACCAGGGTCACCTGGCCGAGATAAGACCCTAGGACCTCACAAAAGGCATAAAGAGCCTAGGGCAAGCCATCTTCAAGCCCTAAAGCCAAGGTACGCCCATATCGACTAAGTCCCTCCCTTGCAGGTAGAAAGGCTCCACGAGATGGAATGATATTCCAGGCCATGCTGCTGGCCGAGGATAGAAGCCTTAGCACTGGAGAAAAACCTCAGCCTGCTCCTAGCCTGACCTCCAGGAGCTCTGAAGAAGAAGCTCGTCACTCGAGTGACCCTCTGGAAGCATTTCTGGAGTATAGGAGGAAAAGAGCCCAAGAATACTTGGCCTGGAGAGGAGAGCTTCCAAAGAATGACCCTGAGAACCATAAGAAGAAATGGAGTCTTTGGCCCCGAGGCATGACACTTAGACCGACCCAACCCCCGGAGAGCTACATCAGGAGCTACTTGGATGCCTACCTGAAGCTTAAAGAAGAAGGCTCGAGCGGAAATGGAGAAGGCCCAAGGAGAGAACAGCCCCGAGCCCTAAACAGGCAGTCGGACCTATCAGAGGAATTCTATGAAGCCGGCCACGAAGAACATGTCATTTGGATAAGGCCCTTGCCACTGAACCAGCCCGGAGCATCAGGCCCACGACCGCCACCCGCATCAAGCCCGACGGCCGGCCGGTCAGGCCCACGACCGCCACCATGGCCCAACTGGCCCGAGCAACCCAACCGCGGCTGAATTAGGGTTTTTTGACCTAATTTAGGTCTTTTATTCTGCTTTAAAGACTACAACTATTATTTTATGTTTTATTCCTTTTTAGTAGGATTATTTAGGGATTTTAGGATTCTTTTAAAATAGGACTCTTTATTTTATTATTATTTAGGAAGTAGTCTTTAGGGAGGAGAGCTTGTTCCCTCACCTATATAAGGAGGCCGCCGGCCACCCTTTGTAGACACAACTTTTATGAAATAAACCCCCCTTTGATATAACTCTGTTCTGAAACCCTTATTGTATCTGCATGTTGTGATACTGAAGGATCGACTTATCATCAAGAGCATCCATCTCTTGGCGTGGCGTCTACGACTTGATACTTCTGGTTCCCAGCTGTTATATAGCTGACGAGTCAAAGTCCTCGTCCGCCCCCGGTTCCCGATGGTTCTACCTCGTTGCACGGTCTCAACTTGCGGTGTTCAAGGGTCGTCTGCCCACGGTTGCAGCGGTTCACATCAAAACTTGCTTCTAGCAGTTTCGTGATCTCCTCTTGGACCGCTTGTTTCCTCGTCCAATTCACCGTCCACTTCTTTTGTGATACGGGGCGGGCGTCCGCTCTGACGGCCAGGTGGTGTTGCATGATCGCGGGGTCCAGCCCAGGCATATCCTGGGGCTTCCACGCGAACAAGTCAGCGTATTCTCTTAGGAGAGTTATCGTATGCTCTCTGTCTGGGATCGGCATGTGAGCGGACAGCCGTACTACTTTCTCAGGGTCACTAGGGTGCAGTGGAACTTCCAAATCCGCCTCTACCGACTCCGGGCGGACATACGCGTCGTCCCTAGTGTCCACGGAGAAGCACGCCTCTTCCTTCTTTAGGGCCACCCTATAGCACTTTCGCGCCAGTGGGGTGTCTCCCCACGCTACTCATGTCCCCCTTGCGGTAGGGAACTTCATTACTTGATGGACTATAGAGGAAATTGTCTCGAAAGCGGCCAGAATGGGTCGCCCCATTATCATATTATACGTCGTGTTGCAATTGGTGACTTAAAATTTGATGTGCTTTGTCTCCTGGTGGTCATCGTCCCCCAATGTGATGGGTAAGGTGATTACGCCCAGTACAGGCACGTCGTTTCCCGCGAAACCAGTCAACATAACCTTAGAGCGCTTGAGCTGAGCGGGGTCTAATCCCATGCTGCTGAAAGCATCAGCTGAAAGTATATATGCCGAACTGCCTTCGTCGACTAGCACCCGCTCTACTAAAGTGTCTTCCACGATGACACGGATCACCATTGCTTGGGTGCTGGGACTTCCCCCACACAAATCTGCCGATGTGAACGTCAATGGCGGTTCTCCATCTGACCGTCTAACCATGGAACATTCACCGACAACTCTCATGTTTTTGGGCGTATCCTCCTCTCCCCCCGAGATCATGCTGCACGTTTTCTTGTACCTGGGCCTCCACTCCTCCTTCTGCGCTTCCGGGCCCGCCTCATTTTTGTTCGTGATTCTGTCAAAGACACTCGCCTTTTTGGGAGGCGTGTGTCTATTCGCCTTGGGAGGGGGTGACTCCGACCTTTCCTTTTCTCTTCGTCGTGGCGATTCTGAGCGCTCCCGCTCCTTCCTCCTTCGGCTACTCAAAATGAACTCCCTGAGGTCGCCATTCCTTAGGGCCCGCTCAATCTCATTACGAAGCTCCCGGCAGTCTTTCGTGTCATGCCCTCTCTGCTCGTGAAATTCACAATACTCATTGGGGTTTCCTCTTTTCACTGCCGCCTTGGGTAAAGGGGCCGGTCACCGCAACCCTCCTTTCTTTTCCTGGAGGACGTACATGAGCTTCCGCCTTGATTTCGATAGAGGTGTGTATCTTTCTTCCAATCTTCCCTCTCCATGAGGGCGGTTGTCTCTTTTATCATCAGGGCGTTTGTCCTTGCGTCCTTGGTACCCTTTATCTCGGTTTTGATCGTTTAGGCGCCCATATCCGCCCTATATCATGGCGACATTCTCTTCTACTTCAGCACATTGGAGGATACATGTCTCCAACTCGGTGTAGGTTTTTGGCTTCTTGGGACCAATTCCTTCACAAGCTCGGTACTGAGCGTGGTGGTCTGGATGTGGTGAAGCACAATGTCCAGCGCGAGGTTGGGTACTGCCGCGACTGCCTTGGCCCATTTTTTGTAGTATTGCCGAAGAGTCTCTGATCGGTTTTGTTTCAAGCTCCAGAAGGCGGATAAGTTACGCCCCGCCTCCTTTTGGTTTGAGAACTTGTGGAGAAAAAGTTGGCAGAAATCTTCCAATTTTTTATAATTCCCTCTGCTAACCCTCCATACCAGGTCAGCGCAGCTCCGGTTAATGTTCCGGGGAACGTACGGCAGTAGGTGGCGTCCAGGGCCGTGAACATCTGCATGGCGATAGTGAACGTTAGCAGATGCTGGTCGGGATCACCAGCACCGTCGTAAGCCTTAATTGCTGGCGGCACGAATCCTTGTGGGACGCTCAGGAGACTCTTGTCAAGAGGCTGTCTCATAGCGAGTTGCTCAGGGCCTGACTGGTGGCGTGGGAGGAACAGTCGGTACATTTCGTCCGAGTCCGCCATGCCGGGAGCCAGTCCGCCGGATGAGCCTTCTGCGTGACTTCCGGGTGCCGCCTTGGCTACCAGGAACTTCATCATTGCCGCCATTTCAGCGTTCTGTCTTTGCAGATCGGCCATCTGTGCCGCAAGGTCCCCCGCGGCAGGATCAGCCACGGTTACGCCTCCCAATGGTGGGGGGACGTGAGATCCCTCCTCGACCGCCCCAAGCCCTAAAGGGCGGCTCGGAGGGGGGGGGTTTGTGTATCCATTCTCAAAGGTGTGTCCACGCGAGGGCGAGGGTCTCGGGGGACACCCGCCGGGATGACTTGTTTGGCCGGGGTGACAAGCGTTCCTGCGGGGTTACCGCTCGTGGGATTTTCCACCAAATTCTGCATGTTGTTTGTCTTTCGGGAATCAGACGTTTAGCTATCCCCTATCTGGCGCGCCAATTGATTCGCCTTGTTGGACCGGAGGATCAATACTGTGGTTCTTTGGAGGTCTGAGCAACGGATCCGTCCTCGGGGTGCCTCGGCGGCGGGTGGTACCTTGCAGGGCGGACGTGCAAGGCGGTTAGTATATATGAGATGGTATGTAAGTAATGTGGGGAGAATGGGTTACAGAGAAGTACCGGGCGAGAGTCCTTTGGTGAGGGCGGAACCGATAGCCCTTAGCGTACAGCGTGGAAGCTTGTAGTATCAGGCGTATGGTCGCGGGTATGTTGTGTTGTCCTCTTTTGAATAGGGGACCCCGCTACTTATAGGTCCAGTGGGTGTAGCGAGATCCACGTGTCATATCCTGAGTGGGCCGCGGCAAGTCACACTCAACAGTGATGGGCGGTGGCCGCTTTCCTGTCCTGTCGATGTGACAGGTGATCTCCGACTTAGGGCGGTCCGTTATCTGCCCCCGAGTGAAGGACCGCCTTGGCCATGAGGGCGGAATGGACTCGGGCCCATCACAAATAATATATCTCAGAATACAGTGTTTTTAAGAAATACAGCTGGATTTCCCCTATACCAAACGACCACGTTAGCGATTACTATAAGATCTTATATAAGCCGTATTTTATCCTCAATCCGACCCGGCCCGGCCCAGATAAGAGTCGTTGTAGACTTCCGAGTAGGGCTGGAAGTAAACCCGTACGGGTCTCGAATTACCCGAACCCGTCCCAAACCCGTGAGGGTTTAGGGTACCCGTAACCCGTTCGGGTTCGGGGTTTGGGATCGATATTTTGGATTAGGGTACCCGTAACCCGTATGGGTTAAACCCGAACTACCCGTTCTACCATTTCCAAGATTCAAATCCAAATAATATACATATAGATGTATGAAAAGGAAGGTGAGACAGAAGATGTTCAACACCTTTAAAATAATATATATGAAATGAAATCTGTTCAATTTGGCCATCTCTAATAATTCGAGTAATAAAATAATATTGTCCTTTCATATTTCTCCTCATGCTAATATTATGTTTTTTCATGCTCGTAAAAATACATAAAAAAGTATAAGTCATCGCGTGAAACTTTTGGTACGTAATTGCTCACTATTGACTCCATGTGACGAATAATACATTCATTTGAGGTGTGCCATATACAACTATATGTATGATTCTATCGGGTAATCATATTATCATATCATATAACATATTGGATTAAATTGAAATAATATATACGTAGTATAGGGTACCCGAACCCGTCCGGGGTTTGAGATGAGTTTTGAGCATTAGGGTACCCATAACCCGGGTTAGGGTACCCGAACCCGCCCCGTTCCCCAGCCCTACTTCCGAGAGGAAATAGCGGACGACATGTCGTTCCAGTGTAGGAGGTATTCCGTTTGGCAAGGAGAAGCAGATGGTAGAGAAACGCGGCTGTCCGAGTGCGGTGGTGAACCAACGGAGCTGCTGGCGATTTGACGGCGGCGAGGTATCTTCTTCTCAATTCAACCATTACAGAACATCCAATCTTAATCTCTAAACTTTCTAAGACGACTGATCAGGTAACCTAGTCACTCAAACTTCTTTTACTTCCTTTCCTATTTCTCACTTTCCCTTGCGATGCCCAATTCCACAACTACTCTTTCACTGTCTAGTTAGCACTTAGCAGTACTAAGTGCTTTTATTCTATCGTAGCTACGTATTCAATAGAATTTCCCGACCTTTCGATCAATCTGGTTTCACTTGATTTACCCCTGCGATTGCACTACCTAGTTCAGGAATCACTGTTTGTAAGAACTGATTGCTTGCATTCATTAATCCCAGCCGAACCCTAACTCAATTGCAAGCTTCATAAGGGCTGTGTCATGGCCCTAATCTGATGATTTCTTTTTTGTTTTTGCTCTGCTTCTAACTTGCTCACACAGCTACAAGATACATGAGTGCTAACCGCCACAGAATCCTTGGAGGCGGGGCTCAACATGTCTTGGATTACCTTAAGCGGATGCAAGCCGAGAGGCCTGCTTTCTTTTATGCAGTTCAGGACCATGACGAGCATTCCGCGGGTGGTATTATATTCTGGGCCGATACTTTCTGCAGAACGAACTATAGTTTCTTTGGGGATGCTGTCACTTTCAATACAACATACAGGACCAATCACTTTCGGGTTCCGTTTGCCTCTTTTACTGGTCTCAACCACCATGGGCAGCCAGTGCTTTTTGGTTGTGCACTCATCCTCGACGAATCTGACTCATCATTTGTCTGGCTGTTCCAAACCTGGCTCCGTGCGATGTCTGGTCCACAACCTGTCTCTCTAACAACTGAGCCTGATCGACTCATGCAGTTGGCTGTTGCCCAAGTTTTTCCTGAGACGCGCCATAGGTACTGTAAACAAGGCATCTTGCAGCAAACGTTGGAGGCGCTTTCTCATTTATGTCACTCACATCCGGGTTTTGAAGTCGAATTCAAGCAGTGTATCAATGGAGCTGAGACAATCGATGAGTTTGATTTGTCTTGGCAGTCTTTGGTTCAGAGGTACTATCTTATGGACAATGAGTGGCTGCAGTCTATGTATGCTACACGACAGCAGTGGGTACCTGTTTATATGCGGAACACATTCTTTGGAGAGTTTTCAGTAATGGAGGAAACTGGTGGTTTGAATGCATTCTTTGATGACTTTGTGAATGCATCCACAACTATGCAAATGTTAGTCAAACAGTACGAGAAGGCTGTATCAAGTTGGAACCAAAAGGAACTAGAAGCTGACAATGAGACTATCAACACTACACCTGCTCTGAAGACTCCTTCTCCTATGGAAAGACAAGCCGCAAATTTATATACCAAAAGAATATTCATGAAGTTCCAAGAAGAATTAGTTGAAACTCTTGCTAATCCAGCTACGAGAATTGAAGATTCTGGATCTGTTACATTGTATCGTGTGGCCAAATTTGGAGAAGACCATAAAGGACATAACGTCAGCTTCAGTTCATTTGAGACAAAAGCTACTTGCAGCTGCCAAATGTTTGAATTTTCAGGGATAATCTGCAGGCACATATTGGCAGTTTTCAGGGCAAAAAATGTCCTGACACTTCCTTGTCAGTATTTATTGAAACGGTGGACAAGAGATGCAAAGAGTGGTGTTATGTTGGAGGAATGTGCTTCTCAATTACCAAATGATTCTGGAGAGACCTCAACGACTAAATGCAACAATTTGCGGAAGGAGGCAATCAAATATGTGGAAGAAGGGGCAAAATCTATTCACATGTACAATGTGGCAATGGATGCATTGCATGAGGCAGCCAAGAAGGTATCCACTCTAAAAAGTAAAGATTCTGGTCTATCTTCACATACACCTTCAGCCAATGGAGGAGGTCAACAAGCCCTGCACGGAGAAGATGGATCAGCAGTTCCTGAATCCATGGTTAGTTTCTCTTACTATAATACTCTAGCGTATGCTTTCTGTTGGTGAGATGTTTCCATTGTTGAGGCAAGTCAATTACTTTGGTGTTTTTTTGTTTGAAATTTCTGGATTTCATACAATAGCAAACACTGACCGAGTTCTCTTTTGTCTATATTCTAATTTCTATATGTGATGATGGTTTTGGATTTTTCACCCCTCATGAAATCCAAAACCCACCTAACAACGGACAAAACATACAGTACCCTATTTGTTAACGTTGCATTGTTACTGTATGGGCAGGATGAGAAAGAGAGGAAGATTCGAGAGCTGACAATGGAGTTGGAGAGGATTAATGAAAGAAGTGAAGTTTATAGAAGCAGCTTGGTAGCAGTGTTAAGAGATATGGAAGATCAAAAACTTAAGTTGTCACTCAAGGTACAAAAGGCAAGGTTAAGTATGAAAGAATGAAGTACTGGGGTAGGGTGTCATTGAGCTTTTGAGTTTTGTACTTGGGGAGCAAGGAAACCAATATCATCATTCTATTTTTATTTTGTCTGATATATGTATGTAAACGATCGTATGCTAAGTAGGAAGGAAGGAAGGAAATCTTTTTGCCAGCAGCACCCAACTCTGAGAAACTATTATAACTTTGGATACAGATTGAACAAAGTTGGCAGAGGACAAAATATCTATAAAACTAATCAAAATAAACCCCAGTTGCAAAAGCTTACAGTAGTAGTAGTACTACTGATAAAAACAGATGAGACCTAAAACTGCACTAGAGAATATTTTGCTACAATTTACAAGCAATCTGCATACTGATTTTTTAAGTTATCGACTTTAGTTGACAATTGTTGTTTATGATCCTCCATGTCTCTCAAAACCGACACCAAACTAGCTCTATATTCTTCACACTTTTGGCTTGCCTGCTCCACTTCCTTGCTCAGTTGTTGGATCTTCTTGTCCATGTCCTCCTGTCCCCAAAACAAACATCACCACCAAATTACTTCAATCTAATTTCACAGCATGGCAAGCAATTTTTCTACTCAATTCCATGTTTTATTCCTCAAATTGAATAAGAAAGACATGGCTGATATTTCACCAGAAGCTGATGTAAGTTTGCACTAAAAAAAGACCAACATAACTTGGCACAAGTAAAATGACACGAGACAATAGTAAGTACGAGTGAAATTCCCCATCTCAACTGCTTGACATGCTTCAGGTCATTTCTACCAATGTTTCCTATGACCCTAATACCTGTTTAGCTATTAAACTTAGAATGCAAGAGAAGAATCCATCCTCAAACAGATGTATCTAATTTCTACCAATGACCTTGCTTGTGAACAAGGTTCCACAATACATGCATATCAACAGCATCTTTCTTTTCCATTCTAAATCGACAGCCATATGGACAAAATCCCAGTTTATCATTCTCATTCCTCGTAACAAAGGGGATATCAAATTATCCATTCTCAATTTCTTTGTTTCCCCTGTTAACAAAGTGTTTTTCTGAGGATAGATGTAACAATTCAGAACTTTGATGACAAAAGGCTTCCAATTAGACGACAACAACAACAACAACAACAACAAAAAGGGAATCAAAGAGGCTATAACTAGTGAGAAATAAAGTTCTTATGGCAGTGTAGAATGATTCTGACCTCTGACGATTGTTGGACAGAGATACACACTCGACTCAATTTGCAAATGTTTTCCCTACCGCTTTGACCAACCAATCCTCCCCGGTTTCGACCATTGAGAGAGGCAGATCTCCTGTCATTTTTTGACGCATCCTGAAGTTTCCTGGCAGCATCTTGCAAAGCGGCTAATGCAACATCGCAAGTGTCTGTAGACTTCATTGCTTCATCAACAAAGTTGAGAGTTTCACGGCAAAGAGTGTGATATCGAACTGTATGAGACTCCAGATAATTTTTATATACATATGCAGAACGCTCTTCAGTTACAACACTGCTGCTCCTGCCAATTCTTGTCCATCTGTGCAAAATGTAATGAGAAGGCAGCCTAAGCACATTTGTAACTCTAAAGACTGCCAAGATGTGTCTACAAAGGAGACCAGAAAACTCGAACATTTGGCAACTGCAAGTTGCTTTCATCTTCAACACATAAAATTTCACATAGTAAGTCCTATTATCTTCTCCAAACTTGGAAACTTGATACGTTATGCTTTCCTCATCATCTTCTGCTTTGGATGCCATGAATGCTAGAGTTCCCACCAGCTCTTCCTGGAATCTCGTAAACAGTTTCCTCGTATAAAGCTCAGACGCTTGTTTCTCCATAGGAGATGGAGTCTTCAAAGCTGGTAAAATGTTCATTGTATCATAATCTGCCTTTTCTTCTTTCTCTTTACGAGTCTCCAACGCTTTCTCATAATGCCTAAAGAATAGCTGCAGATTGGTTTGCGAATTAATATAGCCATCAAAATACAAATTCATACTATCACTTCGCTGGGTTATCGACATCTCTGCAAAGAAAGTGTCCCGTATATATACAGGTACCCACTGCTTGCGATCAGAATATAAAGACTGCAGCCACTCATGATCGTGATCCCTGAGCTCATATCTATCAACAAGCGACAACCAACAAGTTTCAAATTCCTCAATCGACTCAGTCAAGTTAACACATCTATGAAAGTCTGCCTCAAAAGTTGGATGTTCCAAGAACACATGAGAGAGTTTTTCCTGGCACTTCTTAAAAGTGTGCCACTTGCAAAACCTATGACGCGTCTTCGAGAAAACCTGCATCACAGCTGATCTTAACACAACATCATTATCAGTTGTAATGGACACGGGCTGACGGCCAGACATTGCTGCGAGCCAATTCTTGAACAACCAAACAATGGATGCTTCACTTTCACTCATTATGAAAGCACAGCCAAATAAGATGGGCTGCCCATGATGGTTTACCCCTGTGAATGGTGCAAAAGGTATACGATACCTGTTGGACCTGTATAATGTGTCAAAGGTAACAGTATCTCCAAAAGAGGCATAGTCCAACCTGGCTTTGGGGTCAGCCCAGACCACGTTTCCTGTGAACTGATCATCATCTTCACCTTGCACCGCATAAAAAAAATCAGGATTCTCAGCATTCTTCTGCTTCAAATAGTCCACAAGGAGCTGGATGTTTCCTTGCATATTTCTCACCCGCTTGCTTCGTATATAATTCTTGCAATCCATCTCAGTAAACCCAACATTACTAACTCCACCACACTCCCTAATCAAGGCAGCCATAATCCTGTGAGGCCCCATTCCAGCAGCCTGCAAGGTATCGATCAGAGTCTTGGCAGAGCCAGCAATTTGGCGATGGGAGCGAAGGGAGTGAACTTGATCAGGTGGGACAAGCTCATGGTTATGCTCCATAACAATACTGTAAACCACCCAGTTGCCGGAATTTTTCATTTTAATCCAGATACAAGCTTTGCAGCCAACTCTTGTGGCTGCGCGCAGCCGCTTTCGGTTCTTACCTTTCAAATTACTGAACCCGTGTTTCGCGCATACCAACTGTTTCTGTATTACGGGTCCATCACGCGTTGACCGACGGGAGTATTGGATCCGAATACTGAAGCCGAGCCTCCTGGCGTATGAGTTGTAGAACGCCTTTGCGGCTTCCTCAGACTCGAATTCCATGCCCTCGTATGGCTCCAGGTCCAGGACGTCAGCCTCAGCGAAATGTGTATCAGAACCTGAGACAACGGCGGTGCTACTGCCGGCAACCATGTCGTCGTCCTCGTCATCGAGAGAACGGTGGAGGTCGATAGCAAAACCGTCTCCATCTCTTCGACCATTTACACTCTCCGTACCTATATCGAATTCAAGTATCTCATTTTCCATCGCAGTCAATTCGGCCAAGAATCGGTCCAATCCCGATGTAATGAAACGGCCGAAGGAAAGTGAATTTAAACTAAACTGCTCACGTCGAACCACAACACAAAAACATAATGGAAGCTACCTTTGATCCGTAGAGGTTAGGAATAAGGGAAGGAAACAATCGCGCTTGGACGGTAATGGGAAGGTGAAATTTTAGGGTTTCGGGAACTGGAGCTAACAGCTTGGCCTCCGCTGCCCCCAGCTAGAGCAAGGGGACGGGGAGAATTTTTGAGTAATTTCCCGGTTTAATTTTTCCCCTTAGGGTTTACTGAACGGAGAATTAACTCTACCTAATCAGAATATGGGAAATTGGATTAAAATTGCGATCAAATTAATTAAATCGGAGGGGCATTTCTGGTATTTTGAAAAAATTAGTGAAACCCTAATCTAATCTCCCCATCTCCGCCGCTTCCTCCTTCCCCTTTCTCCATTCAGAAATCTTCCTCATCGGAGCCATGGCATGTGCCCGAGCAAGTGGCCGACAAGACTTGATGATAACTCCAAACCACCATCGACGAGCCAGATCCTTCGTCATCGTGCCTTACAAGTAAGCAACCTCACCATGTCTAAGCCTCCCTTTAATACTTCATCATCAAACGCTCCCACTCCTCCTTTGGATAATCCACCGGTTGCTTCGGTGTTTTGTTGTGAGTGTTGTGGAGGTCAAGGCCATGATGCCAACATTTGTCCTTCCACTACTTCCGAGCCTAACCAAGGTGAATACATTGAGGAAGTAAACTTTGTGCAAGGTCAAGGATTCCATGCTAACTTCAACCCTCAAGGGAACTATCAAGGAGGTAACCACAACCGCTCTTGGAACCAAGGAGGTGGTTATAACAAGAGCTATAACCAAGCTAATCAAGGAGGATACCAAGGCTACACGGGGTATACTCAAGGGTACAACCAAGGGGGGTAATCAATGGAACCAAGGAGGTAAACAAAACCAAGGTAACCAAGGTGGAAATCAAAGTGGTGGCCAAGGTTCTAATCCACCAGGAATGTATAACCACAAGGGTAGTGGACCACCCGGTTTTAACAAGCCTCCTCAAAACAAAGAGGGTGGATCTTCAACCTCTCAAGAAGACACTAATGCGGCTATTCTTCAACTCTTAAAGAATCAACAAGCTTCCATCTCCAACTTAGAGACTCAAATGGGTAATCTTGCCAAGGCACTCTCGGAGAGACCTAAAGGTAGTCTACCCCCTAACACTGAGATTAATCCCAAGGGTCCCGAGGAACTTATGGTGGTGACATTGAGGAGTGGTAAGCAAATCGAAGATGCCACACCTAAGGTGGTAAGAGCTCAAGATGATGACTTTGTTGTGGTTCAAGATGTTGACTCTGATGATGACATGGACGATGTTGAAGTGATAAATAAAGGAGCCAAGACTAAAGAAGCCCCTAAGACTATTAATAAGGTTGGTTCTCAAGAGGCTACGACGAGTGCTACTCCGGTCTCTCATCCCGCACCGGTTGTGCCTTCGTACAAGCCTAAGACACCTTGCCCTTCTCGTTTGAAGCCGGATTCCATGGAGAAGGATTTCAAATGGTTTGTTGAGCTTCTTGATAGAGTGCAATTTACAATTCCTTTTGGGGAGGCAATCACCAAGATGCCTCAATATGCGAAGTTCATGAAAGAGGACTTCACCAGTAAACGCAAGTTAGCGGATGTAACCTCGGCAAGGCTCAACGAACAATGCTCCGCCATTCTCTCTAAGAGACCACCGGAAAAGCTTAAGGATCCAAGTAGCTTTACTATTCCTTGCACTATTGGTGAACATGCAATAGGTAAAGGCTTACTCGATTTGGGTGCTAGTATCAATGTTATGCCATATTGCATGTTTAAGAATCTAGGCCTAGGGAAACTAGAACCAACCCAAATGAATGTTCAATTAGCGGATAAATCCACGAAATGTCCTCGTGGTATTGTTGAAGATGTGTTGGTTAAGGTCGGTGCTTTTGAATTTCTTGTGGATTTTGTGATTCTAGACTCAACTGGAGATACGGATGTGTCTTTCATTCTAGGACGACCTTTCTTAGCAACCTCTCATGCTTTGATTGATGTCTATGGTGGTAGACTTACACTTAGAGTCATAATGAATGCATGATTTTTTACCGTTCCAATGGCATGGAGTTCACTTTGTCATATGCTAGTCACCATGATCCTAAGAACCCAAATGAGTTTGCTTCGGCTACTAATGGTGCTAACCTTGTCCGTCATAGTCTTGCGGAGTTGTTTGCGCTTAATGATGTGCAGGAGAAAACTGATGAAGTAAAGGAGGTGCCAACTCTCGTGCTTCCAAAGACGCCACCTAAGGCTAATAAGAAAGTCGTGAAGAAGTCACCTGAGAAGAACAAGGAAGCCACACCGATTGGTGAGATGAGCAAATCTAAGAAACCACCCGATGAAAGGATCCACTCCAAGTGGCTTGGCCCCTTCTCCATTGCTCAAACTCCATCATCCGGGAAACCCGAGCTCACACCTCCCGAAGTTGGTAAGATTCAAATCAAGTTCTGTTTGCCATACGAAGGTAATGATATCGACTTCAAAGAGGTAATGAGTTGGGATGGTTTCACTTAGCTTGTCATTGTGCTTCGTCTAACTAGAGACGTTAAAGAAGCGTTTCATGGGAGGCACCCCATGCTATCTTTACTTTATCGCTTTTGTGTTTTTTGTGTTATTTTAGTTTTTTTTTAATAATGCTTGGCAAGCACTCAAGAATCACTCTTCAACAATGATCTTCATGGGGCTCTCTCACCACTCTTGCCTCCTATGTTGTTCTTCACTGCGCGGTATTTTTGTTCTACCTTACTCTCTCTCTTGACCATTGAGGGCAATGCTCGTTCTAGTCGTAGGGGGAATTTAAGGTTTGGTATGATTGTTTGCCGGTAGAAGTAGATGTTGTGCTATGATAGTGGATGCTTTGTGCTAGGTAACATGCTTAATTGTGCCTCTCTTTTCATCTACCTTAGCATGTCTTATCATTTTGCATGCTCCATTATCACCTCTTTTGCTTGTTGAATAGTTAACTCGCTTAAACTCTATTCGTTTGACAAGCCAATTGATTGTACGGTGAGAACATACGTGATAGCCAGGGTTTTCAATGTAAAGTGTGAACTGGTTTTATTCCAAATGCCTTTTAAACCTTTTTACAACAAGGCTGAAACTAGTTTTTGTTAAGTATGAGGTATGGTGACTTGGCAGAGTGTTCTTATCTTTAATAGCTGCTAGTATTGTGTAGTGTTCTTATCTTTGATAGGTCCACTATTGTGTAGTGTTCAGTGTCGGTCGAAGTTTCCCGGAGTCTAGGACATAGGGTGGGAAAGCGAGGTGCCCAAATGTGTTAGTAAGATGACCTTTGAGTCCACCTGAGTGATAGACGTGCGTAGGAGCCTCTTGGTTTTGAGATCCACCACGAGCTGGCAATATGTTGCCCGCCCATTTCTTAGTCCCCAAAAGGGAAGTCTCAGTGTGGCAATCTCCTTCTCAACCCTCCCGGCGTGGGCAGGGTTTAGGATAACGCGGTCCCCAATGGGGCTGACTGCTCCATACCTGCGAGGGTCTCCCAATGCTCCTACTGGTAAGACAAAATAGTCTAGTAAAAAACTTTTTCTGAAGTCGCTATCATAATAGAAAGACCAAAAGCGAAGATAAAGTGAGTTGTGGGAAGAAAAAGAGGGGGTAGAATTTGAAAAAGCCTAAAGTCTTTTCACAAAAGCCGTAAAATCTCAAAAGGTAAGGATGAGTGTACTACCCCCTCGGCACAAGTTGAGTAATGTCGACCGGGCTCTTTCTTTCCCTCCGTTTATGTCTAGGTGACTCCGGGAATAAGTGAACCGTCTAGTAACCCACATTTTCTGTCAAGATGTTTGGCCTTATGTGTAGTAAGAACTAGTTTGGTTCTTGTTGTAAAAATTGTTTTAAGGGTTGTTTGGTGAGATTTTGGGATCCTTTACCTTGTTAATTCTCGGGCTATCAAAACGTGGTTCAACGAACTTAGAGATCTTTTGGTTTGTTTTAAATGATTAGTGCGTTAGTGTAAGTATTTGCTTGCTTGAGGACAAGCTTCGGTTTAGTCGTAGGGGAGTTTGGTGTGACCTTATTTCATGCATTATGAGCCTACAATTAGCCTAAGAAATACCCGTTTTTGATCTCGTTGTGCCATGCTTTGTATGCTTTTAGAGTCATTTTACACAAATTGCACTTTTATTGTCGGGGTCCACTTGTGGACCAATTCTATGTCTATTGGAGTTGTCTTTGTATATTTTCAGGCCATGGAATGGTAGTACAAGTGACAAGGAGTCCATAGGATCAAACGGGAGACTAATCCGAGCTCAGACGAGGGAGATAGGGCCATTGCAAGTTCAAGGTTTCTCCACCCACAAGAGTTCTCGGCGAGAATATCATCATTCTCGCCGAGAATGTATTAAGGAATCAATTCCAAATGCTCGACGAAAATTCCCAATGACTTTTCAAAGAGGTTCTCGGTGAGAACTTCAAAGTTCTCGCTGAGAACTTTGCTCTTTTCCGGTGAATCATTTATAAGCCACAACTCGTCGATTGAAGGGGGGGGGAGAATTGGAGAATACAAACTTCAACTTCGACACAGACAACTCCGAACCCATTCTCTATCTCTCTCAACCCCTAGGAAGCACTTGAAGATCAAAGTTGGAGCAATTGGAGCTAAGGATTGAAGCCTCTCACCTTGGATTGGCATCTTGAAGTGTAAGAGTGAAAATTCCTCCATGGATGCTATGGTAATATCTCCTTTTCTATTTCAGATCTTCTCCATGGTTGGGCTAGGCTAAGCTTTAGGGTTTATCTTAGTGGGGTGATGATTCATGCTAGGATAGATGGGTGATTGTTTGGGTTGAGTACTACGCCAATCATCTCGATCCAGGTTCTTCTACTTCACTCTGAACTCTAGTCCCTTCACTGTGAGGACACAGTCTGATTTAAGTGTGGGGTAGGATGCTAGAGAACCTTGCATGAACTTGATTGCCCTAGATTGTGTTTTATGTGTGCCTCGTGATTCCATTCCAGTCTCTCTAGCATTAGAATGGCTCAGTTCTTGATTTTTGATGTTAAGTTGTTGTTCAACCCTTCATAATGATGCTTAGACTGCTTAACCTAGAACTTGAGAACCAACTTGTATATTTTGATGCTAAATTGCCTGGTCAGAACAGAATTTTTAAAATCACACTTGTAGTTTGTAGCCTTGATTGCATGAAAATGACCGAATCCGACTAGCAAACCAACTGTGAGCTTTTGATCCATTGCACGTAACTTGCAATTTTAATTCTTTCTGAGTGGTTTTCTGTTTGCCTGAATGAGTTAGAATTTGCATGAGACCTACTCGAGACCACACGATGACACGAGTTTCTGAAGGATAGGGGCACCTAGATTCAGCTACTAAGCCAGATAGCCACCAAACGATAAATCCATTAGGTTTAGACCCTTGAGCTTGGCCTGTTCTTTCGGTTGATAATACATTACAACCATTTCCCATTTCTTTCATTCCCCATTGATCCCTGTGGTTGTAGTTCTAGGTTGACCTACCGGAAGTCGGTTTGTGGTAACCTGCCTATAGCCATTAAATTGGTGGTCTTAGCTAATATGTCCAGACGTGTAAACCCCTCTAGCAACTAAAAGAAAATTGGCACAAAAGAAAGAAAAAAAATAGAAAAAAAAGAAAAAGAAGCAAGCTTCAGAAAAAAAAGAAGAGAAGCAGAAAAATCAGAAAAATAAGAAAAGTTTCAAAGTGTTGTTCATAAAACGTTCTTCTCCCTACAAATGGAAGAACGAAGTCAAAAGAAAAAGTTCAAAAGAAAAAAATCATGTAAAGAAAAAGAATAAGTGCTAGGTTGCTTGAGGGTATCATAGGACGAGCGTTCATCATTCCACCCGTGTTTGGTTAGACGGTAGGAAGCCATAGATTAGATTTGAGGGAAGTTAGTCGAATGCTACGCCGCACAAAGCCATCATCATTCATTCCCATCATCCATCTCATTATAAACCCGAGTAGTGTAGATTTCATTACGGTCCTAGTAGAGAAGTCCTTCTTGACTAGATACTCGTGTTGTCACAGTGGTGGGGATGTGGTCGAAATGCAAACCTATGACAGAATTCGGTAACAGAAAATGATCGAGAGCAGAAACACGTCCTTAAACACAGAGAGTGAGAGTTCCCATTGTACTATATATATCCTGTGTGAGGAGTCTGGTCGGTCAGGTCAAATTCGTGCATAATTGGTTGCTAATTACTTGTCGTGTGCAGTTTATTAGTGAGACCAGGTAGTTTGGCTGATCTGTATGCAGGTTAGGTTTCTTGTTCTAGGATCGATCTGTCTAATAATTCATTGTGTTTGATTGAGCTCCAATTTAATCGATCTTATCATTTATGAACATGAACATTTCTATTCAGTTTGCTTGAGGACAAGCAAAAGCTTAAGCGTGGGGTATTTGATGACACTCGATTTAACGTGATTATCAGCCTCATTTAAGCGATATTTCTTTGCTTAAGACATGGTTTTTTAGGGTAGAATAACGAATATTCAATCGATTGCCCTATCTCGTGCCATTTGTGTTACGTTGGCCCGTTTCGGGTCTACTTGATGGTTTTCTAGTGTTTTTATGTTAGCACAGGTTTTTGCCGTCAAATAGAGTAGCCATGGACGTGTCTAAGGCGTTGGAACCTCGAGGAATCAAACCGGAATCTATCCAAGGAGCCGATCAAGTCAAACCGAAAGTCTGCCCATTCACACTTACATCTTCGACGAAAATAAGCTTACATCTTCGGCGAAAACAATAGTGCAAATCAACTGACGCCAAGTGAAGGAGATTTTTGGCGAAACCAATTAAGTGTTCGGCCCGAAAATACAAGGCAGAGAGATCAGCCGGCGGAGCCTTCATTCCCAAAGGAATTTTTGCCGAAAATTCCTTAAGAATTTCGGCGAAAATAATAAGAGGAATCCGACTGATTAGGGTTAAGTATAAATACTTAACCCGGCGGCCCAAACAAGGGACACATCATAATTAATCATAATACAACTTTTCGAGATCAGAATTCAGAGAATCCTCTCAAGTTCTGGAGCGAAGAGTTGGAGTTCGAAGAGCCGGATAGAGATCGTGACGCCATCCCTTCCATCTCGGAGAACCGGAGCTAGGAGTGTTATCTACCGAAGATCGAAGTCTGTCAGAGTCGTCTAAATTAGGTTTTTCAGATTCTTTTCTGTCCTTCCTTTGAATGATGAACTCTTTCTTTGTCTTTGTTTCTTCTGTAATAATCATGAGTAGCTAAACTCGTTAGAGCTTAGACTAGATGAACCCTAAGTGACCCAGGGCTTTAAAGCGGTCACGGATCGGCGGTGATTAGATTCAAAATTCAATCAGTTTCTCATTCATGTTTCATTTGTTCTTCATTGTTCATGTTTCTTGTCTGGATTGATCACCTAGATTAGATTCTGGTTAAGATAAGGATAGAAGCGAACGCTCGCCTTACTTTAGAACATCGAATTGAACAATTAACCTTATAATTGGAGTGTGCCTTTCGTAGGAACCGGTTAGGATTAATTCACTGCAAGAGTAACTCATTAATCATTAGTAATTACACCAATTAATTAAGTCGTTGCGAGAGGCGACCGTACCCGGGCGACTAGTTAATCTTGGTAGTTAGAACGGATAGAGCGAACGTTCGCCGGTCTTAAACCTAAGGGTAAGGAGTTATGGTGGTGTCTTAGTAATTGATTGAATGAGAATCGAAATCCGCTGATCTGTTGATTGCCAATGCTCTGAGGAACGAAGGGGGATTCAAAGTCTAAGTTCGTCTGTCATCCTTGTTTTCAAACCCTAATTCCCAATCTGCTTTAGTTTAATTTGTTTTAATTTCTCTGCATTTCTTAGAAATAGAAGTCGTGGAACTCACACCACGCACAACGTGTTTGCATTCGAGTACTTTGTCAGTTTTGAAGTAGTCAGTCATAGGAGACCCTCGGAATACGATCTGCTATAGCTTTTTCTTAGCATTAGTAGTTTATTTGTGTGAACGCATAACAACGATTTCGGCACTCACCAGCATGATAACATCATCATCATGGAATCTGCCTTAGGGTTTCCCTCTTGATGAGGAGTCTTTCTTTCTTGATGGGGAGGCTTCCTCCTTGATGAGGAGGCTTCCCTCTTTGATGGGATTCCCTCCTACTTGATGGGGAGGCAGGCTTCCCTCTTCGATGGGATGCCCTCCTTCTTGATGCGGAGGCAAACTTCCCTCTTCGATGGGATTCCCTCCTTCTTGATGGGAAGCCTCTGTGAGGATAAAATAGTAAATACATGGCCTCACTTAATCACTTTAACTTAATAGAATGATTAAAGCTTAATAAAGCCATGCAAACCTCCACACACAAGCAATGTCGTATTGTGGTCGTCATTTTTTACAAGCCATATCTCACTGGTCTGGTGGAACTGGGTTGACAACTACATATGGATGGAAAGATAACGAAATTATATTTCAATCTCCACCGACTTTGTATCAATCGGAGTTCGGATGAAGGAGTTATGGCCAAAATACTATACTGGACAAAATTAGTACAATAATTGCCCAAAATGATGACGTCATGACCTGATTTATGTTGTTTAATTACTGATGACACTCGATTTGACGTGATTATCAGCCTCATTTAAGCGACATTTCCTTGCTTAAGACATGGTTTTTAGGGTAGAATAACTAATATTCAATCAATTGCCCTATCTCGTGCCATTTGTGTTACTTTGGCCCGTTTCGGGTCTATTTG
Source organism: Linum lewisii (assembly GCA_034768395.1). Classification (NCBI taxonomy): domain Eukaryota; kingdom Viridiplantae; phylum Streptophyta; class Magnoliopsida; order Malpighiales; family Linaceae; genus Linum; species Linum lewisii. Next base: position 34,311,723 of record CM068302.1, on the reverse strand, counting down.
ATGGTTTTCTAGTGTTTTTATATTAGCACAGGTTTTTGCCGTCAAATAAAGTAGCCAAGGACGTGTCTAAGGCATTGGAACCTCGAGGAATCGCACCGGAATCGATCCAAGGAGCCAACCAAGTCAAACAAATTCCTGCCCCGGTTTACAAAGGAGTTTTCGCCGAAAATCCCTTAGTGTTTTCGGCGAAAATGCATGAACAAATCCACTGATGTCAACCGAAGGTTGTTTTCGCCGAAAAAATGTTGCACCAAAAACCACAGAAGAAATCAGCCGGCGGTCATCCACTTTTACAAAGGAATTTTCGGCGAAAATTCCTTCATATTTTCGCCGAAAATCTTAGTTAAAATCCGGCGGTATTAGGGTTAAGTATCCGGCGGCCCAAAAAAAGATATACTTTGGATAATCAGAATTTTCCAACTAATACCAAAGACTTCAAGGATTCTCAAGAGTTCTGAAGGAGAGTTTAGAGTTCGAAGAGCCGGAAAGAGATCGTGACACCATCCCTTCCATCTCGAGGACTCGGAGCTAGGATTGCAGTCTGCCGGAAGATCGAAGTTCTGCCGGAGTCGTCTTAATTAGGTTTTTCAGATACTTTTCTGTTCTTCCTTTGTATGATGACTCTTTCTTTATCTTTGATTCTTTTGTGATGAACATGAGTAGCTAAACTCTTAGAGCTTAGACTAGATGAACCCTAAGTGACCCAAGGCTTTAAAGCGGTCACGGACCGACGATGATAGATTCAAAGTTCAATCAGTTTCTCTTTCATGTTTGGTTTGTTCTTCGTTGTTTATGTTTCTTGTCTGGATTGATCACCTAGATTAGATTCTTGTTAAGCTAAGGATAGAAGCGAACGCTCACCTTACTTTAAAACATCAAACTGAACAATTAACCTTATAATTGGAGTGTGCCTTTCGTAGGAACCGGTTAGGGTTAATCCACTACAAGAGTAACTCATAAATTGTTAGTAATTCCACCAGTTAAGTTAAGTTGTTGCGAGAGGCGACCGTACCCGGGCGACTAATTAATCTTGGTAGCTAGAACGGATAGAGCGAACGTTCGCCGGTCTTAAACCTAAGGGTTAGGAGTTATGGTGGTGTCTTATAATTGATTGAACGAGAATTGAAATCCGCTGATCTGTTGATTGCCTATGCTCTGGTGAACGAAGGGGGATTCGAAGTCTAAGTTTGTCTATCATCTCTGTTTTCAACCCTAATTTCCAATCTGTTTTTAGTTTCAATTTTTAATTTCTCTGCATTTCTTAGAATTAGAAGTCGTGGAACTCACACCACGCACGAAGTGTTTAATCTGAGTAATTTGCTAGCTTATTTGAGTAGTCAATCATTAGAAGGCCCGTGGAATACGATATACCCTAACTTTTGTTAGTTTTGTTAGTTATTTGTTTGAACCAGCAAAACGACGGGTTCATCAAATTAGCGTCGTTGCTGGGGACTTCTTTTGATTGTTTGAAAGAAGAATTGGCAATTGATTCTTCTATTTTCCATCTTTCACTTTTCCACCCACTTCGATTTTACACTGGTTTTTGTTGTTTTTGTTATTTGTAGGTTGCTCACAGGTGTATGCAGCGCCGCCCTTGGACTCGCTCCCAAACCGACAAGGCTAAGAGTATAGAGAGACCAAGCAGTTCTGCTCCACCTCGACAATCACAGATTCCAAGGAGAAGCAGAACCAATCCACCTCCATCCATCACTCCGATTAAGATCGAGGAACTGAAGGAGAGTCCCTCATCTTCACCTTTATCGTCATCTTCATCCGTTTCATACACCGAGTCACTTTCACCTCCTCCATCTCCTACCATGACTGATCAGTTACCACCACCACCACCACCAGGCGGAAATCCACCATCGCCACCTGCACAGAAGAGTCTAGCTGACTACAACAAGCCGAGCGCGACTAGCGTTCGATCTGCCATTGTTGTGCCGCGCGTTGAAGGAGATCCTGACTATGAGATCAAGATTCCATTCTTGACTATGATCTCTAGGGATCTACAGTTTGAAGGCAGGCCACTAGACAATCCGTGCACACATCTGGCGGATTTCCTTGATCTCTGTAGCACTTTTAAGAACGGAAACCTCGACAAGAACACCCTTTGCTTGAGAGCTTTCCCATTCTCTCTGAAAGGCGCAACTAAGAGGTGGCTTACTGGCAAACCACCTGGATATTACACTGATTGGGATACTCTGGCTCAGGACTTCATTGAATAATACTTCCCTCCTGCCAGAACAACAGCCATCAAAGACAGCATCGCCAAATTCTCCCAAAAAGAAGGAGAAAGCTTATACGATACTTGGAATCGATTCCAAGAACTTCTCTACAACTGTCCTCATCACGGATTCGAGCAGAGGCAGTTAGCCGAAATCTTTGCTCAAGGTCTTCGAGAAGAATCTGCCAAGTGGGTTAATTCTCTAGCTGAAGGGGATTGCACTACGCTCACACCTGAAGCTGCTCTTCTTCATTTTGCAAACTGCGCTTCCAAGTCAAGGAATTGGGAACGAAAATCAGAAGGATCAAGGAGCAAGCTCGATCACGAAGCTACTATCAAGGCAGAAGTAGAGACGCATCTGAAGAAGTCTTCTACACCAATCAAATCGCCGGCAGCTTCTGTCTATGTTGCCGATTGCGAATGGTGTGGAGCTTGTGCGTATAATGGAGGCCGTTGCCAGAATTTTGGTAAGACGGAAGTCTTGTCCGCCGAAGAGGTAAATTTCATTCAACAAGGCTTCGTTAACAATCAAAATGGTTATGCTGGCTACCGCAACTTCAGGCAGCAAGGGAACTATCAAGACATACCTCCCTAAAATGCTGGCGCCAACTATAACCAGAACCAGAATAACCGCCCAGCTGGTCCAGCTCAGGATCAGAAGCCTAACCATCCACCGGGAGGTGTCTATCAGCCGCCACACCGTAATCCGGGTAAATATGGAACTGCTCCTGGCAATCGCCATAATCAATATTTGAATAACACCTATACAGGTCAGCAGTACCAGAAGGAAAACAACGTCAGTGACCTCGACAAGAAGCTTAGTCAGATCATCACCAGACTCGACGATCATGACAGTCAGTTCAAAGCTCAAGCTCTTCTCAATCAATAACAGATAGCAGCCGGTCAAAGAATTGAGCAGGCTGTGAACAACATCTCGAGCATGCTAGCATCTGGTCGACCATTTGGCCAACTTCCGAGCCAGACAGAGCCGAATCCGAGAAAGGAACAAGCTAAGATGGTATCTGTTAAAAAGTTTACAAGCTTATCTGCTGACGCTTCTTCTGTTTTACGCAGGATCGCTGAAACTCTAGAGAAGAAGGAAGCACTGAAAGTGGCGCCTAAGGAGGATGATCCTCCTCTTGCACCGTACTATGTGAAGTCTCCTTTTCCAAGAGCATTGCTGCCAAATGCAAGGATCGAGACTGGCATGAAGGGGAATAAAGAAGGATATCCAGATGCTCGTAGCACGAAACCCTCCTCTCCATATCCAGCTAAGTGTTCTGATCCTAGTTCTTTCACTCTACCTCTTGTAATTAATGATGTTGAGATAGAACGTTGTTTGGTTGATCTTGGCGCATCCGTTAATGTTATGCCTATGAGTCTGTATGGAAAATTGAACCTAGGAGAACTTGAACCGCCTAGCATGCAACTTGTCTTTGCTGATAGATCACTTAAAACCCCTAGGGGAGAGATAAAAGACGTTGTTACTAAATGTGGTCCTTTCACGTTCTTAGCTGACTTTGTTATCATTGATACTAGTAAAGATGATTCTACCATTCTCATAGGACGACCTTTCATGGCTACTACTGGAATGCAAATTAATGTTCCAAATGGTTCTTTAACTTTGAGGGTTGGTAAAGAAACGATAACATTCCGCCTTAAGGACGGAATGAAATATAATCCCAAGAGTGAAGAATTTCATTGTCTAGCTGTTGAAATTGTGGAGTTGACTCAGGTCAACTCCGTCACTAATGTCTCTTCTAGTGTTCCTAGCTCAATTTTTACTGCAGGTGCTGAACAGATTACCAAGTAGAAACCGAAATCTGTTCCTCAGAAGCCGCCAAAGAAGAAGGAACTGCAAGCCTCTTCTAAGCCACCGAGAAAAGATCCTAGTAGATCCCAGGGGAAGAACAAGAAGACGAAGACTCAAATGGTCTGGAGACCAGTTGCGCCGCCACCTTCTACCAAGCCAGCTGCACCACCAATTCATTCCGAGATACCGGTGCCGGAACAAGTATTGAAGGAGGAGCCTAAAGCATCTCCTAAGAAAATACCTACGATCACCGATCCTAGTGATACAAAGCCGGAGGTCAAAGAGAAGATGAAGTCAATCATTCTCATTCCCTCTACCGTCTTCCTCGTAGAAGATGATCCCTTGACAGAGCTCTTTGGTCCATTCAAGATCACTGAGCACCTTCCCGACGGACGTACCAAGCTTACACACGCTAACGGGAAGAAATTCACGCTCACCAGAGATACCTCGAAGCTCTACTTCATGAACTCCGATGCTAGCGTTAAGGAGAACCTGAGTTGGGATGTCTCCTAATACCGTCCAGGTATCGTCCAGCTCAAGGACGTTAATCTAGAGCGCTTCGTGGGAGGCAACCCACGGCTGGAGTCAGTTTTTCATTTGTGTCAACCTTAGTGTTTTAGAGTCGGTTTGGGGGAGCCAAAAGTGTCCGTTTGTTTGATGTCTTATTTTTCGTGTGTAGTCTGTGTGTCGTAGTGTCAATTGCAAGTCGTTTGAGGTTTTTTTCGATTTTTGTGGATTTAACTGTGATTTTCTGAAGTTTGCTGGGATTGCGAAAATATTTTCAATCGTAGAGTTCAAAATTTTCGGCTAAAATATACCATGTTTTCGGCGAAAATTCCCTTTGAAATCCCACTGAGTTTTCCAGACGATTTTTGTTAACATTTTCGGCAAAAATGTATTAATGTTTTCGGCGAAAATCCTTTTGAAAACCGGCAGTACTTTTTAACTAACATTTTCGGTGAAAACTTGCACCTATTTTCGCCAAAAATTTGTGTGAAAATCAACCAATTTTTTGTTTTAAAAATCCGGATTCACCCTCTCTCTCCTCACTTTCCAATTTTGAAAATTCCTAAAAGCTTCCCCCTGTTTTTCGAAAACCCGCCGACCGCCACCAGAAACTCGCCGCCGCCGCCGCCGCTCCCTTCCCCTTCCATTTTCGATCAATCCAAGCCCTAGAACAGTCGAATCGGAGCTCTAGAGCTCCCGTTCAGCCAAACCCTAAAATTTTTGGGTTTTCTTCAATTTCTCTTTCTCCGTTCGTTTTTAGCACCCATGGCTTCAAGGTAAGTTGTAGAGCTTTTCATTACGAATCTTTTGACATATTGAATGCTGAATTTCGTTGGGGTTGACTTTCAGTTGACTTTTTGGTTTACCTCGATTTGCGTGCCGACTGATTTCGTGTGAACTAGGTTAGCTGAACTCGTTGGAATGCTCTAGCATGATTAAGGATTGTACTTAATTTTTATATCGTTTGATCATGTGTTGCTTTGCATAAAACCTATTCTTTGTGATGTTGACTTTTGAGAAATGTCGGTTTGACCATGAATTGTTTATGATCAGTTGGCTGCCTTATGTGCTCATTTACGTTCATATTCTTGCGCTTGCCATCTGAGATCATATTATGCCGTCATTTCCTGCTTTGTGATAGTCTTGCCATGATTAGGGTTCAATGTTCGATTATGTTGACTTTTTGAATGTCGTTTTGACTTCTGAACTCTGATTGTGATAATTCCATTCTGGCTGTGTCCTAAGCGTGTATTTTAATTGTTTGGGATTACCGGTTACTCTGCTTTGCTCACCCCCACTCGGTTTTCCTCATTTCTTTGTGAAATTGAGTTTTTTTTACTAAGTGTGGGGTAGGGTTTTAGTTTGACTAATCTAGTTTATTTTCTTGCTTAGGAACGTAACTCATGAGCGCAGGACCAAGCAGAGACTTTACACCGCCTCCAGCTCCCGAGCTCCTGCTCCCGTCACACCTGCTATCCATGGACCTCCCCCAGTTTTCCCTGGCCGTGTTGGGTACCACCACACCGTTGCTCGCCCGCCCTCGTACTACTTCGAGTGCTACCAGAAGCTCGAGAATATCCCTGGTGCCGCTGTTCGCCCCCTTTCCATGGAGTCCATATTCGATCACGATGAGGACTGGCACCGGAACGTGCTCGATGCACTGACGCATGCTGGACTCCTGGAGCTAACCACGCTTGCCGCCGACTTCCCAGAAGTCGCTCTACAGGAGTTTTGGGCGACGTTCGATCTGGACGAGCACAGGAGGAGGCAGCACAGGAAGGTCGTTTCCTTCTATCTGGGCGGGGTGCACAGGACACTCACCTATGATGAGTTTGCAACTTATCTAGGCATCCCCTACGAGCACTACAATGGTCATTACCTAGGCTGGTAGAACTACAATGGTCATGCACTCTGGAGCCACATGACTGGAGTGCCCGGCGATCGCCTCACGAAGCATAATTCAGTTAAGTCTCTCTCTCACCCTCTCTATAAATTCATTCACATGGTTTGGCGTCGTTCTCTTTTGTATGCTCCAGACAAGGACCGCCACCACATCAGCCGAGAGGAGCTTCTTCTGCATCGCGTCATCCGGGAGAGCTACCATCTTCACCTCGGATAGGTGCTTGCACGCCTACTCCGCAAGAAGACTCAGAGGTCAAAGCCACCTCGCTCACTCCTGAGAGGCAACTTCGTAGGCTGACTCATCATCTCCTTCGGCCTCAGCCACGAATATGGCCCGAACATCCCACGCCGCAGAGTACGCACCGTTGGAGGTGATTTGGCGGTTCGAGTACAACCTCGAGCTGGACCTCAGCCCCCAGGTAGCAGCAGATCCTCCTCCCCAGGACGAGGATGAGTCGGAGGAAGAAGATGATTCTGAGGAGTCTCAGCCTCACTACGAGCCAAAATTTCATGATCATATACCCTCGCCACACCATCAGGCAGGGTATGCAAGCCAGTCGCCGCCGCCCATTCCAGAGCCATATCAGGCGCCTCACCCGCAGCACCACCCGCACCCCGCGGATGTTGGAGAGCTGTATAAGCGACTGCAGGAGTGGCGCATCACCGACAACGCCACTCAGGAGGCGAGATGGACTATTATGCAGCAACATATGCACCGCTCCAATGAGCGGTATGAGGCACAGATGGCGTGGCAACGTCAGCTCGGCGATTTCCTCCACTTTCCACCTCCCGACGCGCCTGACGAGCAGTGATTGGGTTGTATCCTCTTTCTTGTCCCTTCTTTTTATTTCTTCTTTTCGGATTTCGATCCAACTTTTTTCTGTGTGGATCCGGGACACTTGTCCCGATTTCCTTTTTATGTTTCATTTGTTTTTGTTTTGTAGGCAGTAGGGAGATTTCCATTGCTTCGCTTTGGTAGATTCCCTCCGCTCCGAGGATCCGTGCTCATCCCCTACGCCAACCATCTCGGTCCAGGTACTTCTACTTCACTCTGAACTCTAATTTTAGTCCTGTGAGGACACAATACGATTTAAGTGTGGGGTAGGATGCTAGAGAACCTTGCATGAACTTGATTACCCTTGATTGTGTTTTTGTGTGCCTCGTGATTCCTGTCCAATCTCTCTAGCATTAGAATGGCTCAGTTCTTGATTTTTGATGTTAAGTTGCTGTTCAAACTTTCATAATGATGCTTAGACATGCTTAACCTAGAACTTGAGAACCAACGTGTCTACTTTGATGCTAAATTGCCTGGTCAGAACAATTTTTTTTTAATGTAGTTTGTAGCCTTGATTGCATGAAAATGACCGAATCCGACTAGCAAATCAACTGTGAGCTTTTGATCCATTGCACGTAACTTGCAATTCCAATTCTTTCTGAGTGATTTTCTGTTTGCTTGAATGAGTTAGAATTTGCATGAGACCTACTCGAGACCACACGATGACACGAGTTCTAGAATGATAGGGGCACCTAGATTCAACTACTAAGCCAGATAGCCTACCCAACGATAAAATCTATTAGGTTTAAACCCTTGAGCTTGGCCTGTTCTTTCGGTTTGATAATACATTACAACCATTTCCCATTCTTTCATTCCCCGTTGATCCCCTGTGGTTGTAGTTCTAGATTGACCTACCGGAAGTCGGTTTGTGGTAACCTGCCTATAGCCATTAAACAGGTGGTCTTAGCTATTATGTCCAGACGTGTAAACCCCTCTAGCAACTAAAAGAAAGAATCGGCACAAAAGAAAAAAAATAGAAAAAGAAGAAAAGAAGCAAGTTTCAAAAAAAAAGAGAAAGAAGAAAAATCAGAAAAGCCAAAAAGTTTTAAGTTCAATAAACGTTCTTCTCTCTACATATGGAAGAACGAAGTCAAAAGACAAGTTAGAAAAGAAAAAAAAATGTGTTAAAAGAAAATAAAAAGTGTTAGGTTGCTTGAGGGTATCTTAGGACGAGCGTTTACTATTCCACCCGTGTCTGGTTAGATGGTAGGAAGCCACAGATTAGATTCGAGCAAAGTTAGTCGAAAGCTACACCACACCAAAGCCATCATCATACTTTCCCATCATCCATCTCATCATAAACCCTTGTAGTGTAGAATTCATTACAGTCCTAGCAGGGAAGTCCTTCTTGACTGGTTACTCGTGTTGTCACAGTGGTGGAGATGTGGTCAAAATGCAAACTTATGACAGAATTCAGTAACAGAAAATGATTGAGAGCAGAAACACGGCCTTAAACACAGAGAGTGAGAGTTCCCAATTTACTAAATATTTCCTGTGTGAGGAGTCTGGTTGGTCAGGTCAAATTCGTGCATAATTGGTTATGATTACTTGTCGTGTGCAGTTTATTAGTGAGACCAGGTAGTTCGGTTGATCTGTATGCATGTTAGGTTTCTTATTCTAGGATCTATCTGTCTAATAATTCATTGTGTTTGATTGAGCTCCAATTTAATCGATCTTATCATTTGTGAACATGAGCGTTTCTATTCAGTTTGCTTGAGGACAGGCAAAAGCTTAAGTGTGGAGTATTTTGATGACACTCGATTTGACGTGATTATCAGCCTCATTTAAGCGACATTTCCTTGCTTAAGACATGGTTTTTAGGGTAGAATAACGAATATTCAATCAATTTCCCTATCTCGTGCCATTTGTGTTACTTTGGCCCGTTTCGGGTCTATTTGATGGTTTTCTAGTGTTTTTATATTAGCACAGGTTTTTGCCGTCAAATAAAGTAGCCAAGGACGTGTCTAAGGCATTGGAACCTCAAGGAATCGCACCGGAATCGATCCAAGGAGCCAACCAAGTCAAACAAATTCCTGCCCTGGTTTACAAAGGAGTTTTCGCCGAAAATCCCTCAGTGTTTTCGGCGAAAATCCCTCAGTGATGACTTCTCGCCAAAAACTTATTCTTGTAATGCTCTGCCAATTTCTTCTGGAGTTTTCGGCCAAAACCTCATGTCTTTTCGCTGAAAGCTTATGTGTAAAATGGGGCAGGATTTGTGTTTGCTTGATTGACTCCTTGGATCGATTCTGGTGCGGTTCCTCGAGGTTCCAATGCCTTAGACACGTCCTTGGCTACTTTATTTGACGGCAAAAACCTGTGCTATCATGAAAACACTAGAAACCATCAAATAGACCCGAAACGGGCCAAAGTAACACAAATGGCACGAGATAGAGCAGATGAGTGAATATTCGCTATTCCACCCTAAAAACCATGTCTTAAACCAAGAAATGTCGCTTAAATGAGGCTGATAATCACGTCAAATCGAGTGTCATCAAATACCCCACACTTAAGCTTTTGCTTGTCCTCAAGCAAACTGAATAGAAAACGCTCATGTTCACAATTGATAAGATCGATTAAATTGAAGTTCAAGCTTTCACACTGAATTATTAGTGTTCTAGAACAAGAAACCTAAGATGCATACTGATCAGCCAAACCAACTAGTCTCACTAGAAACTGCACACGACAAGTAGTGGTAACCAATGATGCAAGAATTTAACCTGACCGACCAGACTCCTCACACAGGAAATATTTAGTATAAAGGGAACTCTCACTCTATGTGTTTAAGGACGTGTTTCTGCTCTCAATCATTTTCTGTTACTGAATTCTGTCATAGGTTTGCAATTCGACCACATCTCCACCACTGTGACAACACGAGTAACTAGTCAAGAAGGACTTCCCTGCTTAGGACTATAACGAATTCTACACTACAAGGGTTAATGATGAGATGGATGATGGGAATGTATGATGATGGCTTTGGTGTGGTGTAGCTTTCGACTAACTTCCCTCGAATCTAGCCTATGACTTCCTACCATCTAACCAAACATGGGTGGAATAGTGTATGCTTGTCCTATGATACCCTCAAGCAACCTAGCACTTTATTTTCTTTACACATTTTTTTTCTGAATTTTCTTTTGACTTCGTTCTTCCATATGTAGGGAGAAGAACGTTATTGAACTGACTATAAACTTACAACTTTGAACTTTTTCTATTTTTTTCGAATTTTCTTTCTTTTTCTTCTTCTCTTTTTCTTTTGTGACAATTTTCTTTTAGTTGCTAGAGGGGTTTATACGTCTGGACATAATAGCTAAGACCACCTGTTTAATGGCTATAGGCAAGTGACCACAAACTGACTTCCGATAGGCTAATCTAGAACTACGACCGCAGGGGATCAACGGGGAATGAAAGAATGGGGAATGGCTGTAATGTATATCGAAACGAAAGAAAGGCCAAGCTCAAGGGTCTAAACCTAGAGGATTTAACGTTAGGTAGGCTATCTGGCTTAGTAGCTGAATCTAGGTGCCCCTATCATTCTAGAACTCGTGTTATCGTGTGGTCTCGAATAGGTCTCATGCAAATTCTAACTCATTCAAGAAAAACAGAAAATCACTCCAAACGAATTAAAATTGCAGGTTATGTGCAATGGATCAAAAGCTCACATTTGGTTTGCTAGTCGGATTCGGTCATTTTCATGCAATCAAAGTGACAAACTACAAGTGTGATTTTGAAAATCTGTTCTGACCAGGCAATTTAGCATCAAAGTATACACGTCGATTTTCAGGTTCTAGTTTAAGCAGTCTAAGCATCATTATGATAGATTGAACAACAACTTAACATAAAAAATCAAGAACCGAGCAATTCTAATGCTAGAGAAACTGGAAAGGCACCAAGAACCACACACACACAATTAAGGGCAATCAAGTTCTTGCAAGGTTCTCTAGCATCCTACCCCACACTTAAACCGTTTTGTGTTCTCACAGGACTAAACTAGAGTAGAGAGATACGAAGAACCTGGAATGAGATGGTCGGTGTAGGGATGAACACGGATAGCCCGGAGCGGAGTAGCTACTCGAGTTCCTACAAAACAAAAACAACAAAAATATCAAAAGGAAACTGGGACAAGTGTCCCGGATCCACACGGAATAAAAGTCGAAACGAAGAAGGTTTAGAGGAATTTTGAAAAAATATATTTATTTTTTATTTTTTATTTTTATTTGTTTTAAAACGGCACAAATCCATGGCACAACACTCATAGAGCAATCTAGAACGTCTAAGTTCAATCAGATCAGCAAAAATCACATCGAAACAACAGGCACGCAAAACGAGGTAGACCAGAATTAAACTCATCAAAATTCAACAATCAACATGTCAAAAGATTAGAAATTGAAAACCAAACAACTAACCTTTAAGACATGACTCAAGAAAATGGATGGAAAGCGACGAAGTTGACCAAAAACGTGAAAAGCTTGTTTCGGGGATAACCAGAGCTACATAGCTCCGATTTGGGCGGTCAAGTATGCGTTGGAATCGGACCAACAAAAGGAAACTGATTTTTAAAAACAGACACAAGTTTTCGGCAAAAACTTTGAAGTTTTTGCCGAAAACTTCTTCGGAAAACAAGCAAAAATAAAAAGACGCCCACTGTTTGCAAATCAACCAAAGTTTTCGGCGAGAACTTTCAATTCTCGCCGAATACTTATTTTAAAATCCCCTTTTATTTCAAAACCCAACTGAAAACAAATCAAAACGAAAGAAAATTAAATTGACACTTTGGCTCCCCCGAACCTGATTCGAACGACGAAAAGACTGACTAAAAAATTCAAAACGGACTCTAGCCGTGGGTTGCCTCCCACGAAGTGCTCTTGCTTAACGTCCTTGAGCCGGACGATACCTGGACGGCGATCAAAAGACATCCCAACTCAGGATTTCTCTTAGGCTCAAGTCGGAGTTCATGAAATACAGCTTTGGGGATCCTCCGGCAAGTGTGAACTTCTTCCCGTTCGCGTGAATCAGTTTGGTTCGTTCTTCGGGAAGATGACCAGAAATTTCAAATGGCCCGAACAGTTCTTTCGAAGGAGCGTCCTTCTCTTTATTCTCCTTCTTCATCTCGCTAGGATTTTTAACTTTTGGCGATTCATGAGGGGATGCCGTCGGATCCTCCTTCTTTCTCGGCTTCTGTGCCGGCAGCTCATTCTTCAGGATAGGGACCTGTCCAACACCTGGAAAGAAGATTTCTGAAGAAACTCTAGATTTTTCATTAATAACGGAGTTGACCGAAGCCAACTCCACAGCTTCAACAGATAAGCAATGCGCCTCTTCTTTGACAGGGACTTGCATACCGTCCTTAAGGTGGAATGTCATGGTATCCTTGCCGACCCTTAATGTCAACGAGCCATTCGCGACATTAATGGTAATGCCGGCTGTTGCCATGAATGGTCAGCCTAGGAGAAGAGTGACATCTTCCCCTCGGGTATCCATAACAACAAAATCAGCTAGAATAGTGAAGGGACCACAACTGACAACCACGTCTTCTATTAATCCCCTAGGTAATTTAACATATCTGTCGGCAAACACTAAATGCATGCTAATCGGTTTCAATTCTCCTAGGTTCAATTTCTCATACAAGCAGGTAGGCATGACATTAATGGAAGAACCTAAGTCAATTAAACTACGATCAATTTTCACATCATTAATAGTGCAAGGCAAAGTAAAAGCACCGGGATCGCGACAATTAGCTGGGGGAGGTATGGAGGTCGTCTGGCTGTGGATCGCGGAGCATTCTTCCTTGAGGGAGACGGAAGACAACTCTCCCTTCTTCTTGTTCTTCGCAAGATCTTTCGCGACTTTTCCAACCTCCGGTATCATCTGGATAGCATCAGTAACTAGTATCTTGATATTTGTGTTCTTCAAGTATCCATACCACTTTCTGTACCGGGTATCATGATTTTTCTCCTGTGATTGCGCAGCCTTAGGAAACGGAATCCGAGGCTGATATGGAAGAAGAGGTGGCGTAGGTGATGTCTTTGTTAGGGGAGGCGGGGCAGTCACCTCCTCCTCTTCTTCTTTATCCTCCTCATCGATCTCTGGCTTGTCAATGTTATAACATCAGGAATTATGGCTGGATCAGGAGCTGCAGGACCAGCTATGACGTGATCCGGGCCACCCGACCAAGCCTAGGGCCAAGTCCAGCCCCGAGCCGAGGGCCACCACTAGGCCCTGACCTGATTCCCACGAGCCTTGAAGGTACTGACCACTCCTGGGATCCTCCAGAGACATTTTTGGAGCACAGGAAACAAAGGACCCAAGAGTGCCTGGCCAGAAAAGCGTGGTGCCCGAAGATTGACCCCGGAACGAGCCCCGGACGAGCCCAGGTGCTCAAATGGAGCTCAAGACCTATTGTCACGAGCCCTGGACCATTCACCACCCCTGAGAGCCTCATGTGGACATTACTGAAGAGCTGCTCGAAGAAGAACTCAAAAGGCCTGGACAGATTTGAAGAAGGCCCCAAGCTAAGCCTGCCACAGGCACAAGGCCCATGCCAGCGCCCGTCAAAGGAGCACTTTTGGCCCAGCGAACGATTGACCCGTGCCTTTTGGGATTTTACAAAGGCACTGGAATCCTTATGGCTCCAGGAATACACTCCAACAAACGGAGCTGAATTTGGAGGAGAATTGAAGCAGATAGGGCTAGAACAAGTCCTAGTGATGCATGGCATAAGCATCAAGAAGTGGAGCTCGGATGCTGATCCGAGGGAGCCTATGCTAGGAGTTGTGATAAGGCCACCTCCTGAGCCTGATCCAAGGAGGGATTGAGTAACATTCAAGATACGGGAAATGGAGAGAAGAAGCCAAGTGCATCCAAACAAGGAATCCTAATCAAGCTAGGATTTCCCGGTTTTGGACAGATTCCTAGTCTGACAAAGAATGACGAATTTGGGCTACCTGGAGATAGAATTTGGGTTGAAGCCCAACATTAAAGTTGTAGCCCATGGAGTCTACTACGGATCTGCAAAAGATCAGAATTTTAGGAATTTGTTTGGTATTTATTCGGCTCATAATTCCAGAACCCGTTTAGCTGTTTTTTAGGAATTTCCAGTTTTTTCCCTTTTAGTGTTTTTGTTTAGGAATGACTCTTTTCCTTGGTGAACAAGGCTACGAGTTTCAGTCCTTATTTTTGTATTCTTTATTAGTTTTATTAGCTATTTCGTAGGAGGAAAAGGAGAGCCTGTTCTCCCTTCCTCACCTATAAATAGAGGCGTCTAGCCTCATTGTAAACAACAACTTTGAAAGAAATAAACACTCAAAACTTCGGTTTTTCTCTTAGCATGGAATTGCTAATCTCTGTTCGACCATCATGGAATTGATCATCGTCTAGACCGGTTTATCATCAAAGGCATTCATCCTTTGTTTGTGGCACCGAATTCGACCGAATACTTTGGGGTTCCTAAGTCTATACTTAGGGGATTTCGAGTGTTCTCCGCGGTTTCAAAGGTTAGGATTCGTGGAGCTGGTAGTATAGTTTTGGGTGTTGAGTCGATCCCTTCCTAGAGGAGGCGGTTCGCATCAGCTGGTATCAGAGCACGGTTCAACTCTTGGACCAACAATCTATCCCAGTTTCCAGGTTTATTCTTGGATTCATATCCTTTACTTTTTGTTCTTAGAAAATTGTTTAGAAAATCTTCATCTATTTTAGTTCTTCTATTCGAGTCTTTCAATTGTAAGGCAAGAAAATATTGGTGGCCGATCAAGCTATCAAAGAAAATACACAAAAGAAGAGTAGGAAAAAAAAAAAAACAGAAAATCTAGCAAGGCCACCCTTGCCAAATTCTTATTTTTCGTTGTAATAGTTGTTACCTAGTTGGATTAGAACTTGATTCTTTTATCCTTTTCCTAGTTGGTTTAGGATTTTAGTCTACATATTCTTTTCCTAGTAGATCTAGGGTTTGTCTTGTAGAAGGGTTGCTTCTTGTACTAATCATGACAGATGAGAGGCTAATTGCTATGGAGGCACGATTGACTGCCATGGCTGAAAACATGGCCCGACTCACCGAGCAGCTTGGAGCACCTAATGGAGATAGTCACCAACGGGAAAGGATGGAACGAAGAGAAGCTGAAAATTTCCCACGAAGAGCATGGACGAGTAGAGGAAGGCCGAGCCGAACCACATAAGGTATCTACAAACCTATTAACCCTTTGAGTGGGATTATTTGTGATGAGTGCCCAGTACGAGATCACACGGTGAGAGCCTGCCCCAACAAACGAGCAATGGTGGAAAGACCGGAGAAAAGGGAAGAAGAGGGCTATGGCGCCAGAATTGGACCAGCATCAGGTCTGCCCCGGACAAGCATCAGGTCTGCCCCGGACCAGCATCAGCCCTGCCCCGGACCAGCATCAGCCCTGCCCCGGACCAGCATCAGCCCTGCCCCGGACAAGCATCAGGCTTGCCCCGGACCAGCATCAGCCCTACTGATATGACCCGGCTCCACCGCCCCGGGCCACAAAGGTATACCTACACCCCACCAAGGTACCCCGTAGAAGGCAGAACTCCGGGTCCATATAAAAAGCGCCTAGAACTAAGGACTGGCTACCTACAAGCTCTCAAGCCTAGAAATGAGCTCAAGAACAAACTCAGGTCGGCCCCACCGGGAAGGAAGACACCCCGAGATGGAAGGGAGTTCCAGGCCATGTTACTGGCCGAGAACCTAAGTCCTAGATCAAGCACTGAGTCTCAGTCTTTCCCCAACCTCTCCTCAATGATCCCTCAAGTCAAGCACACGTCAAAGGCCATCTGGAGAGAGTTCTGGCATACGGAAGACCAGAAGATTCGAGAATATGTGGCCAAGACTGGTTGGCTTCCCAAGGACACTGCCCGGGCCCCGGCGGATACGGCCAACCAGCCCCTGCCTCGGCTAACCCTACTCCACACTCAGAACCTGGCGGACAAGTTGAAGCCAGAAGACTCAGGAGGTCCAAAGACTTGGGAGGAACCTCACTTGTCCGAGGAAATGTCCAGCAAGAAGCCAGAACCGCCCGGCATCACCAAAACCCTAGTATCGGGTCCGGAGCACTTGATGCCGAGCCGGTCACCAGCACCGAAGGATGCCACCCGGCCGCCCGGTCACCCGGAACCCGCGGTAATTACAGAAATGCCACCGCGCGGGTTCCGGGCACTTTTCCTAGCCGCGTCCGGAGTCCAGCCCGCGCCCGGAGGACTTTCCTAAGCCCGATCGGACACGGACACCCGGTGTGCCCTAATCCGCCCGGATTAGGGTTTTGCTCGACTTAGCCGGTTTTAGAGTTTTATTCTCGGACAACTATGTTTATTTTAATATTTTCTTCGGCCTATCTTTTAGGATTATTTTAGTCTTACCTTTTTAGAGTTGGAGACGGCTTAGGCCACCCTTGTGCTATAAATAGAGGCCTCGGCCATCATTGTAAGACACGTTAAGTCATAATTGAAATTTCAGAACTTTGATTCTTTTTCCTTCAAGTCTTTGCTCGTTGTTGCTTAGCTTAAGGTTTGGTTTATCATCAGAGGTTATCACCCTTTGTTGTGGCACCAATTCGACTGAATACCTTGGGGTTCCTAAGTCTATACTTAGTGGATTTCAAGTATTCCCCGCGGTTTCAAAAGTTAGGATTCGTGAAGCTGGTAATATAGTTTTGGGTGTTGAGTCGATCCCTTCCTAGAGGAGGCGGTTCGCATCAGCTGGTATCAGAGCACGGTTCAACTCTTGGACCAACAATCTATCCCAGTTTTCAGGTTCTTTTACTTGAATTCATATCCTTTAGTTTTTGTTGTTTTCAGTTTCAGAAAAACCCTAAAAAATCGTGCATTGTGTTTGTTCTATTCTTCTACCTTTCTTTAAGTTTTTGTTGTGAGAAAAAGCTGTGGCCGATCAAAGAAAAGAAAAAGAAAAAAAGAAAAGAAAAGAAAAATCAAAGGTCTAGAAAAATTGACCTAGCTAAAAAGCAAGGCCACGTTCACCATCAAGGTAGTAGAATAAGTTCAAGAAGAGGGGTTTTTCATAAGTTAGCTACTAGCTTTCGCACTACTAGCTCTCTTGGTAGAACACCCAAATTTGTATGTCTTGTCATCCCACGCCCTAACTCAAGATTCTGGCCCCTAGAAATCTGAAACCCTAGGTATAAGGTCTTGTTAGTGTCATTGGTAGACTTAGACTGCATAGCTTCGAAGAAACTTGCAACTACTTGAATTGAGATTGACTTTGTTTTGAAAATTTCAAAGAAAACCCTAATTTGAGTGACTTGTTAAAAAAAAAATTTTCATACACGAGTGGTAAGAAAACGAGTGTGTGAGGTTCAATTGAGAGATTTTGTGAGGTCCTTTGTTCGTGACTAACCATGGCAGACGAGAGATTCAATGCTTTTGATGCCCGGTTGACCGCCATGGCTGAAAACATAGCCCGAATCGCCGAGCAGTTCGGAGCCACGAATGGAGATGGCCCCCGGCGGCCAAGGAGGAATGAGCAGGAAGAAGATGATGATGTGAGCAGCCTGAAGCTCAGTGTGCCTAAATTTACTGGCAAAACCAACCCCGACGACTACATTGATTGGGAGAGGGCCATGGAGGATTTCTTTGAGTGCCACAACTATTCCGAGAGGAAAAAGGTAACCCTAGCCACACTAGAGTTTACTGACTATGCTGCCTTGTGGTGGTCTCAACTCAGGAATCAGATCAGAAAAGAGGAAGAGGACCCCGTCCTTACTTGGAGGAGTCTCAAAAGAAAGATGAGGAGGAAGTTTGTACCGAGTAGCTACAACCGAGACTTGCACACCAAGCTTCGATCCTTGAAGCAAGGGAGCATGACGGTTGAGGAATACAACAAGGAGTTGGAGATCTTGGTTGCACGGCTTGACCTGAGTGAGGATGAAGATGCCAAGATAGCCCGTTTCACCGGAGGGTTGCAAAGAGAGATTCTACACCAAGTCAACATTCTCAACTTTGCTGACTATGATGACTTGATCAACGTGGCTATTAGGGTTGAGAAGGAGCTGAAGAACGGTCTTGGAAGAAGGACTACCCCGCCGCCACCGATCAGTGCCCCGGTGAGAGGAGACCGAAGCGCCGGCCACACCCCATACCGGCCCAACCCTAACCGGAGCGCCGGATCGCGACCAAACCCTAACCAAGGGTCGGCATCACGGGTAAACCCTAATCTCGGTTCAAAAATCCCTACTACTAACGCTCGGCCAAGTGCCATTGTGTGTTTTAAGTGTCATGGTAGGGGTCACATAGCAAGGGACTGCCCTAACACCCGAACCATGGTGCTTAGAGAGGGAGAAGTCGTGACAGACGACGAGGAGGAACCAATTATTGAAGAATTGGAGGGAGAGTCGAGTGAAGGAGAAGAAGTTGAGATAGAAGGCTTGGAAAAATTTTCAGCCTTCAGCAGTCGAGTGATCACCCCAGCACTGCCCCAGCACAGTGCCCAGCACTGCCCCAGCACAGTGCCCAGCACTGCCCCAGTACTGCCCCAGCACTGCCCCAGTACAGCGCCCGGCACTGCCCCGGCCCAGCGCCCAGCACTGCCCCAGCACAGCGCCCAGCACTGCCCCGGCCCAGCGCCCAGCACTGCCCCGGCCCTGCACCCCGCGCTGCCCCGGCACAGCACCCAGTACTGCCCCGGCCTAGCACCGGCCCTGCCCCGGCCTAGCATCACGACTGCCCCGGACATCCTGTCCGCGCTGAATGATGTCAATCGGCCCACCCCGGGTCTTTTGAACATTCCCTCGGCCAATTTTGACCTGAAGAAAGCCGGAGGGCTCTTTGACGACCTGAAGCCAAGCGCCGGCCCCGACGACCACCCGGCGCCCCCGACGGCCAAAGAACCAATGGCCACCCGTCCCGAGATTCAATGGGAAGTCATCTCCCGGTGGATTTTAAAAGCTGCCCCGAGCGAAGAAGATCCAGAAGCAGACTCGGATGAGGAAATGAGTGAAGAACCCTCCCCCAGCAGCTCCCCGAGCCTTAACATTACTGTTAATGGCATTTATGAAGTGGAAGAAATGGAGACTGAAGGAGAAGACACTGAAGAGTCTGAGACATTGTCCAGTACCGACTCAAATGACACCCCTAGTGCTACTGATGAGGATGAATCTTTCCCGGCCGTAGCCCACAAGATTGCTGAAGTTTGGAAAAGAGTGATGGGTTCTAGGAAGGATGCCGAGGTGGATTTGGGGACAAATCCCAGTCAAGAAGAGGGGGATGATATGACCCGGCTCCACCGCCCCGGGCCACAAAGGTATACCTACACCCCACCAAGGTACCCCGTAGAAGGCAGAACTCCGGGTCCATATAAAAAGCGCCTAGAACTAAGGACTGGCTACCTACAAGCTCTCAAGCCTAGAAATGAGCTCAAGAACAAACTCAGGTCGGCCCCACCGGGAAGGAAGACACCCCGAGATGGAAGGGAGTTCCAGGCCATGTTACTGGCCGAGAACCTAAGTCCTAGATCGAGCACTGAGTCTCAGTCTTTCCCCAACCTCTCCTCAATGATCCCTCAAGTCAAGCACACGTCAAAGGCCATCTGGAGAGAGTTCTGGCGTACGGAAGACCAGAAGATTCGAGAATATGTGGCCAAGACTGGTTGGCTTCCCAAGGACACTGCCCGGGCCCCGGCGGATACGGCCAACCAGCCCCTGCCTTGGCTAACCCTACTCCACACTCAGAACCTGGCGGACAAGTTGAAGCCAGAAGACTCAGGAGGTCCAAAGACTTGGGAGGAACCTCACTTGTCCGAGGAAATGTCCAGCAAGAAGCCAGAACCGCCCGGCATCACCAAAACCCTAGTATCGGGTCCGGAGCACTTGATGCCGAGCCGGTCACCAGCACCGAAGGACGCCACCCGGCCGCCCGGTCACCCGGAACCCGCAGTAATTACAGAAATGCCACCGCGCGGGTTCCGGGCACTTTTCCTAGCCGCGTCCGGAGTCCAGCCCGCGCCCGGAGGACTTTCCTAAGCCCGATCGGACACGGACACCCGGTGTGCCCTAATCCGCCCGGATTAGGGTTTTGCTCGACTTAGCCGGTTTTAGAGTTTTATTCTCGGACAACTATGTTTATTTTAATATTTTCTTCGGCCTATCTTTTAGGATTATTTTAGTCTTACCTTTTTAGAGTTGGAGACGGCTTAGGCCACCCTTGTGCTATAAATAGAGGCCTCGGCCATCATTGTAAGACACGTTAAGTCATAATTGAAATTTCAGAACTTTTCCTTCAAGTCTTTGCTCGTTGTTGCTTAGCTTAAGGTTTGGTTTATCATCAGAGGTTATCACCCTTTGTTGTGGCACCAATTCGACTGAATACCTTGGGGTTCCTAAGTCTATACTTAGTGGATTTCAAGTATTCCCCGCGGTTTCAAAAGTTAGGATTCGTGAAGCTGGTAATATAGTTTTGGGTGTTGAGTCGATCCCTTCCTAGAGGAGGCGGTTCGCATCACCTACCCCGAGCCAGCACCAGCCAGCCCAGTGCCAGCGCCCGACCAGCCACCAGCGCCCGACCAGCCACCAGCGCCCGACCGGCACCCAGCGCCCGATCAGCGTCCCACGCCCGACCAGCGCCCGACGCTCGATCAGTCCGATCGCACGGAGCACCCTGATCAGCCCCGAGCACCCGTACCAGTCCCGGTACGGCCCAAAACCCCAAGGAACGCCCACGAACTACCAGGTCCAATCCTACACGTCCATGTTATTATTTTTAAAATTTCTAACGGATTACCAGGTGCGGATTCGAGGACGAATCCTTTTCAAGAAGAGGGGAATGACGTGATCCGGGCCACCCGACCAAGCCTAGGGCCAAGTCCAGCCCCGAGCCGAGGGCCACCACTAGGCCCTGACCTGATTCCCACGAGCCTTGAAGGTACTGACCACTCCTGGGATCCTCCAGAGACATTTTTGGAGCACAGGAAACAAAGGACCCAAGAGTGCCTGGCCAGAAAAGCGTGGTGCCCGAAGATTGACCCCGGAACGAGCCCCGGACGAGCCCAGGTGCTCAAATGGAGCTCAAGACCTATTGTCACGAGCCCTGGACCATTCACCACCCCTGAGAGCCTCATGTGGACATTACTGAAGAGCTGCTTGAAGCAGAACTCAAAAGGCCTGGACAGATTTGAAGAAGGCCCCAAGCTAAGCCTGCCACAGGCACAAGGCCCATGCCAGCGCCCGTCAAAGGAGCACTTTTGGCCCAGCGAACGATTGACCCGTGCCTTTTGGGATTTTCCAAAGGCACTGGAATCCTTATGGCTCCAGGAATACACTCCAACAAACGGAGCTGAATTTGGACTAGAATTGAAGCAGATAGGGCTAGAACAAGTCCTAGTGATGCATGGCATAAGCATCAAGAAGTGGAGCTCGGATGCTGATCCGAGGGAGCCTATGCTAGGAGTTGTGATAAGGCCACCTCCTGAGCCTGATCCAAGGAGGGATGGAGTAACATTCAAGATACGGGAAATGGAGAGAAGAAGCCAAGTGCATCCAAACAAGGAATCCTAATCAAGCTAGGATTTCCCGGTTTTGGACAGATTCCTAGTCTGACAAAGAATGACGAATTTGGGCTACCTGGAGATAGAATTTGGGTTGAAGCCCAACATTAAAGTTGTAGCCCATGGAGTCTACTACGGATCTGCAAAAGATCAGAATTTTAGGAATTTGTTTGGTATTTATTCCGCTCATAATTCCAGAACCCGTTTAGCTGTTTTTTAGGAATTTCCAGTTTTTTCCCTTTTAGTGTTTTTGTTTAGGAATGACTCTTTTCCTTGGTGAACAAGGCTACGAGTTTCAGTCCTTATTTTTGTATTCTTTATTAGTTTTATTAGCTATTTCGTAGGAGGAAAATGAGAGCCTGTTCTCCCTTCCTCACCTATAAATAGAGGCGTCTAGCCTCATTGTAAACAACAACTTTGAAAGAAATAAACACTCAAAACTTCGGTTTTTCTCTTAGCATGGAATTGCTAATCTCTGTTCGACCATCATGGAATTGATCGTCGTCTAGACCGGTTTATCATCAAAGGCATTCATCCTTTGTTTGTGGCACCGAATTCGACCGAATACTTTGGGGTTCCTAAGTCTATACTTAGGGGATTTCGAGTGTTCTCCGCGGTTTCAAAGGTTAGGATTCGTGGAGCTGGTAGTATAGTTTTGGGTGTTGAGTCGATCCCTTCCTAGAGGAGGCGGTTCGCATCAAGCTAATTGCTTGCCACTTCTTGTGGAGATGGCCTTGACGTGCTCCTTCCTAATGGTAGAGTCGTCTTGAACCAATGATTGATTAAAGAAGGGGATACTAGATAGCATGATAGCCATGCTATTCACCGCGCTCTCCACTCGCCGACCTCGAGCTTCATGATCTTGATTTAAGATCTCTTGAAACTTGAATTTCTCCTCGTGGTCATCGAGTCTTGCCAAGATCAGGTCGAACTTCTTGTCTATCTCGATTTCCCAAGTATTCTCAAACGTATAATTTTGAGGCTGCTGTCCTCCGGTGAATCCAGGGGGATCTTGATCAATAAAATTCACTTCCCCTATAGACCAGACATCTGCTGTACCAAAATTCTTCTTTATTTGTTTATGTACTTCGCTCTTGATCTGATCTGCAATGCTTGGTTGGCTCTTAGCTGCTCCAAACTGTCTCTCCCAATTCATGGACTTAGATGCGCAGTTTTCAAAGTGAAGAAGAGCAGCTTCTGGTGCGAGTGCGGTGTAGTCGCCATCAGCTAAGGCGTTAACTCATTTAGCTGATTCTACGTTCATCCCTCGCCCAAAGATCTCGGCTAGCTGTCTCTGCTCGAATCCATGATGAGGGCAATCATGAAGGAGTTCTTGGAATTCGTTCCAAGCATCATGTAAGCTTACTCCTTCCTTCTGAACAAATATGGCAATGTCGTCCTTATAAGCTGTAGTTCTTGAAGGAGGAAAGTATTCCTCTATGAAGTCTTGAGCTAGATTATCCTAGTCGGTGTAGTGGCCAGGTGGTTTCCTACGGAGCCATCTCTTGGCGGCGCCTCTAAGGGAGAATGGGAAGACTCGTAAGCATAATGTGTTCTTACCGAGGTTCCCACTCTTGAACGTCTCGCACATGGCTAGGAAGTTCGTCAAATGTGTGCATGGGTTATCACGTGGCTTCCCTTCGAACTGAACATCCCTAGAGATCATTTCCAGGAAGGGGATCGTGAATCGTGATCTCATAGTCAGGATCGTCATCGTTGTGCGGCACAGCGATGCTAGACCGAAAATTAATCACGCTCGGTTTATTGTAATCCTCCATGGTACATTGAGCAGCCATTACGGTAGGAGAAGGTGGAGGTGAATCTGAAGTAGTGGATGAAGCGGACGAATATAAGGAGTTCTCCTTCAACTCCTTAATCTTAATAGGGGTAGGAGGTGTGGGCGGAACGATTCTGACTTGCTTCGAAACTCGCGGTTGCTTTGGCGAAGTAGAACTACTCGGCTTAAACTGAGAATGAGTGAGCGAGCGGTTCATAAACCTGTAAAACAACCTACAAGCAACAAAAGCAAACATAATCGTCGTAAAATCGAAGTGTAATGAAATATGAAAGATGGAAAAGTAGAAGAATAAAATGTCAACTCTTCTTTAAAACAATATAGAAGAGTCCCCAGCAACGGTGCCAATTTGATGTTGTTGTAAAAGAGTGATCAAATACTACTAAGCTAGAAGCTAAGTAGATCGTATTCCACAGGGTTTCTACTAATCGTCTACTCAAATATGAAGGCAATTTATTCAGGTTTAAACACATTATGCGTGGTGTGAGTTCCACGACTTCTAGACTAAGATGCAGGAAAATTAAAATGAAATTAAAAGACAGAATGATTCGTTTGTTTAGACAGACGACATACAAGCTTAGATTTCGAATCCCCCTTACATCACCAAGGCAACAACAATCACAAGACCAGCGGTTTTCAATTCTCATTCAATCAATTTCCAAACACCACCATAACTCCTTACCCTTAGGTTTAAGACTGGCGAACGCTCACTCTATCTGATCTAACTACCAAGATTAATTAGCCGCCCGAGCTTTCGCTTCTTGCGGCAGAAGAACTAACTGGTGCAATTATTAATGATTAATGAGTTACTCTTGAAGCGGATTATCCTAACTGGTTCCTACGAAAGGCACACTCCAATGAATAGGTTAATTGGTTGAATTGATGTTTTAAAGAGAGGCGGGCGTTCGCTTCTATCCTCTACTTAACAAGAATCTAAACTAGGTGATCAAGGAAGACAAGTTTATGCGCCAAAGCAGGGAAGCTGTCTGGCGACTAACCCTAGCTTGCAAAAACCTAATCTAGGCGACCAACCAGAAGAGAAACATAAACAATGAAGAACAAAACAACCATGCAAAGAGAAACTGATTGAACTTCGAATCTAATCACTGCCGATCCGTGACCGCTTTAAAGCCCTGGGTCACTTAGGGTTCATCTAATCTAAGCTCTACGAGTTTAGCTACTCATATTAGATACAAGAGAATTAAAGATAAATAAGGAATACATCTTAGGTAGGAAGAACAGAGAAGAACTGTAAAACCTAATTCGACGAATCTGTGAAGCTTCAATCTCCTGGATCTTCAACTCTCAGCTCCGAGTCTCCGAGGTGGAAAGATGGTGTCACGATCTCTTCCTGGCTCTTCGAACTCTCAAAACTCTCTCTCGAACTTCTAGGTCTGGAAGTTATTTGATTGATATGATAAAGTGTGTTATTATCTTGAGCCGCCGGTTTATATTTATACTTAACCCTATTCCCAGCCAGATTATGTTAAGATTTTCGACGAAAACTTTAAGAAAGTTCTCGCCAAAAACTTCTTTGAAAAATGCTGGCCCGGTCGACTGATCCTCCTGTGATGATTTCGTCCGGAGTTTTCGGCGAAACCTTGACTTCTCGCCAAAAACTTATTCTTCTATTGCTCTGCCGATTTATTCTGGAGTTTTCGGCGAAAACCTCAGGTCTTTTCGCCGAAAACTTATGTGTAAAACGAGGCAGGATTTGTGTTGACTTGATTGACTCCTTGGATCGATTCTGGTGCGGTTCCTCGAGGTTCCAATGCCTTAGACACGTCCTTGGCTACTTTATTTGACGGCAAAAACCTGTGCTATCATGAAAACACTAGAAAACCATCAAACAGACCCGAAACGAGCCAAAGTAACACAAATGGCACGAGATAGAGCAGATGAGTGAATATTCGCTATTCCACCCTAAAAACCATGTCTTAAGCCAAGAAATGTCACTTAAATGAGGCTGATAATCACGTCAAATCAAGTGTCATCAGGAGCCTTAGTTTCCGGTATAACCTATAAATAGGGTTCCCTTTGATTCTCAACTCCCAAACTTGCTTTACCAAATCATAGAAAGTAGGGTGGCTTTCCCAAATTGATTAAAATTTAAAGGATTTTGGTTGAGAATGTTGGACATTATCAGTATCTACCACCATAACACAATGATCCGAAACCAGGCTAGAGAAAATCAAAACTTTGCTAACAGGGAATAGCTGAGTCCAAGCAGAGTTAGTTAAGACCCTGTCCAATCTTGTAACCTATTGTTAATCCAAGTGAAGTGGGGGCCCTGGTAAGGGTGATCAAGCAACTTGCAACTACTAACAAAATCCTGAAAACCCTCCATACCTACAAATAGATGAAGTTCTTGATTTGGAATATGAGGTGTTTCAATAAGACTTGTAACTATGATGCAATTATGGCTTTTATTAGGCAATATAATATAGATATTGTAGTTATCATTGAGCCTTTGGTACTTTAACTGTGTTGGATATTTCAAGTTGTTTTATTCATGTTAGGATTGACTTGCATCGTTTGTTCTTTGGTACTTTTGTTTATGGTGATAATGATTTTGTGGAAAGAAGGAGAACTTATAATGATATCAGAAATCTTAAGCAGACAATTGATCTGTGGTTTGTTGCTGGTGACTTTAACACATTTTTGGATCTTAGTGAGGCCTGTCCTACCCCAAGCTCTTTTGAAAGTATGGAGGATTTTAAGAGTTGGGTTTCAGACTATGAATTAATTGATCATGCTGCTGCTGGTCCTCGTTTTACATGGATGAACAATCGACTAGATGGTGCATTTGCTAGAAAGCTCGATCGAGTCATGGTAAATGTTGCTTGGAAGACTATTTTCCCTACCAGTAAGGTGAATATGCTTGCTTCCCAGACTTTTGATCATTGTTCCCTTTTACTTAACAATGATTGTGAGGTGGCTTCTAAACCTAAAGGATTTAAGTTCTACTCTTGCAGGATTAAACATCCTAATTATAAAAAACCATAGTTGCTGATGTTTGTAGGGAAAAGGTGAAGGGTAGCATTTTTTTATATTCTATATGAGAAAATGAGGAGGTTGAAGTATAGGTTGAAAATTCTTAACAAAGATAGCTACTCTGATATACAGAAGAGAGTGCATTATAAAAGAGGTGAATTTTTGCACCTAAAGGAAACTGTCTATTCGTACCCTACTGCAGATAATATAGAGTGTTTGAAGGCTTGTAATATGGAGTATGAAAAGCTGAAGTCTTATGAAGAAAGTATTATGAGGCAGAAGGCAAATAGAAACTATGATTAAATTGGTGGATCAGAATACATCTTTCTTCTTCAACTATGTGAACTATAGGCATGTGGTTAATACGATCAGACATGTTAAGGATGAGAATGGAGTTATGGTGGACAATCATTCAGCAATCTATAGAGTTATTGTGGAGTTTTACAAGAGGTTGTTAGGAGAAAACACTGAGATAAACACTAATTCTTTGGGAAGTTTGGTTAAATGGAAGTTGACTGATTTACAAGCTAAAGTTCTAGTAGAACAAATTACTATTGTGGAAATTAAAAATGCTTTGTTTAGCATCCCTAATGAAAAAAGCCCTGGTCCAGATGGTTATAATGATTTGTTTTATAAGGATAGATGGTCAGTGGTAAGGGATGATGTGATTAATGTTCTGATGAGCTTCTTTGAATATTATCTTATGCCGAAGTTTATTAATTCCATTTCTTTGGCTCTAATCCCCAAGAAGAAGAATGCTAATGACATGAGACACTTTTGAGTGACCCATTTCGTGTTGCAATATGATATATAAGGTTGCCTCTAAGATCTTAGCTAATACACTTTCTAAAGTTATTCTTTCCATAGTTAGCAAGAATTAGACTGCTTTTGTGAAAGGGAGGAATATTGGAGAAGGGGTCCTACTGGCTCATGAACTCCTTAGTACTTACAAGGCAAAAGGAGTTTCCCCTTGTTGTGCTATCTAGAACTGATGAAGGGCTTCGATTCTGTCGAATGGTCCTTCATTATGGAAACTATGAGAGTAATGAAAATCCCTAGTTTTTTTACTAGTTGTATCAAAGCTTGTTTAGATGCTTCTAAGATCTCTATTAATGTCCATGGCACCCTTAGTGGCTACTTTCATGCAAAGAGAGGGTTTCTGCAGGGGGATCCGATTTCCCCCTTGGTGTTTGTCTTGTCTATGGAATGTTAAGCTGTTTATTTGATAAGGTTGTTAATGAAGGAGACTTTCAGCTGCACCCCTAGTGTAAAAGGATTCAGCTTCCACACTTCAGTTTTGTTGATGACCTTTTGTGACCCGCCCCGGCTCACGAGGGCCGACGCAACCACCACACCACGGGCACCAGGCCCATACTTTCTCATGAAGGCACCAGACCAAGAGTCGAAGATAACTGAAGAGCCGGAGCTAGAAGACACCCCTGGGAGGATGCTGATCCTCAGCTAGGACAAGGAGACCAAGCTCAGGCAAACAGAAGCTGCCCGGAGCTGACACCAACGCAGGCGCACACCCGTAGCCAAGGCTCGTACGAAGAGCACTTTTGGCCGAGCCTCAAAAGTACTCGTGCCTTTCAAGATTCCTTTGGCTCTAAGGATACCCTAGATCTCCATGGTAAGCCTCCCTCAAGTCCAGCTCAACTCATAGAGGAGCGCACCGAAAGACCGAGGGAGCCAAGTACCAAGCCTAGGGCCAAGAAGATGATGCCGACCGAGCCCTTGGAACCGATGCTAAGTGCCAAGTCCAGGCCACCACCTGAGCCTGCTCCGAGAGAAGATAACCAAGGAAAACCCATCCCTAAATTTGGGCCAAGAGGTCAGTCCATGGCCAAGCAGTCACGAGCCAATGTTGAACCAATACTAGGCCAAAGCTAGATTTCTGGACAGATTCCTAGTCTGACAAACATTGAAAAATATGGGCTACTTAGAGACGAAATTTAGACTGATATCCAGCATGAAAGTTGAAGCCCATGGAGTCTAATAGTGATCTGCCAAAGGGATTAATTTTTTGAATTTATTTGGTATTTATTTGGCTGAATCTTTCAGAACCCATCTAGCTGATTTTTTAGGTAATTTTCAGCTTTTTTTTAGTGTTTTGTTTAGGAAGGAGTCTTATCCTTGTAGGATTATGAGTCCGAATTTTGCTTCCTTCTTAGACTATTTTTGGATTAGTTTAAATCCTTTCTAGTAGTTAGTTAGGACTCTATCATTTTTCTTTATTAGTATTTATCCATTTTAGGAATTAGTTTCCTAGGAGGAATTGGAGAGTTTGTTCTCCACCCTCACCTATAAATAGAGGCTTACACGCCTCATTGTAAGACATCTTGAAATTAACAAACACTTAAACTTCGGTTTTCTTCTTGCATGGATTTGTAATTCTTTTTTCGACTTTCATGGAACTGATTGTCGTCTAGATCGGCTTATCATCTAGGGTACACACCCCTTGATGTGGCGCCTTCGACTAGACACTTAGGGTTCCTAGACTTCGCGCGCTAGTGGGTCCAAGTACTTTCCATCCCGGTTTCAATAGGTTCGACTTGTTGCTAGGAGATCAGCTTGCGGTGGTTAGGGTCACGGAGCATAGCCGACCGTGGTTCACATCATTTTGGTATTTACAAAGGTGAATAGGGGGCAATCCAAACTGTTACTGGTATTTTGGAAGAGTTCCATAAGATGTCGGGGTTGAATTTCAATCTAGATAAGTGTCAAATATATTTGGTAGTGTGAACACTATCTCTGCTGCAGAAATTGAGACAACTTCTGGATTTTGTAGGGGTGATCTGTCTTTCAGATATTTGGGTGTGCCCCTTACAACTGGTAAATTAAGAAGGTGTGATTGTAAGGTTCTTTTGGACAAGATAACGAGGAGGATCACTGATTAGAGAGCTCGTAAGTTTTCTTATGTTGGACGAGTCCAGTTTATAGATTCTGTAATCCAAGGCACTTTACAATACTGGATGGCGGCATTTATTCTGCCCTCATCACTCATAAAGGAGGCTGAAGTAATTTGCAATAGGTTTCTGTGGGGAAAAACAGATGCAAGGAAACCTAAAGTTGTTTGGAAGTATGTGGCAAAACCAAAGAGTGAAGGAGGGGTAGGCCTTCATGACATGATAAGTTGGAATGTTGCTAATGTCGTGAACCACATTTGGCATATACTGATGCAAGCGGGCTCCCTGTGGGTAGCCTGGGTTCAATATTAAAGGATAAAAAGAGAGATTTCTGGACCTTGACATCAGCAGCTGGATCTTGGCACTGAAAGAGGCTCTTCAAACTAAGAGACCTTGTTCGACCACATATCCGAGTTGATAGAGATGGTGATGTCCTCTGGGATGACAAATATCTGCCTATCTTCAAACTGATCATAATTTGGGAATCCATATGATTATGTTTGGTTTGGGTTTCATGTTAGGCAAAACAATTGCAAGTCCTTATCGAACTGTTCATGAGCCATAAATAAGCTGGCTCGCAAGCCTACTCAATGATCTCACAAGCCGAGCTAGCTCGCGAGCTTTATTAATTTGAGTCATGGTTGGCGCTCAAACACGACCCTTTACTATCGAGTCGAATTTCAAGCGAACTTCTAGCAATTTTTACGAGTCAATTCTCAAGTCACTTACAAGCAGTTTCGCCCGTCAACAACCCTAAAGCTCATCGCAACAACCTAATCATCATGAAAATCTCTAGGACAACAAAATGTGGCCACCAACCTCCCCGGCCAAAATCGCCACAAGTGCAGTGGTGAAAAGGCACCCATCAAGCCTCCAATTTCAAATTTTGACAAATGAAAAACTTTAGGTTTTGGGTGATTCAAAAATTACGAAAATGGGAAGCATACCTCTCCATACTATTAGTTAGCAACATCAAATTAAAGACTATTTTCATAGTTCTCAATACCAAATTATTATGAGATCAATCGGCATGTGATCTGCGTCCAACCCACATACACGGAAGGGAAATTTTGAAATTTGAAAAAATTAATTAAACCTAGTTCCTACCCCTCTCTTCTTCTCTTCCCCTCCAATAATATCATTATCTTTTACACGGGAGCCGCCATAAGCTAAAAGCTTTCCACCACTCACCAACAGCCAACCCATCCGCCGACGGCCAAGCCATCTCATGGTCAACCCATCCGCCTCAATCATCATCTCCTTAGCTCCTTGTAAGTCAGTGGTTGCCCATCTTCGCCATCGTCGTCGCGAGCTCCGCCTTGGTTATCACGTCGTTCCCGTCCCCGATCGAACAGCTCTGGAAAATCTCCAGCATATGATCCTAGTTCGTCAACGTCTGCTCGTCGAAATCAATGAATCTGTTCCCATCTGAGTCCATGTTCGACAAGAGGATGTGGATCTGGTTGCCGGAGAGCTTCAGGCTTATGGACCAGGAGCAAACCGCTAGCTTCAACACCATCATGATCCCTCGTCCTTATCGAATTGGTTGTAATGTCGTGGAGTTGGCTCAACAACGGCGGCCAGTTTCGACCAGTCAATGACCAGGATTTCACTTATGCTTTGTTCTTTCTTTTTGTGTCCTCCCTAGTCCCTCTGACGTCATTTCCTTTTCTTAATTAAATTGCAATTGAATGAGGAAACAAAGAAAACAGGGTTTAAGCTCTTAAAGATATTATTGTTACCTAATAAATTTAGGTGACTACTTTATAATTACAAAAAATGTGAGGATTGTTTAGTAATTATTGAAATTTATCATTTCAGTCACTACTTTTTCATGTTAACTGTTTGGGATTTTTGACCATTTTGTAAAAATTTCAATGTTTTGAATTAATTAGCTAGAAAAACAAGCAATATTAGAATAAAATAGTGTAACTATATAATTTGGTCTTCGTCGAATAACGTGTTAGCTAATTCATATAACTAGGTATCAACTATAACCCCTTCTTGACTAGTTATCTATTTGTGATATTAACTAGTTAACTCGATTAACTAAACAAGTTAACTCGATTGGTTAACTAGTTAACTAGTAATCTAAATCATGATGTTAACTACTAGTAAACTAGTTCAAACAACATAACTAGTTACATAACCTGTTAACAGAAAATTCAGTTAATTGATCATGGTAACTCGTTAACTACTTATTAGCAAAATAACTTGTTAACTAGTAATCTGTTTATGTTAATTAGTTATAAATAAAAATCAACTTATCTGTTTGGTCGGTCATCGAAGTCTCGCCGGAAAAGTCATCGGAGACAGTGGTCGATCGTCAAAAAAGTCATTGGAGACAGTGGTCGGTCACCGGAAAATTCACCAGAGACGATGTTCGGTCACCGGGGACTCGCCGAAAAATATTTTGATTTTAATTTAAACATATTTCTAACAATCTAAACTGTTAGATCAGTAAAAAAGTCAAGCATGATCTAATGATTTCCAACCCTTCGGTGTTTGGTATGGGTGCTATAGCATATCCAATAGCTAGCTATTCGAAATATCATCATGTGGGGTCGTTTGGTATGAGATATTTCAAATAGCTAGTTATTCGAGATATCTAGCTATTGGAAGATATTGATATTCGACGTGAAATTCTTGTTTGGTATTGGATATTAAATGAAAATGTTTTTTTTATGCAATTAGACATTTAAAATTATTTTTCGTCAAAGTCATATGTAAACACCATCATCAAAAATATATCAAGAGCAGTCTTGTTGGATTCGTTTTCACAGAACTAAGATATTGAGGAAAATTATTTTCAATTCCTAGTTCGTATGTAAACGATATGACTTTTATACAAAAATTGGGGGGTATTTTTGTGAGCCCAATGACATGTAATTGAGTTGAATTGTGTTCCAGCCTCGTCGCCTGGCCCAATAATGGAAGCCCAAACTTGTTGGTCTTCGAAGGGTGGTGTACCTCGTAAGTAGCAATGGGGGGTAGTTAGTTCTAAGGGAGAGTGAGGGGATCGATTTAAGGAAGGAATGGAAAAGGAGGGTGAGTGACGTACCGCGGAGCATTTGTCCGCTGGGTAAAAGTGTTGTCCTCTGGTTTTGTGGAGTGTATGGGGTATTTATAGTACCCCTGTCTTGATCGCCAAGGTTGAATCCTGGCCACTCGTTCGTAGCCTCCATAGGATGTCGACACGTGTCCGCTTCACCTTGGAACCCTAAGAGCCGCCGTGCTGGGCCGCCGCGGGCCTTCTTTTACTCCCTGGGCCTATTTGCCCTGTCTGCCCAGGCTGTCGCCTAGGCCCAACTTATCAGTGGGGATCGCTGTGTTATGGGCCGTTGTTTGAGCCTTCAAGCCGCTGACGGGCTGAGCCCATCAATTGCCCCCAAGCCCTTATCCAAGCTTCATTTGGGTGGGGGCTTACTCACAATTTGGATCGCCTGCCCTGTGATCGCCGTAGGAGGGTCCATCAATTGCCCCCAAGCCCTTAGTCGAGCTTCGCTTGGGTGGGGGCTTCTGATCGCTTGTGTCATCAGCGATCAGAAGCTGCTGTTGACACAAGCGATCAGAAGCCCGTGCCTATCTTTCCTTGCACATATGTCCCTTTACCTTCTGGGGTATCACGATCTTTTACCCTCTTGACTTGTTGGAGAAGCTGGGGAAATCGGGGCGTATTGGTAATTTCTAGCATAGTCATCATTGCCTAGGGCTATCAAACGTCTCCTCAGCCGCGCGTGTGCCCAATCAACCATCACGACAGCTCGTTTTCCCATGCCTGCCGAAACGTCTTCTCAGCCGCGCGTGCCCCCAATCGACCGTCGCGACGGTTCCGCTTCCTTACCCCTTCTGCCTTTATAAGCACCACACTTACCGTCTTCTTCCTTTTTTTACGCTTTCTCTACTGCCACCCTTCTTCATTTTACTGCCCCTTCATTTTAGTTGCTTCCTCCTTTCCTCCGACGACCGCAAAACCGATCTTCCCTTTCTCTTACTCCTTTTCAGATGTTCGGAGCTCCCCGCCGTCCACCTGGTACGTGACTCCTCTTTTCTTCCTCACTCTCACTGTAGTCCATTCTCCTTGTCGTGGCCTTTTCTTTGTTTTCCTTGCTTGAACCATAAGCTCCGGTGACGATAGTCAGAACCGAAGCCATTCTTATTCCCTGGGTACCGATCCTTCTTCCTCTTCTCCAACTACCCATTCGTCTACTGAGCGAGTGTTCTCAAATCCTCCACCCTTAGCCGAGGCCTCTTCTGCTCAATCCTCCGACACGATGGAGGAGTATCTTGATGATTCCCCCACCCTTCCTTTCTGGGGCCCTCACCAAGTGGGGTTTGAACAAGCTCGTCATGGTGTTGAAATTGACCCCGAGATGAGTAAGGTCGCCGGGTCTTATATTATTGGCAACTGGCGATCGATGTGGAAGGGGGCTCCCTGTGATGAGCGCACGGTCATTGGTCCTGGCTATTTTCCTTCAGGGACCGCTGAGAGAATCGCCCGTGTTCTTCCTTTTGCCATGTTGCCATCTACCTGGAAATTTTTCATGGCTTCTCGGCTTTCTACCATCGGCAACTGCCCGCCCGGGTGGCACGGTATTTGGACTGAGGCTTTCACCAATGGACTTCTCCTTCCACCATCTTCGTTTATAGTTGACCTGCTCTAGTGTTTTGGTGCCTCCCTTGGAGCTTTTAACGTCTGGAATTGGGCCTCGGCTTCTGCCTTTGAGTGCACCTGCATAGCCAAAAAGATTGCCCCCACCCTTCGGTTATTTCAGCTGATCCATCATGCCAAAGTCACCCCAAATGGTATAAGCTTTGTTCGCCGGTCAGAACTTTCCCCAAAGGGGGCTTACTCCTCTCCGAAACCTCGCCCCACCTGGTACCACTCTTTTTTCTACTTCTATCCAAGTGCCTCGGACCGTCAATGGACCTCTCTGCTTCCGTCCACCTGGTCTATAGGCGATGTGAGTCGCTTTAATACTGAGCTCGATCCTTCCCCTGAGGAAATACTCTTGCGTCGATGAGTCCTCCTTGAATGTCACCATCTATCTAGTACATCTGGCTTGAGAACCGCTCAGGCGGGGATTCGTGGAGGTATTTCTTGAATGCTTAAAACGTTGATTACCCCACCTTCCTTCAAATTGGGTTGCCTTGCCCGCACGGCCGAACCGCCGGTGTCGTATATTTAGGAATACATAGATTCTTTATCGTTCGCTTCACTTTTTTCTTTTTTTTATTTTTTTTTTTACTTTTTTTTTTTACTCTTTGTCTGCCTTTTTTTTCCAGGATCCGTAAGCCTCTCTGGGTGCCTCCTCACCACTACCGCGCGAGGGCCCGTCGGCGAGACTCGCCCGGAGCCTTCCCACGCTCCTCCTTCCTCTGGTCAACCTTCTGTTGAGAAAGCCAAAGGGAAGAGGAAGGCGACTGAGGCAGAAAGGGGCCTTGCTTCTTCAAAAAAAAAGAAAAAGGCTGGAGCTTTTAAGCCAAAGAAGAAAATGGGCGAGCCCTCTAGTCGCCAGCTGCCTTCCCCTCGACATGTAGTGGAAGTTGAAGATGAGGATAGTGAACCTCCACTCCGTCGCTCATGAAGCCAATCGCCTAAGGCCGATGATGACCCGTCTGCAAGGGAGCCCGCCAACCAGTCTGCCAAGGAGGATGAGAATCCTCTTACATATGATGACTCTTATCTTTCATCAGAGCCTATTCCCTCCCCCTCAAATCCGGCTTATCCTGAATCGGAACCTGCTGCTGAGCTCGACCCTTGCCCCACCGAGCCAGTGCGCGACCACTGTCGACCGCCAGCGATCAACATCGACCGCCCTCGCTGAGCTGCTTGGACGGAGCGGGCCAACACTGTATTTGATCGCCCGACCCTGCTGGTCGGGAAGGCGAAGGGCGCTTTCGCTTGCCTTACTTTGCCATCGTTCATCCGGTGGCGTCCCATATATCGCCTCGAATGGCGAGTGATATCATGAAAGAGTTTTCCCGTGGTATCTATGAGGGGGTGACCGCGCCTGGGGAAGGGTCGGAGATATCGGATCTGCACGGGGCGACCTCCTTTCGGCTCCTTCAGGTATCGTTGATTGCTGCCTTCTGCCTGATTGTCCTCTTCGTTCCATTACTACCATTTTATGTGTCCCTTCTCACCTTACATGTGATGGGACATCCTTGGGTCATCAACTGGTCCAATCACTAGGAGTCAAACCAAGGCCTTACGGAACAAGGTGGCAACATTCATGGAGGCTTGGAGTATGCCAAAGCATGAAGAATTGGAGCAAGGATGCTGGACATTACTTAGGATGGTTGACGAGACTGAATGATGATCCAACGGCAAGATTCAAACATTTTGTGATCTTCAATGACCATTCTGCCATTTAAGAAAGTGGAGGGGCCTTCATGAACGAATTTCATCCCCATTCATGCATTTGTTTTCATGTTCATTCACTTCCACATTGAAACCATGCACTTGCATTAATGTTCATTCACTTCCAAATTAGAACCATGCACTTGCATTAAGTGTGAACAATTAATGGTGTAGTTTTTCTAGATGACTAGATTCAGCGAATCTGGTGTAGGACACATTTTCTCCTACCCTATTTAAAGGGTTCTTTGTAGTTTGTTTCAAATCAGCTTGTTTGCTCACAATTAAAGAAATTCAGACTTCGGTTTACAATATTTGTTCCTTTAAGCTTTTGCTCGTTGTTGCTTGGCTTAGGAAGTTTGGTTTATCGAGATAAGGGTATTCACCCCTTAGTTCGTGGTACCGCACACACTTGATACCTCGAGTTCTTAGCTCTATAGCTAAGGGTTCTGGTCCGATTTCCATCTTCTATCCTGATTGTGTTTTCGTTTGCAAATTGTTCAAACCGAGTTGTGTGGATTGAGCCAACCTTGGCTTTGGTTCATATCAGTTTGGTATCAGAGCTCGGTTCAACTCTTGGATCAAAGCTTCTGTTGTTTTTCTTTCGATTATTAAAAAAAAACCTCAAAAAAAAAATAGTTGCATTTTTTGGCTGAATCGTGATTTGTGTGATTTCAGATTTATAGTTTTGTAC
The DNA here is from genome assembly GCA_034768395.1 of Linum lewisii. Taxonomy (NCBI): domain Eukaryota; kingdom Viridiplantae; phylum Streptophyta; class Magnoliopsida; order Malpighiales; family Linaceae; genus Linum; species Linum lewisii. Next base: position 34,275,192 of record CM068302.1, on the reverse strand, counting down.
TAACCATTTCTTGGTGGTAAAAGCTGGTGTGCAGGTTAAGAAGAAACAAAGTTTAAAAATCAAGAGGTCCAAAAGAATAATTTCGACCCAATCAAAGCAAAGCCACCTCACCGAGATTGTGTCTAGAAGTTATAGCGGAAATCTAAGAAAGGGGGGGTAAACAATTTCTGTTCTTTCAAAGTCAAATTCGTTTTGAATAATTTGTTTTTCGAAAACCCAGCAAAGAAATCTGACTAGGGCTTAGAGTGAACTCAACTAGGGTTGTGTTTACTTGAATTTCGAATTACTTGACTTCTAAAGCTTTGAAGAAACTTGCAACTGCTCATAACGAACTTGCTTATTGCCGATTTCTGTTTCATCCTTTTCTCACCAAAAACTTGTGTGAAACACGAGAGGCAAAAGAAAGAGTGTGTGAGGTTCATTAGAGAGAGTTGGTGAGGCCATTGTGACTAATCATTGTTCAAGATTACAGATCCAGCAGGGTTCGAAGCAGCAATGAATGCGATGAGGACGGAGTTCCATGAAGCACTCAACACTATGGCTCAAACCCTCACCGCGGCCATCCAGAATAATCAGCCAAGGGTAGATGATTCTGATGTGGAGGATGACGCACCTCCACGAGGTGGAGCAAGGCCACATAGAGAAGCTTTAAGAGGAGTAATGCTGGACGATGATATCCGAGGAGTAAAAATTTCGGTGCCCAAATTCCAAGGGAAATCAGACCCGGATGCATATCTTGATTGGGAGCGGGCGATGGAATTCTTCTTCCAATGCCATCAATTTTTGATCGCAAGAAGGTAACCCTTGCTGTTGTAGAATTTACTGACTACGCTTCTGTTTGGTGGAGTCAGCAAGTTAGACAAAGGGAGCGCGAAGGGAAGAGGCCTATTGGAACATGGGAGGATGTGAAACGTGTCATGAGAAGGAAGTATGTTCCAGCTTCCTATTGCCGAGATTTACACACTAAGTTACAAGCTTTAAAGCAAGGTGGTATGACTGTTGAAGACTACCATAAGGAGATCGAGATGATAGTGTCTCGATTGGATCTAATTGAAGATGAGGATGCCAAGATTGCACGTTTCCTAGGAGGCTTACAGAGGGAAATTGCCTATCAAGTCAACTTGCAGAATTTCATCGACTATGATGAATTGGTGCGACTAGCAATACGAGTGGAGAAGCAACTCAAACTTGGCACTGGACGGAGATTCAATACGCCAACCACTACCACACCATCATGGAAGACGAATACCATGAAGAAAGAGGAAGGCACCTCTGGAAACCTTAACAAACCTAAAACCACTCAAGGTACCCCAAATCCTAAATCTGGTTCTTCAAATACTACTAATCGGCCGAGTGGAATTCTTTGTTTCAAATGTCAAGGGCGTGGACATATGGCTAGGGACTGCCCTAATAAAGCCACTATGGTGATCCGAAATGGAGAGGTGTTCACGGATGATGAGGACGACCAGGAGGAGTTCCCAGAAGGTGAAATCCAAAAGGAGGAATCGGAGGAAGAGGAAGAAAATGTTCCAGAAGGGTTGGTGAAGTTCAATAGAGTGGCCATTCGAGCATTGAGCACTCTAGTTAAAGACGAGTTGGATCAGCGGGAGAACCTATTCCATGTTCGTTGTGTCATCCACAACAAACTTTGTAATCTGGTTATCGATGGAGGAAGTTGTACGAATGTAGCAAGTCAAGATCTTGTGGAAGGCATGAAGCTCACCACCATTCGACATCCTAAGCCATACAGACTTCAATGGCTTAGCAAAGCAGGAGAGCTAAAAGTGACAAGGCAGGTATACGTCCCTTTCAGTATTGGTCGATATACTGACGAAATTCTTTGTGACGTAGTACCTATGGAGGCTGCTCATATTCTGCTTGGGAGGCCATGGCAATTTGATCGATTTTCTCTTCATGATGGGAGGGCTAATCGATATTCCTTAACCCATAAGGGGCAAACCTACAAGCTCAAGCCTTTGTCACCAACCGAATTGTACCAAGATCAATTAGAGAAGCAACAACTTCGTGAGGCTAGAGAGAAGAAAGAGATGGAGCTCAAAATAAGAGAGAAGAGTGAAAAGAAACCGAGTGACACCCATTCGAGTGCAAAAACAGAAATGGTATGTCATAAAGCTCAAAAAAGTGAGACCGAGAGGAGAGAAAACCTTTTAGCTACACGTGGTGAGATCAAAAAAACCTTAACTTCTAGGATGCCACTCGTGGTTATCGTATACAAGGAGTGTTTGAATTCTGATTATGCTAATGTAACCGATTCTCTTCCTAGTGTTATCTCTTCATTATTACAGGAATTTGAAGATGTCTTTCCGGAGGAGACTCCTAAAGGACTACCACCTATTAGAGGAATTGAGCATCAAATCGACTTTGTTCCAGGAGCATCCATCCCTAACAAGGCCGCATATAGAACCAATCCGGAAGAGACCAAAGAGCTTCAGAGACAAGTGGATGAGTTAATGGACAAAGGGCACGTTCGAGAAAGCATGAGCCCTTGTGCCGTACCGGTTATCCTCGTGCCAAAGAAGGATAAATCATGGAGGATGTGCGTAGACTGTCGAGCGATCAATAACATCACGGTAAAGTATCGTCATCCTATTCCTAGACTTGATGATATGCTAGATGAGTTACATGGTGCTTCTATCTTTTCAAAGATTGATTTAAAATCTGGATATCACCAAATTTGAATGAAGGAAGGAGATGAATGGAAAACCGCATTTAAAACTAAACATGGTTTATATGAGTGGATGGTTATGCCATTTGGTTTGACAAATGCACCTAGTACATTCATGAGATTGATGAACCACGTGCTTAGGGCTTTCATAGGCAGATTTGTAGTCATTTACTTTGATGATATTCTGGTTTACTCATCTAATTTAGAGGATCATGGTGGACACTTAAAATTGGTGTTAGAAACCCTTAGAAAGGAAAGACTGTTTGCCAACATGAAAAAGTGCGTCTTTTGCACCGATCACCTTGTGTTTCTTGGCTTTGTTGTTAATCAAGTCTTGGCCAATTCCCACAAACATATCTGATGTTAGGAGCTTTCATGGTTTGGCTAGTTTCTATCGAAGATTTGTGAGGGATTTCAGTACTATTGCTGCACCACTCACGGCCGTAGTGAAAAAGGATGTACCCTTTCATTGGGGAACACCTCAACAAGAGGCATTTGAGCTATTGAAGGAGAGACTCACCAATGCACCAGTTCTGATGCTGCCCGATTTCAGCAAGGCATTTGAGATCGAGTGTGATGCTTCAGGAATTGGAATAGGAGCTGTGCTCATGCAAGAAAAGAAACCGATTGCATACTTCAGTGAAAAGTTGCATGGAGCTACTCTGAATTACCCAACTTACGATAAGGAATTATATGCACTTGTTCGAGCATTAGAGACTTGGCAACACTACATATGGCCAAAGGAGTTTGTCATCCATTCTGATCACGAGTCATTGAAATATCTCAAAGCTCAACACAAGCTGAACAAGAGGCATGCACGATGGGTTGAGTTCATCGAGTCTTTTCCTATGTTATCCGTTACAAGCAAGGTAAGGAGAACGTCGTGGCTGATGCCCTATCTCGAAGGTTAGATGGATACTTGTTTCGAGAGAACAAGTTATGTTTGCCTAAGTCTTCGTGTCGAGATGTTTTAGTCAGGGAAGCACATGGAGGCGGGTTAATGGGGCACTTTGGAATTGCCAAAACGATGGCATGTCTTCAAGAGCACTACTACTAGCCTAGAATGAGGCATGATGTGGAGAAACACCTAGCCAGATGTGTGGCTTGTCACCAAGCCAAGTCTAAATCACAACCACACGGATTCAGATTCGAGGACGAATCCTTTTCAAGAAGGGGGGAATGATGGGGACATCCTTGGGTCATCAACTGGTCCAATCACTAGGAGTCAAACCAAGGCCTTAAGGAACAAGGTGGCAACATTCATGGAGGCTTGGAGTATGCCAAAGCATGAAGAATTGGAGCAAGGATGCTGGACATTACTTAGGATGGTTGACGAGACTGAATGATGATCCAACGGCAAGATTCAAACATTTTGTGATCTTCAATGACCATTCTGCCATTTAAGAAAGTGGAGGGGCCTTCATGAACGAATTTCATCCCCATTCATGCATTTGTTTTCATGTTCATTCACTTCCACATTGAAACCATGCACTTGCATTAATGTTCATTCACTTCCAAATTAGAACCATGCACTTGCATTAAGTGTGAACAATTAATGGTGTAGTTTTTCTAGATGACTAGATTCAGCGAATCTGGTGTAGGACACATTTTCTCCTACCCTATTTAAAGGGTTCTTTGTAGTTTGTTTCAAATCAGCTTGTTTGCTCACAATTAAAGAAATTCAGACTTCGGTTTACAATATTTGTTCCTTTAAGCTTTTGCTCGTTGTTGCTTGGCTTAGGAAGTTTGGTTTATCGAGATAAGGGTATTCACCCCTTAGTTCGTGGTACCGCACACACTTGATACCTCGAGTTCTTAGCTCTATAGCTAAGGGTTCTGGTCCGATTTCCATCTTCTATCCTGATTGTGTTTTCGTTTGCAAATTGTTCAAACCGAGTTGTGTGGATTGAGCCAACCTTGGCTTTGGTTCATATCAACATGTATCTTTTCTGCTATTTAGGCCATTGCTGAGCTCGGCAATCTGTCCTTTGCATGTAAGCACATGCAAGAGGAGAATCTGAAGTTGAAGGAGGAAGCAGAGAACCTTCGCTCATTGCGTATGGATCTCACTCGTTATCACAACGAAGAGAAGGTATGTGTTTCTCCCTTTAACTTTTCCTAGCTTATCGCCTTGCTCCCGTCGCTGAAGGCGTGCGTTTTTTTATTTCTTTTTTTTGTTTAGCGTCGGGCGGACGCAGCGACTGTTACCACTGATTCTTTGAAGAAGAGCTTGGCCGAGGCGACTGAGCGAGTTGCTCAAATGGAGGGTGTTCAGGAGGAGTTGCAGGCTGCGAACGAGCGCCTTACCGTTCTTGAGGCTGAGCTGGAGGAGGCCCGTACGAAGGTTTCCATGGTGGAGGAGATTACCGCCGAGAGGGATAGTGCCAAAGAGCTGCTCAATGACTCCCTGGCAGCACAATCGGCGACAGACCGCGACCTCTTGGCTGCCAAGGCTGAATATGATGAGGTTGTGGCATACTACACCCATTCTTTTGGCGAGAGCATGCGTGTGGTAATGCGCAGCTGCCGTAATGAGTTTTACCATCTCTTCCCCCACAAAAGCTGGCCTGGTCGAAAGATGGTTCGGGCCGTCCTCCAGGGTCTTAATCGCCATAGTCTTGGGGTCCCCGACCCAGTCGACTCTGAGGAAGAGGCTGCTTTTCGGGATGCTGATCGCCTAGAGCGCGAGGTGGTGGCAGTGGATGCTGAGTATGTGGCAGCTACCCGACGAAGCTGCGGTTTACCTGACCTGAACCCTGATGGCTCGGAGGTTCAGCCGCCACCCCCCGAATCCTTTCCATCCTCCGGCGAAAAAGGCCTCGGCTCCTCCTCTGATCCTTCCAAATCTGGCGGCAAAGACTCTGGTGGCAAGGGCCAAGGAACTCTCCCCTAATTTCGTGTTATTTTGTTTTACTGTTCTTGTCGGACAAACCTCCTTATGTCTACTATTTCCCGTACTTGAACATACTCTTTATTTTCCTTGCTTTCGCTATTAAGCCTTTGCCCATGCCCTTGGTTTCTGTCTTATAATTTTGATAGCTTTATATTTTGCTTAGCGATCTGCGATGCTCGTAGACCCTTCATTGATAGTTTCAATGGCCTAAGGTCTGTTATGGTGATTTTTAATGCCCGTAGGTCTTACATAGCAATTTTTAATGCCCGTTGGTCTTACATAGCGATTTTTAATGCCCGTAGGTCTTACATGATGATTTTAATGCCCGTAGGTCTTACATAGCGATTTCAATGCCCTTAGGTCTTACATGATGATTTTAATGCCCGTAGGTCTTACATAGCGATTTCAATGCCCTTAGGTCTTACATGATGATTTTAATGCCCGTAGGTCTTACATAGCGATTTTAATGCCTGTAGGTCTTACATGATGATTTTAATGCCCGTAGGTCTTACATAGCGATTTCAATGCCCTTAGGTCTTACATGATAGTTTTAATGCCCGTAGGTCTTACATAGCGATTTCAATGCCCTTAGGTCTTACATGATGATTTTAATGCTCGTAGGTCTTACATAGCGATTTCAATGCCCTTAGGTCTTACATGATGATTTTACATGTGCGAAGTGCTCTGAGACGAAATATTTTGACACTTGGTCATTTCATTAGGATTAGCATCGCTTACAGGGTCTTTTTAATCGTAATACCGCCTAAGATGCATGGAGTTCCATGTTTTGGGGATCTTCGTTCCGTCCAATTCTGCCAGCTTGAAGGTATTGGCACCTACTACTCGTCGCACTCTATACTGTCCTTCCCAGCCGGGGTTAAGCTTAGCTGCCCCGATCGCTGGCCTAAAGATTTTTCGCAGCACCAAATAATTGAGCGTGATGTGATGCGATCGGAGTTTCAGATTGTACCGCATAGCCAGCTGCTCTTTTTCCGCGATCAGTCGCATCTGTGCCTTTTCTCTTCTTCCTCAATCATGTCCACATTAAGCATTAATTCTTGTTCGTTTACCTCGTCCCTGTACTCCTGGATTCGTATGGATGGGATTGAAATTTCTACTGGGAGGACCGCCTCGGTTCCATATGTCAATGTATAAGGTGTCTCGCCTGTCGCCGTTTTGTAAGCCGTTCGGTGAGCCCATAGTACGTGGTCAAGTTCTTCGACCCACACACCTTTACATCCGTCTACTCTTTTCTTCAACCCCTGCAAGATAAGTTTGTTGGCCGCCTCCACCTGTCCATTGGCTTGTGGATAAGCAACCGAGGCGAATCTCAAATTGATCTTTAGGTCGTCACAGAATTCTTTGAAGACTTGTGAGTCGAACTGAGTACCATGATCGCAGATGATACTTTCTGGTATTCTGAATCTAGTGACGATATTTTTGAACGTGAATTTTTTAATCTGCTTAGCGGTGATGCTTGCAACCGCCTCTGCTTCAACCCACTTGGTAAAGTAGTCTACTGCCACGATGAGGAACTTCCTCTTTCCTAAGGTTTCTGGAAATGGGCCTAGAATTTCCATTCCCCATCTTGCGAATGGCCATGGGCTGACGTTTGCTTGAAGCGTCGTTGCTGGCAGCTTGTGGTAGTTTGCAAATTCTTGGCACTTGTGGCACTTTTTCACCAAGTCGCCTGCTTCCTTTCTCATCGTGGGCCAATAAAAGCCTTGGTATATTAAGTTCCTTTCTAGACTTCTTGTCCCCAAGTGAGTGTCACACACACCTGAATGTACCTCATCCAGAGCCCAAGCTGCATCCTCTTCTCCCTAGCACCGTAGGTACGTGCCCATAGCTGATTTTCGGTATAATTCGCCTCCTATTATGGTGCATCTTCCTGCTTTTCGCCGAAGTTTAGTCGCTTCTAACGGGTCGCTTGGTACCGCGTCATTATCCAAGTACTGGATAATGGGTGTTCGCCAGTCGCTTTTCCCAACCCCGTTGATAACGTGGAAGCATTGCTTCATCTTTGTTTCTTTTTCCATCGTGACCATTCGCCCTTCCTCAAAGTCTGTCGCTGTTGCCAACTTCGAGAGTGCATCCACATGGCAGTTTTCCTCTCTAGCGATTTTTGATATGGCGACTTTCTTAAATTCGGATATAAGCAGCTTTACTTCATCAAAATAAGGGCGAAAGGGACTCTTCTTTTATCTCAAAACTTCCATTAACTTGGTTGACCACTATTGCCGAATCTGAGAAAACTTTGATGTTGGTAACTCCCATACTCTTGGCGATTCGTAAACCGGCTTCTAATGCCCCATATTCCACTGCGTTGTTGGTCCTATTAGTTGCAAACCGCAGTGCTACCTCATGGAGGATCCCCCCGGGCGACTTCATAACTATTCCAGCACCAGATCCTCCTTTACTCTAGGCGTCATCCGTAAATAATGTCCATTCATCGCCTTCCTCCACATCCTCTTGTACCGCACCTTCCACAACAAAGTCTGCCATGACTTGGGCTTTGATCACTGTTCTTGGCTGGTATCGTATGACGTATTCGCTTAACTCGATTTCCCATTTAGCCAATCGCCCTGCTACGCTCATAGATCTCAGCGTGTTTTTGATTGGAAGGTTGGTGAGCACATGTATTGTATGTGCCTGAAAGTATGGTCGCAACTTCCTGGCCGCGCAAACCACAGCATAAGCCATTTTTTCTATCGCCGGATATCTTGTTTCGGCGTCGATTAAAGTTTTACTTGTGTAAAAAATAGGGTGCTCAGCTTTTTCCTCTCTTCGAACCAAGACCGCGCTAACTGCTTTTGGAGAGATTGCGATATAGAGAAATAGAGCTTCATTTAACTTTGGAGATGCAAGTACAGGAGGAGTAATTAAAAATTGCTTCAGCTCTTCAAAAGCCTTGTTACATTTGTCATTCCACGCAAACTTTGATACATTCTTTAAAGTTTCAAAAAAACGGGGCGCAGCGATCGGCGATCCTGGGGATGAATCGGTTGATCACCGTTAATCTTCCAGACAAAACTTGTACTTCCTTCACGGTCTTTGGAGGTGCCATGGCTGTGATAGCTGCGATCTGTGCGGGATTGGCCTCTATTCCTCGCCTGGTTATAAGATACCCAAGAAACTTTCCTGATGTTGCCCCGAACACACACTTCAAAGGATTTAGCCTGAGCGAGTACTCTTGCAATGTGTTGAAAGTTTCTCGCAAGTCGCCTAGATGATCGTCAGACTTCTTGCTTTTGACTAAGAGATCATCCACGTATGCTTCCAAGTTCGCCCGATTTGCTTAGCAAAAACCGTGTCAATCATTCTTTGATAGGTTGCTCCAGCATTCTTAAGTCCAAATGGCACTACTCGATAGCAGTAGTTCGCTGTTGGCATCATGAAAGCTGTTTTCTTTTGATCTTGCTCATTCAAGGGTATCTGATGATAGCCTGAGAACATATCCAAAAAAGATAACATCTCGTTGTTCGCTGTCGCGTCTACCAGCTGCTCTATATTGGGCAGAGGGTATGGGTCCTTAGGGCAGGCATCATTCAAGCTAGTGAAATCGATGCACATTCGCCATGCTCCTAACGACTTCTTCACAAGAACAACATTGGCCAACCACTCGGGATACTGCACCTCCTTGATAAACCTTGCCTTTAAAAGTTTTTCTTCTTCTATCGCCGCAGCCTGCTGCCTCTCTCTGCAAATGTTCCGTCTTTTTTGCTGCACTGGGCGACTTTTGGGTTCAACCGCCAGAGAGTGTTTGATGATGTCTGGAGTGATTCCCGGCATGTCGCTAGGCGACCATGCGAACAGGTGCGAAAATTCTCGAAGCAACTGAACCAATTCTTGTTTCTCCTTGTCGCCTAGATAGGAGAAAACTCAAACTGTCTTGCTTTCATCTTCCTCGAAGAGCGGTATTGGGACGTCTGACTCTGCTGGCACTACTCTTTCTCCTCATTCTCTGCCTCCAAGCTTATGGTGAGGCAGGTACTTTTAGTCGCCGCTCCATAGCATCTTCTGGCGACGTCCGGATGCCCCCAAGCGAAACCTATTCCCTCTTTAGTAGCAAATTTTAGCACTTGATGCACCGGGGATGAGATTGCTTGGAAAGCGGCGAGCGCCGGTCACCCTAAGATCATGTTGTACGTAGACTGGCAATCCATGACATGGAAGTCAATGGATCGCGTCACCTACAAGTCTCCGTCTCCGATAGTTATCTTCATTGTAGCGATTCCCTTGATGGGGACCGTGTGCCCCGAAAACCTCGAGATGGTTGTCTTCGTCTGCCTGAATAAGCTGGCAGGCAGGTTCATCTTTTTGTACAGCTCCCAAAAAATAATGTCTGTAGAGCACCCCTCATCAACCATCACTCACTCCACTCGGCTATTGTGTGTTATCACCTGGATTACCATCGCTTCTAAGCTCGGACCTCCTACACGGGTCATGTCTTCCTCTGAGAAACCCAAAACTGGGCGGCTGACCCGATCTATCATCATTAATTCTTGTACTTCTTCCTTCTTGACTTTCTTTATTGGGCAGCTTTCTCCTCCAAAGATAGTTTGATAGACATGATTCACCTCAGGCCGCGACTTCTTCTTGCTGTCCTCGCCGCCCTGTGGCTCTTTTAGCCGGGCGAAAACATCGCCCTTCTTGTCTTGTGATTCTCCTTTGTCCCGGCGATCCTCTTCTTGCGACTTACACTATAAAAATCGGCACTTTAGCGTCGGTCAAAACCGGAGTATAGCGTCGGTTGATGACCGACGCTAACGGTTTTAGCGTCGGTCAGAAAAGCGACGCCAATTTCACCGACGCTAAATTTTAGCGTCGGTTGTTTAGTGACCGACGCCAAATCCTTTCCATAAGCGACGCTAAATTATGGTCCGACCAGTCCGGCCGAGAACCAAACCAATTTTTAGCGTCGGTCATCAGGCGACGTCCGACGCTAAAAGTAAGAACCGACACTAAATTGGTCAACCGAAGACCAAACACGCGTTGACTGCGTCCTTGTTAGCGTCGGTTATCAACCGACGCTAAATGGCCTATGACCGACGCTATTTACGGGTCATTTTAGCGTCGTTCTGACCGACGCCAAATAAGTATGACCGACGCTAAATATGTTGTACAGGTCAAAAATTTTCTGGCCATTTCAGCTCCTTTTCTCATACTCTTCTAGTGCCAACCTGCAAACCTGCAAACCGCAATTTCATTCATGGAATGCAATACTAATTATACCACACATTACTAACCAATGACATAGATAACTAATATGCATAACGTACTGTATAATTCTAATAATATTAATAACTACATATGTCTACGTGTAATATATCAGCATAAATATTCACTCTCCCTCATCACTCATCATCCTCACCCTCACCCTCACTCTCCTCCTCCTCATCCTCACTTTCCTCCTCCTCCTCCACCGCCTGCAAGGTGTCTTTCCCCTTCCCTTTAGTCGGAGCGGAGGATCCTGAAGCTCCTGATGCCAACTGTGCAATTTGCTCCTTTAGAAATCGAACCTCATCCCGTAACTCTGCTACTTCTCCTTGTACAGGGCAATGTCCGAAGTCATGCATGGCAGTAGCTGATGGCGTGGAACTCTGGCTAGCTGCACCCTTCTTCTTACTCAAGTTGACCTACAAAAAAAAGACAACAAAATATTAAAATTGTTAGTGTTATATAAATTGAAAACAATCCAGATCATAATATACTATATGTACCTTCGTGGGTGTAGCACCAAATCCCAATCCTCGAACTCGACCACTATGCTCAGTGGGGTAGACTTGCCCCAATGCATCGTTAGAACTTACCCAAGTCGGGACGGTTGGGTCGTTCAACAACTCAAGTATCTTAGGCTGCATAGTGGCCACCAATTACATTTTTCAAACCAATCTCTGAAAAGTGAAATGACAAAAAGTTGGAAGGAAAAAAACATTAAATGTCACTTACAACATTAGGATCGGTGTATGTGTCATCCTTCTTCTTGTGAGTGATGGAATACAACTCACCTCTCGTGGGCCTCTTTCCCGTTACGGCTTCCTACACTTGCATAAACTAAACAATATAAATTTCTTTTAAAATAATTTAACTAAATAAGGTGATTTTAGGATGAACTCTTACCAATTCTGATCCTCTCACTCTCAACTTCTTCGACCCTCCAGTGTGGGGTGATTTGTATTCCGCCCTCCTCAAAGAGTTAAGCCGAGACAGCTCCTACAAATTAAGAATTTTTAAGTAACACAATTTGTATCATGAAATAAATTTACTTCAATGAAAAGCATTCATATATTTCGCTACATACCACCATATGCTCACTCCACCTCAAGTCCACATATTGCGTCTACATAGGCGCAGGAACATTAGGAGGTCTCCTCTCTAGTGCCCACGGTCTCGGCGGCACCACAAACGCTTTTGGGTCGAAATCTTGGTTGTTCTTTGTAGCTTCAGCTTTTAAAAACTTTTTGTACGGCCCAGTCACTTTCCTTGCCCACAGCTTCGTTTTGTAATCCCTCCACTTCTTTCCTATATCACTCACGATATAGTCAAGAGCTCTAACTTTTGCCTCCTCGGGTTCAATGACAATACTTTTCTGCAACAATAAATTTTATAAACATTAGTATTTATATAACCTAGGTCATTTGAGAGTAATATTATTTTATACATACCCATATAGCGGCGACCAATGCGTCCTTCTCACCATCAGACACATTCGGCCATTCTATGTATGTGATCGGGAGAAGGTTGGTGTCTCTGGAGAGCTGACCATGGAACTGTCCAAGGATCGTAGCTGGACCAATACCTAAGGGTCCTGTAAGACCCCAAGGAATGACAACCTTCTTCCCATGGGGAAGACTCATCATCTGATTACTAGGAATGTCGACCAGAGTCTTCACTCCATGTCCATCGATGAGCTCCACCTCATGCTTTCCTGAAGGAGCCATGTCTGTATAACAAAAAACATTTAATTGGATTAGATGTGTAAAACGTAGCAAATAGATTAACTTGTACTATAATAAGTTAAATGAATATATTACCAAACCCTAATCGAACTCTGCAATTATTCCGGGCCTAACTAGGGGTAGAATATTGGAATTATCAAAAGCCGACAACTCTTGATTTCCAAACATCTCACACTCATGTACATTGCTTCCTTCCTCATCACCCATGTCATAGACATCTCTGGGTTTGATATGTACGGGAATGCACCATCCTTTGTCCACTGTATCTTCAACGTAGTAGACCATTCGAGCATCTTTTGCTTCAATATATGGTTCATCGTCTAAACGAGTTCCAGTATATAGCAAATGTGAGAAATTAATGGATGTGAACCCCAATCCATCTTTCTTCACGTATCTAGGATTGTGCGTATTAGCCCATTTGCACTTGAATAACACCACGAAGATTTCTCCATAGTAATTCAACTCAATGATGTCTTCTAACTTGCCATAATACGCCAGTTCACTTGTTTGAGGTCGATTGTCCACTGAGCTAGCGTAACTATGAGTTTCATAGTTGTCGTATACCCCATTATTCTGAGTTTTGAGGGGATTGTCACGAGCAACTATGCGAAACCGATAACCATTAACATCATAAGCAACATATCTTTTTGATGGTCGTTGAGGACCGCGAGCTAACACTCTTAGATCCTTGGAATGGACTACTTGGTTATCGTCAAGAATCTGTCAAATTACAAGATTAGTATATTCATATTTTTTTTACAACCATATCACAGCTGAATTACATAGACAAGCACGTACCCGACTCCGAAACCATTGAACGAAGTCTCTATGGACAGCTTTCTCAATTTCTGCTGTTGATTTTCCTCGAAGTCGTCGTGTTGTAATAGATTGGAACTCCCTACGGGACAATGAATGATTTTTATTGAATGCCACACCAATTCGTTGTTGTAGCGTATCCAAACCCTCAACATGGACCACTTTTGAGCATAATTGCCTCATGCAAGAACAAAATTCGACCAACACCGAAGAGACTTGTGATGGCAATACATTCCGAATGGACAAAGGTAATAACTCATGCATTAAGATATGACAGTCATGAGTTTTCAAACCCAATATCTTCCAGTGTTCCACATCAACGCACCGGGATATGTTGCTAGAGTATCCGTCTGGTACGGAAATATCTTTCAAGGTCTCTAGCATTGTTTGAATTTCTCGTTTACCCATTGTGTATATAGCTGCTGGACAAGTTCTTCCATCTGGTCTTGGCCATAACTCTCTTCTAATTTTCATGATTTTCAAATCCATCCTTGCTTTCAGATGATCCTTACTTCGATCTTTGTCATTTATCAAAGTGTAAAGAATATTGTCACACACATTCTTCTCTATGTGCATAACATCGAGATTGTGTCGCAATTTATTGAACTCCCAATAAGGCAATTGAAAGAAGCAACTTTTCTTCTTCCATTGTTCTGTCTGCCTTTTGTTCCCTCCATCACTTCTAGACTTCTTCTTTGGCGGTGCACCCTTCTCACTATCACTCGTCTTCCCAAAAGTGACAGTGACATTCTCCACCTGTTTCAGTATTTCAGAGCCAGATAATAGTTTGGTTGGCTCTCTGAAATCGACATCACCATTGAATTTAGACTTTTGTTGTCGGAAAGGATGATTTGCAGGCAAAAACCGTCGACTTCCTATGAAACAGTTTTTCAAACTGCCTCCCAACCGTAACGGTTCTTGGTCAAAATTACAAGTTGGACAAGCTTGCCCTGTGTAAGTGTTCCAACCAGATAATACGGACAGTCCGGGAAAATCACTAATAGTCCACATTAGGGAAGCTCTCAATTGAAATACCTCCTTTTTGGTTGCATCGTATGCTTCTACACCTTCCCACAAAATTTTGAGCTCATTGATTAAAGGTTGTAGGTAGATATCAATATCATTGCCAGGGGCTTTCTTTCCAGGGATGATACTTGACAAAATCATACCTGTTGATTTCATGCATTCCCATGGAGGCGTGTTATATGGCATAAGAATAATAGGCCACGTACTATGACTAAGACTCATATTCCCAAATGGATTGAAGCCATCAGTAGCAAGACCAATGCGTATATTTCTAGGATCAGATGCAAAATCAGGGTATCTATTGTCAAAGTCTATCCACACTTCTCCATCTCGTGGATGCCTTGCCATTCCGTCACTAACTTTTTCTGTAGAATGCCACACCATACTCTTAGCTGTTGTAGGACACATAAATAACCTTCTCAACCTCGGAATCAAGGGAAAGTAGCGATATGTTTTCATCGCTTTTCGTTTTTTCTTATGTTCTTGACTTACACCCTCATGCCCATCATCTTTGTATCTGGACTGCTTGCAAATCTTACAAACACTCTCTTCTATATCATTCCCCCAGAACAGCATACAGTCATTCTCACATGCATCAATGTTCGTGTACCCCATTCCAAATTTTGAGATCATTTTCTTTGCACCATATCCCGATTTCGGTATGTTGGCAAACTCAAAAGCGTCATGCAACAACTCAATGATCAACGACATTGCTTTATCGCTGATGTTGTGCATTCCCTTGATATGATAAAGCCTCAAGATGAAAGATAATTTTGAGAACTTTGTACATCCTTCATATAAGGGTGTTTCTCCATCCTTCATTAAATCACTAAAGTTGACATTGGTCTCATCCGGCTCCTCTGTGTCATTCGGGTAGCTCATGTCATCCTCTCCAATGGGGTGATCTTCAAATACAGTGTTCATATCATCTTCTAGAACATTTTCTACTTCATTACCAATAACAATATCTTCAGAGGCTTGTATTGTACTACTGACCTCCTCTGGAATAACACCAAAAGCATCATTAACCAGATCTCGAAATGCTCTAGTATGCTCATAGTTTTGCACTACTGCATTTGCACTCTGAGAAGATTCAGCAATAAGGCGCTCTCCATGTCGATACCAAACAGTGTATGTTGTGGGAAATGGCTTGCGAAGCAAGTGTTCGTATACATCATCCCTATACAGCCATTTCTTGAATCCACATTTTGGACACGGACAAATTATTTGCTCTCCTTCATGATTATGCGCGAAAGCGAAATTCAAAAAGATTTCTAAACCATCCCTATACTCCTGTGACAACCGATGCTTGGTTATCCAAGACTTATCCATTTGGAAGATGCCTGATTTAGTGTAGGTGATGGAATTAATTAGAAAGTTAAATCGTAATATCTATCAGTTAACTATATAGCTATATTATATTAGGTAACAATGGGATATGCAATATAATTATAATTATGTTGACTCATAATAAAGTACCAATTAGTTAATGACATGGCAAATTACTGAGAAAACTAACTCATACAATAACACTTTAATTTCAAGATTAATAACATAGCAATGTAATAACATATCATTTTAATTGCAAGATTAATAACATAACAATTTCATTGCAAGATTAATACCATAGCAATTTAATAGCAATTTCACATACCAATTGAACATAGCAATTTCAAATAACAAATTAACATAGCAATTTAACATACAATTGAACATAGCAATTCCAAATAACAAATGAACATAGCAAGAAGCTAATAACATAGTTAAAAGAATGCATACCGTACACCTGGGATGAGACGCGAAACAAGGAGAAATGAGGATAGAAGAAAGACGGTCACTGATAAATGTACGACACAATTAGTAATCAGTAAGCATAATAATCCTAAAAAAAAAAACAATGAGACGACACAATTGCAAAATTAATATATACATACCTACTACCGAAGAAGAGAAAACAACGAAGAGACGGCGTCACCGCTGCTCCTAGCTCAAACGAAATTACGCCTACCAAAATAAACACAATTTAACTCACTAACTAATAATGCACACTTATTCTGAAATAGATTATTTCACTAACTAGATAATAATATCAAAATCCTAATTCATTAGTTCACAACCTAACAAACTAACTACTAACCCTAAAATCCAATAACTAACTAATTCACTAACTAAATACAACAATATGAAAAAACAAACTACATACCTTAGAAGAGTTGAGAGAGTGGAGAGAGTTGAGAGAATTGAGAGGAGTTGCAAACTGCACAAATGATTCTGGCTGTCCGTCCAGGCTTTTTATAGCTTGGGAATTTAGCGTCGGTCGCTGACCGACGCTAAATTGGATATTGGGCCGACGCGAAATTCTCGTGTGTTTAGCGTCGGTTGGAACCGACGCTAAGCCCATTATACCAACCGACGCCAAATAATGACTGGTTTGCACCGCCGGTTTGGCCCGGAATCAATTTTAGCGTCACTTTTTGGATAGATGTTAGCGTCGGTCGGTGTATGACCGACACTAAACCCTCGGTCAAACGCGAGTCAAGGGTTTAGCGTCAGTTATCTGTCGACCGACGCTAAATTCTTTCCTACCGACCGACGCCAAACGTCTCTTTTTTTGTAGTGTTATTCTTTCGCTTAGTGCTTACGATGAAATCTCTTAGCCTTCCTTCGTTTATCCATCTTTCAATTTCATTCTTCAACTCCCTGCAGTCCTCAGTGGTATGCCCATGAGAATCGTGGAAATCGCAGAACTTTTGGTGACTTCGTTGATCTGCCAGAGTGTACATCGGACAGGGCCAATTTATGGTATGCCCTTTATGCTGCATATACAGCAGGATCTTCCTTCGCGACTCTGACAGAGGTGTGTAGTCTGTTCTTTCTTCTTGATATCCCCTTTTCTCTTCAGGGAGACTTCTCCCGCATGGCGGTCTCTCGGAGCGTTGCCACCTGGCCTGCTGGTTCCCTGAAACAGGCTTTTCTTCCTTCTTCGCCGCTCCAGGTAAAGGTTCCGCTAACTGCTCCTCAATTAAAATAATTTTATGTACTCTGGTTTCCAAGTCGGACAGCGATTTTGGGGCCACCTACAGCAGCGACTCCCGTAACCTGTCGTTATGGACCGACTGGAATAAACTTGTTGCAGCGATCTCATGATCTACCCTCCGGATGGATTGGACGACCCCAGTCCACTCGTCGAAGAAATCTTTCAGCGATTGGTTCGGCTTTTGCCTTAAGCTCACCAACGCCTGTAGCGGGACCGTCCTCGTTTTCTCGCACTCATACTTCTATGAGAAGATCATGGCGAAACCCTCCCACAAGGTTATGGTGCCTTCTGGCAAATTCATGTACCACTCTCTGGCTCGTCCCCAAGTGTCACGGGGAAAGCCCTGCAGTATGCGGCATCGCCTGCCTGCTGCATTTGCATGGCGATCTGCAAAGCCTGCAGGTTCTCGTCCGGATCGCTTGTCCCCACGTACCTATCCAAGTTAGGCGGTATTAACCCCTTGGGTAGTGGCTCGGCAAGGATCACCCTGGACAGAGGCTTGCGCACTGCTAGCTGCGCGGGGGAGATTTGAGTCCTAGGGAGGAATTGTTGTAATACCTCGAGATGGGAGTCCTGCGGCGGCTGCCTGACCTGAGTGTTGGCCGCAAGAGCTTGAGCTTGCTGAGCGATCACCGTTTTCAGTTTGGGTAAGCTCGACGTTCTGTTGCTCGAGGGACTGGAATCGCTGCTCAAGTAGCTCGTAGGCGTCCCCAGCAGGAATTGTACTACGAGACTCGGAGTCGTCTTTAAATTCACGTTCCATGTTTCTGGTAAGATCTGGATTTGCCCGGGAATCTGGATTGATGTGCTTGACGGGTGTTATCCCATCGCCACCTTCGCCGGCTAGTGCGGGAACCGCTGATGAAGTCATTCGCCTTGAGTTTGTGTGAAAAGTCGTCTGATCGCCCCTATCTGGCGCGCCAATTGTTCCAGCCTTGTCGCCTGGCCCAATAATGGAAGCTCAAACTTGTTGGTCTTCGAAGGGTGGTGTACCTCGTAAGTAGCAATGGGGGGTAGTTAGTTCTAAGGGAGAGTGAGGTGATCGATTTAATGAAGGAATGGAAAAGGAGGGTGAGTGACGTACCGCGGAGCGTTTGTCCGCTGGGTAAAAGTGTTGTCCTCTGGTTTTGTGGAGTGTACGGGGTATTTATAGTACCCCTGTCTTGGTCGCCAAGGTTGAATCCTGGCCACTCGTTCGTTCCATAGGATGTCAACACGTGTCCGCTTCACCTTGGAACCCTAAGAGCCGCCGTGCTGGGCCGCCGCTTTGGGCCTTCTTTAACTCCCTGGGCCTGTTTGCCCTGTCTGCCCAGGCTGTCGCCTAGGCCCAACTTATCAGTGGCGATCGTTGTGTTATGGGCCGCTGTTTGAGCCTTCAATCCGCTAGCGGCCCGAGCCCATCAAATTGTAAGAGGTAAAATTGATACATAGAATGATATTGAGGTGGGTATTAGATATTCACCTATTTAGGTGAATATCTAAAGGGTGCTATTGATATTCAATATAGCACCCAATAGCTAGCTATTCGGAGCAACGAAAAACGGTGTTTTCACCTAAATAAATAAATAAAATTATACTATTTACACAAATAAATACGTTTTCAAA
This sequence comes from Linum lewisii, assembly GCA_034768395.1. NCBI lineage: Eukaryota > Viridiplantae > Streptophyta > Magnoliopsida > Malpighiales > Linaceae > Linum > Linum lewisii. The sequence goes on along the minus strand of CM068302.1, from coordinate 34,256,167 downwards.
CTATGTACGAAAACAAATATTTTCGCCCTGAAATGCGGCTATAGCCCAAACTAAGTGGCAAAGGCAAACCAAATAATTTAATAATTCCTTATTCTAATTAGTCACCCGTTTTTTAAATTTTCAAAATCATACTAGTCTATGTAATTTTGTAAAATAATCATTGAAGTTTGAATTTCAATAATGAGTATGACAGTGCTACCGTAATCGTAACTAAATTGAATTTAATCCTTACTCGCGAGCTTGTCGCTGATTAATTCTTTAACAAGTTAACGTGCCAAACTCAACGAGTTGATGAATTATGCGAGCTCGCCCATCGAGCTGAATTAGGTACGCTCGAACTCGCTCATTTATTGAAATTCAAAAAACTTGTTAATTTGTCTAGTCAAGATCGTTCAATGTACCAAACCCACTGATTCATTGAACAGTCCGTGGGTTTTATACATTGAACGATCTAGATTATTTTACCCGATTCAATTTAGTTATGATTACAGTAGCACGGACAAACTCATTATTGAAATTCAAACTTCAATGATTATTTTACAAAATTATATAAACTAGTGATAATTTTATAAATTTTAAAAATCGGCTAACTAATTAGCATAAAAAATTATCAAATGAAAACTTTGATTTGCCTTTGCCACTTAGTCGCCCATTTGTGGGCTAACTCGTCCCATTTCTGGGAAAATTCTCCTAATATCTAGGCAAAAATATATACTTTTATAAAGGTATCTATTTGTGTAAATAGTTATTATTATTTTTTTTTTAAGGTGAAATGCCACAAGAAACGATAAGCCGTATACCTTGTTGATTGACGCAAAATGAGAAATGGCAGCAGAGGTCGAGAACCTCGCCAAGACAAACGAAATTCGATATAAGAAAAATAGAAACTAATGCGAGAAACATAAAGAAAAGTAATTGACTTGATAGTTGTTCTCTGGCTTGTTTCAACTTAAATACATGTCAAACTAAACCTAATCCCAGTCCAAGAATCCCAATGAACTAACCAAGCCCACAATACATTTTGGTCAGTAAAATAAATGATCAACCGTATGATCACAAGCAGCGAATGCCTGAGGTTGTGAATACATGATTGGAGGTTCAACCAGTGCCAGACATCAGGATTTACCATCGCATTGTCTTCTTTTCTTCGTTGGGTGATCTCTTTCTTCTTCTTCTACTTCTATTAGTTTTTGCCTCAGAATTATTGCCCGCTTCACTTTCCTGCACAGTTTCCAATTTACTTGTGATGATTCAACACCTCCCACATAAACTCCCATGTTTCTACATGACGAGGAGTTATGCATCCTCAGTTGATGACTAATGTAATAATTATCTACTTATTTCCTTGCTAACATTGCAAATATTATCTTCTTCGCAGTTGAAAAACAAAAATATACTGGTAGCAAATTTCCAATCCTAATTATAGATTCTATTAATACGGTACTCGGTTATGCACAAGATAACTCCTAGCATCTCTGTTCTTGAATTTGAGAATAGGACTCATCAACTTTAACATGATGCTTCAAGGACCATACTCGTCATGAAATTTTAAGTATGATAATATTTGAGGACAAGCAAGCATGATAGACAACTGTAATCTTGAAGAACAAACAGGTACAAGTCAGATGATGGAATTGCATAGGCGTCCACAAGTCGTTGATATAGACCTTTCAAAATATCAGTTCTATTGCTCCCCTTTCTTTAGAAGCTCAGTACAAGTAGGGTTGTATACGAGCCGAGCTGCTCGCGAGCGGCTCGGACTCGGGCTCGTTTTTTTTCAAAAAAAGCTCGTTCGTAAGATCGGCTCGTCGTAAGCGAGCTAGCTCATGAACAGGCTCGTCACCTAAATGAGCCGAGCTCGAGCCAGTACGTTGGTCGGCTCGGCAGGCTCGCGAGCCAACTCGTTTCGTTAGCTCATTAAGCCAAGCTCGCGAGCTGGCTCGATTGTAACTCGTATAATCCTAATACCTAAATGGTGATGAAATAATAAACCCTAAGAGTATAATACACTGATACCCTAAAATAAGTAATACGGTAATTACTAATTACCCTAATGGCTAATATACCCTAGAATTACTCTAATCCCCACTCCGTGAGTCACAAGCCCACTACCGACGGTACATCATTCTTCTTTTTCTCTTTGACGTCTTTTTCTTTTTGATGGTTGCTAATTTGTTTCTTGAGATGCACATTGGAAACGTTCATATTGCTTCGATTTTGTGATTGTTTATATTCTCGATATTTTGTAGCACCTATATCGTATTTTTGTAGAATGTTTAATTTCTTATATTTTCGATGTTTTTTTTTATTCTGAGTTTGGCTCGTTTACGATGGTAAACGAGTCTAACTAGGATTTGGCTCGTTTAGCATTATAAATGAGCCAAATCTGGCTCGTTTAGCATTAAAAACGAGCCAAATCCGAGCCTGGCTCGTTTAACATAGTAAACGAGCCGATCTAGAGCCGAGCTCGAGACGAGCCCGAGCCCAGACAATCTGTATACGAGCCGAGCCCGAGCTAGCCCATCTGAGCTCGTCACGAGCCCGAGCCCAAGCCCGAGCCAGAAAAAATTAAGGCGAGCCCGAGCCCGAGCTAGGCTGAAGCTCGGCTCGGCTCATATACAGCCCTAAGTACAAGTGAAGTCAACTTCAAAAACAAGAGTTCTTACCTTCGCTACAGAAGCCTTGGGGTTGGCACTTTTCTTTTTTTGACATGACAACGGATTTGGACCCTACAAAACCGCATCACAACAGATGGCCATGAAGATTATATATCTTATAGAAAGCAGAAGCATAGGTTCAAGAGTGAGGCATACATCAACTACCAATCTGATCACTTCTACAACCAAGTTAACAATGACAGTGAGGCATACATAAGTTGAAGTTAAAAAAGCGAACAAAGAAAGTAAGCCCCACTTCATCCAATGACCATCCAATTAACTTGCCATCGCCAGATTGAAAACGTTCTGTACTTAACTAGTACAAAAAGATACTATCTATACTAAGCAGGAGAAGGGTCAAAAGTTGTACTCTATTAGTGTGATACTCAAGTTTTAGGCAAAAATCATATATTGCCCTTATCTTCGTCAACCACTAATTTAGACCATGGGTACAAAGTTCAATAAGATAATGTCATGAATGGATGGTCTCACCATCGCTTGAGAGACGTGGATAAAAACGTAATTTAATAGCAGAATGAACCAGATATTTGTGGCAAGCATAAAAATGCAGAACCACATAAGAGATTACATATCCAACACAATGATTGACATTCACACTGATAAAGTGATAATGAATGGGTGCATCGTAGGAGGAATCAAAACAAGCTTGACCAGCTGGAAAAAAGTTAAAGACTAGCGAAAGTAATCTGCGCAAGAGTTATACCTTGGCCTTCTTTCTCTTGAACTTTGGTTTATCTTTCACATGTAATCCATTCCGCACATACCGTTTTGATGGCAGATCCCGCCTTAAAAAACGATCATCTCCTCGACCTTCATGTTCAAAAGAAGAAGTGCCGCTTTCTGCAGTTTGTAAGATTTTACCAGTCTCCTTCTTTAACATGTCACGTTCCCTATCTTTCACAAACTCATGCTGAAATGCCGATGGTTTCTCAAGGAAGAGAGCATTTCTAAGACCAAATATGAGAGGGACACCTGGTACCTGGAGAATGACAATTTCTAAACTAAGTTATTGGAAAAAGGAGAAAACTAATGTTCATAATACAACTTCTAAACAAACTGCACGAGGATCGTGAACTTCCCAAAAAAGTTAATCAAAATTATAAGTTACATTACGACACTATACAGAACAACACTGCCAAGATTCAAGCTCATAAAACCTATGTTGGATGCATTCAGAATCAATAACACCAGGATTATGACCAGGATTTCAAAACAAATCAATAAATCCCAAACTAAGACTGGAATATGAAAGAGACCATATTCACTGTACTATTACTAATAGAGGCATTGCGTAAAGGGCACATTCTAACCTCTTGGAACTTGTTCCGCAGTTCAGCATCCTGAGTAGCGATAAAGAAATGTTCAGGGTTATTTTCCCCAACTATGTCCGTGAGGCAAGCTTCTGCAGACTTAATACCCTCGTGATCACATCTGCCATGATGAAAATTGAACTCCCAGTAAGCCCCTTTTATATTCATACAAGTTAAAATAACATGTAGTAAAAATAGATTTAGCTCCAAGAAATCCAAACGGATCAAATACCTTGCAGTAGTAAGCTTTTGAGCAGCTTCTATATCTTGAGAATAAGAAGGGCCAAGCCTTTTGAGCTCCTCGAGAACGCATCTGCAATCAGAACGTTCCACAACGAATAAAGGAAAAGCCTCATCAAGTAACTATTAGCGACAAAAAAGACGCAGGAGACAAACCTGGAAGTGAAGAGCTTGACGGTACCGCCGAGGATGTTGGAGAGAGCAATATCAGCAGGGACTATGCGATTGGAGATGAGGTGGTGCACGAAGGTGCCGTCGCAGAAAACCTTGTAGGGCTGCCTGAAACCGAAACAGGCCGTGAAGAAACGAACAGCTCGACGATGACGCTTCTGCTTCTTTACCTTCATAGTGGCGCCGTCGGATCAACGTCTGGCGATTGGGAATCTGTAAATCGCAGCAGAGCTAAAGGGTTTTAGACGCCACAGGGTTTACACCAGTCCGTAATCAGTTAGCTGTGGCTTTGGGAGAAACATATGATAATCTGTTAGCTGAGGCCTTATTGGGCTTGGCCCAAATTCCCCTTCACTAAAACTCTTAGGCTAGTTTGTGCTTCGTGGGATTTAGAGTGATTTGGGGTCCAAATTCTATTCTAAATATTTTAGTATAATAACTTGTTTGGATTGCAAAATTGTAGTGAAGAGATTTGAAATCTTTTAGGTGGTCCCGATATATGAGAGCGATTTTAAAATCAACACAAAAAAGGAGGGATTAGGATAGTTTGTGAGAGATTTGCGGCAATTTTATTGAGTTTCTCTCAACTAATTCATCTATTCATAATTTTAATGAATGATATTTTGGTCATTTGTAATATGAATGTAATTTTTATTTTTAATTTTCTGAGTTTCTTACCCCAATAATCTCTCAAATCGCTTAACGAAACTAATTTTTTCAAATGACAAGGGCACCCTAATTCCCATGTTATTTCCAATCTTTAGATATTTGAAATCACCTCCTCCCAAATCTCTAACACAAGCAACCCCTTATGTTTTAAGGTCACTTTGTAGAACATTCTTGTTTGTTTAGAGTATTAATTACTAAGGGGGTAATTAATTGTGCTATTACCAGCTTGCCTTCATTTCGTCCCCTTTCTAAAAAAGAGGAGGCTCAAATTCGTAAACCATTGTTCTAGACGACAACCGGCCACGAGCTTCGACTGCATTCCTCCGACACAGAGCTAATCAGACGAAGAACAAGAAGAAAGGAATGTAGCATCTATACGGTCTTTGGATCACGTCCATTCAATCGAAATCGGCACCGGCGGGATGAGTTTCCGGAGAAAAAGAACAGATATGGCGATGAGGATTCAAGAAGGTGAAGGTGGAGGAATGATGTTGTCGGAGATTTACTAGAGCGCGAAGAAGCTGCTGCTAAAAGCTTGAGATGGGATCGAGAGAGTGGAGCAGCTCGAGAGCTCAATCCCGAGCTCTCCTTCGCCGTCAAGAAGGATATCCACCAGATCCAGTCGCTTTGGGCCAAGATGGATCATTTTCGATGCAGATCATGGCGGTGCTGGAAGCGGTACAAGCAGGTGGTTTACCCGGTGTTCTTTCGGGTGGATCTTTCCGATATCGCGAAGTAGAGGAGGAGCTACGTGGTGGCGATGTCGAATCATGAGAAGTCGGTCGGAATAGAAAGTTTGGGAAACCAAAACCCAACGTTGATTGTTGATTTGTTCGAGAAGCCCAGCACAGGAAATGGGTCGTTGGAGGAAGGTGGGGGAAAGAGGAGAAAGTAATGATTAGTAGCATGTAAAAGGACAATAATAGGAGGCGCATATTTGTCTGAAAATTACAATATCTCTTTGCCACTTTAGAAATCCTCCTCTTTAGGAGGATACCAAACTCACCCACTTTTAGCACTCATTAGCTAACTCACCCACGTGTAATGGAACATGTGCCTAAATTCGAATTGGAAAGCCTGAACAAAGTTTTCGTAGTCATTGTGGATCACCCCACCCGTCGTCATCGAGTTGTTATGGTTATATTTGGATCCATAAGTGTTAAACGTATACCAGCCACTCCCTCCCCCCAACCGCCACGCGGTCATCTAAGTTTGTCGGACTATACCCGGCGCTTCTCGGCCCCAGACGATCAATCTTCTAGCTAGAGGAGATCATATTTATAATTTAATGAGTGGCTAAATTATAAATGACCAAATAGCCTTTGGGTTATAAATAGGATTATGGTCCCCAAAAATTAGTTCACCACCTCAATTCTTCTCATACCCCATTAGAGAGAATTCCAAGAAGAGAGGAACTACATTTGTGGAAGATCCATCTCCCACTTTCGTTATTCGACTATGGCTTCAGGTTTGTGCTTCCTTTTTTCGTTTATCATTGTCTTCATCCTAATGTACCAAAAAATTTATAGATTTAAGACTAACCACTACAAGAAATTATCAAATTAACAGCGGTAGATAAGCAATTTAACAGCGACCACGACCGATGTTAATAACATTTAGCATCGGCCGAAGCCGCGGCCACGGCCGTTGTTAACAAGTGGTATTAGAACACATTTGGTTTAGATTACTTGAATATTTATGATAAGTTTCTTGAAGAATTTTAGTTCATGTGTTGTGTTCCTCTTTTCATGTTTATGTATATTGTTGGTCACTATAATTTCTCGATTCTTTAATCCTATCTAGATTAAGGCATTCAAGTTTTTTTCACTTACTTTTAGTTTTGGTTATTGTTTAAAGGTGTGTTAAGTGGTTGATTTTGTTGTTGTTGTATACTATTCTGTTTGTAGTTTTTTCGTTTCATTGGCTTCAGATTTCGTTTCATTGCCTCAGTTTCCGTTTATTGCATTATTACAGCCACAATGCAGTTACACTTGCATTTTTTAGTTTTTTTTTGTCAAAGATAGTTCCCGTAGGAGATAGCAAGATAACCATACATTCAAAAAAGGGTGTCAACCCAAGCCGATAATTTTACCAATCTCCGACTTGGGAGACAACTTAGAGTGTATCGAGCCACATAATGAGCCGCACTAGATACATGTCGAGGCACCAACCGAAGACGAAGACTGGGTCAAGTATCCATGAACAAAAAAATTCTTGCAAGGATTGAGTCACCCTCTAGGATGAGAAAAGTCCTCTAGATGACTAGGGATGTAACTTGAGTAGTATCATCCTCGATATGTACTGTTGATCGACAAAAATGACGACATTGTAGGCATGTGCATCCTGCAAATATCTAAGACAATCGGGTCGCCATGACTCGACAAAAAGTCTTGTTGTGACATCATCGTAGGGACCAAAGTTGCATCTCAATGACCACACATGCATACGCGTTCCTGCAGGCAAGAAGATCCAACACTACAAGGTCAAAAATATCGAGATAGGAGATATCTATAACAAAGAGCACCGCATCCGTAGAATTTCTCACTTCTCGCACCGCAGTTGCTCTATCGATGTTGATCTTCAGTTTTCGTTTATTGCATTATTACAATCATAATGTTGTTATGTTCGCATTTTGTAGTTACGTTTCAGTTGATTATTTAACTGAGCTAAATTTGCATACTTGTGATGTGATTGCAGCACAACAGTTACAGTTATTATTTTGTAAATTAGCAAAACAATCTCAAGTCCAACGAGCAGCAAACTCAAGCCCCTTTACCATTGCGCCACATGTTTTTATTGTGGTATTATGATTCTCGTTTGCATATCAGTACATACAGTTGGTAATAATATAATTCGGTTAGAAGAAATCAAGGGATGACCCTTTACCATTGCGCCACATGGTAATAAGAAAGGAACCTCAAGAGATGACCCGAGATCAATCCAGAAATCAACCAAGCTAGAAGAAATCACTGCCCCGGTTGTAACTAAAGTTTTCGGCGAGAAGTCTGAAGTCTTCGCCGAAAACTAATGCAAGAAATTCACAGTCGAAGATAGGAGAATCCAGCCAAAGTTTCCTCTGAAGTCTTCGGTGAAAACTCCCAAGTTTTCGCCGAAAACTAATTCCTTTTTTCGCGATGGACACCTAAACCCTATAAATACTAAACTGGCGGCTACAAAATGAGATATACCTACTCCCTGGATTAATTTCCAGACTTAAAAATTCGAGAGAGAGTTTAGAGAGTTCGAGGAGCCGAGAAGAGATCGTGACGCCACCCTTCCATCTCAGAGAGCTCGGTACTAGGAGTTGAAGATCCAGGAGATTGAAGCTTCACAGATTCATCTGAAATTAGGTTTTGCAGTTCTTCTCTGTTCTTCCTGGTTAAAGATGTATTCTTTGTGTGTTTTGATTCTTTTGTTTCGAATATGAGTAGCTAAACTCATAGAGTTTAGATTAGATGAACCCTAAGTGACCTGGGGCTTTTAAGCGGTCACGAATCGGCGGTAATTAAATCCTGTTTCTCATGCATGGTTGGTTTGTTCTTAATTGTTTTGTCTTTCTTTTCTAGCTTGATCACCTAGTTAAGCTGAGGATAGTAGCGAACGTTCGCCTCACTTCAAAACACCAAATCAACAGTTAACCTATTCATTGGAACAATTTCTCTTTGTAGAAACCAGTTAGGGTTAATCCGCTGCTAGAGTAACTCATTAATCACTAGTAATCGCGCCAGTTAGTTTTCCGTTGCAGAAGCGAACGCACGGGCGGTCAATTAATCTTGGGAGTTAGATCGGATAGAGCGAACGTTCGCCAGTCTTAAACCTAAGGGTCAGGAGTTATGGTGGTGTCTGAGAACTGAAAGATTCGGGATTGAAAACCGCTGGTCTTGTGATCGCCAATGTTCTGGTGATCTTAGGGGGATTCGAAATCTAAGCTTGTCTGTCGTCTTGTTAGGTCAACCAATCTTTCAACTGTTTTCTATTTTCATTTCCTATTTCTTGTTTTATAGTCTATAAGTCGTGGAACTCACACCACGCACAACCTGTTTTAACCTAAGTAAATTGCCATCATATTTGAGTATACGATTAGAAGAGACCCGTAGAATATGATCTATCTTACTTTTTAAGTAGGGTAGTTATTTGATACGCTGTAAAATAACGCTCATCAGCTGCCCAAAGGCCTACAGCTATTCCTACACCCCACCAGGGTCCCCGGTTAAAGGCAGAACCCTTGGGCCCTACAAGAAGCGTGTAGGGCCAAGGAAAGCCCTCCAACACATCATGAAGCCAAGGTATGTGACTAAATATAGGCTCAGGCCACCACCAGTAGGTAGGAGAGCAAGAATGAAGGTGAGGGCACTCCAGGCCATGTTGCTGGCCAAGGCACCTGATCCGAGCCCCGAGCCGGACCGTGGGTCGAGCCTAAGGGCCCTAAAAGGCCCTGGACCAATCCCCACAAGCCCTGGAGGAACTGACCACTACTTGGATCCTCTGGAAACATTCTTGGAGTACATGAAGCAAAGCACCCAAGAGTACCTGACCAGCAAGGAATGGCACTTGAAGACAAGCCCCGAAGCGAGCCCCGAAGCGAGCCCCGGACCTGGCCAACTGCAAGCACTAGACCATAGACCAAGTGCCACGAGCCCTTGACCAACTCCAGCCCTTGAAGATCCTCTGAGGACATTTCAGAAGACTTGGCTGAAGCAGAATGTCAAAGGCCTGGCCAGAAATGAAGATGGTCGAGACATGAGCCAGCCTCGGGCAACGGGCACGGTGTCAGGCGCTACAAAGGAGCACTTAGGGCCGAGCCCCCAAACGGCTCGAGCCTTTTGGGAAATTCTAGTTGCTCTGGATAGCTGGAGACCTCAGGAACACGACCCAACAAACGGCGTTGCAATCGGAGGAGGAATGAAGGAGGAGCCACGAAGGGAAGTACTCATACACGATCCAGGTCCATGCATGCAATCCCACCGAGACAAGGATTCCCATCCGTGCCAGGAGAACAGGCTGCCACGACCAGAAGACCCCGGACCTAAGTCCTTCTAGGACTAGGAGACGAGAAGGAGGCTTAATCCGAGCCAGAATCCCTGCCCGCCGGCCCAAGACCTGCCCGACCGCCACGGATGCTGCCCGGATTGCCGGATTTTGCCTATTTAGTCTTTTCCTTGCATACCAAGACACTATTATCTTTCTCTTTTCAGTTTTCCTTATTTAGTTAACTTGTTTAGGTCATTTTAATATTTCCTAGTTAGGAAGTAGCTAAATATATAGGTGAGGAGAGCTTGTTCCCTCCCTATAAATAGAGGCCATCGACCACCCTTTGTTATTCAGACTTTTATCAATTAATAAACCCCCTTTTCAGAACTTTGTTCTAAACCCCTTTGAGTATGTGCAACAGCACGGCTTAAGGTTTGGCTTATCATCAAGAGCACCCATCTCTTGGCGTGGCGCCCTCGACTTGATACTTCTGGTTCCTAGCTCTCTATAGCTAGTGGGTTAAAGTCCTTATCCGCCCCGGTTCCGAAGGTTCCTCTCGTTGCTAGGATCATCAGCTTGTGGTGTTCAAGGGTCGTCTGCCCACGGTTGCAGCGGTTCACATCACTCGCCTCCAGACCTATTTTGACGAAGGGGAACCTCTCCAAAGCATCCCCATCATCCCTAGACACCCTCCACTCATTCCTAATCATCCCCAGACCCCAATCATCATCTACACCTCGGAAACACGGACCGAAGAAGAAAACGCCTTTGATTGAAGATTCATGACCTCGTTCTTCATTTTAGATTTTCTCTTTCTTTCTTCTTTCATGTGTAACTGAAACCCATTGAGTTAGATTTGTGGAACCCTAAGGGGATTGACTTTATTGATCTCTTGTGTTGTGTTGGATGATGATGAACTATTATTGTTAATGCAGTTGAGTAGGATTTCCATGTTCTTCATATGTTTTTGACATTCTTGTTGATTTTGGTATTGATGTTTGACTTGATTTGTCCCGAGAGAGTGGTTATGTCATAGATCATAAGATTATTCGCTTGATTCTTCGTTAAACTCGAGAGAGGGGCGAAAGTGAGGCATTTTATCGAACACTTGGCGTACGTCTTGCATTTGGTCAATTAGTGACGAGAGTTCTATTGGTTTTTGGCCTAGCATAAGGTTTCATTAGAGTCTTATTTGTTTTTGTTTTTTTTGTTTTTAATATTCATTTTATATTTTCTTTTTCAGATTTGGTCACTCCATTTTCCAGTTATGCAATTTGGTCACTTAGATTTATTAGGTCATCCTTTTGGTCACTTAAATTTTCCAGTTATTCACTTAGATTTCGTACTAGCGGCGGCGGCGGTGGCGGTGACGGTGACGGTGGCTGCGGAGGTGGCGGCGGCGACGACCACGAATGGCTGGGGAGAAACAAAAGAGGAGAAGAAGAGGAAGAAGAAAGGTCGATCTAGAGATTAGAAAAGGAAGCAGAGGAAGAGGAAAAAGAAGAAGACTGGAGGAGGAAGAGAAAGAGGAAGAAGGCTGGGGAGGAAGAAGAAAGAGGAAGAAGAAGAAGGCTGGAGGAGGAAGAAGAAAAGAGGAAGAAGAGAAGAAGGCTGGTGGAGGAAGAAGAAAGAGGAAAAAGAAGAGGAAGAAGGCTGGTGGAGGAAGAAGAAAGAGGAAGAAGGCTGGGGAGGAAGGAAGAAAGAGGAAGAAGAAGAAGGCTGATCAAAAAAAGAAAAGAAGAGGAAAAGAAGAGCTGGAAGAGGAGGAAGAAGAAGAAGGCTGGTAAAAAATGGAAGAGGAAGAAGAAGGCTTGAGGAGGAAGAAGAAGAGATTAGGGTTAGGGTGGCGGCTGAGAGGTTTAAATATATACGTAATTTAGCGTCGGTCGGTAACCGGCGCTAAAACATGTCGACAACCGACGCTAAACCTGGGTGGTTTGGTTTCTGACCCAAAACCAAATTTAGCGTCGGTTGCCGACATGTTTTAGCGTCGATCGCTTATCGACCGACGCTAAACCCTTGGTCAAACGCGAGTCAAGGGTTTAGCGTCGGTTTCTAATCGACCGACGCTAAACTCTTCCCTTCAAGCGACGCGATAGAGCCTTTTTTTTGTAGTGACCCTCCGTTGTCATCCTCATTCGTCTGAATTGTTTTTTTTTTTGCGTTGCCTTGGTCATATTCACCCTTTTCCATGCTCTTTTAGCCCTCGCTTGAGTTGATTTCTTGATAACTTGAGCCAACCTTGATTGTGATTGTGAAGTGTTGAATTGTGAAGCATCCTACCCCCTTGAGCAAGATCGCTGTCCATGAGTAAGCCGAACGAAGGGACCCCGCGAGAATACGACCTTGGTCAAAAGCCAGGTATCTTTGTTGAAGGAGGTTTCCTCCTCATCAAGCGGCACTAGCGCTTCTAGCTCAAACTCAATCCCTTCATCTTCTTCCTATGTGGTATGGAGAGCAACCATTTGTGCGTCCTTATCTTTTCGTACGAATGTGAAGCTTCTATGATCGGCTTCTGGTTGGCGGCACGGCACAAAAAAACCACGAAAAAACCATAACAGCTCTAAGGAAATCCTAATTCTAGGGAGCCTCTCAAAAGGAGGAATTTTTTTTTGCTAGATTTAGGGTTTAAAAATTGGCCAAAAACAAATTTGTAGCCAAACCTTTAACGGAAATGTCAAACATAGCCAAAACTATCCGTAATCCTAAAAATGACAATGTTTTATTTTCCGTTAACTTTTATGTCCAAGTTAACAGAAATTTAACCCCTAAAGTGATGTGTCCCAACTTTTTTGCCACATAAGTATTTTTAATTAAAAATAATTCACCAAATAAACAAATAACATTCAAACTAAAAAATATCTCTAACCCTAATTTTCCTAACTCTACTTCATCTCCAACAGCCGCCGCCACACTAAACCCTCAGACCACTCTGTTCCCCCGACCTACTCCTGCCACCTCGGACCTCCTACCTCCGACATCCCTTGTTCCCTCCTCCGTCTGAAATCAGGAATCGTGAAAAGGGGCGGGGAGATGGTGAGTTGGGTTGGATGAAAGGGGAATCGAGAGGAGGTCGGAGGTCGGAGGTCGGAGCAAGGTCAATTTCGAGCTACTGGGAGGAGGAGGACGAGAAATCGGAAGGAAATGAGACGTCAGTGAGGGAGAGATCCGGATCGAGGAGAGGAGTGTGCGAATCAGAGGTGTTGAATCAGAGAGGGAGGTTTCACCTTCGGAGGTCTCGAGCCAGAGTGGCGGTGAAATTTGGGGGTGAAGGCGACGCTACTTGAGTGACGGCCAGCGAAGGTCTCAGACCAGCGGCCCGAGTAATCGGAGAGGGAGATGGTTCCCTTGGGCCAAGAGTCGAGAGAGAGAGGAAGATCGGAACTCGTGGCGGAGGTTGCTGGGAATCGGGGACGCCTCAAGGGAGGAGTTTTGACGCCGGCGGGTCGAAGGCAAAGAGAGAGGGAGCTCATACGGTTGAGGGAGATTGGTGTTGGATTTGTTGTTCGTCGTGAGGAGGAGATCAGGCGGCTGGTCGAGGAAGAGAAGATGAAAGAGGAAGAGTTGGGGACGTAGCGGCGGCGGCGGTGGTTGCTGCCATAGCCAACTTTTATTTATTTATTTTAAATATTATTATTTATTTTGATTTTACCATATTTATTTTGAGTTTACCATATTTTCTTATTATTTTGATTTTAAATAATTATATGGAATCTGACGTGGCATCTACTTGACCGGTCAAGTGGATGCCACGTCAGCTCTGTTTGTACAGTCACTAACAGTGTTAAAATTTTAACGGATTTTGGCTAAGTTTGTCCTAAAAAATAAATATTTGGTCCAAAAAATGTGACACAAATAGTTTTGGCTATGTTTGACATTTTCGGGAAAGATTTGGCTACAAATTTGTTTTTGGCCTTAAAAATATTATGCATTCTAATTATATTAGGCTATAGTTTGAAAATTAAAAATATTAACATTTAATTATTTACGTTGAAGAGTAGTTTTTTTGAAAACATCGTTGAAGAGTAAATTGATTTATATTTTAACAATCTTACTAATTCAACAAAATTGGAGTAATTAAAGTCCTCCGTAATAGAGGGTTTCTCTTTACTTGAGAGTTTTTTCGTGCCCTAGCTAGGGTTTTGCTTTTTTACTTGTTTTCTCGTTGGCGGCTGCCGCGTGTCGTCTCTCATTCACCATGGAAGATAAGCTGCAGCATCTAACGTTGGTCGAAGACGAGGATGGAGGGGAGGAAATCGAGGAGTTGGCGGAGATCGATGAAGGAGAAGGGTTTGACCTTTGTATTGTGGGTATGTTTATGACCAATAAAACCATCAACTTCAATGCGATGCAGAACAAACTTGCGAGTTTATGGAGGCCGGCGAGGGGAGTTACGGTGGAGGAGCTAGGGAATAAACTCATTCTCTTCAGGTTTTATCACAAGGTGGACTTACGATGGGTGGTGGAGAAAGGTTCGTGGTCTTTTGATAAAGCTTTGTTGGCGATGCATGTGATGATGCCAGGAGAGAGGCCAGAATCGGTACCACTACATATTGCGGAGTTCTGGGTACAGGTTCACGAACTCACGGCGAGATATTGTACAGAGGTTGTGGGTAAGGCGCTGGGTAATTACATAGGCCAGTTTGTCGCGTTTGATGAGAAACTCAAGTACTCGAGAGATACGCCGTATATGAGGATTCGGGTTCAAATGGATGTCACTCGGCCTTTGAAGAAGTCAAGGAAGGTACGAAAACCCGGAGGAGAATGGCTGGAAGGGGAGTTCCGTTATGAGAGGTTGTCGACTTTCTGTTATATTTGCAGGTGCATAGGACACATCGAACGTCACTGTGAGACTCGGTTTCGATGCAAGGAGTCAGAAATAGTGTTTGGGTGGGATGCAAGGTTAAGAGCTGAGATTAGACAAACTTTTGCTTTGGGTGGGGAGGCATGGTTGGTACCAAAGGGGGGAGCAAGTGCGTGCATGGAAGATACCCCGGAGGCTGAAAGGAAAGTGTTGGGTCGGGTGGATAGTAATAGCATGAAGAACATGAATCATCATCCACAGAATGTTAAATCTCTACTAGCCAACCTGGGAGCTCGGGCAGTGGAGGAGGTGGGAGTAGATGAGACGGAGTATGAAGAGGTTGAGGAGATGGAGGGGATCGAAATAATTGAGGATAGGAAGAGAAGACGTGGGAGTAGGGAGGATGGAGGTACGAGCAATAATGGTGCGAGTGAAGCAAACAAAGAAAATGGGGGCCGTGACCCAAAAAACTCGGTGTTGACAGGCCTGAAGATCAGGACCTGCCCATCACAATGATCGTCATGAGTTGGAACTGTCGGGGACTTGGTCAGCCTCGAGCGGTTCGTGCGTTGGGTGAGCTTATCAAAGTTCACAGACCAGGGATCGTTATTCTGCTGGAAACTCTTGTTAACAAACAACGTATGGAGGAGATTAGAGCTCAATTACAGTTTGGGGGGTGCTTTGCGGTTGATGCGATTGGAAGGAGTGGAGGGATTGTTGTTTTATGGAAGGAAAGTGAACACGTGCAGGTAATCAATTTCTGCCAAAATTTTATTAATGTGGAGGTACAAGAAAAGGAAGAGGAGAAGTTCACGCTCACTTGCTATTATGGTTATCCGGAGAGGACGCGGAGACGTGATGCTTGGGAGATGTTGAGGAGGATTGCTAGCGGGTTACAGGATCGATGGTGTTGCATGGGAGATTATAATGACCTTCTAGATCAAGCGGAGAAGAAAGGGTTGCGTGAGCACCCGAATCCACTTATTGTTGGATTCCGAGAAGTAGTTGAGGAGTGTGGTTTGGTTGACTTGCGGCTTGAAGGATATGGTTTCACTTGGTTCCGATCAAAAGGGACTCCACAATGCATTGAGGAACGACTTGACCGAGCGATGGTGAACGAGAGTTGGAAGCTGTGTTTTCCGGATGCATGTTTACGAAATCTAACGACCCCTATCTCGGATCACTCTCCTATTCTACTTAATACAGTGGCGAGTAGGGTGGAAAGGAGGCAAAGGAGGTTTCGTTTTGAAAATAAATGGCTCTTGGAGAGGGAGGTGGGCATGGTAGTGGAGAATGGTTGCGGGGACAGCTGGGTGGCTCGATTATTGACAAGTCGACTCGATGTGCTACACTTTTGGATAGTTGGGGTATGAAGTTGGATGATAAGTTCAGAACAAGGAAGAAGGAGGTTACTAAACGTATTGAGGAGCTTAGAACCTTTGATACCAGCGAGGCCGCGATGGAGTTGAAAGTGTGTCGGGACGAGCTGCTAGTGTTACTCGAGCAGGAGGAGTTGTTTTGGAAACAGCGAGCGAAACACTTTTGGTTACGAGATGGGGATAGAAACACAAAGTATTTCCATTCAGTAGCTAGTGGGCGGAGGAAAAGAAAATATCTAAGACGAATTAAAGATGAGGGGGTGTGTGGAAGGAGGATCCAAAGGATGTTGCTGAGGTGGTGCAGGTGTACTTTCGTTCGTTATTTCAGTTGAATGGTGGAGGTACATGAGATACGTGGCAGAGAGTGGTTGAGCTGTTGGATAACCGGGTGACTCGAGCTGAAAATGATCGGTTGCTGATGGAGTTAACGGAGCTTGAAATCAGAGATGCCGTTTTCTCTATGAATCCGGACAAGGCCCCCGGGCCGGATGGGTTTAACCCAGGTTTCTATCAAAAATTTTGGGATATTGTAGGTCGAGATGTTGTGGCAGGATGTCGAGAGTGGTTCAATGCGGGCACGATTCCGGATAGGGTGAAGGAGACGACGATCGTGCTTCTTCCGAAGTGTGAGCATCCTGAAACCATGAAGGACTGGCGGCCTATATCATTATGCAATGCCTTATACAGAATATTGGCCAAGGTACTCGCTAATCGTTTAAGAAGGTTGATGTTGGGTATGATTTCTGAGGAGCAATCTGCTTTTGTGCATGGGCGATCTATTATTGATAATGTGATGGTAGCTTTTGAGGTGTTGCACAATATGAAGTTGCGTAGGAGACATAAAGAAGGAGAAATGGCTGTCAAAATTGATATCTCGAAAGCATACGATAGAGTTGATTGAAGATATCTTGAAGAAACCTTGAGGAAGCTTGGATTTGATGAGCGATGGGTGCGGTTAATGATGATGTGCGTCACCTCGGTGGAGTATAAGGTGGCGGTCAATAATGATGTTGTAGGACCGATAACCCTGGAGAGAGGGCTTCGCCAAGGGTGTCCGCTCTCACCTTTCCTTTTTATACTTTGTACGGAGGGGTTATCGGCGTTGCTATGGAAAGGGTGTGAGGAGGGCAGGTTGCATGGGTCGAGAGCAAGTAAAGGAGCACCTCCGATTTCACATTTGCTTTTCGCGGATGACAGTTTTTTCTTTTGTAGGGCGAATATTGAGGAGGCGAGACAATTGCGGAAGGTGTTGGAAGTGTACGAGGAGGCCTCGGGGCAGTCAATCAATCGAGCAAAATCTGGAATTTTCTTTAGCCCGAACACGTTTGAGATGCTCCAAGATGGAATCAAACATGTTCTCGGCATTTCTGCTCGTCTCGATACAGGTCGGTATTTGGGCTTGCCCTCAATGGTAGGCGGTGCTAAGAGGAGGGTTTTACAATTTTTAAAGGACCGACTGTGGAAGCGATTGCAGGGATGGAGAGATAGGCCGATCTCTAAAGGTGGTAAGGAAGTTTTGGTGAAAGCAGTGGCGCAATCTCTACCTCAGTATTGCATGAATGTGTTCTTAATTCCTATGACGATGGTGGAGGAGATTGAGAGGATGATTAATAGTTTTTGGTGGGGTACAAAGAGGAATGGTGGAGGAGGTATCGCCTGGATGAGATGGGAGAGGTTGTGTGTTCAGAAGGAGAATGGAGGGATGGGGTTCCGTGATCTCTACGGTTTCAACCTGGCTATGCTTGGTAAACAAGGGTGGAAGCTTCTTACAGATAATACATCTCTAGCTAGTCGCGTGTACAAAGCTAAATATTTTCCCAAAGGGGATTTCTTGTTAGCTTTTTTAGGAGCAAACCCTAGCTATATTTGGAAGAGTGTGTGGGAGGCGCAAGCTGTTGTTTCCAACGGGCTACAGTGGAAAGTAGGTAACGGGGCGGATATTCGTGTGTGGAGTGATCTGTGGGTGAGGAGGGATACAGACCCACGGGTGGAGTCGATCTCACCAATTGAAGGGTGGGATTTGAGAGTAGGAGCGTTGTTGACACCGCATCTGAATGAATGGGATGAAGGTCGGGTGAGAGCTTTGTTTCATCACAGGGAGGCGGAGGAAATTTTGAATATGCAGCTGGTGGGAGGCGGCCAGGACAGGAGGTTATGGGGGTTAACGAAGACAGGAGTTTACACGGTGAGATCGGCATATAAAATGATTACGGAGACAATGGCGCCGATGACTGATCTCCATGTTAACGGTAATTGGAGGAAACTCTGGGGCGTCAAGGTTCCAGCCCGTATGAAGCACACGTTGTGGAGAGCCTTACGAGACGTGCTATCAACGCGGGTAGTGCTTCAGAGAAGAGGAATCGCGGTGCCATGGAGTTGTGGCCTGTGTGGTGGCAATCCAGAGAACGGTTGGCATTTATTTGTAGATTGTGAATTCAGTCGAGAGTGTTGGAGATTGAGTGGATTGGAAAGCCAGGTGAATCAGCTCAGGGACTCTAGCGAGTCTTTTGAAGAGTGGGCGAATGCGGTACTCGACGTTACAGATACGAAAACCATCACGACCATAATGGCGGTTGTTTGGGCCATATGGCGAGAAAGGAGTGATAGGGTCTGGAGGCAACAAGCTAATATGGCAATGAGGGTGGTCTCCGGGGCAAAGGAGGCGTTGGAGGACTGGTTGACGGCCCAGATGACACGAGCAGGGGAGGGCGACGCGGTGCGACCCACAAGGTGTGATAGATGGCACCCGCCGGTGAATGGGAAGCTAAAGATTAATATTGACGCGGCTGTCTTCTTGGAGAATCACTATACAGGAGCTGGGTTGTGCATCCGAGATTATGATGGAGCTGTCCGGGGTTTTAAGATGCTGCATCGGAGATGACTCGCACCTGCTAGGGAGGTGGAGGTTTGGGCGATGCTTGCAGCTCTGGAGTGGGCAGAGGAACTAAGGTTGCATGATGTCATCTTGGAGACGGATGCGAAGGAGGTCGCGGATAGAATGCAGGGAGATGAAGTCGATGAGACGGAGTTTGGTGTGAGCTTACGTAAGTGTCAAAGGATCATGCAATCACATGCATATTTTTCTATTTCTTTTGTACGGAGGAGTGGTAATATGGTTGCTCATATGTTAGCTAGGCGATCGTGTTCGTTCCCGTCACCCACTGTTGGGTTAATACCTCCGAGTTGGTTGGATAGCATTTTGAGAGACGCTTGTTTGATTCAGCATTAATAATATGAGGCTATTTTCGAAAAAAAAAAACAAAACAAAATTGGAGTAATTACTAATTACTCTAAGGTTGTTTGTCTAATAATAAATGTGTAAAAATACTGGTGGTCACTTAAGTATGAGTTATGTAACAGCGTGGTTATCTAACTATGTTTTGTAATAGCGTAGTCACTTAAGTTTGTAAATCGTAACTGACAGATCTCTCCGTCAATTTTTTACCGAATCTCCATTGAATTTGCCAGCTCAGAGGGTCACATCAGCAACAAAATATTTTTATTCCATCTTCTCCATGATAACAATATTATTTTGTTGGCTGATGTTGCCTTCTGAGCTAGCAAATTCACATGAGATTTGGTGAAAAATCGTCGAAAATACTTGTCAGGTATGATTTACAAACTTAGGTGACCACGCTGTTACAAAACATGGTTAGGTAACTACTCCTGTTATATTACCATGGATAGATGACCAGTGTTTTGACCCAATAATAAATGTAATAGATTTTTAAAAGTTTAGTGGATGCTCGGATGCTCGGAGTATTTAAGTCGCTGAGGAGGGCGACAAAGAAGACGCACCGCTGGTCGACTTATAGCTTTCTCCAATGCCGTCCGACGCAATCAGAACGTCTCAAGCTTCAATACTTCCTCCTCGGAAGCTCAATGTCCAGAAATTTTCGGAATCTCGAGCTTCGGAGCTTGATGCTCTTCACTCCATAGTATCTAATCGACTGAAGGAGGATTTCTGCTCGCGGAGGAACAAGAGGAGGAGGACGACCTCCTACGACAACCAAGCTTCTAAGTGGAGATACAGAAAGAGGCACAAGTCTGAAGCTTCTCAAAGGAATGACGCAGAGGATGAGAGCGAAAGACGCCTTCCTCGCCGAGTTCGCCGGAGAGAGCAACTTAAGAGGAATCCCGAGCAAGGTTTCTCTATCACCGGTGACGGGACCAAGAGGCTCAGGACCCATGTATGGCATGCCAAGAGGTTCACTATGACAAAGCTATGGGGATTCCACCTTCCTCTGGGCTTGCACGGCAGGTAAAAAGAAACACATATGAAACCAAAAGTTATATTCCTTGTGATACAAATTCAGAATCCCATGTCATTCTTTTTGTTTCTTCTTGATGAGAGTTTCTTTTGTGGTTTCTGTTCAGAGGAAAGGGTTCTAGGGCAGCATTGAGATGGTTGAATAGTGGAGCTGTTGTTCATGATGCAAGTTATCATACAGCTGTCCAGCTGGAAGGTCCAGAGGTAAGCCATATCTGGCTCAATCATCGTCTGTAGACCCTGCACTTAGCAATCTAGAGTATTATATGATAGTTAAATCACAATTTGAATTCAACTCTTAGGATTCTTTGTTGTCGGTTCTGAGGATGGTGCTGCTTCCTTCTTTATCCTCTCAAACTGAGGATGCTACCAGTTCTATTATGTCTGGAGTTACTTATGGAACTGCAATGGTATGTTACCTAATATAGTTCTTTTTGTTCTTCGCGGAGACCCTAGGACGTTGCATATTTGAATTCCTTGCTTTTCAGCTTCATCATGTAGGGGCACCCGCTTCTCAAGCAATAGCTCCAGTTACTTACTTGTGGCGTCCCTCTCATAATGTCAGAAGTCAGACGGGTATCACTGAGCATAGTTCTAGTGAATGTAATGTCCCACAGAGTTCAGAACTATGTCGTTCTTCTCGTCAGCTTTGGATGTGGATACATGCTTCAGCTTTTGCTGAGGGATTTAAAGCCCTAAAATTCGCATGTCAAAAACAGGTAGGATTTATCTCGGGAAGATTCACAGATCTGAATTCTACCTGAGCTAACTCTGTTGTTATCCCTTCCTCTTTCTGTGCATTCTTCTTAATGTCTTGGTTGTCATCTTTTCATGTATGTACCACTTGAATCAAATTCCATATTCTGTATATCAATTATCTGTTCTATTAATTTGCTTAGTCGTAGTCTTTTCATTTTTTTTATGTTGTAAGCTTTTGTTCCTTTTATTCAGATGAATGAGGGAAATGTGTCAATTAACTGTTGTTCACTTGAAGGTCAACTAGCTAAAATAGAAGTAATGGGAGCAAAAGCATCTCAGCTTCTTCAGAGGGTGTTGCATCCTGTTTCTAGGTGAGTCACTCTACCATCTATTTTTTGCAAGAATACACAAGTTGCTAATTTTCTAAAAGTTCATAATCGATGTGCAGCACAAATTCAGAAAACCCTTGCCCGTTGAAAAAATGCTCTTTTGTTAAGCATGATCAGGATGCACAACTCTTGAACTCGTCTACTCTTGAGCATGACATCCTTTGTGATCATCAAGTTTTATCTCTTACTGCTAAGGACCCTCGTACCCTGCATGACAATGTGACTGGAGGTCCTTCAGAGACTTTTCCTAGCAATGCGGTGGATATAGAAGCTAAAGAAAATACTGCTTTAGAAGTATCTTTGGGAAAGAGTGAACAGCTACATGAATCACTGGATTCCAAACCTGAAGGAACTTTACTTGCGGATCTCTGGGATTTTAGATCTGGGGTTTGTAATATGCCTGTTGATGAGCAAGTTCTATGCTTGGAAAAACATCAATCGCGAAGGGATTTCATTTCTGTCAACGGTCCGAAATTGGGAATTCTGAAAGCTTGCGCCAAGGTGCAGGGTTCAAGATCATGCCCTATTCTGCTTCTTAAAACCAATGACAAAACAGGCCAGCCATTGGGGTAAATTCTTTAGTCAGATCTATCACGAAATCTGTTGTTATTTAAGATGAATTATCAATGTCTATAGAGAACTTTCGAAGTGATAAATTACTATGAAGGTGCTTCTAAAGCGATGTGATTGCTTACTATATAGTTCCTTGCGTTTTTTGGCACACCAAAGATTTTGGATTAGGCATAGAAAAACTGAAAGAATCAAAATTGTTTCCTTCTCCATTTATATAGTAGTTGATTCATTTTCATGTTGATAAGTGATTTAGCAATCCCTTATTTGGTAGCTTTTAGTTTCACGATAGTCAATTATATATGCATGATTCGTATCATTCTAGGATTTAAAATTTTCTGACCCCTTCAATTTTTCATTTTGATATTTCTCTCCTTTTTTCCCCTCCAGATGGTCAATAATTGTTCCACTTAGCTGGGCACGGATCTTTTGGAATCAATTTGTATCAAATGAAGTTCATGCTATTGGTTTGAGGGAGAAGCAGTGGATTGCATGTGAAGTACGTTAATTAGTCAGTTCCCATATTTTGAAATTCTGTTCCAAACCAGTGTAAATATTAATACTTGTCATCTGCAGGTAGGGCGGCCTCATTTTCCATCAGATTTTCCCGACTGTAATGCATATTTATCTTTCAAGACAGACGAGGCTGCCAGTGAAGTGAAGAAAGCAGAACAAAAACCTTTAGCTGTAAGATCTTTTGAAGTGCCCATTCCACCACCATGGAATACAGTGCGTGCTACTCTTGTAGAAGAATTCAGAATAGGACACCAGATGCTGTTCCACACTGAAAAAGATGAAGCAAGTAGCAATATTTTGCCAAACTCAAAAACTGAGGAGAACGGTGAGACATTGGTCGGAGGATATGTCAACAAGTTTAATGGATTTGTAGCAAGAACTTCAAGTTTGGTGATCAACAACTTGAAGCAGATTGGCGGTGATAATTTATTTTTATTTCCCCGAGTCGCAAACTCAGACTCTAGGCTTTTGGCATTGATGAAGGATGAAAACAAAGGTTGCAGTGTTATGGATGGCTGTAACCAAGTAAAGTATGATCATAAACTATGTTTTGTTAGAGTTATTCTCCATGCATTTAAGGAAGGTGTAATTGAAGAAGGTTCGGTGGTAAGCGCCCCTCGTGCTGGTGATATTGCACAATGGACTAAAAGGTATGTACTTTCATCACAGAGTGACTAGTTGCACTTGGTTCTTTACAAGGAAGTTGGGAATTTGTGTTCATTTTGAAGCGAACTTTTATGGTTGTCAATGGAAGCACTATTCATGTATTGTTGGCTCCCTAGAAAGCTTTATAATAGCCCTTCCACTGTCCTTCATATAATGGCAGGCTGGAGAGCGATGACAGCAAACTACAAATCCCGGACCATGCTGTGAGGTCATACTTCAATAAGCAATCTTCAGGGAAGTGGGAACTTGAAATACCAAAGGATCCTGCTGCTATGGAATCACATCGATGGCCTATTGGTTTCGTAACGACTGGGTTTGTTCGAGGAAGGTCAGTCAGTATCCCGGAAATGATTAGTTTGCTATTATCAACCAAACAATGATATATAACATGTAACATGTTCAACTTTTGGCGCAGCAAAAAGGCGGGAGCAGAAGCATTTTGTGAGGCGATTCTATTAGCCCGTCTAAGGGAAGAGCAGTGGAAAGAAATGGCAGTTAAGCAGAGGAGGAAGGAAATTTACGTTTTGGTTAGAAATCTGAGATCGTCGGCTTATAGACTTGCTCTTGCTACTGTTGTTCTGGAAGAAGAAGAAGTGGATGTTGACTTCTTGTGAGACATATATGTGCAGTGCAGTGCAGCCCAGCCAGAGGTTACTAGGTTGATTTGTGTCTGGTTAGAACAAGGTTGAAATAGTGGTTTTGTTTTTGTTTCTTTCTTAAATGCTCTGCTGTTTCTGTTATTTTTATATATTCATGGAGCTTTCCCTTATAATTGATCTCATTGCACAGTTGATAAACCACTTAAGATTTGCTCCTTCTAGCTGCCATTCAAAAGGGCATCCAGTATTTTGAGGGTAAAGAAGGGGGTCAGGTCAATGCTGTATTCCAGTATCGATCCAGCTTCGACTGAATTCCACTTGGAGGATGAATATATCATTAATACCGTCTCCAATTTTAAGCTCTTAACACCTAATATTTAAGATGTCAAAAACTTGTTTGAGGGAATCTGGGAAGGGAATTTGACCTCAATTCCCTCCGTGGAGGGAATTTAAAACATTCCCTGTTTGACTAGCCCAAAACAGGACCCGAGAATTCGGATTCAAATTCTCAGATGGAATTCTAATTCTCCGATTTGAGAATTCAAATTCCACTTTTGTAATTAGGGAATTCTAATTCTCCAACTCAAAGACACACACTACCCTTCCCCCAAAGCCTTTACTACGGTGAACTCTAGCAGAGACCCAACATCGTCGTCCTCTTCTCCGTCAGACTTGCACCTCTCTTTCACCGGCCGAAAGTACGTCCACAACTTTTCTCTTTGCTACTTCCTTCGACATGATGTGTTCTGCGGCCATATAAACTTCAACCTTCTTCTTTGCAATGGCTGTAGTCAACAACACTATTGTTAAAATTCTAATGCTGCTAAATACCTGTTATATATGTCGTTCATCGTTCTTTATTTTTGTATTCAAAACCCAGATTCATTAGGGCCTTCGATTATTTGTTAATGTTAATTTAGGGTTGGTGTTTGAATCAAGAATTCGACTCTGCTACGCCACTGATATTTTATTAATTTGTGTTCGACCCACTGTTCTTGTTACTTCATCTATTACTGCACCGATTATCTATATAATGCACCGACTGCACTTTTCCTCTTACTATTCAACTTTTTCATGGTTAACCGATTGCACTTTTCCTATTACTATGCAGCTTCTTTACAGACCTTGCTTGTCTCTATTAACTTCTCCACTCACTTGTTCAGTTTTGTTTTACTCAGTACACAACTCTACGTGGTTGGAGGATTGAGTTATTGTTATAAATTAGTCAAACAAATTATATATGATGCATCATTTAAGCATTATTAATCAAACAACTATCATTTAAGCGCTTTGATGCATCATTGATCAATCAAAGTGTCGTAATTCATACATTTTTCTGAATTTGTTTAGTTAACTGTTTTGTTTAGTATCGGGCATAATTTTTTTTTCTTTCAATTTGTTCAATTTTTTATTGACCTGCAGACCATCATATAATTACTCGAGATGCAGATTTCTGCACTTCGTTTGAGTTGAATGAAGGAGAAAGAGAATTAAGGAAATTGGGGTACAAGATAAGGATAAGTAAAAGGGTTGTTATGTCTTTTTGTTGTCTGATTAAATTCCACCCAAAGTAATTCTTCTCTAGAAGTTGGATCCAAACAGGAATTTAAAATCTTTCTCTAAATGAATTCCGATGTATTAAATTCCTCCTAATTCCCACTAATTCTCTGAGAATTGAGATTCCCTCATCCAAACGACCCCTAAATAATAGTACTAACAAGTAATTTTTCTTCCCATCACAGAATGTTATAATTTGAAGTCCTATAATGAAGTTGTTCTTACAATTTATTTTAGAGTAGATATCTAGTTTATAATTTTATAACTTGATTGTCATTTACTCATACACTAATTAGAACCAAATTTTTGATCAATAAATAAATAAATTTGAACATAAACTTGGAAACAAAATGAGATGAGAATTTGCTAGCTCGATTCAAGACTATCAACTATCAATGTAATGTATGGAACGAATGTGTTCGGAAAGCAAATACGGCTCCGACAGGTGGGTCTAATATAGTTGATCAAGCAAGATAGATATCTGAGTCGGAAAGCGAAGGAAAACCATTTAAGTTTATTCATGCTTGGCATACCTGCACGACACTTTTTTTAGAAGGTAAATCTTGCCAGATGGTTAGATTACCATTGAATAAAAACAATATAATATGTAATACTTCTCTCCCTAAAAAAATTATCAATGGTGATGATAAAATATGGTTACTGTTAGAGGTTAAATTGATGAGTAGATCGGCTTTAGTCGGTCATTAGTTTCAATTATATATAACCATAACCGATCGACTTCGGTCCATCAATCCGTGAAGTCAACACCAAACTGATTGGTTAACGGTTAAGAGGTTTGCAATTTTTTAAACCGCTCGATCGACCGACATCCATCAATTATTAATCTAACCGATTGATTACCATCCCTATTACAACACCAAATTGTAGAATATGTTTTATTATTTCGTTACTTTAAATCTATTGTCTAAGTTTAATTAAGTGGATAAAGAAAGTTTAATTAAGTGGATAAAGTAAGTTTTTTTAGGCAAAAACGTCAATTCTCATTAATGGTTGCGTGAGAAGCAA
This sequence comes from Linum lewisii, assembly GCA_034768395.1. Classification (NCBI taxonomy): domain Eukaryota; kingdom Viridiplantae; phylum Streptophyta; class Magnoliopsida; order Malpighiales; family Linaceae; genus Linum; species Linum lewisii. The sequence continues at coordinate 34,229,653 of CM068302.1, read as the reverse complement.
AGATCATACAGAATGTTGTCCAACCGAGCGGAGGAGAGTATCTCGTAACAGATGCATCTAAGGAAAAAGACTGACGCGCGCGCAAATGCACAACTTGGTTCCTATTTCTCCGAACTACTTGGACTCGAAAACGAGGGAAAGCATCGAGTAAAACACGACAATGATCAATGATACAGCTAAACTCCGAATTGTCGACAACAACCTCGGTCAGTGCTTGTCCGTCTGCAGCGACACCAATCTAAAAAATAACGTCCTTGTGCCCATCTTCAAAAATAAGTGGATAGGAAAGATGATGTCGAGCGTGCGGTGACAAGGTAGTTTGTTTTGTAGAAATGCTTGGGAAGATCCGTTTAGAGCTGGGAGTCATGTGGAGTCATAACAAGAAGCTGCAACAAAGTGCAGTTAGCTGCTAGTTGCCCTAATTGTAGTGAGCTGTTTTTGTTGTGTCATGTTGTAGCAGTTTGCTTTCTGCTTTGTTTGTTTTGGTAGGTGTATCTTCTGAGTTGTAATGGTTGTTTGGCTATAAGCACTTTGCTTATGTAGCTAGTTTTGATCAATAAATTTTTTGATAATTATCAGAAAAAAGTGGATAAAGTAAGTTTAAATCAAAGTTTAATTAAATGGATAAAAAAAGTTTAAATCTAAGTTTAATTAAGTGGATAAAGTGAGTGTGATTTAATAATGATTACATTGGTAGTGAAAAAACTGTGGTGACTACATGATTATGTACTATATTCTAAAAAATAAATGTGAGTCAATCAATTATATATTAAATTAATTGCTAGCACTCTGGTACCCTGCGGGTACCGGTACCCACTGCACGTGGCCTTTTATGATTCGTCCAACTAATCAATCCGAAAAATATGCTGGTTTGGGCTTAAATTTAATGTAGATTACTGTTTGGTCATTATAACTTTCTCAAAGTTAATTTCACTTTAACATCCACTCTTTAACTTTACCATCCACATTATCTTATCTACTTATCTTCCATACTTATTTATTAAAATCTGAAACTTTATCCAAAAAGCTTCCGGTGAAATGACGATGGCATTCTCCGGTGAAGTGATGTGAACCGCTGCAACCGTGGGCAGACGACCCTTAAACACCACAAGCTGATCTCCTAGCACTCGTGAAGAACCTATGGAACCGGGGTGGAGAGAGGACTTTGATCCACTAGCTATAAAGGAGCTAGGAACCAGAAGTATCAAGTCGAGGGCGCCACACCAAGAGATGGATGCTCTTGATGATAAGTCAATCCTTAAGCAATGCACAAGAACATACCCCAAGGGTTTTAGAACAAAGTTCTGAAGGGGGTTTATTGATTCATAAAAGTTGTAAGTACAAGGGGTGGCTGATGAACCGTCGTAGAGCGGTGCGTCAAATAACTACCAAGCTGGAAAGCTAGGGTAGATCGTATTCCACGGGTCTTCTAACAATTGCCTACTCAAAGAAGCTGGCAATTTACTCAGGTTTAACACTTCATGCGTGGTGTGAGTTCCACGACTTCTAATTCTAAGCAATGCACGGAAATTAAAAATTAAAACTGAAAACAGATCGAAAGATTGGTTGGTTAAACAAAGATGACAGACAAACTTAGACTTTGAATCCCCCTTCGTTCACTAGAGCATTGGCAATCAACAGATCAGCGGATTTCGATTCTCATTCAATCAATTCTAAGACACCACCATAACTCCTTACCCTTAGGTTTAACTGGTGCAATTACTAACGATTTATGAGTTACTCTTGCAGTGGATTAACCCTAACTGGTTCCTACGAAAGGCACACTCCAATGATTAGGTTAATTGTTCGAGTTGATGTTTTAAAGTAAGGCGAGCGTTCGCTTCTATCCTTAGTTTAACAAGAATCTAATCTAGGTGATCAATCCAGACAAGAACATGAAAGACAAACTAATTGAACTTTGAATCTAATCACCGCCGATCCGTGACCGCTTTAAAGCCCTGGGTCACTTAGGGTTCATCTAGTCTAAGCTCTACGAGCTTAGCTACTCATGTTCATAACAAAAGAATCAAAGGCAAAGACAGAGTTCATCTTGAACAGAGGAAGAACAGAAAAGGATCTGAAAAACCTAATTAAGACGACTTCGGCAGAACTTCGATCTCCGGTAATCTTCAATCCTTGCTCCGAGGTGAAGGGATGGCGTCACGATCTCTTCCTGGCTCTTCGAACTCTAAACTCTCCTCCAGAACTCGTGAGAATTCTGAAATTATGTTGTGTTATGAGATATCTCTTCAATTGGGCCGCCGGTTAAGTATTTATACTTAACCCTAATACCGCCGGATTTTGCCTGAAATTTTCGCCGAAAACCTATGAAGTTTTCACCGAAAATTCCTTTGTAAATGGCTTGGTTGCTCGGTTTCATCTCCTGTGATTTTCGGACCGCCGGGTTCTCGGCGAAAACTTGGAGTTTTCGCCGAAAATCTCATTGTTGAATTCAGCCAATTCCTTCTTGAGTTTTCGCCGAAAACCTAGGGGATTTTCGCCGAAAACTTCAGTGTAAATGGGAGCATGATTTGGTTCGACTTGATTGACTCCTTGGATCGATTCCGATGTGATTCCTCGAGGTTCCAACGCCTTAGACACGTCCTTGGCTACTTTATTTGATGGCAAAAACCTGTGCTAACATGAAAACACTAGAAAACCATCAAATAGACCCTAAACGGGCCAAAGTAACACAAATGGCACGAGATAGAGTAGTTGAGTGAATATTCGCTATTCTACCCTAAAAACCATGTCTTAAGCAAGGAAATGTCGCTTAAATGAGGCTGATAATCACGTCAAATCGAGTGTCATCAGAACTCCTGGAGAGCGACGTCTGGGAAGTCAGCGGCTAGCGTGGTCAGCTCCAGCAGTCCTGAGTGCGTCAGTGAGGTGAGCACGTTCTGGTGCCAGTCCTCATCGTGCTCGAAGAGTGAGTCCATGGATAATGGACGAACGTCAGCTCCGGGAACACGCTCGAGCCTCTGGTAGCGCTCGAAGTAGTGCTGGGGTAGGCGGGCAACAGTGGCGTGGTACCCGACACGGCCAGGGAAAGCTGGTGGAGGACCGTGGACGGCGGGTGTGACGGGGGCGTGAGCTCGAGAGCTAGAGCCGGTGTCAAGTCTCGCCTTAGTCCTGCGCTCATGAGTGACATTCCTATAGCCAGAAACGAAACCAGATTAATTAACTAATAACCCACCCCACACTTAGTAGAAAAACTCAATTTCACAAAGAAATGAGGAAAACCGAGTGGGGGTAAACGAAGTAAGTAACCGGTAATCACAATAAATCATAGAGCATGCATATGTCTAGCCGGAATGGTCATATCATAATTAGAGATCAGAAGTCAAATCGACATTCAAAAAGTCAACATCATAGCACATTGAACACTAAACATGGCAATTACTAGCTCAAAGCGGGAAATGACGGCATAATTATAAACTCAGATGGCAAACACGGCAATATGGACGCGAATGAACACACATGGCAGCCAATTGAACATAGATAATTCATGGTCAAACCGACATTTCTAGAAAGTCAACACCGCAAAGAATCGATCTTTAAGCATATCAACACACGATCAAATGGTATTATCATTCAGCACAATTCTCCCTAAGCATGCTAGATCAGTCCAAAGCGTTCAGCTAACCTAGTTCACACGAAACAGTCGGCACGCAAATCGAGGTAAACCAAAAAAGTCAACCAAAGTCAACCTCGATGAAATTCAGCATTCAACATGTCAAAAGATTCAGGATGAAAAGTTCTACGACTTACCTTGAAGCCATGAGTGCTAAAAATGAACGGAGAGAGAGAAATCGGTGAAAACTCGAGAAAACTAGGGTTTGGCTGAACGGGAGCTCTAGAGCTCCGATTCGGATGGTCTACGGCTCGAAATGATCGGAAAAGGGAGGGGAGAGGTGCGGCGGCGGCGGGAAATGGGCGGCGGCGGCGAAAGAGTGGCGGCGACGAGAAGGTTTGAAAACAGGGGGGAGAGTTTTGATATTTTTTCGAAAATGCAAAGTGAGGGGGGGGGGGGAGAGAGAGAGTGACCGGGAAAATAAGGGGAAAAATTGTTGAATTTTGTCTCAAGTTTTCGGCGAAAATTTGTGCAATTTTTCGCCGAAAACTCAAGTTAAAATCGTCTGCCGATTTTCAAAAGAGTTTTCGCCGAAAAATTTAGTTAAAATCAATCAGAAAACACAGTGGGATTTACAAGGAAGTTTTCGCCGAAAAATGGGACACTTTTCGCCGAAAAAATTGACCTGTACGATTGAAAATATATTTGCAATCCCGGCAAACTTCAAAAATTCACAATTAAATCAACGAAATTCGGAACAACCTCAAACAACTTGCGATTGAAACGTTGACACACAGACTACACTCGAAAAATAAGAAATCATACAAACTGACACTTTTGGTTCCCCCGAACCGACTCTAAAACACTGAGTTTGACACAAATAAAAAACTGACTCCAACCATGGGTTGCCTCCCACGAAGCGCTCTTTTATTAACGTCCTTGAGCTGGACGATACCTGGACGGTATTAGGAGACATCCCAACCCAGGATCTCCTAACGCTAGCATCGGAGTTCATGAAGTAGAGTTTCGGGGCATCTCCGTTAAGCATAAATTTCTTCCCGTTAGCGTGTATGAGCTTGGTACGTCCATCGGGAAGGTGATCAGTGATCTTGAACGGACCAAAAAGTTCTTTCGAGGGATCATCCTCTACAAGGAAGATGGTGGAAGGAATGAGAACGATCGGCTTCGTCTTTTCTTTAACCTTCGACTTTGTATCACTAGGATCGGTGATCTTCGGTATTTCCTTAGGAGATGCTTTTGGTTTCTCCTTCAATACTTGCTCCGGCGCCGGTTGCTTGGAAGGAATTGGTGGTGCAGCTGGCTCGGAAGATGGTGGCGGAACAACTGGTCTCCAGACCATTTGAGTCTTTTTCTTCTGATTCTTTCTCCGCGACCTGTCAGGTTCCTTGCTCTGCAATGAAGAAGAGGCTTTCAGTTTGATGTGACGTTATTTAGTGCATTTTAAGCCGTTGATTAGCCTGAGGATTTCCCATGTTTGATCTCATTTTGCTATGATTTATAGGCCTTTATGGATGTTTTATGCAAAGTGCCCTTTTGTTGCCCGGTTGCCACTTTGAGGCCAATTCTATGTCTATTGGAGTTGTTTTCTTTGCATTTTCAGGTCTTGGCATTGAAGTACTGGTGACAAGGAGCACGTAGGATACACCGGGAGGTCAATCGGAGCTAGGACGGAGGAGATATGATCGTTGAAAAATTGAGAAAAATGCACCCTTCAACTGAAGAAGTTTTCGGCGAGAACTCTAAGTTCTCGACCGAAAACCGAATTACAGGAGACGGCCGTTCGATTTATGAAGACATTTTCGGCAAAAATATTTCAGAGTTTTCGCCGAAAATGTATGAAGGAATGCCAAAGCCGCCGGTGATTTTCAAAGAGATTTTCGGCGAAAATCTTACATAATTTTCGCCGAAAATTCCAGTGATTTCCAGCACAATATATAAAGGGTGAAGCCGGCGAAAATGGGGGCACAATTCATTAATTCAGATTTCACACTTCATCAAAACCCTTTTCTCTCAACTTCTCAAATACTTTTCTCCTCATCTCCAATCCACAACCCTAGAGCAAGGTGCAACTCAAAGTAGAGGAGCTTGGATTGAAGTCCACAACCTTGGAAGAGGAGCTTGCAAGAGGAGGATTGCCATGGTGTTCTTGGTGATCATCTTTCTTTCTCCTTTCTTCATTTCCTTGGCCATGTGTGGCTGATTTCTTAGGTTTCCTTGGATTGATAGATTAGTTGTGCTAGGATAGAGGTTGATTGTACAAATATGCCATGATTGATCTTGGATTGTAAGAGGATGGTCTCTAGACTTGTTGTTAATTCCATTGATGGCTATGACTTGATTGGTCTATTATTTGTGATGTAATGCATGAGAGTGCTTAGATTACATGGATTTTAGGTCTAGGATTGAAGAGAGTGTGTTCTAAGAGATTAGATCATCTCAATTCAACCATAGTTGCATGATTTCTCACTTGTGCATTTTATCGAACACTTGGTGTGCATTAGGTTTTTCATTCAATTGAACTTTGATTAGTCTTTTGATGATTCTCTTAGTGTTAGGACATTGACATGAGAGTGTGGTGTCTAGCCTAGTGGTCATAGAGTCATAGGAGAGGGTTTTGTAGCTTGGCATTTCATCAAACACCTTTAATGCATCCTTAGTCACTTAGCTTGAGAGCGAGAGCCTAGGTTGAGTGGTTCTAGGATAGGGATTTAGTGCGACGAGAGTGCATTGAGTCTATAGAAGGGATTTGCGTGGTCATTTGATTGCAACCTCGATCATGTTTGGCTTGTTTGTGCATTTGTTCCTCTTGAGCATGATGAAGCTATCTTTCCAAGTGAACCTCCTTTATCTTTGATTTGCACCATTTTGTTTTGCTTGCTTGTTTAGTTTCCTTTATGTTTTTTTATTTCCTATTTCAAACCAAAACTCTTTTTAAATGAATAGACCGTCCATGAACCGTGTGAGTATTAGCTATTGAGAGAGCCCTCGTGGAATACGACCTTGATTGTTGTGAGTTAAATCTCGCGTATCACAGTTCCTTCTTCTTTGGCGGCTTTTGAGCAGAAGATTTTGGTTTCTGCTTGGTAATCTGTTCAACGTCTGCAACAATAATTGATCTAGGAACACTAGAAGAGACGTCAGTGATGGAGTTGACCAGAGTCAACTCCACAGTTTCAACAGCTAGACAATGAGATTCTTCATTCAGAGGAGTATATTTCATTCCGTCTTTAAGGCAGAACGTTATCGTGTCCTTACCAACCCTCAAGGTTAAGGAACCATTTGGAACGTTAATTTGCATTCCAGTTGTTGCCATGAAGGGTCGTCCTATAAGAATGGTAGAATCATCCTTACTAGTATCTATGATCACATAGTCAGCTAAGAACGTGAAAGGACCACAATTAGTAACAACGTCTTTTATTTCTCCTCTCGGAGTTTTCAGTGATCTATCAGCAAAGACAAGTTGTATGCTAGTTGGTTCAAGTTCTCCTAGGTTCAATTTTTCAAATAAACTCATAGGCATAACATTGACAGACGCGCCTAGATCAACCAAACTACGTTCTATTTCAACATCATTAATAACTAGAGGAAGCGTGAAAGAACCAGGATCAGAACACTTAGCTGGATGTGGCGATGAAGGTTTCTTGCTACGAGCGGCAGGATATCCTTCTTTACCTCCCCACATGCCAGTCTCGACCCTTGCGTTCGGTAGCAATGCTCTTGGAAAAGGAGGCTTCACGTAGTACGGAGCAAGAGGAGGATCATACTCCTTAGGCGCCTCCTTCGGTGCTTCCTTCTTCATTGGCGCTTCATCAGTCCTGCATAAATTAGAAGAAGCATTAGTAGATGAGTTTGTCGGTTCTTGAACGGATACCATCTTAGCTTGCTCCTTTCTCGGATTTGGCTCGGTTTGGCTTGGAAATTGGCCAAATGGTCGACCAGATGCTAGCATGCTAGAGATCTGTAACATCCCGAATTTAGGGAATTAAAATTTTTAAAATTAATAAGGTCAATCCTTATCAGCGGAAATTTGATCGTAGATTCACGATTAAATTAATCGAGGTTAAGGGATAATTCGATTGGTCGTTGGAAGAATCGATTTGAGGAAATGAATCAAACCCAGCAAACCGGGTTAAATAGTTGCTGAGCAAAACTATTCACGAGTAACCAGCAGATCGAATGGTTAAGAAACCAAACCAGAGACCCGAAGGTCTCCGGTTCGATCCCCAGCATTCGCAACACATTTATTTCATTTTTTTTAAAAATTTTCAACCCGCGCCATGAAACGGCGTCGTTTTGGCATCCACCATCTCTGGCGGCTCCCCTGCTTTGCTCCGCCGCGTCTCTGTTTTGGCCGGCGGCAGCTCCGAAAGGCCAATGGCCAGCTGTCTTCAGCAGCCGGACACCTTTTCCCCACCAAAACGTGGGAAAAGATTCGTGATGGAAATCCGAATAGGATGTGATCGAGAAGCGTCTAAGAAATCGAGCTGGAATCCACCAACTCCGGCCGATTATTTCAAAGGTTTAAAGGATCGATTTAACAAAATTATCTTGTGTCGGCCATTAATTTTGGCACGACTCGATTCGTGGAGGCTATATAAAGCCTTCCACCATGCAAGAACTGAACGGGAATTCCCAGAATCAAAATTCCCCTTTTGTCCGACGAGACTCCGACGAGCTAAGTGTTGGAGCTATTTAGGATGAATCGAACCGAATGGTTGGTACTATTCGATTCGCCTCATCCTCACGATCATTTCCCCTCTTTCAATTTCAAGTTTGGATCCCTGGTTGAGGAGAATCGAAGGAAAAACCAATCGGTGGAAATTAGGGTTCATACGATTGGAAAATATGCCAATTTGGTCCCTATCCCGACTGTAAGTTGCAAATCGGTCATCCCTTCCTTTCCTTTGGTATTTTTGCCCAGTAGCTTTTCCCGTGTGACAATTCAGTCACTTAACTTCCAGTCTTTGACAGTTTTGGCTCAAATTAACTTTCTAGTTAGTACAAATTGGTCCGGAGGTTACGAACGTCCGTTAAACTCCTCTTTCCGTACGATTCAAGTCCCAGAACCGATCGACAGATCATCCGACTCGGTTTATAGGTGGGTTGGTTAAAAGGGGGTAAAATCTTGTCGTTGCTAGTTATTTTTATGTCATGCCTTGTTGGTTTGTATTTACGTATTTATCTAAAAATTAGTTTTTAGTTATTCTGTGCTTAGTTGTGTATGATTGCCGTGGCGAATTGTCGTTGTTGATTGTCGTGATATGGGACTACCGAATGATTCGGATTGTGTTGGAATTATGTAATGATGAGATAATGTGGATGGATTGATTAGTAATCTGAATTGTATGTGTTGTGATACGAATATGAATATAGAACTGGAAGGAGCCCACACTACCCCACCCGAGATACTGGTTGTGTTGAGTCTGATTCACTGGGGTGAATCCCTTGGCTGGGTTGCCAAGGTTGGTTGATTTCTCCTTCGTGGAAGGATCCTATATGGATGTGTCGGAATGTATTCTCCTTCGTGGAAGGATCCCTAGTGGATGCGTCTGGTTGATGTGATGGCCGGCGGTGGTGGTGTGGATAACTCCTTGGCGCCTAATAACTCACCTAGAGAACTTGAACATGGATGTTGCGTGTTGTTTGTGATTGTGACTTGGATGATGTCTATGAAGTGAATATGTGATATGTACGACTAACGGTTGTTTGTTGATTGTCCAGAACTATTATGTGACACGGATTTCCCTTTTTACACGGTTTATAAAGTTATGATACCTAAGGTTTGAGGGATTTAAGTAGTCCCAGTGACTCCCCTACTTACCTGGAAATTAAGACGTAAAGTCTTGGTTTTGACAACAAGGTGTCGTTTCTACGGAAAGATCCATCTTTCCGGAACTGTCGATTTATGCCGATTTGGAATCATGGGTTTGCTTAGTTAAATTCTTGAATATCGTTTATTCTTGTTTTAACGGAATTCTCATGATAAAAGACTGACCCCGAGCCACCCACCAGTTTTGCAGAGAATACTTAGACGGTAGCTTGAGCCTTGAGGAGCTGATTCGGTATGTGGAGTGGTGCCTACAGTAATGTAAGACCTTGACTTGAGACAAATGTTTTTAAGTATTCCTCGAGACTTGTTTTCAGTTATTTTGGCTCAAGTATTTAGGGCTCAGTATTGAGTTATGCTATTATGAATTACAAGTTCTATATAAAAGTTTTTACGAGTTTTATTTAAGTTTATTTTCAAGGTCCTTGGCCAAGGCATTTCATTGAATTATGGTAATTAAGCGTAGCGCCTTCGTTTGATTTTTATGATTGCCGCTGTCTTAGAAGGTAATTTGGAAATTTTCCTTATTTTAAAAGAGAGGGTGTTACAAGTTGGTATCAGAGCCGTCTTCCTCTACTGTTTGGCTTACCAAGTGGTACTGGAAGTCGGTCAGGTTTTCAAGGATTTAAGGTTTTGAAATCAAGTCTCAACTTTAAAAGAATTTTCAGTATTTAAGGTCTCAAGTCCACTCCACCGAATCAAGGCTCCCTACTCAGGTCCCCTAAGATTAAGTACGTTTATATTATAATTGATTTAAGGACTTGTTTTGTTACTAATAGAAGGTACAGATGATGTAGCGGTATTGGAAACCGATTTCCTCCCCCTGGAAATTGTCTGTTTTCTGAAGGTACGCTCATAGTTGTTCAGTTTCCGTAAAAGTTCGTTAACTACGACTTTAGTTCGTGGTTGCATTAGGGGAACTACCCATGCAAAGTAGATTCAATGACTGTTCATTCTCTGTTATAGACCCAAATAAGACAGATAAGATTTTTCCTGGGTTAGGTGAAAGGATAGTCGGAAAACTCGGAAAGTAATTTTTGACTTACCAAGCGACGTCTTTTTTTTTTGCAACTAAGAAACCTCCGTCCTGGATTTTCTTCCATCCAGGATGTGGATCGTTGTTTTCCCGCATTTGCAAATAGGAATCGTAGACATTTCTTGGTTACAAGAGCGTGGAATGGGGTATTCTTTTTCAACCTCTGCTCTGTTGTTCGGAGAATTTCAGTACCGTCTATTTACAGAGACGAACCCTAGCTCCTAGCCTTTGACTTAGTTTGCCATCTCTCATATCCTTGTGTGCCGACATAAGAGTGTGGGTAGTGTCACAATTATTGTGACCACTTTCTTGGCGAGATGGGTGACCATAAAAGATCAAATTTTGAATGTTTGATCCACCATCATCATTTCTCTCTTCCATCCTTACTCCATTGGCTTAAGAAAACTCTCTCAAATTCGAGAATGAGCTATCCAGAGGATTACAAGGAGCCGAATGTGGCATTTATAATCTTTGCCCTACTCCTCATTTGTATGCTAATTTACGGCATCGTGAAGCTGACGTTAGAAGCAGTCGAGGAAGCTGAGGCATGACGTCATCTCGAACTCACAAGCAAGAGCCGACGCGATGAGTAGACCGTTTAGTTTCGTAGAATCTCTGTGGAAGTTCATGTTTGAGTTATGTTCTTGCGGTTTGAGTTGGTTCAAATAAATAAAGGTGAAAGAGAAAGGACTTATTATTATTGTTAATAAGTACGGGATACATGATTAGTAGTACATTGGCGACTTAGGCCGTATTCTTAGGATTCTCTGACAGATCCACTAGTTCAATCGGACGCTCTCGCTTCTTCCCCTTCTCAGCCTCCATGATTTGGTTGGCCGCTTCTTTCAATCCCTCCTTAACCCGCTTCTTTCCGCAGCAGATCTTGACCGTCCCTGTTTGGTCTGGTTTTCCCCGGATGGCAACACCTGTCTGCGTGACATGAGCCATGTTAAGCGGAAAACATCTGCCTATTTTTGGTACAGAAAGAAAAGGTTTTCCAAACTGGTCAAACACGGTACACCACCCACCCTTAAAAACAAAGGCAAAGTTCTGTTCCATAAGCTGGCTCACGCTTACGAAACTACCAATGATACCGGGCATCAGCAGTACGTTCGGAATAATCAAGGGACCCAACCTGACGGAACCCTTTCCCTTTGACTTTACCGTGGAACCTCTTCCAAAGGAAACAATTTGGTTAAAGTTACGGTCAAGGGAAACGAAACAGGTTTCTTTTGGAGTCATGTGGTTTGGACAGCTACTATCGAGCGCCCACTCCATTTTAATTGAATCACAAAAGGGACAGAAGTCGGTTAAGAAAGGATTACCGGGAGGAGCGGGCGGAATCTCGATGGTGGGAAAAAGGGCGAGGGCTGGAGTCTCTCTTGTATTTTTCTTTCCTTCCATCTTTCGTAAGTACTTACGAAATTTCTTCAGAGTATGTTACGGGTGATACTCGGAACCGAGTTTCATTCGGGTTAAATACGCGAGTAAGGACCCGTAGATCTTCGACACGTGGCCCATGCTTTCGGCGGATGACACGGGAACGGTAATAAATCGTCGGCACAACTTTTGAGGCACCGCTAGAGTCTGAGTTGATGTGTCATGTCACTCTTCCGGCGGATGGCACGTGAACGGTTGGAATTTTTTTTCACCGAATTGACGCTGCTTTTGAGGCACTGTTAAACGCGTAAATCGGTGGTGTCGTTTTCACCCTATTTACTTTTTGACTTTCGAGTCCGAGCAGCGGCTTCTCGTTCAAGCTGACCGAAAATTTTTGCCTATAAAATAGTATCCTTTCTCTCAGTCATTATCCAACAACAAAAATGGCGGGTCCCGATGAAGTAGAAACCTTGTGCGGGATTAATTTCATCCTACTGATAGCTATTTTCTTACTCGTAGCTATCACATTCATTCTAAAAATATTCGAGCAATTAGAGCGACGGAGGCGTCAAGAAGATCCTCCGGAAGGAATAGTTCGGCAGAGGCAAATAGAATTTCCACCTCGCATGCCTTAGTATTTCCTCAAATTCATGATTGTACCCTTATTCTCTTTCTTGTGGTTTTTGCTTGGGACCTAAGCATGTATGGTCTCAGACGGTGCACAATTTCGTTGATAGAATTTTTGTTTCCTAGAATCCCCGCGGGTGACAAGTAAATCAGGAGATATTGATGGATTGTAACGTTAAAAAGAATTGTTGTTGAAAGAGAAATTTGGATCTGCATTAATAACCCCTCATTATTAAATTTCCAATTACTCGTGGATTACACAAGTGTGTTCTGTGGGCTCCTATAACTAACACTGGGTGCTTAGCTCTGGTGAACGGAATTCTGTGCACCCGCCTTTTGTAGTGCTGTAGGGTCACCCCTTCTGGTGTGTATTGGACATTCCAGATCCGTAACAGGTACTGTCTGAATCTTGCAGTTTTTCTTAGCGCGATGGAAATCGGGATTTGTAGGTCTTGCAGTGGTTCCCGTATATCTCTGGGGGAATCAGGGTAGAAATCCCTGAGCTTGGCCAGTGCCGCTAGATGTGTCTTTACGAACTGCAGTCTGTGCATCCTCGCAATCTTCGATTGCAGATCTTCGGGGAGACGAGAGAGAATCTCCATGAAGAGAGAGAGAGTGGAGTTGTGCCAGAATTTACTTAAGGATAGATTTCGGGGACGAAATCTTTATAAGGAGGGGAGAGTTGTAACATCCCGAATTTAGGGAATTAAAATTTTTAAAATTAATAAGGTCAATCCTTATCAGCGGAAATTTGATCGTAGATTCACGATTAAATTAATCGAGGTTAAGGGATAATTCGATTGGTCGTTGGAAGAATCGATTTGAGGAAATGAATCAAACCCAGCAAACCGAGTTAAATAGTTGCTGAGCAAACTATTCACGAGTAACCAGCAGATCGAATGGTTAAGAAACCAAACCAGAGACCCGAAGGTCTCCGGTTCGATCCCCAGCATTCGCAACACATTTATTTCATTTTTTTAAAAATTTTTCAACCCGCGCCCATGAAACGGCGTCGTTTTGGCATCCACCATCTCCGGCGGCTCCCCTGCTTTGCTCCGCCGCGTCTCTGTTTTGGCCGGCGGCAGCTCCGAAAGGCCAATGGCCAGCTGTCTTCAGCAGCCGGACACCTTTTCCCCACCAAAACGTGGGAAAAGATTCGTGATGGAAATCCGAATAGGATGTGATCGAGAAGCGTCTAAGAAATCGAGCTGGAATCCACAAACTCCGGCCGATTATTTCAAAGGTTTAAAGGATCGATTTAACAAAATTATCTTGTGTCGGCCATTAATTTTGGCACGACTCGATTCGTGGAGGCTATATAAAGCCTTCCACCGTGCAAGAACTGAACGGGAATTCCCAGAATCAAAATTCCCCTTTTGTCCGACGAGACTCCGGCGAGCTAAGTGTTGGAGCTATTTAGGATGAATCGAACCGAATGGTTGGTACTATTCGATTCGCCTCATCCTCACGATCATTTCCCCTCTTTCAATTTCAAGTTTGGATCCCTGGTTGAGGAGAATCGAAGGAAAAACCAATTGGTGGAAATTAGGGTTCATACGATTGGAAAATATGCCAATTTGGTCCCTATCCCGACTGTAAGTTGCAAATCGGTCATCCCTTCCTTTCCTTTGGTATTTTTGCCCAGTAGTTTTTCCCGTGTGACAATTCAGTCACTTAACTTCCAGTCTTTGACATTTTTGGCTCAAATTAACTTTCCAGTTAGTACAAATTGGTCCGGAGGTTACGAACGTCCGTTAAACTCCTCTTTCCGTACGATTCAAGTCCCAGAACCGATCGACAGATCATCCGACTCGGTTTATAGGTGGGTTGGTTAAAAGGGGGTAAAATCTTGTCGTTGCTAGTTATTTTTATGTCATGCCTTGTTGGTTTGTATTTACGTATTTATCTAAAAATCAGTTTTTAGTTATTCTGTGCTTAGTTGTGTATGATTGCCGTGGCGAATTGTCGTTGTTGATTGTCGTGATATGGGACTACCGAATGATTCGGATTGTGTTGGAATTATGTAATGATGAGATAATGTGGATGGATTGATTAGTAATCTGAATTGTATGTGTTGTGATACGAATATGAATATAGAACTGGAAGGAGCCCACACTACCCCACCCGAGATACTGGTTGTGTTGAGTCTGATTCACTGGGGTGAATCCCTTGGCTGGGTTGCCAAGGTTGGTTGATTTCTCCTTCGTGGAAGGATCCTATATGGATGTGTCGGAATGTATTCTCCTTCGTGGAAGGATCCCTAGTGGATGCGTCTGGTTGATGTGATGGCCGGCGGTGGTGGTGTGGATAACTCCTTGGCGCCTAATAACTCACCTAGAGAACTTGAACATGGATGTTGCGTGTTGTTTGTGATTGTGACTTGGATGATGTCTATGAAGTGAATATGTGATATGTACGACTAACGGTTGTTTGTTGATTGTCCAGAACTATTATGTGACACGGATTTCCCTTTTTACACGGTTTATAAAGTTATGATACCTAAGGTTTGAGGGATTTAAGTAGTCCAGTGACTCCCTACTTACCTGGAAATTAAGACGTAAAGTCTTGGTTTTGACAACAAGGTGTCGTTTCTACGGAAAGATCCATCTTTCCGGAACTGTCGATTTATGCCGATTTGGAATCATGGGTTTGCTTAGTTAAATTCTTGAATATCGTTTATTCTTGTTTTAACGGAATTCTCATGATAAAAGACTGACCCCGAGCCACCCACCAGTTTTGCAGAGAATACTTAGACGGTAGCTTGAGCCTTGAGGAGCTGATTCGGTATGTGGAGTGGTGCCTACAGTAATGTAAGACCTTGACTTGAGACAAATGTTTTTAAGTATTCCTCGAGACTTGTTTTCAGTTATTTTGGCTCAAGTATTTAGGGCTCAGTATTGAGTTATGCTATTATGAATTACAAGTTCTATATAAAAGTTTTTACGAGTTTTATTTAAGTTTATTTTCAAGGTCCTTGGCCAAGGCATTTCATTGAATTATGGTAATTAAGCGTAGCGCCTTCGTTTGATTTTTATGATTGCCGCTGTCTTAGAAGGTAATTTGGAAATTTTCCTTATTTTAAAAGAGAGGGTGTTACAAGATCTGGTTCACATCCTGCTCAATTCTTTGACCGGATGCGATCTGTTCTTGGTTGAGAAGAGCTTGGGCCTTGAACTGACTGTCGTGATCGTCAAGCCTGGTGATGATCTGACTAAGCTTCTTGTCTAGTTCACTGACGTTGTTGTCCCTCTGATGTTGCTGCCCTGTGTAGGTATTGTTCAGATATTGATTCTGGCGATTGCCAGGAGCAGTTCCATAGTTACCCGGATTGCGGTGCGGCGGCTGGTAGACACCTGCCGACGGATGGTTCGGTTTCTAATCCTGAGCTGGACCAGCTGGTCGGCTGTTTTGGTTCTGGTTGGCACCGGCATTGTAGGGAGGTCTATCTTGATAATTTCCCTGTTGCCTGAAATTGCGGTAGCCAACATAACCGTTCTGATTGTTGCTGATGCCTTGTTGAATGAAATTGACTTCTTCGGCAGACCAGACTTCTGTTTTACCAAAATTCTGGCATCGGCCTCCATTATGCGCACAAGCTCCACACCACTCGCAATCGGCAACGTAGACAGCGGCTGTCGGCGGCTTGATGGGTGTAGTAGACTTCTTCAGATGTTTCTCTACTTCTGCCTTGATAGTTGCTTCGAGATCGAGCTTGCTTCTTGATCCTTCAGATTGTCGCTCCCAGTTCCTCGACTTGGAAGCACAGTTCGCAAAATGAAGAAGAGCAGCTTCAGGTGTAAGTGTAGTGCAATCCCCTTCAGCTTGGGAATTGACCCATTTGGCAGATTCTTCATGAAGACCTCGAGCAAAGATTTCAGCTAACTGCCTTTGCTCGAAACCGTGGTGAGGACAGTTGTAGAGAAGTTCTTGGAATTCATTCCAAGTATCATATAAGCTCGCTCCTTCCTTCTGAGAGAATCGGGCGATGCTGTCCTTGAAGGCTGCTGTCTTGGAAGGAGGGAAGTACTCTTCGACGAAGTCTTGAGCAAGAGTCTCCCAGTTGTTGTAGTAGCCAGGTGGCTTGCCAGTAAGCCACCTCTTAGCTGCGCCTTTCAGAGAGAACAGGAAAGCTTTCAAGCAAAGAGTGTTCCTGTCGAGATTCCCATTCTTGAAAGTGCTGCAGAGATCAAGGAAATCCGCCAGATGCGTGCACGGATTGTCTAGTGCCCTGTCTTCAAACTGTAGATCCCTAGAGATCATAGTCAAGAATGGAATCTTGATCTCATAGTCAGGATCTCCTTCAATGCGCGGCACGACAATAGAAGATCGAACGCTAGTCGCGCTCGGCTTGTTGTAGTCAGCTAGACTCTTCGGTGCAACCGGTGGTGGTGGTGGTGGACCGCCTGGTGGTGGTAGAGGTAGTTCATCACTCATCTTAGGAGATGGAGGAGGTGAAAGTGACTCGGTGTAGGAAGCAGATGAAGATGACGGTGAAGATGGAGATGAGGAACTCTCCTTCAGTTCCTCGATCTTGATCGGAGTGACGGATGGAGGTGGATTGGTTCTGCCTCTCCTTGGAATCTGTGATTGTCTTGGTGGAGCAGAACTGCCTGGTCTCTCTACACTCTTAGCCTTGTCGTCCTTGGCGGTTTGAGAGCGCGTGAGAGGGCGACGATGCATACACCTGTGAACAACCTACAAATCACAAAAACAAACAAAACCAGTGTAAAATCAAAGTGAATGAAAAGGTGAAAGATGGAAAGTAGAAGAATAAGATGCCAGTTCTTCTTTCAAACAATTAAAAGAAGTCCCCGGCAACGGCGCCAATTTGATGAACCGTCGTAGAGCGGTGCGTCAAATAACTACCCAGCTGGAAAGCTAGGGTAGATCGTATTCCACGGGTCTTCTAATTGACTACTCAAAGAAGCTGGCAATTTACTCAGGTTTAACACTTTGTGCGTGGTGTGAGTTCCACGACTTCTAATTCTAAGAAATGCACGGAAATTAAAAATTAAAATTGAAAACAGATCGAAAGATTGGTTGGTTAAACAAAGATGACAGACAAACTTAGACTTTGAATCCCCCTTCGTTCACCAGAGCATTGGCAATCAACAGATCAGCGGATTTCGATTCTCATTCAATCAATTCTAAGACACCACCATAACTCCTTACCCTTAGGTTTAAGACTGGCGAACGTTCGCTCTATCCGATCTAGCTACCAAGATTAATTATCCGCCCGGGTACGGTCACCTCTCGCAACGACTTAACTAACTGGTGCAATTACTAACGATTTATGAGTTACTCTTGCAGTGGATTAACCCTAACTGGTTCCTACGAAAGGCACACTGCAATGATTAGGTTAATTATTCGATTTGATGTTTTAAAGTAAGGCGAGCGTTCGTTTCTATCCTTAACTTAACAAGAATCTAATCTAGGTGATCAATCCAGACAAGAAACATGAACAATGAAGAACAAATCAAACATGAAAGAGAAACTAATTGAACTTTGAATCTAATCACCGCCGATCCGTGACCGCTTTAAAGCCCTGGGTCACTTAGGGTTCATCTAGTCTAAGCTCTACGAGCTTAGCTACTCATGTTCATAATAAAAGAATCAAAGGCAAAGACAGAGTTCATCTTGAACAGAGGAAGAACAAAAAAGGATCTGAAAAACCTAATTAAGACGACTCCGGCAGAACTTCGATCTCCGGTAATCTTCAATCCTAGCTCCGAGTCTCCGAGGTGAAGGGATGGCGTCACGATCTCTTCCTGGCTCTTCGAACTCTAAACTCTCCTCCAGAACTCGTGAGAATTCTGAAATTATGTTGTATTATGAGATATCTCTTCAATTGGGCCGCCGGTTAAGTATTTATACTTAACCCTAATACCGCCAGATTTTGCCTGGAATTTTCGCCGAAAACCTATGAAGTTTTCACCGAAAATTCCTTTGTAAATGGCTTGGTTGCTTGGCTTCATCTCCTGTGATTTTCGGACCGTCGGGTTCTCGGTGAAAACTTGGAGTTTTCGCCGAAAACTTGGAGTTTTCGCCAAAAACTCTCGTTGTTGAATTCAGCCGATTCCTTCTTGAGTTTTCGCCGAAAACCTAGGGGATTTTCGCCGAAAACTTCAGTGTAAATGGGAGCAGGATTTGGTTCGACTTGATTGACTCCTTGGATCGATTCCGGTGCGATTCCTCGAGGTTCCAACGCCTTAGACACGTCCTTGGCTACTTTATTTGACAGCAAAAACCTGTACTAACATGAAAACACTAGAAAACCATCAAATAGACCCGAAACGGGCCAAAGTAACACAAATGGCACGAGATAGAGTAGTTGAGTGAATATTCGCTATTATACCCTAAAAACCATGTCTTAAGCAAGCAAATGTCGCTTAAATGAGGCTGATAATCACGTCAAATTGAGTGTCATCAGTGGCCGTCGGCCTTATTATATAGGGAGGGAACAAGCTCTCCTCCCTATTAGCTACTTCCTAAACTAGGAATACCTGTTGGCACTGTTGGCACTGGGGCAGCTGTGGAAGGATCACATCATGAAGCCACGATGCCACCACGGAGCAGATTACCGAAATGGGGGGAGATGACGGCAAGGCCTCGGTGTAGGCGCATCATTGATTCAATATTTCTGAATGTATGTTGTTCAGTCTCCTAATCACAGCTTTCGTCGGAACCGCAATCGCATTCGGTTGCTTCTCAACTGTCGCAATGGTAGCCAGACATCGGGAGTATCTCTACCTAGTCGGCCTACTCTCTCCGTCGTGTCCATCCTCTTCTGGCTCCACTTCGCATCTTACATCTTCGGCGGATCCGCAACTCTCTTCAAGTTCAAGGTACCTATTACTAATATCCTGGGAATCACAAACCCTTCGACGAAATTCTCTGCTAATAAGCCATTTTTCATTCCCTATCTTGCAGCTGTACGTCGGACTTCAAGTCCACTCTCTGCTTCGCTTTCCTTTTTGAAACCACCCAACACTGTTGTTTCCTTAGTGTGCCACCACTACAGAGGAGGGATTAGCCTCTCCTCTTCCTATTTTCGTGAGCTCGCCGTCCCTAGTCCCATGAGAGTTCCCATAAAACCATCCTTGTTCCTCATGGGACCTCCACCTTCCTTTCCCTATGACAAACCCTGGATTCGACTCAAGCACCGCCACCAAGCCAAAAGCCCCAATTGAATTCTAGAGATTATTCATTCAAGATCAGTCTCCACCACCAAGCCAAAAGCCCTAAATGAATTCTAGAGCATAAATAGCAACATTCAGTGCATACTAACTTTGTTGTTTTTTTCATGGCAGATCGAGTTGTTATTAGTGACCTTTCATGGATATGATCTCATTGTTGATTCCATGTTGGAACTTAACTATGGACGGTTTGTATCCTAATCTGCTTAATTTTAGAAAAGGTAGATGCTTAGGCAGTGGTTGATCCATTTGTTGCTCTAGTGTTTTTTTTTTTCAGGCGGTATGGGTTGCTTGGATTAAATGGATGTGGGAAGTCAACTTTGCTTACTAGACTAGGAATAGGATGCCGAGAGCTTCCAATTCTTGATCACATGGACATCTATCATCTCGAGAGAGAGATAAAAGCTTCTGACATATCTGCGTTTGAAGCTGTCATCTGCTGTGATGAGGAGAGGATCAAAGTGGAATAAGAAGTTGAGGTGTTGGCAACACAGGTACAAATGAGTAGTTGAATGATCTTATTTTAAAGCCTCGAAGCTGAGGTGTTGACACATATTCATGAAGACTATTTATTTATTGTGTTTTTCAATCTCTTTTCTGTTGTCGTGGCTTAGGATGATGGTGGTGGCGAACAACTTGGACAAATTTATGAGCATTTGGATGCTTTGGATGCATCTACAACTGAAAAATCTGCTGCTGAAATCTTATTTGGTCTTAGCTTCAATAAGAAAATGGTAGGCAAAGAAGACTAGAGATTTCTCTGATGGTTGGAGGATGAGGATTGCACTGGCAGAGCTTTGTTCATGAACCCCACTATTCTTTTGCTTGATGAACCTACTAATCATCTTGGTAAGTTCCTAAATCAGTTGGAGTGGTCAGCCTTTCATACTTACATGATTATGTGTAATAAATAAAAGGACCCTTCTACAAATAGACAAAAGACACATGAGTGGGGGCACCTTGCATCTTTGTTATACTGCAGTTCCTCTGGTTCTTGGAAAAGTCTAGGAATTCCTATGTGGAAGCATTTCCAAGTATACATCATTAAATTGAGTGAATTTGATATGATTGCTTTGTGTTGATTTTCTATTTAACAAGCTCCATTTCGTGGCAAATGTTCATAACTTATGTTTGTGTAGTCTCCAGAGGTTCATCCCGTTCGAATTCAGAGCTGATCCAGACACAATAAGATAGCCGGATGGTCACATGGTGTTGCCAACTCATTTGCACTGAAGTTGCTTGGAAATAGATATTGAGTTGTCAGAGGTTCCAAAGGGGGGGGGGTATAGATGTAATTTTGTTGATGAGTATTTAAACGATTGTAACTGAGACCTTATATGTTTTCTTTTGGTCCTTTGGATGTTTGGGATATGTTGAGTGAATATTTAGGCCTTTATCTTCTTCATCCGCGAACTCCCGCCAGCGTACACGCTTGCCTAGGAGAAGAAGGATACGAAGTACTTCTTTGCGTTCAATGCAGTAGCAGTCATCGTCACGCGGTATTCCTGTTAGCATACGATTTCACCCTGAATCCTTAGATTCATCTAGCTAGGATTTGGGATCACTGTCCTCGTCCTACTCGTGTCGCCGATTGCGGTTCCGGTACATAAATTCGTAAAAGGAATCAAGATTGCTGCTCTAAACAAAGCTGACATTGAGCATAATCATGTAGGAGTTGACTAGCCGCTACTTATAGAGCAAAACCAAGAGGAATCTGTGTTCAGCTGTGGCAGGGGTGGCGAAGGCGGAAGAGAAGTTGGCGGAGAAGAGGAAGTGGTGATCGGAGAAGAGCATGCGATAGTGGAGGTGTTGAGTACGGTGGATTTCTGGATTCTGTCTGCTTCGTTTCTGTGTTGTCACGTATGAAAGCAAAGAAAGGGATTGAATCTTAGCTTTTCCGCCGTAGGATTAAAAGCCATCTAAGGATGACAATCTGTGTGAAAATTATGTGAACCAATAAAATCACATGATTTTTAATTCAAATCTGTGATTATTATTCAATGGATCATATCAATTTTATCTTACGATCCAAATGAATGTAATCTGCGTCATTTTAAATGGTCCAATACAAATCAAAATTTAATTAAAATTCATAAAAGATAAAACTCATAAATAATTATTTTGTAATTCATAAAATTGCAGTTAAATACCATTATGGATTGCAATAAAAAATGAATTTATGAGTAACAATATGCTCGCCCTTTTCTTGCTTGCGAACTAAACATCTTGTTGAACCGATTGATGATTTTTTATGTGTAACAATATGCTTCCGCCGGTGAAAACATCGTTAATTGATGATTGTTTACTTGTCTCCATAGATGCTCTTCAGATTGAAGCTCACGATCGAGTCTTAAACTATTATGATATTGTTCCATCCCGGAGATTTCGGGTTGGTTCAATGAGTTGGTTCGAGTGGAAGATTGTTGAAAGAGGTCGTCTGACTCCTTGCGTCGGGGTACCTCATAGTTATTCAGAAAAACAGGTAGTAAGAGGATGATTGTGTAAGGGTAAACTTTATGGAAGGTGGCATGGAAAGCATAGAAGTATCGGGGGTTGCCCGTAGGCGTTTGTGGAGTCTCTGGGCGTATGATGTAGAGCGTACGACTAGAGGTATGGGGCTGTGGAGGTCTCTTGTGTCGTGTCCACTCTGTCATTGGGTCTAGTGCTACTTATAGCTTTGTGACGAACTCTGTGGCTGCCACGTGACGTCCTCTGATTGGTGAGTGAGTCGGTCGTGGTGGTCTTTGACCTCTGCATAGCAGCTAGGGTTTCCAGGTGGTCGGACTCTAGCCTTTGGTGGACCTCTGCGTCTAGCGAGGCTGGTTTGATTTGGAGATGGCCTTGATTGTTTGGGTCCGACCCAAAAGGGGTTTGGGCCCATTAGATATAATTCATGCTATATGAGTCAGTAGGTATCACACAAGTTGACGCTCACTGAGGAATACACGTTGAGTTATCGAAGATACTAATTAGTATGATGATAATCTCTCTATTCTCTTGTGTATTGACGATCAATGTTAGTAGTTTGTAAAATGGACGGACCTTGTTCGTAACCACTCAACCCTATAACCAAAAAACCCATTCATTACCCTCCATATGAAACATGTGCATAATAATATGGATGGACATGTAGTCCCCTAAAACACTTAAATTATGTCATTCTCGTTGAGTGATCAGTGTTGTCGTATAAGTATCATCCTCGTTGTGTGATTAAGATGACATATAATTATGGTCATAAGCATTCTCGTCGTGTTATTTACAGATCAAGGTGAGTAGTTTGAACTTGGTGGTTTTATGATACATAATGTTCAACCAACCCACACCTTAAACATAACCCACGTTTACGTTACCCCTAATCCTTCTAATGAAATCTTACCAATATCCTAAATCCTAATCTCACAAGTAGAACCCTAACCGAACCGTATATCATTAACCTACGTTCGTAAACACTCACGACATGAAACACACATTAGCTTGTAGTCTTTTTAGGTTCTACCAGATTTTCTTATATCTATTTAGGATTATCCTTATCATTGAATTCCCAACTAAACTCCTATTCATTCATGAACTTGAGAGTGGTTTATAAAATTTCCTAACTACAACGTATTATAATTTAAAAGCAAGACCCCCAAATCTAGCCCAATTTCAGATTAGTTAATGCCATTAGTCCTTGTTTGTAAAAGGGAAAATTGTGTTTTGCCCCCTCTACTTTGCCAAGTTAACAAACAGCCCCCTATACTATGAAATGATCAATTTACCCCCTCTTACTATGCCAACTTAACAAACAGCCCCTTCCATCCAAATTTCCATCCAAAATTCCGTTAAGTGATGACTCGCCAATATGACTCATCCACAATTAATGACTGTACATTGCCACATCAATGACTTTCATCCATCTCAACTGAACTAAAAAGAAAAAAAGAAAAATTATAAAAAGAATTAAATTTAATTTATAAATAAAAAAATAAAAAATTTTTTTAAAAATATTTCCCTTATGGATTTTAATACTAAAAATGAAATTTCATTTTTTCTAAAATAAATATACATTTTTTCTAAAATAACTTTGAATTTTTTAAATCCAAAATATTTATTTAATTGAAAACATTAAAAATAAAAATAAATAAAAAAATTAAATATATACTTTTTAATTTATAAATTTAAAATTAATATTTTTATTGCCTTTTGTACTTAAAATGTACTGTCATTAATGATGTGGCAATGTACAATCATTAATTGTGGATGAGTCATATTGGTGAGTCATCACTTAACGGAATTTTGGATGGAGTTTTGGATGGAAGGGGCTGTTTGTTAGGTTGGCATAGTAGAAGGGGGTAAATTGATCATTTCATAGTATAGGGGGCTGTTTGTTAACTTAGCAAAGTAGAGGGAGGCAAAACACCATTATCCCTTTGTAAAATTATAAACTTTTAAAATCAATTGGTCACTTGTTTAAAAGATGTTTTTATGAGCGAAGGTTGTTTATTGACTCAATTTGAATGACACGGATTGACATTATCAGCCGTTAGATTGATTTTAATCCGACGGTCCCTGAAAATATTTGGTATCCAAAATCATGAATCAGATCAACTCTCTTCATTCTTTGACCTAGATTCCTCGGAACGCCGATCTCTCTCCCTCTCCCTCCTTTGCACTCTCATTTGCAGAGCCCACCACTGATGCCGCTCCTTCGTAGAGCCCCCACCTCCGACGCCGCTTCTCTGTAAAGTCACCACCGACGATGTCGCTCCTCCGCAAATTTACCACCACCGATGATGCCACTCCTGCGCAGATCTACCACCACCGACGATGCTGCTCCTCCACAGATCTACAACCACCGACGATATACGGGTATGATTATCAGTTGCTTCTCACATTTCTTCCTTTTTTGTGTCACTGCATATCTTTGTCCATCTCTTTTTTTTTCTGGATATTCATTCAGGTATGAAAACTGTTCCATTTTTAGGTGAAGGAGTATGATTCAAAGAGTAACTTATCTAGGAGTCCTAGTCGTGGAATATCTCGATCGAGAGGTCCCAACCGAAGTCGTAGTTTGAGTCGCAGTTGTGCTCGCAGTTTGAGTCGCAGAAGAAGGCCGAGGTTTGTTCACCCACTCACCCTATGTCTCCCTCCCTGCACATGCCCAAACAAGTTTCCTAAAAATAAAGTTGCTCGTCAATCCCCTGCCAAATTCAAGATTTGTCTCTCGCTCAAGGTCACACTCTTGGTCAAGGTATTAAATTCAGTTGATGGTCATCTTTGTTATTTTCATGAGGTGAACGGTAGATAATTTCTAACATTCAACTTGCGGGAATACTTATTTATTGTTGCGAGTCAGAACGTGCCAAGATTAATGTTTGTTGCTATCTGTTATTTTCAAGGAAACTTAATGCTTGTCTTTAATGGGGAACTAAGTTTCTTAGTTCACAATCCAATACTAGATCACTGGTAGTGCTACTTCCTTCCGTTCAAAGACCTATACACCAACCATTATTGATCCATGGATTCAGATTCGTGCATGAATAATGGTAAGGCTAGTTGCGATACCTCCGGAGTTAGTTAGTACAGATTTCAGGTATTTCAAATTTTGAAAATGCAAGAATCTGTGAGTTTGAAGGTGTAGTGAGGTTGGTTTCTGTTGGATTCCTGTTTCTTGTGCTGACATTTTTTAATGGTGTGATCATGTGTTAAGGTGCTGAAAGGGTTGGATCCTGTGAGGAAAAGGCCCGGGATTTACATTGGCAGCACCGGCCCTCGTGGCTTGCATCATTTGGTAGGTCACTGTGCCATTTTTCAATGCTATATTCCTATGCTAAGTCTTATTCTGGAAGGGCTTTAATTTTATTTATATTATCTTCTTGCTTTCAGGTGTATGAGATATTGGATAATGCTGTTGACGAAGCACAGGCATGCTTCGAGGGTAGAAGTTGTCTTACACGAGGATAATTCTGTCAGCATTGCAGATGATGGGCGAGGAGTAATGTGTCTATCCCTTCAATTCTTGAACAAACTGAGTTTATAATATGCCTTTAGGGTCTGATAAGAATGATGATTTTGTTCTTGAAGCTAAGTTGGGAGGTGTTTCTTCTTCTGTTAATGTATTGTTCTTATTCGATTCGGTCTTTGCTAATGCATAGTCATGCTTGTTGTTCTTGCTTCTTTATTGTGCATTCCTACTGGGGAGAAAATTGAAATCTGGCGGGAGGTCATCTACGGGGAGAGAATCAAAATCTGGCTCTTGAAACGGTTCAATTGTATCTCCTCGGCTCTCGATTGATGAGACTTGTCTCATTGATGCTAATTCGTCGTTTATAGGATTGAAAATTGGCGAGGGAGCTCAATTTTGCTCAGGCAGTGGTCATGTTCCTAACTTCTCTTTGTTTTTGCTTCATAGGATCCCCAAGTGATAACAGGCTCTCATGACTCAAGCATTAAGTTCTGGGATCTCAGATATGGTAATTTGAAATTTGTGGTACATAATCAGGTTTTATGTTGCGTCTTTCAATATTATCTCACTCGTCTCTCCATCTTATGCACCATATCTCATTACTGGCAGGTAAAACCTTGTTAACTTTGACACACCACAAAAAGTCTGTGAGAGCCTTGGCACAGCATCCTACATAGTACGTATTTATATAGTTTCCTCTCCTATCATTCTTTTGGCATAGTTTCTCATAAATATGACACTTGGTTTCCTCAGGCACAGTTTTGCATCTGGCTGATAACATCAAGAAATTTAATCTTCCCAAGGGAGAGTTTTTGCACAACATGCTGTAAGTTGCCACTACCATATTTAATTTAATTTACTGGATGATCTGGCATTGCTAATTAGACTGTTAGATAGCTATTTTCTAAGCAGATCTCTGGGATACATGAGAATGTGCTCGTGAAATATAAAAGACATTCTTTGTGGGTCGAACTGTGAAGACTGAACCCATGTTGTCTTCATAAAAAAAACTGCCCAATTTCTTCTTTAGTGTTAAAGCCGATTCAGATTATGTTGTTTTGTTGTACACTTCTTTGATCGTTTCCAATTGAGTGAATCACTACTGTATAAAAGGACTTCGAACCAGTCCTTGGAGGGTGATTCTTTTGCCCTGTTAGCGCATGATATTAGGTTCTACACTTGTTGATACTGAAGTTATAATGGTGATGGCACTCGATTTGACGTGATTATCAGCCTCATTTAAGCGACATTTCCTTGCTTGAAACGTGGTTTTAGGGGTAAAATAGCGAATAGTCACTCAACTACCCTATTTCCTACCGATTTGTTTACTTTGGCCATTTTTGGGTCTATTTGATGGTTTTCTAGTGTTTTTGTGAAAGCACAGGTTTTTGCCATCATTTATGTAGCCACAGACATGTTTAAGACCTCAAGGAGTGAACCGGAATCGAACCAAAAATCAAACCAGAGTCAGAACCAAAGATCCAACTGCCCAACACAATGTTTTCGCCGAAAACACTATGAAGTTTTCGGCGAAAATATCTTCAGAAAACCCACATGCGGAATGAGCTGAATTACACTGAAATTTTCGGCGAAAATACTTTAAAGTTTTCGCCGAATAGTTATGAAAAAATCAGCCGACGGAAGCAGCAATTTACACAGGAATTTTCGGCGAAAACTCCCTTAGGTTTTCAGCGAAAATTCCTTTACAAATCCGGCGACTTAGGGTTTAAGTATAAATACTTAAACCGGCGGCCCAAAGAGGAATCAATCATTATTCATATTTTCACAAATCAGACTTTTGAGAGTCAGCCGACTTTAGGGTCGATAGATAGAGTTTAGAGAGTTCGAAGATCCGTGGAGAGATCGTGACGCCATCCTTCCACCTCGGAGAACTCGGAGCTTAAAGTTGAAGATTCAGAAGGTCGAAGCTTTGCCGGAGTCGTCAGAATTAGGTTTTTCAGTTCTTATCTGTTCTACCTGTGTATGATGATTTCCTTTGTTGCTTTTGATTCTGCTGTTATCGTAATGAGTAACTGAACTTGTAGAGCTTAGATTAGATGAACCCTAAGTGACCCAGGACTTTAAAGCGGTCACGGATCGGCGATAATTAGATTCGAAGTTCAATCAGTTTCTCTTTGCATGGTTGTTTTGTTCTTGATTGTTTATGTTTCTTTTCTGGTTGGTCGCCTGGATTAGGTTTTTGCAAGCTAGGGTTAGTCGCTAGACAGTTCCCTGCTTTGGCGCTTAAACTTGTCTTCCTTGATCACCTAGATTAGATTCTTGTTAAGCTGAGGATAGAAGCGAACACTCGCCTCTCTTTAAAACATCAATTCAACCAGTTAACCTTATAATTGGAGTGTGCCTTTCGTAGGAACTGATTAGGGTTAATCCACTGCAAGAGTAACTCATAAATCGTTAGTAATTGCACCAGTTAATTAAGTCGTTGCGAGAGGCGACCGTACCCGGGCGGCTAGTTAATCTTGGTAGTTAGATTGGATAGAGCGAACGTTCGCCAGTCTTAAACCTAAGGGTCAGGAGTTATGGTGGTGTATAGAAACCGATTGAATTAGAATTGAAAACTGCTGATCTGTTGATTGCCAATGCTCTGGTGATTTAAGGGGGATTCGAAATCTAAGTTCGTCTATCTTCTCGTTAGTCAACCTTTTACTTTTCTGTCTTTTATTTTCCTGCTTTATTAGATTAGAAGTCGTGGAACTCACACCACGCACTAAGTGTTTAAACCTGAGTAATTTGCCAGCTTCTTTGAGTAGTCGATTAGTAGAAACCCTGTGGAATACGATCTAGTCTACCTTGGTAGATTAGTTATTTGATACCGCTAAAACTGCAGCATCAAATTGGTGCCGTTGCCGGGGACTCTTCTAATTGTTTGAAAGAAGAGTTGGCAAATTATTCTTCTACCTTTCCTCCTTACCATTTAATTTTCCTCCATATTTCCATGATTTACCTGGGTAGTGCTTTAGAGTTTTAATTATGCAGGATTACAGGTGGGATGACCAGTACCAAGGGTGATACATCAACGAAGCACCATATATTGAAGACTCCCAAGAGATGGATTTACACACTTATGAGCATCAACAATGGATGGCAAGCACCCAAGCCGCGATCGACAACCTCCAGTCAATGGACGATGCTGTTGATGCAATGAACGCCGCCCTCAAGCGACTAGTGCAATTGAAGGGAGAGGATGCTCATGAGCATTTCGAAGAAGAGCCAGAAGCTACACACCACCAAAAAAATATCCAAGATGTGTATATACCGGCTCATCAGCATCGACAACAGACGGCAAGAGTAGAATCCGCCTTGGATGATCTCCTTTCGAAGCTACAAGCTCGTAACGTGGTGGATGTCGAGCTCGAGCAACCAAATCCACTAATGGAAGAAGATGCTCAAGAGCCGTACGAAGATCAACATGACAATCTCACCCATAACTATTGCGAGCTAGAAGCATCTGATGAAGAATCCTTGGTGGTGGCGGTTAATGAAGACATAGAGCCAATCCATCTTGAAGTTGAAGCTGAAGAGGAGCACGAAGAAATCGAGGAGATATCCTCAATTGAGCTTCCGCCAAGCCAACCTATAGATCAAGCCAGAGACGAGCACGTGGGAATCGAAGACGTCAAGGATTTGGAAGTATACACACTCGATCCTGAGAGACCTCTTGATGAGCATCAGGTGGAGAAGATGGAGCTCATTGACCATTCCACGCCGTACTACCTCTTTCCTCCTCTAGAAGGAGAATTCAAGAAGAACTGGTCATCCAACCAGAACCGCGATCTACTAGAGCACTACCGGTTACATCACCCTTTTGGAGTGCTACATGGCACTCAACCGCACACCTTGAAGAAGACGATTGACTTCAAGGAACTCCTAAGTTGGGGTCCCTAACAGGTATCGTCTGGCTCACGGACGTTAAACAAGAGCGCTTCGTGGGAGGCAACCCACGGCTGGAGTCCGTTTTGAATTTTTGAGTCAGTCTTTTCCGTCTTTGTTCGACTTTTATTATGTGTGGATCCGGGGCACTTGTCCCGATATCCTTTTGATCTTTTGTTGTTTTTGTTTTGTAAGAACTCGAGTAGCTACTTAGCTCCGCTCCGGACTCTCCGTGCTCATCCGCTACACCGACCATCACCTTCCAGGTTCTTCGTATCTCTCTACTCTAGATTAGTTCTGTGAGGACACAAAACCGTTTAAGTGTGGGGTAGGAGTCTAGGATTATGCATGATCTTGCTTGCTATCTATGATTCTGTGGTTCAAATTTGAAAATTCTCTAACATAGAATTGCTCAATTCTTGACTTTTGATGTTAAATTGACTTCAATTTTAAACAATGACGTCTAGACTGTTCCACTTAGAACCTGTAATCAACGTGTCGGAACTGATATTAAATGAGTCTAGGTCAGAACAGATCACGAATCACTCTTGTAGTTGAAATTTGAATCAATTAAACAGTTTTGACTTGTTAATAACAAAGCTCGATAACACTGTTCTAAGATGATAAATGCTAGCTTCTCCCATGTTTTTCCACTCCATATTTGTTCACCTGTGATTGTGGCTTGAGATTAGACGGAAATCCAATTCCAAATCTTGTGTAAAAAGTTATAACTAGCTAGGATCAAATGGCTAAATGGTTAAATCAAGTAATTGAGTTGTTCAAATTAATTGTAAAGTTCTTTAAAGTGCTGAAAATAAAGCTAGGCAAGCCCGACACCTAAGTGAAGTGTTCGGGTTGAGCACTAGCATAGGCACAAATACTGTGAGCCAGGCAGGTCCAACACCCAAGTGAAGTGTTTGGTATCGAGCACTAGTATGCAGTAAATAAATTGAAGGAAGAAGTTTAAACTTGAAATAAATTGTTGTTTAAATCGGTCCTAGCTAGAACATATAACGTACAGATCTAGAGGAGGATGAAGTCGAGTCGATAGCCACGTCACTTTTCCTACCTCCGCATCCACATCATGGCTAGAGCTTAAAGTCTTTTCGATTAGAATTGGTGTTATCGTAGTCGGTTAATTATGATTAATTGTTTTGCCAAGAAACGAGCTTTGTTTAAACTACTACTTGAAGTGTGCAGAAAATAGTGAGATCGAAACTTGTTTGGTTGATGTCCTTGCATGTGTAGGTCACTTTTTCTACGTGGAACAGTCTAAACCAAATTGTTAGAATTGAATCTCGGTTTAATCTCGTGTCATTTGTGAATTTGAGTGTGTTCTAGTTCAGTTTGCTTGAGGACAAGCAAAAGCTTAAGTGTGGGGTATTTTGATGACACTCGATTTGACGTGATTATCAGCCTCATTTAAGCGACATTTCCTTGCTTGAAACGTGGTTCTAGGGGTAAAATAACGAATAGTCACTCAACTACCCTATTTCCTACCGATTTGGTTACTTTTTTACCGATTTGGAAGATATGAGGGAGGAGGAGCGAAGATTAGACTATGAGTCTATTCACCGCGCACCAGAACTCACATCAAAGACAATGAGGTTAGTGGAAAAAAAGTGCATCTTATGTTTACACATTGAAAGCATTTGATAAATTCAAACTTGAGCTAGAAAAATCTTCCAGTTGGAGTAAGGAGAGCGAAGAGACAATTGGGGATTATCACATATACATACTGAAGAAGTATGATCTTAACAACAGCACAAGAGAGAAAGTTAGATATGATGTTGAAAAGAAGTAGTCGAGTGCACTTGCAAAGCCTTCAATAGTTTGGGAATACCGTGCCAACATATGATAGCTATCTTGAAAGAAGAAGCAATATTTGAGAATCCAGACAACTTCGTGATTCGGAGGTTTACAAAGAAGCCAAAAAATAAAAAATGATCGAGGGTTCAGTCAAACTATACCGACAAGGTCTATCAGACTAGACTAAGACATGGAAATCTGCTGTCTTCCACCAGAGAATTTTTGAAGTTGAGGGCATCATCGGCAGAGGCATATAAGGTTGCTCAAACTGCCATGTACGAAGTGAATGAAAAGTTGCGGACAACTGAACACAATCCTACATCTGCTTCGACAGTGAAAGTACCAAAGGAACTTCAAGGAATAAAAGACCCAAAAAATGTCAAGTTTAAGGGATGTGCAGGAAAGAAGGGGAAAAAAGTAATCAAAACGAGAAAGTGTAGCAGGTGTGGTGTGGTTGGATACTATTCAAATCGTGGAAAATGTGAAGTTAATAAAGCTTCAAACAATCAGGTAAAAATGTAACATTTTGTCATGGTATTCTGCATGTGCATCGTCACTAGTTCCTTATTTTGTTATAGTGAAATATTAATTCATTTTGGTTGATGGTTGTTTATTATGAATTGAAGGGCGATTGAGGTTGATTAATGGAGTATACGAAGCTGCAAGCTATTGGCGGGTGGAGTTAGGGTGCATGATTAGATAAATGAGACTTGTAATTTAGCAACTATTTTTTTACCATTATTAAACTAAATTTACTATTTCGAGTATTGATCACTATGATGATTTGTCTGCGCAATAAGTTCAATTCAATTCGCAAAACACAATGAAAGGGGATTTCCCTCCAAGCTCATCACCTCCAGAGAGTGTTCTGATGGATACAGTCTCGATGGTTTGATTGAGACCATATTCAGCTATTGCTTGTATGCCATGTCTGTAGCTCACCGAATATCATCTATTGCGCCAGTAGATACACGACCCGAGTACACAACTTCTTCTGCTACACGTCCTCCAAGAAGGATGACCAAGCTGCCTTGTAATTCATTGATGAAAACTAAATGCCTATCCTCACTTGTAGGGGGTGTACATGTAAAGCCCAATGCACCTCCTGTCCTTGGTAAAATGCTTAGCTTTTGAATATATACACCACAAAAATTAACTGTTATTTCCAGGAACCAGACTCACCCATTCCCTCACAATAACTATTGAACACTTTATAAGGTTCCTATTTGCCTAGAAAGTATTGCACAGAAAAACCAGAATTACACGTTCATCCATAGTATCAACATACACTTCCTAACATACAAAGAATTTCCAGTGGTTTATCAAGCTGAGGAAAATAATGTCAACCCCGGAGAAAATTATGCAACTGTAAACTAAAGAAATTATGGTTGTTGAAGTAGTGGTATAGATGTTTTTCAGTACGAACAAGTAAAAGCAGGTGGATGAGGATCAGTAAGAAAATAATGATCTTTACCTCCACACGTGGCTGCCTAGGAAGGAGACTAGCAACAGCAGTGCCTACAACTGCATGACCTGCTTCGTGGCGTGCAACAACAACAGACCTCTCACTCCCTTGCAGCTTTGTTGTCTTCTTCTCTATGCCCTACAAGAACCGGAAATTTTTGTTCAAGTTCAGATCAGATTTCTTACAAATCACTTAGGTTCTTACACACTTCATCATAATGATATGGCTGCTCATTTTCATTTACCCTATAATGGTTCAGATAAGTTGAAGAAATAGCATTTCCCTATGTAGTTTATGAATGAAAATAGTTTTCAACTATACAAGTTAAAGACACCCGAAATCACTTCATGCATCTTTTGAAGTTAAATACAGTGACAGTACAATTATGGTCCTGGCCACTGCCCACTAGGCACTGACTGTACTATAAGGGAAGTGAGAATAACAACATTTTTCACTACACAAAAGAACACACCACTTGAACTGTGATCTCTAGACCTAGCCTAATCTAAGAACCTAACTAACCTTAAAATACAAACACACATTTGTTTCCATTCACTATTGTATCTCTATTCTTTCTTTCCCCTGTGTATCCTAATTGGAACAATGAAAATGGTTTTGTAATCGTGGTACTGAATTTCGGTGTATCAGTTTTTGAATTTTATGGGGTTATGTCTCTAGTCCATGTTCACCGGTTAGGTATTCTGCCATTGGTAAGACGATTCATTCTCCTCAGTTTTTGAATTTTGATACTATTTAGTTATGCAGTTTGGTTGCTGGTAATTTGGTACTTATCCTGACGAAAACCCTCCTCCTTGTTCCCTATTTCAGAGACTATTTTCAACCGGCGGCATCACTTCTATCGCAATTTCATGGAGCCAAATTGGACACCCCTCGTTAGAGATCCCAATAGGAGCAAACGAAACAACTAGAAGCTTCCTCGCCGACTATCACTAAAGATGGAGGTTCCAACCGGAAACAAGCGTCATCGATGGGTACTTGATGTCGGGGATGACGACATTTCTAATATTATAGATTTTCTCACAAGCTTGTGACATGTTGGTTCTGATTTAGGTTCCTTAAATCTATTTATCATTCTTTGTTCGTTTATTTGTAATTAGGTATATTTCATATTCTTTTCTGTAATTGGATACCAAATTTGAATTTCATGTTCCTTTTTTTATAACTGGGTACCATGTTATATGATCGAATAAACGTCTTTATGAAGAATCAAGGATATTTAGTCTGTTGGGTTTTTGGTCTCTATCGATGATAATCTATCACATACTTAACTCCAATCCTAGTTACCCATTTTGGAACAGTTGTAACATTAGTTTGACAGAACATCGTACCATAATTTAGAATTGAATTAATCATGACAGTTTCAGAATTAATTCTTGACAGTTTGACAAATCTTGGTTTCGTGTTTTGGTACATGCGATCATTCGTATTGTCGAGTTAAGGTACATTGCGAGTTAAGCCAATATGTATGGTTACTAGTGATATTTCAAAACGAGAAAGAAATCCCTATTTTTTTAGTTAGTATTACGAATTAAAAATATTATTTAGCTGATAACTTAAGAAAACTGTTGATTTAGTTTAATTAATAACTAATTCTAAAATTTTATAATTAATTACAAAGATGTTCATGTATTTTAAGCCATTAGATTAGATTAAAACAATGGAAGGTGGATATTAGTGTTCTCATGGTGAGAACAAATTGGGCGTTTTCATCAATGTTGTTAGGATCAGACCGGACATCGAACCGGTCTAGCGAGAGGTTCAAGGGTTTGAGGTCTGACCGGGATCAAACCATAAAAACCGATATATAAAACTGGCCATATTCGTTTATTTAAAAATACTAATAATGTACTTTAGGTACCAAATTGTAATAAAATTTTATATATTTATCCAAGAAATCTGATGAACTAAAGTCTAAATAGCCAACAGCTGCCGCTCATATCAATTATTTGTATTTCTTCATCGTTTTCTTTCTCTCTTCCTTTTCTTTTTTCTGAATCTCTATTCTCTAACCTCCAAAATGATCCTAATCCATATAATTCTCATATTTCTTTCTTTTATTTTCTTTTATGATTTCAATTCCACAAATGACAAACCCTATAAATCTCTTCACCCTTGTCATGAGACGACATATCCCAGACTTGCCGGCCACCGGGAGATGAAGAAGAAGAAGGCGGATCAATGACGTTCGACGTTTCGTATTTTACTTTTTTTTTTAATTTCTCTGCAACCTATTGCTGGAACTAGGGGTGGCTATTCAGTTAAATCGGTCAAACTGAACCGAACTCGGTCGGTCACCGATTTCGAGTTCGGCCAAAACATGGGACCGTGCCCGCAACCGATTTGAATTCGGTTTAACCGTGACCGAATTCAAATCGGTCACGGTCAACCAAGTTGACCGATTTCTACCCGATTTTGAGTAGATCTGAGATTGGAGCCTCTGTTTTCGGAAGGGAGAAGGAAGGAAGGGAAACAGAAACAGGAGGCGGAGGATTTGGAGAGAAGGAAGAAGAAGAAGAAGAAGAAGAAGAGGGATGGGTCGGCCGGCGGAGGGTTTGGTCGGCTGGAGGAGGGTTTGGTCGGGATGGA
The DNA here is from genome assembly GCA_034768395.1 of Linum lewisii. NCBI lineage: Eukaryota > Viridiplantae > Streptophyta > Magnoliopsida > Malpighiales > Linaceae > Linum > Linum lewisii. Next base: position 34,194,276 of record CM068302.1, on the reverse strand, counting down.
GCTTCGGCGGGCGGAGGAAGGAGGCCGCAGGATGTGCTGGGGAAATAGATCGAAGGAAGTGTTGCTGCTGCTAGGGGTTTGTTTCGGCGGCGGTGAAACAAGGGAAATAGATCGAAGGGAAGTGCTGCTGTTGTTGGGGTTTGTTTCGGCGGCGGTGCTGGGGTTTGTTTCAGCGCCGGCGGAGGGTGGAAGGTTGGGGCTGAGGCTGGGAATGTGAAAGGTTGAAGAAGTTGAAGGGAAGGGAAGGTAAAGTTGAAGGGAAGGGAAGGTAAAGTTCAAGGGAAGGTTGAAATCGGTCAAATCGGCCAAGTGAAGGGAAGGGAAAGTTGAAGGGAAGGGAAGGGAAGGTTGAAATCGGTCAAATCGGCCAAATCGGTCAATGACCGAATTAGAGGCATGTGACCGATGGGTTAAAACCTATGACCGCAGCCGATTTCGAGTTGATGAAATTGGTTAATCGGTCACCAAAACCGATTTCAAATCGGTCCCAAATCGGTTTGACCGAAAAAACGAAACTGAACCAGCCACCCCTAGCTGGAACCACTACATACGGGTCGATTGGTTTACCCGGGTTTTCCGGTTCGACCCGTAAGTTAAGGAAAATTGGACCGTTGTCGTTTAATGTTAATATCAGACCGGGCTGAGCTCCGATTCCCAGTTTTACCGGTTGAACCAGCCAGTCCGATCCGGTTCTGACTACACTGGTTTTCATACAAGATTTCCTGGGGTCCACTTGTACAACCAAAGATGGAAAACCTTAAATATGGAATTTTTTTATGAGATTTAAGTTTTTTTTGGTTGAGTTTATTTTATGATTGGAGGGGGTGTTTGGTCTTAAAACACTTAAAGCATTGCTCATGAGACTAGGATTGGAGATGACCTTACTATGTGAAAAAAAGAATGTAACGACTAACAAGCCATCGTTGTTTTGTAGTATTATCGGGCTACTTATGTTAAATGGGCAAGATTCTATAGTTTCAATTTAAGAACAAGAGGGGAACAATGCAATGTAAAAGAAAGAGAATGGTGAACCATTTAACCAATAAAAAAGTCGGTGATCTAGGTGATTAACATGATAAGTCTCTTAGGTTTTTAGTAACTAATGTGATTAGGACTGGGAAATCGGTTAAGGTTAATTGCCAAAACTAATTAACCGACCGATTTAGGTTAATCAATGGTTAACCAATTTATGTTTCGGTCGGGGGTGCGGTCAATGATTTCTCAGCTGGTCGGTCATGGGTTAATGGGCGGTTAACAGCCGGTTAACCTTAGCTGACCGATTTTGACCAAAGTCACAAACCAAACAATTGGACATAATCGCACAGACTCACTCCCTCAGTCAGTCGACAAAAGAAAGATTGGAATGGAAAAATTAGGGTTCACTCTTCACTTATCGACTTTTGTTCTTAGTTCTCTCTGCCTCTCATTGGTTGCGCCGGCACCGCGACAACTTCTCCCCCCAGCCAGGTCACCATTGACGGTATCGATAAGTTCCCCTTCTCTTGTTTCTTCTTCACTTTCCTTCCTCCTCTCAAAGTCCTCTTCCCTCATACGAAATTACGAATCCAGATGACCAGGTCCTCTGTCTATTGTCTTCGTCCCTAAGGTCGCTACGATGCTGCTGACGACCGATCCGACGAGATTCTCCCAGCCTGGCGCAGGGAGAGTGAGATCCATTATGTTGTTCTTCAGTAGTTGATTGTTGCAGTGAATATGAACACCATGAAAAAGTTCCAATTTATGTGTCTGGAGTGAGTTTTGCAGTACTTTTCTTCAAGTTGTTCTTCGTTAGGTTGATGGTATGCTGATAATACCCAATATGATATTTTTATGCTACTTCATTGTGGTCGTTTTTGTGGAAAAATATTGAAAAAGCTTCGATATGTTGAACTTTTACGTATTGGAATGAGTTGTTGATGTGACTTTATTTAGTGTATTTTGAGCCTATGATTGACCTATGAAATGCCTGTGTTTGATCTTGAAATGCCATGCTCTATATGCTTTTATTGAAGTTTCGTGCAAAATGTCTTTTTGTTGTCCGGTTGCCACTTTGGAGCCAAATTTGTGGTCTATTGGATGTGTCTTCATGCATTTTCAGGTTATGGATTCAAAGTACGGATGGCAAGGAGCACGTAGGAGCAAACGTGAGGTCAATCGGAGCTAGGACGAAGGAGATATGGCCATTGCAAAATCGAGAAAAGTGCAAAAGTCTGCTAGCTTCTTTCCTGAAGAAGTTTTCGGCGAGAACTTTAAGTTCTCGCCGAAAACTAATGCAGTTTTCGCATCAGAACGTCTAGGAGGATTGGGTCTGGGTTTTCAAAGGAATTTTCGGCGAAAACTTTATAAGTTTTCGCAGAACACTTTGGGCTTTTCCAGCAGTCTATTTAAAGCAGATTTTGGGGAGAAAGATGGGGGACACAATTCATTATTCAGAGAACACACCTTCGTCTAAACCCTTTTCTCTCAAATTTTCAATCACTTTCTCCTCATCTCCAATCCACAACCATAGAGCAAGGTGCAACTCAAATTAGAGGAGCTTGGATTGAAGTCCACAACCTTGGGAGAGGAGCTTGCAAAAGGAGGATTACCATGGTGTTCTTGGTGATCATCTCTCTTTCTCTTTCCTTCATTTCCTTGGCCATGTGTGGCTGATTTCTTAGGTTTCCTTGGATTGATAGATAGTTGTGCTATGATAGAGGTTGATTGTGTAAACATGCTATGATTGATCTTGGATGTAAGAAGATGATCTCTAGACTTGTTGTTAATTCCATTGATTGCCATGTTTGCTTGATTTGGTCTATTCTTTGTGATGTAATGCATGAGAGTGCTTAGATTGCATGGATTGTAGGTCTAGGGATTGAAGAGAGTGTGTTCTAAGAGATTAGATCATCTCAATTCAACCATAGTTGCATGATTTCTCTCTTGTGCATTTTATCGAACACTTGGCGTGCACTTGGTTTTTCATTCATTTGAACTTTGATTAGTCTTTTGATGATTCTCTTAGTGTTAAAACATTGACATGAGAGTGAGATGTCTAGCCTTGTGGTCATAGAGTCATAGGAGAGGGTTTTGTAGCTTGGCATTTCATCAAACACCTTTAATGCATCCTTGGTTACTTAGCTTGAGAGCGAGAGCCTAAGTTGAGTGGTTATAGGATAGGAACTTAGTGCTACGAGAGTGCATTCAATTGCAGCCTCGATCATTTTTGGCTTTTTTGTGCATATTTGTTCCTCTTGAGCATGATGAAGCTATCTTTCCAAGTGAAACTCCTTTATCTTTGATTTGCACCGCTTTGTTTTACTTTCTTACTTTAGTTTCGTTTATGTTTGTGATTTCGTTGCTTTCAAACCAAACTCCTTTTAAATGAATAGACCGTCCATGAACCGTGTGAGTAGTGGGAATTGAGAGAGCCCTCGTGGAAATACCACCTTGATTGTTGTGAGTTAATTCTTGCACATCAAGTTTTTGGCGCGTTGCCGGGGACCATTCTCAATCCTAAGAAAGCATTTAGTAGTGGACCTATCTATTCACTTCCTTCCGTTTTAGTTTTTGCTTCTTTGTATTAGTTTGTTTGGTTTTGTTATCCCGCATTGTCGTGTTACTTTGGTGTCTTGTTGAGCATGTGTGTAGATACCTTGTGCTAGTGTATGAGTCAATTCACTCGCTTCCAAGCACAACCTGGTGAGACCTCCGGTCGTTGTTCGGACGTTCAGCCAAATAAAAACTACTAATGCTAAGAAAAAGCGTATAGCAGATCGTATTCCACGGCCTTCGAATGATTGGCTACTTCAGAACTAACAAATTATTCAAAGAAAGAAAACACTTAGTGCGTGGTGCGAGTTCCACGACTTCTACTTCTAAGAAATGCAGAAAAATTAAAAAGATTAAACTAAAGCAGATTGAGAATTAGGGTTTGGAAACAAGAATGACAGACGAACTTAGACTTTGAATCCCCCTTTGTTCCCCAGAGCATTGGCAATCAACAGATCAGCGGATTTCGATTCTCATTCAATCAATTACTAAGACACCACCATAACTCCTTACCCTTAGGTTTAAGACCGGCGAACGTTCGCTCTATCCGTTCTAACTACCAAGATTAACTAGCCGCCCGGGTACGGTCGCCTCTCGCAACGACTTAATTAATTGGTGTAATTACTAGTGATTAATGAGTTACTCTTGCAGTGAATTAACCTAACCGGTTCCTACGAAAGGCACACTCCAATTATAAGGTTAATTGTTTAATTCGATGTTCTAAAGTAAGGCGAGCGTTCGCTTCTATCCTTAGCTTAACAAGAATCTAATCTAGGTGATCAATCCAGACAAGAAACATGAATAATGAAGAACAAATCAAACATGAAAAAAAAACTGATTGAATTTCGAATCTAATTACCGCCGATCCGTGACCGCTTTAAAGCCCTGGGTCACTTAGGGTTCATCTAGTCTAAGCTCTAAAGGGTTTAGCTACTCATGATCATTACAAAAGACACAAAGACAAAGAAAGAGTTCATCATTCAGAGGAAGAACAGAAAAGAATCTGAAAAATCTAATTCAGACGACTCTAACAGACTCCGATCTTCGGTAAGTTGCACTCCTAGCTCCGGTTCTCCGAGGTGGAAGGGATGGCGTCACGATCTCTATCCGGCTCTTCGAACTCCAACTCCTCGCTCCAGAAATTCAGAGAATTCTGATCTCGGAAAGTTGTATTATGATTAATTATGATCTCCTCCTTTCCTTCGGGTCGCCGGATTAAGTATAAATACTTAACCCTAGTTGGGCCGGGCTGAGCTGATGTTTTCGCCGAAACCATATGGATAGTTTCGGCGAAACTGGCTTTGAGTTCAGGGCTCCGCCGGCTGTTCAATGTCTTCGGTCCGAGCAGTTGATTTATTTCGCCGAAACCATCCTTCTGTTGGCATCAGTTGATTTGAACTGCTGGTTTCGCCGAAATTGGAGGGCTGGTTTCGCCGAAACTGTAAGTGTGAATGGCAGATTTTTGGTTTGACTTGATTGGCTCCTTGGATCGATTCCAGTTTGATTCCTCGAGGTTCCAACGCCTTAGACACGTCCATGGCTACTTTATTTGATGGCAAAAACCTGTGCTAACATGAAAACACTAGAAAACCATCAAATAGACCCGAAACGGGTCAAGGTAACACAAATGGCACGAGATAGGGCAATCGATTGAATATTCGTTATTCGACCCTAAAAACAATGTCTTAAGCAAAGAAATGTTGCTTAAATGAGGCTGATAATCACGTCAAATCGAGTGTCATCAAATACCCCACACTTAAGCTTTTGCTTGTCCTCAAGCAAACTGAATAGAAACGCTCATGTTCATAAATGATAAGATCGATTAAATTGGAGCTCAATCAAGCACAATGAATTATTAGACAGATCGATCCTAGAACAAGAAACCTAACATGCATACTGATCAGCCAAACTACCTGGTCTCACTAATAAACTGCACACGACAAGTAATTAGCAAACAATCATGCATGAATTTGACCTGACCGACCAGACTCCTCACACAGGATATATTTAGTACAATGAGAACTCTCACTCTCTGTGTTTAGGGACGTGTTTCTGCTCTCGATCATTTTATGTTACCGAATTCTGTCATAGGTTTGCATTTCGACCACATCTCCACCACTGTGACAACACGAGTATCTAGTCAAGAAGGACTTCCCTGCTAGGACCGTAATGAAATCTACACTACTCGGGTTTATAATGAGATGGATGATGGGAATGAATGATGATGGCTTGGTGCGGTGTAGCTTTCGACTAACTTCCCTCGAATCTAATCTATGGCTTTCTACCATCTAACCAAACACTGGTGGAATGATGAACGCTCGTCCTATGATACCCTCAAGCAACCTAGCACTTATTCTTTTCCTTTTGCATACACGTTTTTTTTCTTTTCTTTTCAACTTTTCTTTCTACTTCGTTCTTCCATTTATAGGGAGAAGAACGTTTTATTTGAACTACACTTTGAACTTTTTCTGATTTTCTTCTTTCTTCATTTTTTTTTTTGAAATTTTTCTCTTTTTTTTTCTTTTGTGCCGATTTTTCTTTTAGTTGCTAGAGGGGTTTACACGTCTGGACATATTAGCTAAGACCACCTGTTTAATGGTTATAGGCAGGTTACCACAAACCGACTTCCGGTAGGTCAATCTAGAACTACAACCATAGGGGATCAACGGGGAATGAAAGAAATGGGAAATGGCTGTAATGTATTATCGAACCGAAAGAATAGGCCAAGCTCAAGGGTCTAAACCTAGTGGATTTTATCGTTTGGTAGGCTAGGTGCCCCTATCCTTCTAGAACTCGTGTCATCGTGTGGTCTCGAGTAGGTCTCATGCAAATTCTAACTCATTCAAGTAAACAGAAAACCACTCAGAAAGAATTAAAATTGCAAGTTACGTGCAATGGATCAAAAGCTCACAGTTGGTTTGCTAGTCGGATTCAGTCATTTTCATGCAATCAAGGCTACAAACTACAAGTGTGATTTTATAATTCTGTTCTGACCAGGCAATTTAGCATTAAAGCATACAAGTTGGTTGTCAAGTTCTAGGTTAAGCAGTCTAAGCATCATTATGAAAGGTTGAACAACAACTTAACATCAAAAATCAAGAACTGAGCCATTCTAATGCTAGAGAGACTGGAATGGAATCACGAGGCACACAAAACACAATCAAGGGCAATCAAGTTCATGCAAGGTTCTCTAGCATCCTACCCCACACTTAAATCGGACTGTGTCCTCACAGGACTAATTCTAGAGTTCAGAGTGGAATGGAAGAACCTGGAAGAGGACGGTTGATTTCAGAGGGTAAGCACGGATCCTCGGAGCGGAGGGAAGTGTAACAGAACATGAAGCAAAGGGAATCTCCCAACTGCCTACAAAACAAAAACAAATGAAACATAAAAAAGGAAACCGGGACAAGTGCCCCGGATCGATCCACACAGAAAAAGTTGGATCGAAATCCGAAAATAATAAATAAAAAGAAGACACCAGAAAAGGAATACAACCCGATCACTGCTGGTCCGGTGAACCGGGGGGTGAAAAGTTGAGAAATTCGCCGAGCTGGCGTTGCCACGCCATCTGTGCCTCATATCGCCGGTCGGCTCGGCGCATATGTTGCTGCATAATAGTCCATCGCGCCTCTTGACCGCGTTGTCGGTGATGCGCCACTCCTGCAGTCGCTCGTATAACTCTCCCACATCCGCGGGTGGATGTCGCGGCTGGTGAGTATGCGCCGAAATGGATCTGGAATGCGCGGCGGCGACTGGTGGATGTACCCTGCCTGATGGTGTGGCGAGGGTATATAATCTTGAAACTCAGGCATGTAGTCAAAATCGGATTCCCGTGAACGAACATGGTGAATCGAATCGTAGTTTTTATCGTAAAATCGTAAGATTTGTGAACTACTGTCGAAACATTGATGTCAATACTATATAAGAATAAGAAGACCAAACCACTTTGAAAGTTTAGATAAAAAAAAAAAGAATGTCGCTCTTAAGCGGTCATTCGAGGAAGTAATAATTAGGTTTTAGACCTTTAGATAACTTCTAATTAATTAATCAAAATCTAAAAAGACAATTTATTAATTATCTTTGTTCTGACTTATAATAGTTGTACAAACTGGTAATTTCCCTAGAAAGTGAAATCGTAAATACAGAAAATCTTGATTTATAAGATTAGATTTGATCGAGATTTACTAGATTTTACGACCCATAGATTTGCGTAAAATCAAGATCGCTAGAGACCATGAAATCGTAAAACCGTAAGATTTTAAGATTAAAATCGGATTTGACTACATTGAACTCAGGCGGCGGCTGCGGCTGCGCTCCTCAACATCATCTTCGTCCTCCGACTCGACCGCAGGTTGGAGTGGAGGATCTGCTGCTACATGGGGACTGAGGTCGAGTTCTAAGTCGTACTCGACCGCCAAGTCTCCTCCAACGGTCATAATTGGGTGTCGTGGAATGTTAGGGCCATATTCATGGCTGATGCCGAAGGAGAGGATGAGCTGACCTATGAAGTTGCCTCCCAAGAGTTTGCGTGGTAGCTTCCTCCGCTTGGTCCGCTGGCTGAAGGTGTGAGCTAGCACCCAGCCGGGGTGGAGAGGGTAGCTCTCTCGGATGGCTCGGTGAAGCACGAGCTCCTCCTTAAGGATATGGTGGCGATCCTTGTCTCTGACATATAAAAGTGACCTCCGCCAAACCATATGAATAAACTTATAGAGCGGGTGAGAGAGAGACTCAACTGAGTTGCTCTTCCCGAGGCGATCGCCAGGCACGCCTGTCATGTGGCTCCAGAGGGCGTGCAACTCCTCGTCATCATCATCATCGCCCCAACCGAGGTGGTGATAGTGATAGTGCTCGTAGGGGATGCCCAGATGAGCGGCAAACTCATCGTAGGTGAGCTGCCTGTACACCCCACCAAGAAAGAAGGTGATCACCTTTTTGCCTCGTCTCCTCTTATGCTCGTCCAAGTCAAATGTCGCCCAGAACTCCTGGAGAGCAATGTCTGGGAACTCGGCGGCTATGGTGGTCAGCTCTAGGAGACCGGCCGGTGCTAGGGCGTCATGCACGTTCCGATAGGAATCCTCGTCATGCTCCTGGAGTTACTCCATGGATAAAGGACGCACGTCAGCTCCACGGATGTGCTCGATCTTCTGGAAGCTCTCAAAGTAGAAGTCCGGTAGACGGGCGATGGTGGGATGGTATCCAGCATGGCGAGGGAGTGCAGGTGGAGGACCCAGAATGGCGAGTGTGACGGAAGCGGCAGCTCCTGAGCTCGAGGCGCCATCGAGTCGCGCCTTAGTCCTGCGCTCAAAGGTGTTCCTAAACCAGAATGAAACCAAATTAGTCGACCAAAACCTTACCCCACACTTAGTAGAAAAACTCAATTTCACAAAGAAACGAGGGAAACTAAGTGGGGTAAGGAAAGCGGAGTAACCGGTAATCATAGACAGTAAAATACATACTTCGGAACAGCCAAAATCGGATAATTACAATCAGAGTTCAAAAAGTCAAACTGACATTTAGAAAGTCAACCTTTAAGCATATTGGACCCTAATCATGGCGAGACTGTCACAACTCGGAGAATGACGGTAAAATATTATTTCAATTGGCAAGCACGATAATATGAACGAGAATGGACACTTGGGGCAGCCAAATGATCAACACAGTTCAAAGTCAAACCGACATTTCTCACAAAAGTCAACATAACAAGAAATTAATCGTATGCATAGCAACTCATGACCAAATGATATGGAGATTAAGCACGGAACTCCCTAAGCATCCTAGAACAGTTCTATAAGTTCAGTCAATCCTAGTTCACACGAAACAGTCAGCACGCAAAACGAGGCAAACCGAAAAGTCAACCGAAAGTCAACTTTGACGAAATTCAGCAATCTATATGTCAAAAGGTTCGTATTGAAAAGTTATACAACTTACCTTGAAGTCATGATTGCTAAAAATGAACGAGGTGAGAGGAATCGGTGAAAAACTTGAAAACTGGGGTTTCAGAGAACTGGAGCTGCAAAGCTCCGATTCGAACGTTCTAGGGCTTGGTGGGATCGGAAAAAAGAGAGGGGAGGTGCGGCGGCGGTCGGAGGCGGCGGCGGCGGGTGAAACGGCGGCGACGGCGGGTTTTAAAGTGGAGGGTGGTCGGCGATTTCAAAAGGAGAGGGGGGGTTTCGTTTACGCTGTGCGAAAATGGGATAAAGAAGAGAGAGGTCCGGATTTTAAAGGGAATAATTAAGTGATTTTTCAAATCAGTTTCGGCGAAAGTAGGGGGGTGGTTTCGCCGAAACTACAAGTTAACATGGATTGACCGATTTGAAAAAGGCGGTTTCGCCGAAAATGGAAGCTCGGTTTCGCCGAAAATTTAGTTGTTATGGTTTCACCGAAATCAGAAAATTTTTGAACCAAAAATAGGAAACAGGAAGAATGAGTTCGAAAATCAAGAATCAGTTTCGCGCGAAAATGGTAGTGGCTTCGCCGAAAATTTTGAACTGTTCGGGTGAAAATATTTTCGCAAATCAGACCAACTTCAGAAAATCACAGTTAAATCCAGAAAAATCGGAACGACCTCAATCAACTTGCGACTGACTCTATGACATGCAGACTCTACACGAAAAATAATAAATCAAACAAACTGACACTTTTGGCTCTCCCGAACCGACTCTAAAATACCAAGGTTGAAACAAAACAAAACTGACTCCAGCCGTGGGTTGCCTCCCATGAAGCGCTCTTTTATTAACGTCCTTGAGCTGGACGATACCTGGACGGTATTAGGAGACATCCCAACTTAGATTCTCCTTCACGCTTGCATCGGAGTTCATGAAATACAGCTTCGGGACTTCTCCGGTTAGCGTGAATCTCTTCCCGTTTGCATGTAGTAGTTTGGTACGTCCGTCGGGAAGATGATCAACGAACTTGAATGGTCCGAACAGCTCTCTAGAGAGGTCATCCTTCTTTAGTGTGACGATGGAAGGAATGAGGACTGTCGGTTTCTCTTTTTCTTTCTTCTTCGGCTTGTTATCACCAGGATCGGTGATCGTTAGTACCTCCTTAGGAGATGCTTTCGGCTTCTCCCTCCATACTTGTCCCGGCGCCGGTTTCTCGGAACGAATTGGTGGTGCAGCTGGCTCGGTGGAAGACGGTGGAGCTTTTGGTCTCCAGACCATTTGGGTCTTTGTCTTCTTGTTCTTTCCTCGAGGTCTGCTCGGTGATTTAGAAGAGGCTTGCGGTTCCTTCTTCTTCTTCTTAAGCGGCTTCTGAACCGAAATTTCTGGTTTTTTCGTAGTGACCTGTTTAATACCTGTAGCAACAACTGATCTAGAGACATTGGGAGAAGCATTAGTAACGGAGTTGACCGGAGTCAACTCCACAGTTTCAACAGCTAAGCAGTGAGATTCTTCGTTCCTAGATTCATATTTCATGCCATCTTTAAGACGGAACGTTTTCATTTCTTTACCAACTCTTAAAGTCAAAGAACCATTAGGAACGTTAATATTCATTCCAGTAGTAGCCATGAAAGGTCAACCTATGAGAATAGTAGCGTCATCTGTACTAGTATCCATAATCACATAATCAGCTAAGAACGTGAACGGACCACATTTGGTGACAACGTCTTTAATCTCTCCCTTAGGGGTTTTAAGCGATCTATCAGCAAAGACGAGTTGCATACTGGGCGGTTCAAGTTCCCCTAGGTTTAACTTTTCATATAGACTCACAGGCATGACATTAACAGATGCTCCTAGATCAACTAAGCAACGTTCAATTTCAACATCATTGATGACCAAATGCAAAGTAAAAGAACCAGGATCAGATAACTTAGCTGGATATGGAGAGACAGGTTTCTTAATACGAATGTCAGGGTATCCTTCCTTGTTCCCCTCCATGCCAGTCTCGATCCTTGCGTTTGGCAGCAGTGCTCTAGGAAAAGGAGGCTTCACGATGTATGGTGCAAGAGGAGGATCATCCTTAGGTGCTGGTTTCTGTTCCTCTTCTTCCTCTTCTTCCGGAGTTTCAGCGATCCTGCGTAAAACAGAAAAAGCATCAGCAATTAAGTTCGGAAGTTTTCGAGCAGTTACCATTTTAGCCTGTTCTTTTCTCGGGTTTGGCTCTGTCTGGCTTGGAAGCTGGCCAAATGGTCGACCAGATGCTAGCATGCTCGAGATGTTGTTCACGACTTGCTCAATCCGTTGTCCAGATGCTATTTGTTCTTGATTGAGAAGAGCTTGAGCCTTGAACTGACTGTCATGATCATCGAGTCTTGTGATGATCTGGCTGAGCTTCTTATCCAGGTCACTGACATTATTATCTCTTTGATGCTGCTGTCCTGGATAGGCATTGTTAAGATATTGATTCTGGCGATTGCCAGGAGCAGTTCCATAATTACCCGGATTGCGATGCGGCGGCTGGTAGACACCTGCCGGCGGATGGTTAGGCTTCTGATCCTGAGCTTGACCAGCTGGGCGGTTATTCTGGTTCTGGTTATGATTGGTGCCAGCATTGTAGGGAGGTCTGTCGTGATAGTTCCCTTGCTGTCTGAAGTTACGATAACCAGCATAACCATTCTGATTATTAACGAAGCCTTGTTGGATGAAATTTACCTCTTCGGCAGACCAGACTTCTGCCTTACCAAAATTCTGACAACGGCCTCCGTTATGTGCGCAAGCTCCACACCACTCGCAATCAGCAACATAGACAGAAGCTGCCGGTGGCTTGATTGGTGTGGTAGACTTCTTCAAATGCTTCTCTACCTCTGCCTTGATAGCTGCTTCGAAATCTAGCTTGCTCCTCGATCCTTCATATTGTCGCTCCCAGTTCCTTGACTTGGAGGCACAGTTTGCGAAGTGCAGAAGAGCAGCTTCAGGAGTGAGTGTAGTGCAATCCCCTTCAGCTAGAGAATTGACCCACTTGGCAGATTCTTCTCGAAGTCCTCGAGAGAAGATTTCAGCTAACTGCCTCTGCTCGAATCCATGATGAGGGCAGGTGTAGAGAAGTTCTTGGAATCGATTCCAAGTATCATACAAGCTTTCTCCTTCTTTCTGGGAGAATCTGGCGATGCTGTCCTTGATGGCGGTTGTTCTGGCCGGAGGGAAGTATTCTTCAACAAAGTCCTGAGCCAGAGCATCCCAGTTAGTGTAGTAGCCAGGTGGTTTGCCAGTAAGCCACCTCTTAGCAGCGCCTTTCAAAGAGAACGGGAAAGCTCTCAGACAAAGAGTGTTTTTGTCAAGGTTTCCGTTTTTAAAAGTACTGCAGAGATCAAGGAAGTCTGCAAGATGAGTGCCCGGATTGTCTAGGGCCCTGCCTTCAAACTGTAAATCCCTAGAGATCATGGTCAAGAATGGAATCTTGATCTCATAGTCAGGATCTCCTTCAATGCGCGGAAAGGCAATGGCAGATCGAACGCTAGTCGCGCTCGGCTTGTTATAGTCTGCTAGACTCTTCTGTTCAGGTGGGGGTGGCGGCGGTTGATCGCCGTTTGGTGGTAATCTATCGGTCATGGTGGGAGATGGAGGGGGTGAAAGTGACTCGGTGTATGAAGCGGATGAAGAGTGCGGTGAAGACGGAGATGAGGAACTCTCCTTCGGTTCCTCGATCTTGATCGGAGTGATGAATGGATTGGATCGGCCTTCCTTCAGAATCTGTGATCGTAGAGGTGTAGCAGAACTGCCTGGATTCCCTGCAATCTTAGCCTGTTCGGTTTGAGAGCGAGTCCAAGGACGGTGAGGCATACACCTATAAACCTACAGATAACAAAGACAAACAAAACCAGTGTAAAATCGAAGTGGATGGAAAAATGAAAGATGGAAAATAGAAGAATAAATTGCCAGATCTTCTTTCAACAATCAAAAGAAGTCCCCGGCAACGGCGCCAATTTGGTGAGACCTCCGGTCGTTGTTCGGACGTTCCGCCAAATAAAAACTACTAATGCTAAGAAAAAGCGTATAGCAGATCGTATTCCACGGGCCTTCGAATGATTGGCTACTTCAGAACTAACAAATTATTCAAAGAAAGAAAACACTTAGTGCGTGGTGCGAGTTCCACGACTTCTACTTCTAAGAAATGCAGAAAAATTAAAAAGATTAAACTAAAGCAGATTGAGAATTAGGATTTGGAAACAAGAATGACAGACGAACTTAGACTTTGAATCCCCCTTCGTTCCCCAGAGCATTGGCAATCAACAGATCAGCGGATTTCAATTCTCATTCAATCAATTACTAAGACACCACCATAACTCCTTACCCTTAGGTTTAAGACCGGCGAACGTTCGCTCTATCCGTTCTAACTACCAAGATTAACTAACCGCCCGGGTACGGTCGCCTCTCGCAACGACTTAATTAATTGGTGTAATTACTAGTGATTAATGAGTTACTCTTGCAGTGAATTAACCCTAACCGGTTCCTACGAAAGGCACACTCCAATTATAAGGTTAATTGTTTAATTCGATGTTCTAAAGTAAGGCGAGCGTTCGCTTCTATCCTTAGCTTAACAAGAATCTAATCTAGGTGATCAATCCAGACAAGAAACATGAATAATGAAGAACAAATCAAACATGAAAAAGAACTGATTGAATTTCGAATCTAATCACCGCCGATCCGTGACCGCTTTAAAGCCCTGGGTCACTTAGGGTTCATCTAGTCTAAGCTCTAAAGGGTTTAGCTACTCATGATCATTACAAAAGACACAAAGACAAAGAAAGAGTTCATCATTCAGAGGAAGAACAGAAAAGAATCTGAAAAACCTAATTCAGACGACTCTGACAGACTCCGATCTTCGGTAAGTTGCACTCCTAGCTCCGGTTCTCCGAGGTGGAAGGGATGGCGTCACGATCTCTATCCGGCTCTTCGAACTCCAACTCCTCGCTCCAGAACTTCAGAGAATTCTGATCTCGAAAAGTTGTATTATGATTAATTATGATCACCTCCTTTCCTTCGGGCCGCCGGATTAAGTATAAATACTTAACCCTAGTTGGGCCGGGCTGAGCTGATGTTTTCGCCGAAACCATAGGGATAGTTTCGGCGAAACTGGCTTTGAGTTCAGGGCTCCGCCGGCTGTTCAATGTCTTCGGTCCGAGCAGTTGATTTATTTCGCCAAAACCATCCTTCTGTTGGCATCAGTTGATTTGAACTGCTGGTTTCGCCTAAATTGGAGGCCTGGTTTCGCCGAAACTGTAAGTGTGAATGGCAGATTTTCGGTTTGACTTGATTGGCTCCTTGGATCGATTCCAGTTTGATTCCTCGAGGTTCCAACGCCTTAGACACGTCCATGGCTACTTTATTTGATGGCAAAAACCTGTGCTAACATGAAAACACTAGAAAACCATCAAATAGACCCGAAACGGGTCAAGGTAACACAAATGGCACGAGATACGGCAATCGATTGAATATTCGTTATTCGGCCCTAAAAACAATGTCTTAAGCAAAGAAATGTTGCTTAAATGAGGCTGATAATCACGTCAAATCGAGTGTCATCACAACCTCAAGGCCTCGAGCAAGTTATTGATCCACCAATCCGTCCTCTACCTCATTTATTTCATGGGAGCACGGTTGCAAGTAAGATGAACTCGTGGAATGGAAGTAATGGGTATGGTACCTATCAAGGGTGGAATCCATCTCCTAACCCATACTATGGTCATCCTACTCCATCCAGTTACTACCAAGAAACTTGTGAGGGAGATAGCCAATGGTGGGGTCAAGAACAACAAGCTTCAACACCCATGTGGAATGAGCAATGTCCCTATCCATCTCCGCCCTACCATCAAGTCTTGCCGGAGTATTATCAAAAGGATTTCACAAGTCATGAACAACATTCTCCACCGCCTTCCATGCTAGAGGAGCTCTTGAAGATGGTGAAAGAAAGCGAGCGCCCTCAAGAGGATTTCACAAGCTATGAGCAACCCCCTCAACCTCCTTCTATGCTAGAGGAGCTCTTGAAAATGGTGAAGGAAAGTGAGCATCCTCGAGAGGAATTCGTAAGATATGAGGAACCTCTTCAACCTCCTATGCTAGAGATCTTGCAAATTGCGGAAGATAATGCGAACCGGGTTAATCGCTTAGCTCAAAGCATGGCGCTCATCAATGAGATGCTTGAAGATGAACGTCAACCCCATAAGATGGAGCAACACTATCCACCTCCATCCATGCTAGAGGAAATCTCGAAGATTGCGGACGACAACGCGGCTCGGCTCAATCGCTTAGCCCAAAGTATGAATCTCATCACGGAAGCTCTAGATAATGAGAATCATTCCAAGAAGGTGGAGTATGTTTATGATGATGAAGATGACACTTGTGAACCGGAAATGATTGACACAGAAGAAGATTTGGTAGTGGAGGCGATTGAAGAACATGTTCTTCCCGAGAACACACCAAGTAACGATGATGATTGGATAGAAGAATCAAGGAGACTTGAGGATGATGGCACTTTAGAGGAGGTGAGACATGTTGTGAAGACTCTTCAAGAAGAGGTGGTACCGAGAGTGGAGCACGAAAGTGAACAATAACACCCTATTGTGGTGCCACCAAAGATTGTGAGTGCTCTTCAATCTTCTTGCTTGGTCATGAAGTATTTGTGCCAAGAGCCCAAGGACGCATGCATCTCTACTCCTCATACGGTGGTCATGGAAGTGGAGCCACCTCTCCTTGACCCGGAAGACTCTTCGAGTGGCATCACCAACTTGGAGACGATGGAGCTCAATGGTGGCCCCCACCCTCAAGTTCCAAATTTCAAAGGTAGCAAGCCACCCCAAGGTATCAAGTGTTATACAAGCGTCATTGTTCATTGGCTAGTCTACCCTTTGCTTCTATCGCTACTTGGAGCTCAATCTTCATCATGGAAGAAGCTACTTGACCTCAAAGAGGTACTAAGTTGGGCACCCTGACACAGGTAGCGTCGAGCTTAAGACGGTAACTAAGCGCTTCTTGGGAGCCACCCCATGTTATCTTTACTTTTTCATTTTTAATTGTTCCTTGAGATTTTTGTGCTGTTTTAGTTTTTGAATAAGGTTTAGCAAGCATTTGGGATCACTCTTCGCCAATGTTCGTCATGGAACTCATTCACCACTATTACCTCCTATGCTCCTCTTCACCGCACGGTATATTCGTTCCACCTTACCCTCTCTCTCTTGATCATTTAGGACAATGCTCATGTTAGTCGTAGGGGGAATTTGAGGTTTGGTGTGATTATTTGTGGTAGAAATGTATGCTTTGATGATATGCATGATCTTGATTGAATGTCAAATCCTCCTCTATCGCAGAATCATTCGGTTCTTGACTTTTGGTGTTTCATTGAATTCAAGTTTTCACAATGACGTTTAGACTGTTCCACTTAGAACCTATAACCAGCATGTTAGCACTAATATCAAATGAGTCTAGGTCAGAACAGAGATTTTATCACTCTTGCATGTTGGTTGATTGGTTTGATACGTGTTTTTTGTACCTCTCGATAACACCGGTCTAAGATGATAAAGGCAATTAGAATTTCACCACATTCAGCCAAAAAGCCTACCCGAATCAGTTTCCTATAGGATAACCCGTTGAGCCTTGGCCTGTTTGTTGGATCATACACATTTTCACCCTATTCCATGTTTTTCATCACCTTTTTGATCCCTCGTGATTGTGGCTTGAGATTAGACGGAAATCCAATTCAAAATCTTGTGTGGAAGTTTTAAGAGGCTAAGGATCAAGTGGCTAATTTGTGAAGAAAATGTTCAAAAGAAAATGCTCAAAAGAAAGTGTTCAAGTTGCTTAAGTTCTTGAAGTGCCGAAAGAAAAGCTAGGCAAGCTCGACACCTAAGTGAAGTGTCGGGTTGAGTACTAGCAAAGGCGGAGGCTGTGAGCTAGGCAGGTCCAACACCTAAGTGAAGTGTTGGATCGAGCACTAGTATGCAGTAGAAAAAAAAAGAAGAAAAAAAAGAAAGAGTTCTTAAAAGTGGCCCTTGTTGTAGTGATCCTAGCTTGATCGTGTGGAATGCAGATCTAGAGGCGGACGAAGTCAAGTTGATAGCCACATCACGATCACTCACCACTTTCCAAATATTTCCTACCCCCACCTATTTCGTTTCATATCCCGAGTTCAAGTCCTTTTGATTAGAGTTGGTGTTGTTGTGGTCGATAAGAACTGTGTCCTAGTTAGCTACTACTTGAAGTGTGCAGAAAATAGTGAGGTCTAGACTTGTTTGGTTGACGTTCTTGCATGTGTAGGTTAAATTTGTTCGTGGAACAGTCTAAGCCAAATTGTTATTGCTTGGATCTCAATGGTGCCGATCTTGTCATTTGTGAACTTGGATGTTTTCTAATTCATTTGCTTGAGGACAAGCAAAGCTTAGTCGTAGGGGAATTTGATGTGACTTTATTTAGTGCATTTTGAGCCTCTGATTGACCTATGAAATGCCTGTGTTTGATCGTGAAATGCCATGCTCTATGTGCTTTTATTGAAGTTTCGTGCAAAATGTCTTTTTGTTGTCTGGTTACCACTTTGGAGCCAAATTCGTGGACTATCGGATGTGTCTTCGTGCATTTTCAGGTTATGGATTCAAAGTACGGATGGCAAGGATCACGTAGGAGCAAACGGGAGGTCAATCGGAGCTAGGACGGAGGAGATATGGCCGTTGCAAGATCGAGAAAAGTGCAAAAGTCTGCCAGCTTCTTTCCTGAAGAAGTTTTCGGCGAGAACTTTAAGTTCTCACCGGAAACTAATGCAGTTTTCGTATCAGAACATCCAGGAGGATTGGGTTTGGGTTTTCAAAGGAATTTTCGGCGAAAACTTTATAAGTTTTCGCCGAAAACTTTGGGCTTTTCCTGCAGCCTATTTAAACCAGATTTTGGGGAGAAAGAAGGGGGACAAAGTTCATTCAGAGAACACACCTTCGTCTAAACCCTTTTCTCTCAACTTTTCAATCACTTTCTCCTCATCTCCAATCCACAACCCTAGAGCAAGGTGCAACTCAAAGTAGAGGAGCTTGGATTGAAGTCCGCAACCTTGGGAGAGGAGCTTGCAAAAGGAGGATTACCATGGTGTTCTTGGTGATCATCTCTCTTTCTCTTTCCTTCATTTCCTTGGCCATGTGTGGCTGATTTCTTAGGTTTCCTTGGATTGATAGATAGTTGTGCTATGATAGAGGTTGATTGTGTAAACATGCTATGATTGATCTTGGATGTAAGAAGATGATCTCTAGACTTGTTGTTAATTCCATTGATTGCCATGTTTGCTTGATTTGGTCTATTCTTTGTGATGTAATGCATGAGAGTGCTTAGATTGCATGGATTGTAGGTCTAGGGATTGAAGAGAGTGTGTTCTAAGAGATTAGATCATCTCAATTCAACCATAGTTGCATGATTTCTCTCTTGTGCATTTTATCGAACACTTGGCGTGCACTTGGTTTTTCATTCATTTGAACTTTGATTAGTATTTTGATGATTCTCTTAGTGTTAAAACATTGACATGAGAGTGAGATGTCTAGCCTTGTGGTCATAGAGTCATAGGAGAGGGTTTTGTAGCTTGGCATTTCATCAAACACCTTTAATGCATCCCTTGTTACTTAGCTTGAGAGTGAGAGCCTAAGTTGAGTGGTTATAGGATAGGAACTTAGTGCTACGAGAGTGCATTGAGTCTATAGAAGGGATTTGCGTGGTCATTCGATTGCAACCTCGATCATTTTTGGCTTGTTTATGCATTTGTTCCTCTTGAGCATGATGAAGCTATCTTTCCAAGTGAAACTCCTTTATCTTTGATTTGCACCACTTTGTTTTACTTTCTTGCTTTAGTTTCGTTTATGTTTGTGATTTTGTTGCTTTCAAACCAAACTCCTTTTAAATGAATAGACCGTCCATGAACCGTGTGAGTAGTGGCAATTGAGAGAGCCCTCGTGGAAATACGACCTTGATTGTTGTGAGTTAATTCTTGCACGCCAGTTGTCGATTACTTTTCTTCAAGTTGTTCATTGCTTCGTAACTCGTAATGTTGTTGGTATTCTGCTAGTGCTCATTTTCTTCAATATTGTTCTTCTATTTCATTGTGGTAGTGGATATGATCATGTGAACAAGCTTGCAGAAAGTTGAAGTTGTATAGCTAGTTGAGATTAGCCACACCATAATCTCAAATGGAGAGTGGGAAACCAAATAATGGCAGGAGTACTATGTATGTGTTCTGACTTCTGATTAATTGTGTAAATATTCACTTGTATGTGTTGCTTCTCCCATAGCTTGGTGAATATCTAGTAGCTTGGTGATAACAATTGGCAACACTTATTCTAAATGGCTGAAATCACAATTATGAATAATATCTAGTAGCTAATGTTCTATTTGGATTATAGTATTCTATTTGTTTAGTTGTGTATTCTATTTAATTCCAGGTCACAAGCTCAGGATCGTTGCCGATGTTGTTATTGACAATGACTTAAAGCTCAAGGATAATTATATCTTCCTATATCTCATATCACTATTGATCTTTTTCTCTATTTTGTTTGGCTTCTCCGTTTTCTTTTCGGACGATTTGCTCAATATTTTGTTTGGTAATTTAGATCTCAATCGTTGTTTCATAGTTCTAAAAAAGATAAAAAAGTCTTCTCATTCAACATCTCAAAATGATTTTCTATATGTTGCTTCTCTGTCTGGTGTGGTGTTTGCCTGTTTGGAATCAATTAAATATGCATCTTCATTTAGGAACTTAATCAGGCAGTTTCTTAATTTTATACCTGCCTAGCAGATTACATCTGATTCATTTCCAAACAGCGCATTAATGCTAAGATTTTATATCCAGCCTATCACTTGCTCTTTAATTTGATGGAGTTTCTCGGTCGTGTCTTATCCAATTTATCACTTTATTTCGATTCTAATCTTCTTGTATATATATATATATATATATATATAACATTTACTAGGTGTTGAGGAAGAAGTTCATACGTCATAAGAGGTAGGAAGAAACAAGTGGGAATAAGCTCTGGGTCAACACACGAATCAACAAGCTGACTCAATTCTGAAGCTGTTGTCTCGTGGTTCTTCCTCAGAAGTCCAGATTCGTCAACTGCTTCGTAACAACCCAGACACAAATTGTTCGTTCAATAAAAAATGGTTATCATGGTGTATATATAATTGTATCATACTAATGTAATGTTGCCAATTTTTACATATTATCGGTCAAAATCGATTGAAAGTACAGATTTGGTCAAAATCGGTCGAAAGTACAGATTCGGTCAAAATCGGTTGAATTTCGGTAAAAAAATTAGGTCAGTCTAAACAAGTTTGGTAAAAAATTAGGTCAGCTAAATGTAAAGAAATTGAGTCGGTCAATTTTTGGTTTTGACCGAATTCAGCCAAAAAACCCATATAAAAATCGGTCAACTAATCGGTCAAAGCCGTCTTAGGAGTGGTTAATCGATTGTCATTGGTTTTTTTTAAAGAACTGGCTGATTCTCAACCCTAAATGCAATGATGTCTGACCTGAAAATTATGCCAAGGTGGTATTGAGATTATTTGTTGTTTGCGTTTGTCCTCATTTTCTATCAATTTTTGACATATTGGTCTGCTTATTTGGCATACCACATACATCATTGCCAAGTCACTCCACTTGTATTTTGGGTCAAAATTGAGTTAGAGGTCCAAAGTAAAATTAACCTGGTTAGGTTCAGAAGAAATAGCAGGAACTGATAGTGGATAATTCGGCGACCGCCACTTGTAACATCCCATGTTCGGCCCAACCCTTGAATCGGGGCCATTCTCCGAGTTGGACCAAACATGAAGTACAAAGATCATACATCGAGCTGTGTAACGGGCATTACAACTATTGCAATGGGCGTTATAAGATGTTTGTAACGTTCGTTACTAAGGAATCAACGAACGCTATGTGAGGTGATAAACCCTTTTAGTATTTAAGCCCATATGGGATTTTAATTAAGAATTTTTAGGGTTTTGACGTACAGATCAGAGGAAAGGGAGTTTAGAGGAGCAACGAAAGCTAACCGGTCAGCCATGGAATGTTAGATTGGGATTTCAGAAAAAGAGTCCAACTTAGATCGGTAAGTGGATCTTGCCTTGATTTCTCTACTCAACCCTTTCTTCTGGTTTTGACCTCTTCTCTCTTGGTTGAGAGAGGTAGCTCATGGTGTAGAATTCTGAGAACAGCAAATCAGGGATCAGGATCGAGCTAAGGGTTCCATTGGTGAAAGGTGAGGGTTTACGACTTAGTTTTCTACCTCTAGCTCGAGGGTTCATTTGCAAGGGTGCATGGAATTGGATTTGGGGAATTCTGGTTGTGATGTATCTTTATGGCGGGTATTCGAGTCTAGCCACCAGTTGGCTAGATGAGGTAAGGTTAATGTTAAATAACAATTAAATCAGGTATTGGTTCTGGCTAAGGCCAGAGGCCGAGATAGGAGATAGTTAGGGATTACTGCCCCGCCATTTCTAGGCTAGTACAAGATTTCAATACTGGTGGCGCACCCATGGATTGGGCAATCCCCTTGGTAACGAAAAATGTTAAGGCTTTCGTGGTTCATACTTAACGACCATCCAGAGAGGTCCCTTGTGGTCGGGTGGTCCTTTGTGGTCGGGAGGTCCTTTGAGACCGGGATTTATTGACCTAGGGGCTGCTGACTCTTCTAATGGATAACTTAAGGGAGGTGATCTCTTACCTGGTCACGATAAGGATTCACGGGTTTGTCTTTATGACAGGTATTTCTGGTAGCATAGCTTTGAGCTTGCGGGTTAGATACTTAGTGATTAGCACTGACCCTCTCATTTCTATTTTCTATTTGTGGTTTCTGGATGGGTTTATAGGTCTATGGAGCGGAAGCTAGAGAGTGAGCTGGCAGGATCCTTGAGGATGTTTATCGATTTTTCCTTAAGCTCACATTTTAGCCACCACTTCCTCAACCTCAAGTGAACATGTGTTCAGTTTAATATTATTTAGAGGGTTGACCTCCACCTCAGTAGTTCCATATGCATTCACTAGAGGGTGATCTCCACCTCATCAATTTCCTCTATGTTAACCAAAAGGTTAACTTCCAACTCAGCATCTAAGACAGTTTGGCCTAGAGGGTTGACCCTCCACCTCATCATTTCCCATTGTGTTGGCAGGAGGATCAAACTCCAACTCAACATATAAGATATTTTTCCCTAGAGGGTTTACCTCCACTTCAACAGTTCCCTTTATGTTGACTAGAGGGTTGACCTCCATCTCGCTAGTTTACTCTGTGTTAACTAGAAGGGTTGCATCCAACTCACCACCTAAGATAGTTTGGCGTTGAGGGTTGACCTCTACCTAATCATTTACCCATGTGTTGACCCCCAACTCAGCATACAAGATATTTTGGTATGGAGGATTGACCTCCACCTCAGTAGTTTCCTCTGTGTGATTGGAGGGTTGACATGAACCTTATCACCTTCAATTGTTTTGACCGAAAGTTTTTCCTCACAACTCATCATTTGAGATAGTTTTCCCTGAAAAGGTGGTCTTTACCGAAATGGGTCCCTCAGTTTTTCTTGGAGGGTACTGACGAGCCCTGACTCACGAGGGTCGATGCGATCGCCACCCTATGGTCACCAGTCCCCCACCTACACCAAGAACTTGGGAGTAAGGCACAACACCAAGGAGACAAGGAGATGCTCATGAGAAAAGGCCTAACCATGTAGAACTTAAGGCCTTCAACCTCCAGCCCAAGGCCCAGAAGATGATGTCGACCGAGCCCCTGGAACCGAAGCTGAGTGCCAAGACCAGGCCACCACCTAAGCTTGATCCAAGAGAAGATGACCAAGAAAAACCTAGCACTGATGTTGGCCAAGAGATCAGTCCATGGCCGAGCAGTCACAGACCAATATTAGCCCAATGCTGGATTTTTGGACAGATTCCTAGTCTGACAAATATTGACGAATTTGGGATACTTAGAGGCAGAATTTGGGCTGATGTTCAACATGAAAGTTGAAGCCCATGGTGTCTACTAGTGAAACCGTCAAAGGGATTAATTTTTTGAATTTTTTTTGTATTTGTTTGGCTAAATATTCTAGAACCCATTGAGCTGTTTTTCTGCCAAGTTTAGAGTCCTTGTTTAGGAAAAAGTCTTATTTAAGAGACTTTCCTTCCTTGTATAAATATGATTAGTTTAAGTCCTTTTTAGTAGTTTAATGAGGACTCTTTATTTTCCCTTTTTAGTATTTTATTCTTTTAGGAATTAGAGTCATAGGAGGAATTCGAGAGCCTGTTCTCCACCCTCACCTATAAATAAAGGCTTCGCGCCACAATGTAAGACAACCCTGAAGATATTTCAAAATTAAATCAGAACTTATGTTCTTTATTTCCTTTCAAGTCTTTGCTCGTTGTTGCTAGGCTTAAGGTTTAGGTTTATCATCTTGGGTATTCACCCCTCGGTGTGGCACCATTCGACTGGACATTTGGGGTTGCTAGCTCTTTATAGCTAGCAGGTCCAAGTACTCTTCCCTGACATAAGGCTGATTCGTTGTTTTTTGAGCACACAACTTGTTGTGGTTAGGGTCGTCTGCCCATGGTTGCAGCGGTTCACATCAGTTGGTATCAGAGCACGGTTCAACTCTTGGACCACTCTATCCTAGTTTCCAGGTTTATCTTGGATTCATATCCCTTTACCTTTCAGTTTTTAGAAAATTTTGAAATCTCTCCTAAATAGCTTCATCTTGTTTTTCAATTTCTGTTAGTTCTTTGTTTCAAGTATTCTAGTTTCAAATATTATAGTTTGATCTTAAGAAGAGGGGAAGTTTTTTTTTTGAAATTTTAAGTAGCTTTCGTTGCTTAAGTTTTCTTTGAACCAAAAACCCTAATTTTTTTATAAATTGTTTGCTTGTGTGTTCTATTCTTCGAGCCATAGAAAAGAGTGTGCTTAGACTAGAATCCTAAGTGTTTAAATCTTGTGTTGCCACACGTTGATATTTCTTAGACTTGGTAGCTGATGAACACGATTTCGCGTTTCGTGAAATAACTACCCTACTTAAAAAGTAAGGTAGATCGAATCTCTCGAGGTTTCTTCAAATCGACTACTCAAAGAAGCTGGCAAATTAATTGGGTTTAAACAAGTTGTGCGTGGTGTGAGTTCCACAACTTCTAATCTATAATGCAAGGAAAATGAAATGAAATTAAAAGACAGATTGATTGGGTTTTGACTAACGAGATGATATACAAGCTTAGACTTGATCCCCCCTAAGATCACCAGGACATTGGCGATCACAAGACCGGCGACTTTCGATCCTAATTCATTCAGTTCTTAGACACCAGCATAACTCCTTACCCTTAGGGCTAAGTTTCGCGAACGTTCACTCTATCGGATCTAACTACCACGATTAATTAACCGTCCGTGCGTTCACTTCTGCAATGGAGAACTAACTGGTGCAATTAATTAAGATTAATGAGTTACTCTAGAAGTGGATTAACCCTAAATGGTTCCTACGAAAGGCACACTCCATTAAATAGGTTAATTGATTGATTTAATGTTCTAAAGTAAGGCGGACATTCGCCACTATCCTTATCTTAACAGGAATCTAATCTAGGTAATCAAGCTAGACAAGAAACACAGAAAATGAAGAACAAAACAATCATGCAAGAGAAATTGTCTCAATCTGAATCTAATTACCGCCGATCTGTGACCTCTTTAAAGCCCCGGGTCACTTAGGGTTCATCTAATCTAAGCTTACACGAATTTAGCTACTCATGTTGATAACAGAAGAAACAGAAACAACTAGGGAGTTCATCATACAAAGGGAGACCAGATAGAAACTCTGAAACCTAATTCTTATGACTCTAGCGAAGCTCTGAACTCTGACAATCTTCACTCCTAGCTCCGAGCACTCCAAAGTGGGAAAATGGCATCAAGATCTCTTCGGGAACTCGTTGATGCTCTCTAAACTCTCTCTACCAGCTCTGAAGTCTTCGTTGTAAAAGATATATAATGAATTATGAATGATCCCCTTGACTTGCGCCGCCACTCTTTATATAGATTTTCCAACTGAGTGCTGGAAAAGGAGATAGTTCTCGGTGAGAATAATGAGTTCTCGCCGAGAACTTTAGTGTAAACTGATTATGATTCCTCGACGAGAATTTTCCATTTAATCCTTCATAGGTTCTTGACGAGAACATTGGAGTTCTCGCTGAGAACTTCTTTGTAAACTCCGGGTGGATTTTCGACGAGATTTATCTTTGGCTTCTTCAATACATTCTCGGCAAGAACTTTGAATGTTCTCGCCGAGAACATCTTCACAAATATTGTTGCAGTCTTCGACGAGATTTTACTTTGATTTCCTAAAGTGATTCTCGGCGAGAATATTAAGTCTACGCCGAGAATATGAGTGTTGGGAAGTTCTTTGTTTTGTCTTTGATCAGTTTGGCTTCTGGATCGATTCCGGGACATTCCTTGATGCTTCATTGCTTCTCGAACACGTCCGAGGCTACATATTTGACGGCTGGAGATCCCAAGATCTAGGTTCAAAGGGACAACCTACTTGAATGAACTAGTAGAGTCACTGTGGGGGTAACCCCAACCCATTCCTATAAACAGTGATAATGGTCAAGGATAATTATAAAGGCTTTTAATGATTCTGAGATACGGATCACCTATGTTAGAGTGGAGTGGGGCCGCTTCAGGGGAACTGTGGGGGCGCAAATTCCTTAAAATCTCGCAGAACCAGGCAGATGTTCAAGGCCATATAAACATAATAGTGAGAACAAGATCACGTTAGGAAGGATCCTGTGTGCAGTGTGTCATCGTCTACACGAGCGGTAGGATGGTTAAAGGACATCGCATCTACCATCTAGCCAGTAGAGTCAATATGCTTCATAAGAGAAGGTTCAAGGAGTAACACCTACCTATCCTATTGATGACACTCGGTTTAACGTGATTATCAGCCTCATTTAAGCGACATTTCCTTGCTTAAGAAATGGTTTTTAGGGTAGAATAACGAATATTCAATCAATTGCCCTATCTCGTGCCATTTGGGTTACTTTGGCCCGTTTCGGGTCTATTTGATGGTTTTTTAGTGTTTCTATGTTAGCACAGATTTTTGCCGTCGAATAAGTAGCCAAGGACGTGTCTAAGGCATTGGAACCTTGAGGAATCACACCGGAATCGATCCAAGGAGCCAACCGAGTCGAACCAAATCCGGCCTCGTTTTACACTGAAGATTTGCCGAAAATACCCAAGGTTTTCGGCGAAAATCTATGCACAAATCGATTGAGCTCATTCAAGGAAGTTTTCGGCGAAAACACTAAGTTTTCGCCGAGAACCAATGGTCCGAAAATCACAGAAGAAATCAACCGGCGGGCTTCCCATTTACACTAAGATTTTTGGTGAAAATTCCCTATATTTTCGGCGAAAATTCTAGTTAAAATCCGGCAGTATTAGGGTTAAGTATAAATACTTAACCGACGGCCCACAGAAAAGATACATCATAATTACCAACTAATACCGAACTTCAGAATTCCCTCAAGTTCTGGAGCAGAGAGTTAGAGTCCGAAGAGCCGGAAAGAGATCGTGACGCCATCCCTTTCATCTCGAAGACTCGGAGCTAGGAGTGCAGTTTACCGAAGATCGAAGTTCTGCCAGAGTCGTCTTCATTAGGTTTTTCGGATCCTTTTCTGTTCTTCCTCCTTTCAAGATGAACTCTCTCTTTTTCTTTGATTCTTTTGTGATAAACATGAGTAGCTAAACTCTTAGAGCTTAGACTAGATGAACCCTAAGTGAACCAGGGCTTTAAAGCGGTCACGGATCGGTGGTGATTAGATTCAAAGTTCAATCAGTTTCTCTTTCATGTTTGATTTGTTCTTCGTTGTTTATGTTTCCTGTCTGGATTGATCACCTAGATTAAATTCTTGTTAAGCTAAGGATAGAAGCGAACGCTCGCCTTACTTTAAAACATCAAATTGAACAATTAACCTTATAATTGGAGCGTGCCTTTCGTAGGAACCGATTAGGGTTAATCCACTGCAAGAGTAACTCATAAACCACTAGTAATTGCACCAGTTAAGTTAAGTCGTTGCGAGAGGCGACCGTACCCGGGCGACTAATTAATCTTGGTAGGTAGAACGGATAGAGCGAACGTTCGCCGGTCTTAAACCTAAGGGTAAGGAGTTATGGTGGTGTCTTAGGAATTGATTGAATGAGAATCGAAATCCGCTGATCTGTTGATTGCCAATGCTTAGGGGAACGAAGGGGGATTCAAAGTCTAAGTTCATTTGTCATCTTTGTTTTAATCAACCAATTTCCAATCTGTTTTTAGTTTCAATTTTTAATTTCTCTGCATTTCTTAGAATTAGAAGTCGTGGAACTCACACCACGCACGAAGTGTTTAACTTGAGTAATTTGTCAGCTTATTTGAGTAGTCAATCATTAGAAGGCCCGTGGAATACAATCTGCTTAGCTTTTTAGCTTGGTAGTTATTTGATCAACCGCTCTGCGACGTTCATAAAATTGGCGCCGTTGCCGGGGACTTCTTTTGATTGTTTGAAAGAAGAACTGGCATTTTATTCTTCTACTTTCCATCTTTCACCTTTCCATCCACTTCGATTTTACACTTGTTTTTGTTTGTCTTTGTTATTTGTAGGTTGTCCACATGTGTATGCATCGCCGCCCTTGGACTCGCTCTCAAACCGACAAGGCTAAGAGTGTAGAGAGACCAGGCAGTTCTGCTCCACCTCGACGATCCCAGATTCCAAGGAGAGGCAAAACCAATCCATCTCCATCCGTCACTCCAATTAAGATCAAGGAAATGAAGGAGAGTTCCTCATCTTCATCTTCATCCGCTTCATACACTGAGACACTTTCACCTCCTCCATCTCCTACCATGGATAATCAGTTACCACCGCCACCACCACCAGGCAATGATCTACCACGACCACCGCCACCACCAATTGCACAGAAAAGTCTAGCTGATTACAACAAGCCGAGCGCGACTAGCGTTCGATCTTCTATCGCCGCGCCGCACATTGAAGGCGATCCTGACTATGAGATCAAGATTCCATTCTTGACTATGATCTCTAGGGATCTACAGTTTGAAGCCAGGCCCCTAGACAACCCGTGCACTCATCTTGCAGACTTCCTTGATCTCTGCAGCACTTTCAAGAACGGAAATCTCGACAAGAATACTCTTTGCTTGAGAGCTTTCCCGTTCTCTCTGAAAGGTGCTGCTAAGAGGTGGCTTACTAGCAAACCACCTGGCTATTACACTGATTGGGATACTCTGGCTCAGGACTTCGTTGAAGAATACTTTCCTCCTGCCAGAACAACAGCCATCAAGGACAGCATCGCCAGATTCTCCCAGAAAGAAGGAGAAAGCTTATATGATGCTTGGAATCGATTCCAAGAACTTCTCTACAACTGTCCTCATCATGGATTCGAGCAGAAGCAGTTAGTTGAAATCTTTGCTCAAGGTCTTCGAGAAGAATCTGCTAAGTGGGTCAATTCCCTAGCTGAAGGGGATTGCACCACGCTCACACCTGAAGCTGCTCTTCTTCACTTCGCAAACTGTGCTTCCAAGTCAAGGAACTGGGAACGACAATCTGAAGGATCTAGAGGCAAGGTCGATCTCAAAGAAGCTATCAAGGCAGAAGTAGAGAAGCATCTGAAGAAGTCTACTACACCCATCAAACCGCCGGCAGCCTCTGTCTACGTTGCCGATTGCGAGTGGTGTGGAGCTTGCGCACATAACGGAGGCCATTGCCAGAATTTTGGTAAGACAGAAGTCTGGTCTGCAGAAGAGGTAAATTTCGTTCAACAAGGCTTCGTTAACAATCAGAATGGTTATGCTAGCTACCGCAACTTCAGGCAGCAAGGGAACTATCAAGACAGACCTCCCTACAATGCTGGCGCCAACCATAATCAGAACCAGAATAACCGCCCAGCTGGTCCAGCTCAGGATCAGAAGCCTAATCATCCACCGGCAGGTGTCTACCAGCCGCCGCATCGCAATCCGGGTAATTATGGAACTGCTCCTGGCAATCGCCAGAATCAATACCTATCCAGGGCAGCAACATCAGAGAGAAAACAACGTCAGTGACCTGGACAAGAAGATTAGTCAGATCATCACCAGACTTGATGATCATGACAGTCAGTTCAAAGCTCAAGCTCTTCTCAATCAAGAACAGATCGCATCCGGTCAAAGAATTGAGCAGGCTGTCAACCACATCTCGAGCATGCTAGCATCTGGTCGACCATTTGGCCAACTTCCGAGCCAGACAGAGCCGAATCCAAGAAAGGAGCAGGCCAAGATGGTAACTGTTCAAAAGTTTACAAGCTTATCTGCTTATGCTTCTTCTGTTTTACGCAGGATCACTGAATCTCCAGAGAAGAAGGAAGCACAGAAAGTGGGGCCTAAGGAGGATGATCCTCCTCTTGCACCGTACGTCGTGAAACCTCCCTTTCCAAGAGCATTGCTGCCGAATGCAAGGATCGAGACTGGCATGAAGGGGAACAAAGAAGGATATCCTGATGCTCGTAGCAAGATACCTTCCTCTCCATATCCAGCTAAGTGCTCTGATCCTGGTTCTTCACTCTACCTCTTGTCATTAATGATGTTGAACCGACTAGTATGCAACTTGTCTTTGCTGATAGATCACTTAAAACTCCTAGAGGAGAAATAAAAGACGTTGTTACTAAATGTGGTCCTTTCATGTTCTTAGCTGACTATGTGATCATTGACACTAGTAAGGGTGATTCTACCATTCTCATAGGACGACCTTTCATGGCCACTACTGGAATGCAAATTAACGTTCCAAATGGTTCTTTAACTTTGAGGGTTGGTAAAGACACGATAACGTTCCGCCTTAAAGACGGAATGAAATATACTCCTTTGAATGAAGAATCTCATTGTCTAGCTGTTGAAACTGTGGAGTTGACTCCGGTCAACTCTGTCACTGATGTCTCTTCTAGTGTGCCTAGATCAATTGCTGTTGCAGGTGCTGGACAGGTTATCAAGTAGAAACAAAAATTTGTTCCTCAAAAACCATCAAAGAAGAAGGAACTGCAAGCCTCTTCTATACCACCGAGCACAAAACCTAGCAGACCCCCGGGAAAGAACAAGAAGACGAAGACTCACATGGTCTGGAGACTAGTTGTTCCACCACCTTCATCCGAGCCAGCTGCACCACTGATGAGAACCGTCGTTGTGATGAGCTGGTTCTATCAAATAACTATCAAGCTCAAGAGCTAGGATAGATCGTATTCCACGGGCCTTCAATTGATTGGCTACTTCAGAACTAACAAATTACTCAAGGAAAACACGTTGTGCGTGGTGTGAGTTCCACGACTTCTAATTCTAAGGAATGCAGGAAAATTAAAGCAAATTAAGCTAAAGCAGATTGAGAATTAGGGTTTTGAAACAAGAAAGACAGACGAACTTAGACTTTGAATCCCCCTTCGTTCCCAGAGCATTGGCAATCAACAGATCAGCGATTTCGATTCTTATTCAATCAATTACTAAGACACCACCATAACTCCTTACCCTTAGGTTTAAGACCGGCGAACGTTCGCTCTATCCGTTCTAACTACCAAGATTAACTAGCCGCCCGGGTACGGTCGCCTCTCGCAACGACTTAGCTAACTGGCGTAATTACTAGTGATTAATGAGTTACTCTTGCAGTGGATTAACCCTAACCGGTTCCTACGAAAGGCACACTCCAATTATAAGGTTAATTGTTCAATTCGATGTTCTAAAGTAAGGCGAGCGTTCGCTTCTATCCTTAGCTTAACAAGAATCTAATCTAGGTGATCAATCCAGACAAGAAACATGAACAATGAAGAACGAATCAAACATGAAAAAGAACTGATTGAATTTCGAATCTAATCACCGCCGATCCGTGACCGCTTTAAAGCCCTGGGTCACTTAGGGTTCATCTAGTCTAAGCTCTGACGAGTTTAGCTACTCATGATCATTGTAAAAGAAACAAGGACAAAGAAAGAGTTCATCATTCAAAGGAAGAACAGAACAGGATCTGAAAAACCTAATTCGGACGACTCTGACAGACTCCGATCTTCGGTAAGTTATACTCCTAGCTCCGGTTCTCCGAGATGGAAGGGTGGCGTCACGATCTCTATCCGGCTCTTCGAACTCCAACTCTTCGCTCCAGAACTTCAGAGAAAAAACTGATCTCGAAAAGTTGTGTTTTTCGAATTATGAATTGTATATCTTATATTGGCCGCCGGGTTAAGTATAAATACTTAACCCTAGTTGGGCCGGGCTGAGATGGTATTTTCGCCGAAACCATAGGGGTGGTTTCGGCGAAAACTCTTGTGTGAATGGACGTCCGCCGACTGATCCTTCTGTTCATCCTTTTCGGTCCGAAAACTCAAAGTTTTCGCGAAAACTTTCTTCACTTGACATCAGCCGGTTTGCACTAATGTTTTCGCCGAAAACATATACTTAGTTTCGGCGAAATCTCCTTTGTCTTGGCACCAGTCTGAATGCACTAATATTTTCGCCGAAATCCATAGGACATTTTTGGCGAAAGTGTCTTTGTAATCGGGCAGGATTTTGGTTGGACTTTGATTGGTTCCTTTGATCGATTCCAGTTTAGTTCCTCGATGTTCCTATGCCTTAGACACGTCCATGGCTACTTTATTTGACGGCAAAAACCTGTGCTTACGCAAAAATACTAGAAAACCATCAAATAGACCCGAAAAGGGCCAAGGTAACACAAATGGCACGAGATAGGGCAATTGATTGAATATTCGTCATTCTATCCTAAAAACCATGTCTTAAGCAAAGAAATGTCGCTTAAATGAGGCTGATAATCACGTCAAATCGAGTGTCATCAACCACCAATTCGTTCCGAGCTACCGGCACCGGAACAAGTATGGAAGGAGAAGCTAAAAGCATCTCCTAAGGAAATAGTGACGATCACCGATCCTGGTGATATAAAGTCGGAGGTTAAAGGAAAGAAGGAGCCGATCATTCTCATTCCATCCACTGTCTTCCTTGTGGAAGATGATCCATTGACAGAACTGTTCGGACCATTCAAGATCACTGAGCACCTTCCCGACGGACGTACCAAACTCTTACACGCTAACGGGAAGAAATTCATGCTCACCGGAGATACCCCGAAGCTCTACTTCATGAACTCCGATGCTAGCATTAAGGAGAACCTGAGTTGGGATGTCTCCTAATACCATCCAGGTATCGTCCAGCTCAAGGACGTTAATAAAAGAGCGCTTCGTGGGAGGCAACCCACGACTGGAGTCAGTTTTTCATTTGTGTCAAACTTAGTATTTTAGAGTCGGTTCGGGGGAGCCAAAAGTGTCAGTTTGTTTGATTTCTTATTTTTCGTGTGTAGTCTGTGTGTCATAGTGTCAGTCGCAAGTTGATTGAGGTTGTTCCGATTTTTGTGGATTCAATTGTGATTTTCTGAAGTTTGCCGGATTTGCGAAAATATTTTCAATCGTGCAATTCAAAATTTTCGGCGAAAATGCAACCTATTTTCGGCGAAAACTCCCTTTGAAATCCCACTGTGTTTCTGGTCGATTTTAACTCCAATTTTCGGCGAAAACTACTTGTAGTTTTCGGCGAAAATACTTTTGAAAAACTGGCAGTACTTTTTAACTGATATTTTCGGCGAAAACTTGCACTTATTTTCACCGAAAATTCAAGGCAAATTTTTGGACCTTATCCCTTTAATTTCCGGACACTTACCCTCTCTCTCTCCTCACTTTCCCATTTCGAAAATTCCCAAAATTTCCCCTGTTTTCCGAAAACCCGCCGACCGCCGCCAACTTTTGCCGCCCGCCGCCGCACGTCTCCCCTTTCATTTCCGATCAACCCGAGCCATAGAACAGTCGAATCGGAGCTCTAGAGCTCTCGTTCAGCCAAACCCTAAAATTTTCAGTTTTTCACTGATTTCTCTTTCTCCGTTCGTTTTCAGCATCCATGGCTTCAAGGTAAGTTGTACAACTTTTTATTACAAATCTTTTGACATATTGAATGCTGAATTTTGTCGAGGTTGACTTTCAGTTGACTTTTTCAGTTTACCTCGATTTGCGTGACGACTGATTTCGTGTGAACTAGGTTAGCTGAACTCTTTGGACTGATCTAGCATGCTTAGGGAGTGTTGTGCTTAATTTTCATATCGTTTGATCATGTGTTGCTATGCCTAAGACCTATTCTTTGTGAGGATGACTTTTGAGAAATGTCGGTTTGACCATGAACTGTTTGTGATCATTTGGCTCCCTTAAGTGCTCATTTACGTTCATATTATTGTGTTTGCCATCTGAGATCATATTATACTGTCATTCTCCGCTTTGTGATAGTCTTGCCATGATTAGGGTTCAATGTTCTATTATGTTGACTTTTTGAATATCGGTTTGACTTCTGAACTCTGATTGTGATAATTCCATTCTGGCTGTTCCTAAGCATGTATTTTATTGTTTGTGATTACCGGTTAATCTACTTTGCTTACCCCCACTCGGTTTTCCTCATTTCTTTGTGAAATTGAGTTTTTCTACTAAGTGTGGGGTAGGGTTTTAGTTTGACTAATTTGGTTTCGTTCTGGTTTTAGGATCACCACTTATGAGCGCAGGACCAAGGCGCGACTTGATACCGCCTCGAGCTCCAGAGTTCCTGCTCCCGTCACACACGCCGTCTAGGGCCCTCCACCAGCATTACCTGGTCGTGCTGGGTACCATCGCACTGTTGCTCGCCTACCCCAGTACTACTTCGAGCGCTACCAGCGGCTCGAGCATATCCCTGGAACTAGTGTTCGCCCGCTCTCCATGCAGTCGATATTCGATCACGATGAGGACTGGCACCGGAACGTGCTCGATGCACTGACACATGCTGGACTGCTGGAGCTGACCACCATAGCTGCTAACTTCACAGACGTCGCTCTCCAGGAGTTCTGGGCCACGTTCGATCTGGACGAGCACAAGAGGAGGCAGGGCAAGAAGGTTGTCACCTTCTATCTGGGCGGGGTGTACAGGACACTCACCTATGATGAGTTTGCTGCTCATCTAGGTATACCCTGTGAGCACTACGAGGGACATCACCTTGGGTGAGGGGACGACGATGACGACGAGGAGGAGTACGACGCACTCAGGAGCCACATGACTGGAGTACCCGGCGATCGTATCACGAACCATAACTCAGTTAAGTCTCTCTCTCACCCTCTCTATAAGTTCATTCATATGGTTTGGCGTCGTTCTCTTCTGTATGCTCCAGAAAAGGACCGCCATCATATCAGCAAGGTGGAGCTTCTTCTTCATCGCGCCATCCGGACGAGCTACCCTCTTCATCCCGGATGGGTGCTTGCTCGCTTACTCCGCAAGAAGACTCAGAGGCCGAGGCCACCTCGCTCACTACTGGGAGGCAACTTTGTAGGCCAGCTCATCATCTCCTTCGGCCTCAACCAAGAATATGGCCCGAACATCCCACGACGCAGAGTACGGACTGTAGGAGGTGATTTGGCGGTCAAGTACGACCTCGAGCTGGACCTCAGTCCCCAGGTAGCAGCAGATCCTCCCCTCCAGCATATGGATGAGTCGAAGGAAGAAGATGATTATGAGCAGCAGCCCCAGCCGCAACCAGAATTTCATGATCATATACCCTCGCCACATCATCAGGCAGGGTATGCACACCAGTCGCCGCCTCCCATTCCAGAGCCATACCAGGCGCCTCACCCGCACCCCGCGGATGTTGGAGAGTTGTATGAGCGACTCCAGGAGTGGCGCATCCAGGACAACGCCACTCAAGAGGCGAGATGGACCATTATGCGGCAACATATGCACCGCTCCGACGAGCTGTATGAGGCAGAGATGGCGTGGCAACGTCAGCTCGGCGATTTCCTTCACTTTCCACCTCTCGACGCGCCTGACGAGCAGTGATCGGGTTGTATCCTCTTTCTTGTCCCTTCTTTTTATTTCTTCTTTTCGTATTTCGATCCAACTTTGTACTGTGTGGATCCGAGGCACTTGTCCTGGTTTCCTTTTTATCTTTCAAGTGTTTTTGTTTTGTAGGTAGTAGGGAGATTCCATTTGCTTCGTTTTGGTAGATTCCCTCTGCTTCGAGGAACCGTGCTCATCCCCTACACCAACCATCTCAGTCCAGGTTCTTCTACTTCACTATGACCTCTAATTTTAGTCCTGTGAGGACACATTCCGATTTAAGTGTGGGGTAGGATGCTAGAGAACCTTGCATGAACTTGATTGCCCTTGATTGTGTTTTTGTGTGCCTCGTGATTCCATTCCAGTCTCTCTAGCATTAGAATGGCTCAGTTCTTGATTTTTGATGTTAAGTTGATGTTCAAACTTTCATAATGACGCTTAGACTGCTTAACCTAGAACTTGAGAACCAACTTGTATACTTTGATGCTAAATTGCCTGGTCAGAACAGAATTTTAAAATCACACTTGTAGTTTGTAGCCTTGATTGCATGAAAATGACCGAATCCGACTAGCAAACCAACTGTGAGCTTTTGATCCATTGCACGTCACTTGCAATTTAAATTCTTTCTGAGTGGTTTTCTGTTTACTTGAATGAGTTAGAATTTGCATGAGACCTACTCGAGACCACACGATGACACGAGTTCTAGAATGATAGGGGCACCTAGATTCAGCTACTAAGCCAGATAGCCTACCTAACAATAAAATCCATTAGGTGTAAACCCTTGAGCTTGGCCTGTTCTTTCGGTTCGATAATACATTACAACCATTTCCCAATCTTTCATTTCCCCGTTAATCCCCTGTGGTGTAGTTCTAGATTGACCTACCGGAAGTCGGTTTGTGGTAACCTGCCTATAGCCATTAAACAGGTGGTCTTAGCTATAATAAAGTGCTAGGTTGCTTGAGGGTATCATAGGACGAGCGTTCACTATTCCACCCGTGTCTGGTTAGACGGTAGGAAGCCATAGGCTAGATTCGAGGGAAGTTAGTCAAAAGCTACACCGCACAATGCCATCATCATACATTCCCATCATCCATCTCATTATAAACCCATGTAGTGTAGAATTCGTTACAGTCCTAGCAGGGAAGTCCTTCTTGACTAGTTACTCGTGTTGTCACAGTGGTGGAGATGTGGTCGAATTGCAAACTTATGACAGAATTCAGAGACAGAAAATGATTGAGAGCAGAAACACGTCCTTAAACACAGAGAGTGAGAGTTCCCCATTTACTAAATATTTCTGTGTGAGGAGTCTGGTCGATCAGGTCAAATTCGTGCATAATTGGTTGCGATTACTTGTCGTTTGCAGTTATTAGTGAGACCAGGTATTTTTGCTGATCAGTATGCATGTTAGGTTTCTTATTCTAGGATCTATCTGTCTAATAATTCATTGTGTCTGATTGAGCTCCAATTTAATAAATCTTATCAAATGTGAACATGAGCGTTTCTATTCAGTTTGCTTGAGGACAAGCAAAAGCTTAAGTGTGGGGTATTTTGATGACACTCGATTTGACGTGATTATTAGCCTCATTTAAGCGACATTTCCTTGCTTAAGACATGGTTTTTTAGGTAGAATAACGAATATTCAATCAATTGCCCTATCTCGTGCCATTTGGGTTACTTTGGCCCGTTTCGGGTCTATTTGATGGTTTTCTAGGAATCGACTGAGCTCATTCAAGGAAGTTTTCGGCGAAAACACTAAGTTTTCGTCGAGAACCAATGGTCCGAAAATCACAGAAGAAATCAACCGGCGGGCTTCCCATTTACACTAAGATTTTCGGCAAAAATTCTAGTTAAAATCCGGCGGTATTAGGGTTAAGTATAAATACTTAACCGGTGGCCCACATAAAAGATACATCATAATTACCAACTAATACCGAACTTTAGAATTCCCTCAAGTTCTGGACCAGAGAGTTAGAGTCCGAAGAGCCGGAAAGAGATCGTGACGCCATCCCTTTCATCTCGAAGACTCGGAGCTAGGAGTGCAGTTTACTGAAGATCGAAGTTCTGCCAGAGTCGTCTTCATTAGGGTTTTCAGATCCTTTTCTGTTCTTCCTCTTTTCAAGATGAACTCTCTCTTTGTCTTTGATTCTTTTGTGATAAACATGAGTAGCTAAACTCTTAGAGCTTAGACTAGATGAACCCTAAGTGACCCAGGGCTTTAAAGCGGTCACGGATCGGCGGTGATTAGATTCAAAGTTCAATCAGTTTCTCTTTCATGTTTGATTTGTTCTTTGTTGTTTATGTTTCTTGTTTGGATTGATCACCTAGATTAGATTCTTTGTTAAGCTAAGGATAGAAGCGAACGCTCACCTTACTTTAAAACATCAAATTGAACAATTAACCTTATAATTGGAGTGTGCCTTTCGTAGGAACCGATTAGGGTTAATCCATTGCAAGAGTAACTCATAAACCACTAGTAATTGCACCAGTTAAGTTAAGTCATTGCGAGAGGCGACCGTACCCGGGCGACTAATTAATCTTGGTAGCTAGAACGGATAGAACGAACGTTTCGCCAGTCTTAAACCTAAGGGTAAGGAGTTATGGTGGTGTCTTAGGAATTGATTGAATGAGAATCGAAATCCGCTGATCTGTTGATTGCCAATGCTTTGGGAATGAAGGGGGATTCAAAGTCTAAGTTCGTCTGTCATCTTTGTTTTAATCAACCAATTTCCAATCTGTTTTTAGTTTCAATTTTTAATTTCTCTGCATTTCTTAGAATTAGAAGTCGTGGAACTCACACCACGCACGAAGTGTTTAACTGAGTAATTTGCCGGCTTATTTGAGTAGTCAATCGTTAGAAGGCCCGTGGAATATGATCTGCTTAGCTTTTTAGCTTGGTAGTTATTTGATCAACCGCTCTGCGACGTTCATCACCTATGCAGGATTTGATCGTTGAGCAAAGTTGTCAGTGTCGTTAGATCAAATCCGTGTTGGGGACCGTTAGAAATCCTGCATAGGTGATGAACATCCTCAAAGTTGTCAGGATCTTGAGTCCAATTTTCATTCATGTGGGGGACCGTTAGAAAATTTGGGTAAACCAAATGGGTTTGTGCAATTTTGGGATGGAATTATGAGTGGGTTAAATAACACATTTTTGTAAGGAAATTACATATTCGTGTTCTCGTACAAGAGAGCTTCGAATTGAAATATAATCCGTCCAAAATGGATTTAAGGTGAATGAGAAATTGATTCTCAAAGTACCTTGGTGGGAAAAGGAGTAATGTGAGAAAGTGATTTTATACCACATTGCTCAATTAAGGGTTTGCTCCAGAATTTTCCCTATAAATACCCACTTATTCCTTTAACTTTCAACACACCTTAAAATACAAAAAATCTCTCTCTCAAAGTTCAAGTCTTCTTCCTTTCTTTTTATTTTCTGGTCCCTTTGTTGTCGGTTTGCTCAAGCGTGGTTGCGTTCGGCGGTATTGAAACACCGTTGAGATCGTTGTATCCTGGGAGAAAGACGTCCTTGTGTAGGGCGAATCTATCTTAAGGAAATTGTGCAAACACATGCCTCGATTACAGTTTTCTTTTCATTTCTTTTTCGTTATAGTTTTTCTAATCCGTGTTGATTTTGTCCAACAATCAGCATATAACAACAATCAATCAATTGCAATCATCGACAACCAATCACAAAGCAAACACATAACGGTTACCCCATTTACTCTCTTCAATTTCCATGCCATTCCTAAGTTTATCTAGGTCATAATAGCAACTCCTCGCATCGACCAATACTACCTATAGTACGCTAAACCCTTACCTGACAAGAAGACGAGGCTCCAAATAATTTCTAAAAACCCGAACGGCCAAGCTCTACTGCTACAAAAACGTAGCTCTTCCTTTCCCTACTGACAGCGCCTCACTCCACCACTTCATAACTCGAGATGTGCGATTTGTTCCTCTCATCGCCTAGAACACACAGGAGAAAACGGATCCTCGATCGGACACCCGTAGCTCCTGGACTCATGGTTTTAAGCGTGGAAAAACCTTGGTTCGTCAAAGGATTTTCGAAAGGGAAAGAGAGGGAAAGTTCTGGAAATCCGTCCAAAACCTTTCTTTTATAGTCAAACCAAGACACACAACGTGTTTCTTCAAGAAACATGGCGTGTTGTACAGACACACGGCCGTGTGTTTCATTCTGCCAAATTCGACGAACTTTGCTAGAAATAGAGTATGGCCGTGTATCATAGATACACGGTGTGTAGTTTGAACTACAAGGCCTGTGTTCTTCACTACAAAGCATGCTTGTTTGTAACTTCAACCTGACTCAGTTACGAACGTTCCAGACTTTGATGGGACATCAAGAACACTGTTTCCAATGCCTCAATCACCCAAACTCGAGTTCCAAACCGTTCGGTTGGGCATGGATGCTCA
The DNA here is from genome assembly GCA_034768395.1 of Linum lewisii. NCBI lineage: Eukaryota > Viridiplantae > Streptophyta > Magnoliopsida > Malpighiales > Linaceae > Linum > Linum lewisii. The sequence continues at coordinate 34,154,510 of CM068302.1, read as the reverse complement.
ACAACCTAGCAATCGAATGAAATCTCAAAATCAGGGATGGAAATTGGCCAAAAGATCAGTAGCTATTGAGCTAAGAATCTAAATGCGATATTTAATACGAGAGGTGCCACGAATTAGAGGTAAGGAATCCAACTTCATAAACCTAATTCTAGACGTCAATCAATTCCATGAAAATAGTAAAGAAAGAAATTGCAATTCCATGCAAAGAAAAACCAAAGTTGTTTATTGATGTGACTCTATTCATGCATTTTGAGTTTGTGTTTGACCTAAGAATCTCCCATGTTTGATCTTGAAATGCCATGACTTATATGCTTTTATAGATGTTTTGTGCAAAGTGCACTTTTGTTGTCCGGAAGCCACTTTGCGGCCAAATTCGTTGTCTATCAAAGTTATCTTTGTGCTTTTTTAGGCTTTGGCAATATAGTACGGATGACAAGGAGCACATAGGAGAAATGGGTGTTTAATCGGAGCTAGGACGGAGGAGTTAAGGCCGTTGCAATTTTGGGAATTCTATACCCAATTCTATGGAAGTTCTCGGCGAGAACTCTCAAAGTTCTCGCCAATAATATTTGAGGAATCAAGGGGGATTATCAAGGGAATTCATAGTGAGAACTTAAAGTTCTCGCCGGGAACTTTGTTCCTTTCCAACACACGTATTTAAGCTGAAACAGAGTCGCGATTCAGGGGCATTCATTTATTCTTCAACACTCGTTCGACGAAGAGAACACACACACGATCTCCACTCCTCTCTCACCCTCGATCATCCGCCGCCCCTCACCAATTGAAGATCAAATCCAAGTGGAGCCTCTTATCTTGGAGTAGAGCTTGGGGTGCAAGGTTTGAAGATCATCCGTGGATGCTAGGGTGTTCTTCTCCTCCTCAATTCAGGTTTCTTCTATGGCTAGGCTAGGCTAGACTTAGGGTTTAGCTTAGTTAGGGATGATCAAGCTAGGATAAAGAGATGATTGATTGAATTGAGTCTTCCATAGTCTATGTGTAATGAATTGGTTCCCAACGTTGTGCCTAATTGCCATGTGAGCTTGATTGTGTCTATGGTTCAATTTTAATGTCATTCAATGTATGAAAATTATTGGTTGATGTTGATTTAAGGTTTAGGATTGTAATTGATTAATTTGAGAGATTGATTGCTCAATTACAACCATGTTTCATTTGATTTCCTTGTTGACATTTCTTCAAACAATTGGCATGCATTTGGTTTTACATTCATTTCGTAGTTGAAAGACCTATTGATTGTTAACCTAATGTTCTATGGTTGACATGAGAGTGTCTTGCATCATTGCCTTGTGTTAGAAGTTGATGATTAGGATTTTAGGTGAATTAGCATTACATTGAGCTTGATTGAAGAACTCCATTCCTTTGTTCGTATAGCGAGACCATAGTTCATGTGGTCTAGGAGTAGTGAGTCAACGGTGCGAGAGTTCATTGATTCTATTTAAGTCTTTTGTGTGGCCAAGGAATTACATATTGATGTTTGTGACTCAATTCATCTTTCATTGCTCTTGAGCTTCAGAAATTCCCTTGCTAAGTTGACCTTCCTCTCTCTTGTTTGACCCTCAACTTTCCTTGTTAGTTATTGCTTTACTAGCTTGTTTAGTTTATGCTTTCGAATCGTTCTTACAAACCAAAACTTAATTCAAATGTTTAGACCGTCCATGAATAGTATGAGTAGTGGCCATTGAGAGAACCCCGTGGAAATACGACCTTGACTTTGTGAGTTAATTACTTGCACGTCATTTATTCATCCAAGTCTGGGGTCTGTCCTCAAAACTTGTAGAAGGGTTCCTATAAATAGGGTTAGGGTCGGCCACAAGGTTTATCCGTTTCCTTGTACGACTCTAACTCTAAATTATTAAAATAATCTGTTCTAACTAAAAAGTAATAAAAATCTGACTCTAAAAAGGAATACATATATGAAAAAAAGGGTGCTGCTATTTGCAGTCCGTGTTTTACTGTACGCAGTCCGTATTTTAACATGAACTGACAATTATGTCCTTATAGTCAGTTTTTACTAACGCAGTCCATTTTTTACTAACGCAATCCGTGTTTTACTAACACAGTCCGTGTTTTACTAACGCAGTCCATTTTTTACTAACGCAGTCCGCTTTTTACTAATGCAGTCCGTTTTTACTAACGCGGTCCGTTTTTTACTAACGCAGTCCGATTTATACTAATGCAGTCCGTTTTTACTAACGCAATCCGTTGTTACTAAACACAGTCCGTTTTTACTAAACGCAGTCCGTTTTTTTCTAACGTAGTCCATTTTTTTCTAACGCAATCCGATTTTACTAACGAAAATCTCGATTCATAATATATTATAAAAAATGGGCATAAAATACAAATAACACATTAAACATTTAGAATAAATTAATAACATTGATAAAAAATACTAACAAAAAATTATAAATGTTGAAATAAAACTAATTTTGAGAGAAAATATTGCTAAGAAATTATGTAATTTAAAAAAATTACATATTCTAAACTACAATTATGCCCATTTTTTATAATATATTATGAATCGGAATTTTCATTAGTAAAATCGGATTGCGTTAGGAAAAAAAATGGACTGCGTTAGAAAAAACCGGACTGCGTTTAGTAAAAAATGGACTGCGTTAGTAAAAACGGATTGCGTTAGTAAAAATGGACTGCATTATAAAAAACGGACTGCATTAGTAAAACACGAACTGCGTTAGTAAAACACGGACTGCGTTAGTAAAAAACAGACTGCGTTAGTAAAAAGGGACTGCAAGGGCATAATTGTCAGTTCATGTTAAAATACGGACTGTGTACAGTAAAACACGGACTGCAAATAGCAACCCGGCAAAAAAACTCTAATAAAACTCCTAAACTGGCACTTGGAAGTGAAACCCTAATGTTGAGTATTCCTTCCGTCCACTGTCCGTTCTAGTAATGGGCATGTGGAGGCCCAACATTGGCCTAGCATTCATCTGGCTCAAGGGCCAACATTGGCACGTGACTGATCAGCCACAAAATAGTCTCTCTACCCAGCATCTGTGCTGGGTAGTGCTTGATAAGTGCTAGTTTGATGCTCATCATTAATCAAACATCAGCGAATCGGTCTAGCATCAGAATGTTCCTCGGCCCTGCATCAGCATCACCTCTCGGCTCGACACCAGCCTCTGTGTCCGGTTTTGCATTAGCATCCTGGTCGGCATCATCATCCAAATCAGGATCAGGTGGTGGCTTGGTCTTGGCGCCTAGCATCGACTCGGCAATTGTGCTATAGTCAGCATCAGAGTCATGGTCGGCCACGATGGCTTGGTCATCCACTGTCGGCAACAACACTCTCAAACCTACATTGGTGATGCGGTGGCTCAGCATTAGTGGTTGGTCACTGATGACACTCGATTTGACGTGATTATCAGCCTCATTTAAGCGACATTTCTTTGCTTAAGACATGGTTTTTAGGGTAGAATAACGAATATTCAATCGATTGCCCTATCTCGTGCCATTTGTGTTACCTTGGCCCGTTTCGGGTCTATTTGATGGTTTTCTAGTGTTTTTATGTTAGCACAGGTTTTTGCCGTCAAATAAAGTAACCAAGGACGTGTCTAAGGCATTGGAATCTCGAGGAATCAAACCGGAATCGATCCAAGGAGCCGATAAAGTCAAACCAAAAGTCTGCCCGTTCACACTTACATTTTTGGCGAAAATAACCTAGGGTTTTCGGCGAAAATGCAAGAACAATCCACTGATGCTCAGCCAAAGAAGTTTTCGGCGAAACCGTTGGGTTTTCGGACCGAAACGAAAATCACAGGAGAATCAGCCGGCGGGACTTCCATTCACAAGCATATTTTCGGCGAAAATAATTCACTATTTTCGGCAAAAATATTAGAAGAAATCCGGCTGATTAGGGTTAAGTATAAATACTTAACCCGGCGGCCCAAAAGAAAGAGAAGATCATAATTCGCAAAATACAACTTTTCGAGATCAGAATTCAGAGAATCCTCTCAAGTTCTGGAGCGAAGAGTTAGAGTTCGAAGAGCCGGAAAGAGATCGTGAGGCCATCCCTTCCACCTCGACGAATCGGAGCTAGGATTGTTATTTACCGAAGATCGAAGTCTGTCAGAGTCATCTAAATTAGGTTTTTCAGATTCTTTTCTGTTCTTCCTCTGGATGATGAACTCTTTCTTTGTCTTTGTTTCTTTTGTAATAATCATGAGTAGCTAAACTCGTTAGAGCTTAGACTAGATGAACCCTAAGTGACCCAGGGCTTTAAAGCAGTCACGGATCGGCGGTGATTAGATTCAAAATTCAATCAGTTCTTTTTCATGTTTGATTTGTTCTTCTTTGTTCATGTTTCTTGTCTGGATTGATCACCTCGATTAGATTCTGGTTAAGCTAAGGATAGAAGCGAACGCTCGCCTTACTTTAGAACATCGAATTGAACAATTAACCTTATAATTGGAGCGTGCCTTTCGTAGGAACCGGTTAGGGTTAATCCACTGCAAGAGTAACTCATTAATCATTAGTAATTGCACCAGTTAATTAAGTCGTTGCGAGAGGCGACCGTACCCGGGCGGCTAGTTAATCTTCGTAGTTAGAACGGATAGAGCGAACGTTCGCCGGTCTTAAACCTAAGGGTAAGGAGTTATGGTGGTGTCTTAGTAATTGATTGAATGAGAATCGAAATCCGCTGATCTGTTGATTGCCAATGCTCTGGGGAACGAAGGGGATTCAAAGTCTAAGTTCGTTTGTCATCTCTGTTTTCAAACCCTAATTCCCAATCTGCTTTTAGTTTAATTTTTAATTTTCTCTGCATTTCTTAGAATTAGAAGTCGTGGAACTCACACCACGCACAACTTGCTTGCATTCGAGTATTTTGCCAGTTTTGAAGTAGTCAATCTTAGAAGACCCCTGGAATACGATCTGCTTAGCTCTTGTTAGCTTGGTAGTATTTGATCACCGCTCTGCAGCGTTACATCAAATTGGCGCCGTTGCCGGGGACTTCTTTTGATTGTTCGAAAGAAGAACTGGCAATTTATTCTTCTACTTTCCATCTTTCGTCTTCCATCCACTTCGATTTTACACTGGTTTTGTTTGTCTTTGTTATCTGTAGGTTTACAGGTGTATGCCTCACCGTCCTTGGACTCGCTCTCAAACCGAATAGGCTAAGAGTGCAGAGAGACCAGGCAGTTCTGCTCCACCTCTACGATCACAGATTCTGAAGAAAGGCAGATCCAATCCATTCATCACTCAGACCAAGATCGAGGAACTGAAGGAGAGTTCCTCATCTCCATCTTCACCTGTACCGTCATCTTCATCCGCTTCATACACCGAGTCACTTTCACCTCCTCCATCTCCCGCCATGGCCGATAGATTACCACCACCACCACCTAATGGCGATCAACCGCCGCCGCCACCACCTGCACAGAAGAGTCTAGCAGACTATAACAAGCCGAGCGCGACTAGCGTTCGATCTGCCATTGTCGTTCCGCACATTGAAGGAGATCCTGACTATGAGATCAAGATTCCATTCTTGACTATGATCTCTAGGGATTTACAGTTTGAAGGCAGGCCCCTAGACAATCCGTGCACTCATCTTGCAGACTTCATTGATCTCTGCAGCACTTTCAAGAGCGGAAACCTCGACAAAAACACTCTTTGTCTGAGAGCTTTCCCGTTCTCTCTGAAAGGCTCTGCTAAGAGGTGGCTTACTGGCAAACCACCTGGCTATTACACTGATTGGGATACTCTGGCTCAGGACTTCGTTGAAGAATACTTTCCTCCGGCCAAACAACCGCCATCAAGGACAGCATCGCCAGATTCTCCCAGAAAGAAGGAGAAAGCTTATATGATACTTGGAATCGATTCCAAGAATTTCTCTACACCTGCCCTCATCATGGATTCGAGCAGAGGCAGTTAGCTGAAATCTTTTCTCAAGGACTTCGAGAAGAATCCGCCAAGTGGGTCAATTCTCTAGCTGAAGGGGATTGCACTACACTAACACCTGAAGCTGCTCTTCTTCACTTCGCAAACTGTGCTTCCAAGTCAAGGAACTGGGAACGACAATCTGAAGGATCAAGGAGCAAGTTAGATCTCGAAGCTACAATCAAAGTAGAGGTAGAGAAGCATTTGAAGAAGTCTACCACACCGATCAAGCCGCCGGCTGCCTCTGTCTACGTTGCCGATTGCGAGTGGTGTGGAGCTTGCGCACATAACGGAGGCCGTTGTCAGAATTTTGGTAAGGCAGAAGTCTGGTCTGCCGAAGAGGTAAATTTCATCCAACAAGGCTTCGTCAATAATCAGAATGGTTATGCTGGCTACCGTAACTTCAAACAGCAAGGGAACTATCTAGACACACCTCCCTACAATGCTGGCGCCAACCATAACCAGAATCAGAATAACCGCCCGGCTGGTCCAGCTCAGGATCAGAAGCCTAACCATCCGCCGGCAGGTGTCTACCAGCCGCCGCATCGCAATCCGGGTAATTATGGAACTGCTCCTGGCAATCGCCAGAATCAATATCTTAACAATACCTATCCAGGGCAGCATCATCAAAGAGAGAACAATGTCAGTGACCTGGATAAGAAGCTCAGCCAGATCATCACTAGACTCGATGATCATGACAGTCAATTCAAGGCTCAAGCTCTTCTCAATCAAGAACAGATAGCATCTGGACAAAGAATTGAGCAAGCCGTGAACAACATCTCGAGCATGCTGGCATCTGGTCGACCATTTGGCCAACTTCCAAGCCAGACAGAGCCGAATCCGAGAAAGGAGCAAGCCAAGATGGTAACCGCTCAAAAACTCCCAAACTTAATTGCTAATGCTTGTTCTGTCTTACGCAGGATCGCTGAAACTCCGGAGGAAGAAGAAGAACAGGAACCGGCGCCTAAGGAGGATGATCCTCCTCTTGCACCGTACGTCGTGAAGCCTCCTTTTCCTAGAGCATTGCTGCCAAATGCAAGGATCGAGACTGGCATGAAGGGGAACAAGGAAGGACATCCTGACATTTGCATTAAGAAACCTGCCTCTCCATATCCAGCTAAGTTATCTGATCCTGGTTCTTTTACTTTGCCTTTGGTCATCAATGATGTTGAGATTGAACGTTGTTTAGTTGATCTAGGAGCGTCTGTTAATGTCATGCCTATGAGCCTGTTTGAAAAGTTAAACCTAGGAGAACTTGAACCGCCTAGTATGCAACTTGTCTTTGCTGATAGATCACTTAAAACACCTAAGGGAGAGATTAAAGACGTTGTTACTAAATGTGGTCCGTTCATTTTCTTGGCTGACTATGTGATTATGGATACTAGTACAGATGATTCTACCATTCTCATAGGTCGACCTTTCATGGCTACCACTGGAATGAATATTAACGTTCCCAATGGTTCTTTAACTCTAAGAGTCGGTAAAGAAACGAAAACGTTCTGTCTTAAAAATGGCATGAAATATGACTCTAAGAATGAAGAATCTCACTGCCTAGCTATTGAAACTGTGGAGTTGACTCCGTCAACTCCGTTACTAATGCTTCTTCCAGTGTCTCTAGATCAGTTGTTGCTGCAGATATTAAACAGGTCATTAAGAAAAGCCAGAAACTTCGGTTCAGAAGCTGCCCAAGAAGAAGAAGGAACTGCAAGCCTCTTCTAAGCCACCGAGCACAAAACCGAGCAGAACTCGGGGAAAGAACAAGAAGACGAAGACCCAAATGGTCTGGAGACCAAAAATTCCGTCGTCTTCCACCGAGCCAGCTACACCACCAATTAGTTCTGAGAAACCGGCACCGGAACATGTATGGAAGGAGAAGCCGAAAGCATCTCCTAAGGAAATACTGACGATCACCGATCCTGGTGATACCAAGCCGAAGATAAAAGAAAAGAAGAAGCCGACAGTCCTCATTCCTTCCATCGTAACACTCAAGAAGGATGACCTCTCCAGAGAACTGTTCGGACCGTTCAAGTTCGTCGATCATCTTCCCGATGGACGTACCAAGCTCTTACATGCGAACGGGAAGAGATTCACGCTTACCGGAGAAGTCCCAAAGCTGTACTTCATGAACTCCGACGCGAGCGTTAAGGAGAATCTGAGTTGGGATGTCTCCTAATACCATCCAGGTATCGTCCAGCTCAAGGACGTTAATAAAAGAGCGCTTCGTGGGAGGCAACCCACGGCTGGAGTCCGTTTTTAATTTCGTGTCGAACTTGGTATTTTAGAGTCGGTTCGGGGAAGCCAAAAGTGTTAGTTTGTTTGATTTATTATTTTTCGTGTAGAGTCTGTGTGTCATAGAGTCAGTCGCAAGTTGATTGAGGTCGTTCCGATTTTTGTGGATTTAACTTTGATTTTCTGAAGTTGGCCGGATTTGCGAAAATATTTTAACCCGAACAGTTCAAAATTTTTGGTGAAAATTAAACCCTATTTTCGGCGAAATCGTTTTAGAATTTTCGAACCCAGTCTCCTGTTTCATATTTTCGGTTCGAAAAGTTGAGTGTTTTCGGCGAGCCATTTTAACTCCTATTTTCGGCGAAAACACCCCTTTATTTTCGCCGAAAATACCTTGAAAATCAGCCAAATTTTCACTTTAAAAACTCGGTCCATCCTCTCTCTTCCCTTATCCCATTTTCGAACATAAAACCGAAAACCCCCTTACTGTTTTCAGAAATCGCCGACCGCCATCTTTTTAAACCGTCGCCGCCGTTTTCCTTCGCCGCCGCCATCGCCGACCACCGCCGCTCAACTCCCCTCTCCATTCCGATCTTTTCGAGCCCTAGAACAGCCAAATCGGAGCTCTACAGCTCCAGTTCACCGAAACCCTTGTTTTCAGAGTTTTTCACCGATTCCTTCCAACCCGTTCATTTTTAGCAGTCATGGCTTCAAGGTAAGTTGTAGAACTTTTCAATACGAATCTTTTGACATATGGATTGCTGAATTTCGTCGGGGTTGACTTTTGGTTGACTTTTTGGTTTGCCTCGATTTGCGTGCCGACTGTTTTCGAGTGAACTAGGTTAGCTGAACTTATAGAACTGTTCTAGCATGCTTAGGGAGTTCCGTTCTTAATTTCCATATCATTTGATCATGTGTTGCTATGTATACGATTGATTCTTTGTTATGTTGACTTCTGAGAAATGTCGGTTTGACCATGAACTGTATTTGATCGTTTGGCTGTCGTTTGTGTTCATTCTCGTTCAGATTATCGTGCTTGCCATTTGAGATCATATTTTACTGTCATTCCCAAGTTGTGATAGTCTTGCCATGATTAGGGTTCAATATGCTATAATGTTGACTTTCTGAATGTCGGTTTGACTTTTTGAACTCTGATTGTGCTTATCCGATTCTGGCTGTTCCTAAGTATGTATTTTACTGTCTATGATTACCGGTTACTCCGCTTTGCTTACCCCACTTAGTTTCCCTCATTTCTTTGTGAAATTGAGTTTTTCTACTAAGTGTGGGGTAGGGTTTTAGTTAACTAATCTGATTTCATTCTGGTTTTAGGAACACCACTTATGAGCGCAGGACTAAGGCGCGACTTGATGGCGCCTCGAGCTCAGGAGCTGCCGCTCCCGTCACACCCGCCGTTCTGGGTCCTCCACTCGCATTACCCCGCCGGGCTGGATACCACCGCACTATCGCCCGTCTACCTGACTTCTACTTCGAGTGCTTCCAGAAGATCGAGCACATTCGGGGAGCTGACGTGCGCCCTCTCTCCATGGAGTCCCTCTTCGATCACGACGAGGACTACCACCGGAACGTGCATGACGCCCTAGCACCGGCAGGTCTCCTAGAGCTGACCACCATCGCTGCCGAGTTCCCAGACATTGCCCTCCAGGAATTATGGGCAACCTTTGATCTGGATGAGCACAAGAGGAAGCAGCGCCAGAAGGTTGTCACCTTCTATCTTGGTGGGGTGTACAGGCAGCTCACCTACGATGAGTTTGCTGCTCATCTTGGCATCCCCTACGAGCACTATCACGACCATCACCTAGGCTGGGGCGAAGATGATAACGAGGAGGAATACCACGCGCTCTGGAGCCACATGACAGGAGTACCTGGCGATCGCCTTGGGGAGCATAACTCAGTTAAGTCGCTCTCCCACCCTCTCTTTAAATTTGTTCATATGGTTTGGCGTAGGTCGCTTTTATATGTTCCAGATAAGGATCGCCACCATATCCTCAAGGAGGAGCTCATGCTTCTTCGAGCCATCCGAGAGAGCTACCCTCTACACCCCGGCTGGGTACTGGCTCGCATCTTCCGCCAGAAGACCAGGAGGAGAACGCCACCTCGCAGACTCCTGGGGGGTAACTTCATAGGTCAGCTCATCCTCTCCTTCGGCATCAGCCATGAATATGGCCCGAACATTCCACGACACCGAGTTAGGACTGTTGGAGGAGACTTAGCGGTTGAGTACGCCTTAGAACTCGACCTCAGTCCCCATGTAGCAGCAGATCCTTTACTCCAGCCTATGGTCGAGTCGGAGGAAGAAGATAATGCTGAGCAGGAGCAGCCCCAGCCGCCGCCAGAATTCCAAGACTATATACCCTCGCCGCATCATCAGGTAGGGTATGCCCACCAGTCGCCGCCGCACATTCTAGTTACACACCAGGCGCCTCCCCAACAGCCCCGACACCACCCCGCGAATGTTGGAGAGTTGTACAAGCGACTGCAGGAGTGGCGCATCACCGACAACACCACTCAAGAGGCGCGATGGACTATTATGCAGCAACATATGCGCCGCGCCGACAGGCGATATGAGGCACAGCTGGCGTGGCAACGTCAGCTCGGCAAGCACCTCCACTTTCCACCTCCCGGCTCACCTGACCAGCAGTGATCGGGTTGTATTCTTTTTCTGGTGTCTTCTTTTTATTTATTCTTTTCGGATTTCGGTCCAACTTTTTTCTGTGTGGATCCGGGACACTTGTCCCGGTTTCCTTTTTATGTTTTATTTGTTTTTGTTTTGTAGGCAGTTGGGAGATTCCCTTTGCTTCACTTGGGTAGATTCCCTCCGCTCCGAGGACCCGTGCTCATCCCCTACACCAATCATCTTAGTCCAGGTTCTTCTACTTCACTCTGAACTCTAGAATTAGTCATGTGAGGACACAGTCCGATTTAAGTGTGGGGTAGGATGCTAAAGAACCTTGCATGAACTTGATTGCCCTTGATTGTGTTTTGTGTGTGCCTCGTGATTCCATTCCAGTCTCTCTAACATTAGAATGGCTCAGTTCTTGATTTTTGATGTTAAGTTGTTGTTCAACCCTTCATAATGATGCTTAGACTGCTTAACCTAGAACTTGAGAACCAACTTGTATACTTTGATGCTAAATTGCCTGGTCAGAACAGAATTTTAAAATCACACTTGTAGTTTGTAGCCTTGATTGCATGAAAATGACCGAATCCGACTAGCAAACCAACTGTGAGCCTTTGATCCATTGCACGTAACTTGCAATTTTAATTCTTTCTGAGTAGTTTTCTGTTTACTTGAATGAGTTAGAATTTGCATGAGACCTACTCGAGACCACACGATGACACGAGTTCTAGAAGGATAGGGGCACCTAGATTCAGCTACTAAGCCAGATAGCCTACCAAACGATAAATCCACTAGGTTTAGACCCTTGATCTTGGCCTGTTCTTTCGGTTCGATAATACATTACAGCCATTTCCCATTTCTTTCATTCCCCGTTGATCCCCTGTGGTTGTAGTTCTAGATTGACCTACCGGAAGTCGGTTTGTGGTAACCTGCCTATAGCCATTAAACATGTGGTCTTAGCTAATATGTCCAGACGTGTAAACCCCTCTAGCAACTAAAAGAAAATCGGCACAAAAGAAAAAAAAGTAAAGTAAGAAAAGAAGAAAATTTTGAAAAAAAAAGTGAAGAAAGAAAAATCAGAAAAAGTTCAAAGTTTTAGTTCAATAAAACGTTCTTCTCCCTACAAATGGAAGAAAGAAGTCAAAGAAAGTTCAAAAGAAAGAAAAGAAGAAAAAATCGTGTTAAGAAAAAGAATAAGTGCTAGGTTGCTTGAGGGTATCATAGGACGAGCGTTCATTATTCCACCCGTGTTTGGTTAGACGGTAGGAAGCCATAGATTAGATTCGAGGGAAGTTAGTCGAAAGCTACACCGCACCAAGCCATCATCATACATTCCCATCATCCATCTCATTATAAACCCGAGTAGTGTAGATTTCATTACGGTCCTAGCAGGGAAGTCCTTCTTGACTAGATACTCGTGTTGTCACAGTGGTGGAGATGTGGTCGAAATGCAAACCTATGACAGAATTCGGTAACAGAAAATGATCAAGAGCAGAAACACGTCCTTAAACACAGAGAGTGAGAGTCCCCATTGTACTATATATATCCTGTGTGAGGAGTCTTGTCGGTCAGGTCAAATTCGTGCATAATTGGTTGCTAATTACTTGTCGTGTGCAGTTTATTAGTGAGACCAGGTAGTTTGGCTGATCTGTATGCATGTTAGGTTTCTTGTTCTAGGATCGATCTGTCTAATAATTCATTGTGTTTGATTGAGCTCCAATTTAATCGATCTTATCATTTATGAACATGAGCGTTTCTATTCAGTTTGCTTGAGGACAAGCAAAAGCTTAAGTGTGGGGTATTTGATGACACTCGATTTGACGTGATTATCAGCCTCATTTAAGCGACATTTCTTTGCTTAAGACATGGTATTTAGGGTAGAATAATGAATATTCAATCGATTGCCCTATCTCGTGCCATTTGTGTTACCTTGGCCCGTTTCGGGTCTATTTGATGGTTTTCTAGTGTTTTTATGTTAGCACAGGTTTTTGCCGTCAAATAAAGTAACCAAGGACGTGTCTAAGGCATTGGAACCTCGAGGAATCAAACCGGAATCGATCCAAGGAGCCGATCAAGTCAAACCAAAAGTCTGCCCGTTCACACTTACATTTTCGGCGAAAATAACCTAGGGTTTTCGGCGAAAATGCAAGAACAATCCACTGATGCTCAGCCAAAGAAGTTTTCGGCGAAACCGTTGGGTTTTCGGACCGAAACGAAAATCATAGGAGAATCAGCCGGCGGGACTTCCATTCACAAGCATATTTTCGGCGAAAATAATTCACTATTTTTGGCAAAAATATTAGAAGAAATCCGGCTGATTAGGGTTAAGTATAAATACTTAACCCGGCGGCCCAAATAAAACACACATCATAATATACTTTTCGAAATCAGAATTTGAAGAATTCTCTGAAGTTCTGGAGCGAAGAGTTAGAGTTCGAAGAGCCGGAAAGAGATCGTGACGCCATCCCTTCCACCTCGGAGACTCGGAGCTAGGAGTGCGGTTTACAGAAGATCGAAGTCTGTCAGAGTCGTCTAAATTAGGTTTTTCAGATTCTTTTCTGTTCTTCCTCTGGATGATGAACTCTTTCTTTGTCTTTGTTTCTTTTGTAATAATCATGAGTAGCTAAACTCGTTAGAGCTTAGACTAGATGAACCCTAAGTGACCCAGGGCTTTAAAGCGGTCACGGATCGGCGGTGACACTACAAAAAAAGAGCGTTTTGGCGTCGGTTGAAACGAAAGAGGATAGCGTCGGTCGACAGGTCGACCGACGCTAAAGAGAATCTCGCATTTTAGCGTCGATCGTTTGGTCGACCGACGCTAAAAACTAACCCTAATGAGCTGAACGCCTCCTCTCTTCTCTCTTATCTTTCTCTTTTCCCTTCTTCATCTTCCACTCCCAAACCTCTTCTTCTTCTTCATCTCCTAAACCCAAACCTCTCTTCTTCTTCTTCTTCTTCTTCTTCTTCTTCTTCTTCAGCCGCCCACCCCGCCGCTCCACCTATTCCGCCGCCGCCGCCCCCGTCGCTCCCAAGCCCAAGCCCAAGCCGCCCACCCCGCCGCTCCACCTATTCCGCCGCCGCCCGCCGCCCCACCCCGCCGCTCCACCTATTTCGCCGCCGCCCCCGCCGCTCCCAAGCCCAAGCCCAAGCCGCCCACCCCACCGCTCCCAAGCCCAAGCCGCCGCCGCCCACCCCGCCGCTCCCAAGCCGCCGCCGCCCACCCCGCCGCTCCACCTATTCCGCCGCCGCCGCCGCCCACCTTTTCCTAAGAAGAAGAAGGAGGGAAGAAGAAGAAGAAAAAGAAGAAGAAGAAGGAGGCTAGAAGAAGAAGAAGAAGGAGGCTAGAAGAAGAAGCAGATGCAAGACGGAGGGAAGAAGAAGGAGGGAAGAAGAAGAAAAAAGCTGCAGCTGGATCTGCAGCTTTTTTTTTGTGATGTGAACGCATATTTAGCGTCGGTCGGTCTGTGTCGTAGCGTCGGTCGACCTAAAACCGACGCTAAATATTAACGTCACCACATCTGGCGTCGGTTTTGTCGACCGACGCTATTAAATTTAGCGTCGGTCGGTGACCGACGCCATAACGCGCATCTGACCGACGCTAAACGACCTTTTTTTTGTAGTGTGATTAGATTCGAAATTCAATCAGTTATTTTTCATGTTTGATTTGTTCTTCTTTGTTCATGTTTCTTGTCTGGATTGTTCACCTAGATTAGATTCTGGTTAAGCTAAGGATAGAAGCGAACGCTCGCCTTACTTTAGAACATCGAATTGAACAATTAACCTTATAATTGGAGCGTGCCTTTCGTAGGAACCGGTTAGGATTAATCCACTGCAAGAGTAACTCATTAATCATTAGTAATTGCACCAGTTAATTAAGTCGTTGCGAGAGGCGACCGTACCCGGACGGCTAGTTAATCTTGGTAGTTAGAACGGATAGAGCGAACGTTCGCCGGTCTTAAACCTAAGGGTAAGGAGTTATGGTGGTGTCTTAGTAATTGATTGAATGAGAATCGAAATCCGCTGATCTGTTGATTGCCAATGCTCTGTGGAACGAAGGGGGATTCAAAGTCTAAGTTCGTTTGTCATCTCTGTTTTCAAACCCTAATTCCCAATCTGCTTTAGTTTAATTTTTAATTTTCTCTGCATTTCTTAGAATTAGAAGTCGTGGAACTCACACCACGCACAACTTGCTTGCATTCGAGTATTTTGCCAGTTTTGAAGTAGTCAATCTTAGAAGACCCCTGGAATACGATCTGCTTAGCTCTTGTTAGCTTGGTAGTATTTGATCACCGCTCTGCAGCGTTACATCAGTCACTCCAAATATTGTTGATGCCGCAGATTGGCATCAGGCACCCGACAATGCTCGACATCAGTGGTAAAGCCGAGTAGGGCTTGGTGACGACGTCGGGCATGGGCACGTCATTCTACCTTTCTTGAAAAAGATTCTTCCTCGAATCTACATGGCCATAAGCTTAAGATTCAACATCCTCTTCGGCATGAACTCTTGCAACTGCTTTGGTGTTGGTTTCAACGTCATTCTCGGTGTCCGTCTCTGTGTTGGTCTTGGCGTTGGTCTTGACATCGGTCTCGGTGTTAGTCTCTGCGTTTGTCTCGGCGTCGGTCTCGACATCGATCTCGATGTCAGTCTCGGTGTCGAGCTCACCATAGGAGTGTACGAGAAAAAAACTTTAAGCTCTAGCATACACGTCTGGATAGCCGCTCCCACGTCTGGGTCAGTATCAACGCTCGACATTCTTTGACCCAATGCCGAGAATAGTGGTAAATCTACTGGTGGCAGCTCAATGCCATATCTTCTTCCAATTTTGGATAGCTTCTCCAGTATGGACTCCACCATGGACTCCATCCTTGTAAGCCTAGCATCATGCATCACTCGTGTTTGGGGTGAAACTATTTAGGGGTTTTCAAAATTTTCTATAAAAACTAAAGATAACAGGATACGTAGTCCGAGAGTTGAACTGCGCTCTGATACCAAACTGATATGAACAGTAGGCAACCGTGGGCCGCGAACCTATACCAAATTCTTGGCAACCTAGCAATCGAGTACAATCCTCAAAACTGGGGACGGAATAAACTTGGACCCACTATCTATAAAGAACTAGGAACCCGAAGTATCAAGGCCGAATGGTTCCATGAAGTCAAGGGTGATGACCTTGGCCACAATAAACCAAATTCTAGACGACAATAAATTCCATGAAAATCGTAAAGAAAGAAATTTCAATTCCATGCAACGAAAAACCAAATTTTATTTATTCATTCAAGTTTATTAAAATAATCTGAATTCTAACTAAAAAAAGAATAAAAATCTTACTTAAAAAAAATACAAATCTGACTAAAACTCTAATAAAATTCCTAATTTTATTGCAAGAGCCTAGATTAAGTGGGATAGGGAGTCGATGCTACGAGAGTGTATAGAGTCTATTTAAGTGAAATGCATTGTCATCCAATTGCACACTTTGTCCAAATTGGTTTGTTCTTTAGTTTGAGTCCTCTTGAACATGATAAATCTTGAACCTTTATTCTCTTTTTTTGAACCAATCTTCTCTCTTGTTTGTCTTATTGATGAACGCGTTTTCACGCGCGTAACTATCAAGCACAAAGCAAGATAGATCATATTCCACGGGTCTTCTAATAATTGTCTACTCAAATATAAAAGCAGAGTATTCAAGTTTAAACACGTTGTGCATGGTGTGAGTTCCACGACTTCTAATCTAATAAAGCAGGAAAATAAAAGACAAAAAGATTAAAAGGTTGACTAACGAGAAGATAGACGAGCTAGACTTCGAATCCCCCTAAGATCACTAGAACATTGGCAATCACAAGACCAGCGATTTTCAATCCTAATTCATTTAGTTCTCAGACACCACCATAACTCCTGACCCTTAGGTTTAAGACTGGCGAATGTTCGCTCTATCCGATCTAACTACCACGATTAATTAACCGCCCGAGCTTTCGCTTCTTGCGATGGAAGAACTAACTGGTGCAATTACAAATGATTAATGAGTTACTCTTGAAGCGGATTAACCCTAACTGGTTCCTACGAAAGGCACACTCCAATGAATAGGTTAATTGGTTGAATTGATGTTCTAAAGTAAGGCGAACGTTCGCTCTATCCTTATCTTAACAAGAATCTAAACTAGGTGATCAAGGAAGATAAGTTTATGCGCCAAAGCAAGGAACTGTCTAGTGACTAACCCTAACTTGCACAAACCTAATCTAGGCGACCAACCAGGAGAGAAACATAGGAACAACGGAACTAATCTAGGCGTCAACTAGACAAGAAACGCAGTAAAACAATTAAGCACAAAACAACCATGCAAGGGAAACTGATTGAACTTCGAATCTAATCACCGACGATCCGTGACCGCTTTAAAGTCATGGGTCACTTAGTGTTCATCTAATCTAAGTTCTACGAGTTTAGCTACTCATATTAGAAACAAGAGAATTAAAGACAAACAAGGAATATATCTAAGGTAGGAAGAACAGAGAAGAATTGTAAAACCTAATTTAACGAATCTGTGAAACTTCAATCTCGAGGGTCTTCAATCTCGAGGGTCTTCAACTCTCAGCCCCGAGCTCTCCGAGGTGAAAGGATGGCGTCACGATCTCTCCATGATTCTTCGAACTCTCTAAACTCTATCTATCGACCCTAGAGTCGGCTGACTCTCAAAAGTCTAATTGAATGTGTAATTTTTTAATTAAATTCCTTCTGAAAAAATATATCCTGCTTGGCTGCCGCTGCTTACTTTAAATAGGAGTGGAATTAGGGTTCCCATTCTGTCTCGGACAAGGATAGAGTTTTCGGCGAAAACTTAAGGAGTTTTCGCCGAAAACTTTAGTTAAAATCCTCCTGACTTATTTCTTCAATGGTTTTCCGGCGAAGGTTTGGACTTTTCGCCGAACACTACTTCATAATCAGCTGCGGGTTTCTGAAGGTATTTTCGCCGAAAACTTTGCAGTATTTTCGGCGAAAATATTGTGATGGGCAATAGGAATTTTGGTTCTTACTTCGATTTGATTTTTGGTTCGATTCCGGTTCACTCCTTGAGGTCTTGAACACGTCCGTGGCTACGTAAATGATGGCATAAACCTGTGCTATCACAAAAATACTAGAAAACTATCAAATAGACCCAAAAAGAGCCAAAGTAACCAAATCGGTAGGATATATGGTAGTTGAGTGAATATTCGCTATTTTACCCCTAAAACCACGTTTCAAGCAAGGAAATGTCGCTTAAATGAGGCTGAAAATCACATCAAATCGAGTGTCATCACTTATATTGCTTTGTTTACTTCTCCTAGTAGTTGTTAGTATTTGAATGAATTAAACCTCAATTTCAAATGATTAGACCGTGTGCAAACTGATGTGAATCGCCGCAACCGTGGGGAGATGACTCTAACCACCGCAAGTTAGCCTCCTAGCAACGAGCTGAATCAACGGAACCGGGATGGAAATCGGACTTTACCCACTAGCTATAGAGAGCTAGGAACCAGAAGTATCAAGTCAAAAGCGCCACTCCAAGAGATGAATGGTCTTGACGATAAGCCGAACCTTAAGCAATGCAAAAACGAGCAAAAGCTTGAAGGGAATAGAACAAAGTTCTGAAAAGGGGGTTTAATTAATTCAAAGGTTGTCTTACAAGAGTGGCTTACGACCTCTATATATATGGGAGGGATTCGTGAACAAGCTCTAGAATCCTCCTTAAACTATAACTCTAAACTATTAAAGAAATAAAACAAGAGTCCTAATTAGATCACTAAAAGGACTACAATATTCTTAAATAAACGAAAATAGAAAGGAAAATCCAAGATAAATACTAAAAAGGAAGAAAACTCTAAAACTGTCTCAAAACTCCCTAATTCGGCAAAAACCCTAAATGTGAGCGTGGCCACGCCTGCGTCTGTGTCCGCGCCGGACTAGGAATCCTAGTCAGACTAGGAATCGGCGTTCTCGGGGAATCCTTCTCCAAATTGAGCTGGGATTTGGAGAGGGTTGTCCTTGAAGCACAAAGATTCCTTTGGATAAGAGGAATCCCGAAAGGCTCGAGTGGAAATGTGGCTCGGTCCAAAACCCGCCTGTGTGGCGCCTTGGCCTGGGGCTGCTGCTGATGCTGGGCTCGGCTCTCGGCCCTTGGCAGTCCTGGTAAGGCCTTTGGCCATTTGGCTCGGGCTATTCTTCAAGGAGGTCTTCAAGGCCTCCTGGGGCTGCTGCGGGGTCTTGGTGCTTGTAAGATCAGGTGGTGGTGCGTCTGGCCATGTTCGTGACCCGTCCGTGAACATGGTGAGCCTCTTGGCTAGGCCAGGTCGTGTAAATATGTCGTGGTACGCGGGTCTCCCCTGATTCCCTCAAGGGCTGCTGGAGGATGATCCTAGGGCCATAAGGTTCCCAGTGCCTTTGGAAAATCCGAAAAGGCACGAGCCAATTGTTTGCTCGGCCAAAGGCGCCCCTCTGATGCTTCAGGGATCGGACTCAGCGCCTGGGGCAGGCTCAACTCTCGCCCCCCTTCAAATTTGGTCAGGTCTTTAGAAATGCCTCCAAGGGATCTTCAAGTGCAGGTTGAGTCTTGGGCCTCATGGGAACTCTCCTGGGGCCTAGCCCTGGTACTAGGCCTAGTCCGGGGCCCGTGTCGGGGATTGGCTCAGGGCTTCTTTCTTTTGTGACTAGGCCTTCAGCCCTCTTTCTTCGGCACTCCTCTAGAAAGACCTCAAGAGGGTCTCTGGACTAGTTCTTGTCTCCAAGGCTCATGGGAATCGATCAAGGGCCTAGTTGTGGCCTTAGGCTCGGCACAGGGCCTGGATTTGGGGCCTTGGCCAGTATCAGTACCTAGTGTGGCCTGACCCTCATCATGGCTTGCTTTGCTCCTGGGGAAGGCTTGTACTTAAATTGAGTCGCATACCTAGACTTGATGAATCTTTGTAGGGCCCGGTTATGAGCATGTCTAGGCTCCAAGCGCTTCTTGTAAGGCCCTAGGCTTCTGCCCCTAGTTGGTGACCCTGGTGGGGTGTAGGAATAAGCATTGGCACCGGGGCAGGTGGTCTGAGATACGTCACTTGATTTCAACCCCTCAAAAGGTTGTGTCAAGTTCAAGGAAATGCTCAACACTAACCATAAATAATTTGCTGACCACTGGTGGACAAAATTGCCAACCATTGACTACAACATGTCTCTGATTTTAGAAAGGGGGAAGATGAGAAGATGAAGGAAGAGAGAACAAATGGTGATTTGTGAATAGGCAAGGTAATTGAGCGGTCACCGAGTTATCTAATATCAGTTCCTACTTTTTGTTTTGAAGCCAACTAGGTTAATTTTTCCTCAGACCTCTGACTCAATTTGACCCAAAATACAAAGTTTGGTGACTTCGCACTTATGTGCCATGCCAAATAGGCAGACCAATGTATAAAAACTTGATAGAAAATGAGGACAAACGCAAAAACAAAATAATCTCAATACCACCTTGGTGTGATTTTTGGGTTAGACACCATCACATTAGTTTGCTAAAATTAACCTACGAGACTTATCATGTCTATCATCCAGATCAATGACTTTGTTATTGGTAAAATGATTCACCATTCTCTTTCTTTTACATTGCATTGTTCCCCTCTGGTGCTTATTAAAAACTATAGAATCATGCACACTTAACATGAGTAGCCCGATAATACTACAAAACAACGATGGCTCGTTAGTCGTTACATCCTTTTTCTTTTCACGTAGTAAGCGATGATTCATGCTCTAAGTGCGATCCAATTCAAGCTGGATCGATACAAGAATACATTTACATGTACATTGACCTAACCCCCTTCTTTTCCCGCAAAATATTTCCACGTCAGCAACATGGGTGAGTACACCATCGTCTTCCCATGAAACGTCCTTTGAGGTTGGATCTTTACCTATCAGCTCGAAAGGCTCTTCTAATGTTGGCGGGCTCTAAAAAGACATCGTAGAAATCATTTCAAACCAATATTCATACACGATACAAAATTCAAAAGAAGCTGCAGTTCTGTTACACTACCACCTACCATGCAACGTATTAGAGGCCAATTTATTCCTCTGAAGAAAGGATGTTGTTTGATCTCGTTTGCACCAGTAGTTGACCCTAAACGGATGGCAGGGTCTCGATTCAACAATCCGTTTATCAATTGTCGGGCAGCAAGGCTCACCTGCATTGTCAAATAAACGTCAAAATTCATACTGGAATTAAGGTGAGATTACTACTCGGTAATAAATTAAAGAACACCATGTAATAGAAAGTTATCTAACTGGAAACCACTCATCCACAACATCCATAAATTTAAATGTGTTTATGAATCAATCCTCCTATTTTCGCCCTCAGTTTCTATTTTCCTATCTAGATTCAGATGAACGTTACTTGACTTATGGTCCATCCTTATTTCCTTTCCCCAAAATAGTTAGTTTTCGTTTGGATAAGCTTCTTGTGGTGCTTCCTTACTTCATGACCAGCCATAAAGTTCTTAGAACATATCAGAGAAAGCATTATAGATCTCCTTGTTAACTTGCAGAGAAAAAAATTATACTATGTCTAGCAGTTGCTGTAAAATTGAGTTTTAACTCGAAGTCTTACGGGGATGCTACTGGGGAAGGTAAGATCTTTGTGCAAAATGTTAGCAAATGTCTTCTGCCTGTTCTTCCCTCGAAAAGGGGTTCTCCCATATAGCATCTCATACAACAAAATACCTGAGATCCATAAATTCTAGATCAAGTCAGGTTTTCATAAACTTGGATAAGAATGTATGAGTTACGTCCCACAGAAGTATGCTGCAAGATAGTGCTAACCAACTCCGGTTAAAAAAAAAACTAAGTACATTTTGTTCTTACCAAGAGCCCACCAGTCAATAGCACTACTATGGCTTGTGCCTGTGACGATTTCCTGAAGACAAAAAATCATCAAGAACTATACAGGAACTGACAGACATATGTTTTAAGCTGACATATCATAGGCATATGATCTACAACATCACGAGTTCTCTTAAAGAACTATATCAGAAAGCTAAAAAAACTCCCTCGTGTTGACCATGGTATCAGTTAATAGCATAAATGTTATGAGATGTAGATTCATGGACTATACAAGATGAATAATGAACATATTTACAGGACTGATCTTCATCTGACACCATCATATAAGGAATAATGGGAGTAAGAGAGAATACTTTGCCCATAAAGAAATCCAGGAAACATATTGCAAAGAACTCAAAATGACAACCCAATTCTATTTTCTCCCTTTGTTATCTATGGAAGTACACACAGACTCTTCAAGTGAAAATGGGGTGCACATCATCTAACGAAAATGAAATTGTCCTTACAGGAGCAATGTATTCTTCAGTTCCCACAAATGAATTAGAATGCGTTCCTGGTTCTGCAACAAACACAGGAGGTGGCCGACTCCTAGATCTTCTTCTATTGTTTGGTGGAGGATGTTTTATGACCTACAAAATCAAGCGCATAGGATAAAAAATTGCTTCCGGGAACTCCAGGATTAAAATAATTTAACTGCGAGTTAAACATGATAGATTATGTTACCGTCAGGCAATGAAACATTGTGATTTTAAACCAATGTGTGCTTTAAATTTGTGCAATTGTAAAGACTAATGGAGAATTGTAGTGATTTAGAAGAATCCAGAAACTTGAAGACAAGGTAAAGAATATGTGGACTGTTAAATTACGCTAAACTAGAAGGTGATGCTGCCTCAATATACCATTTCTATACATTCTAAAAAAGTCAACAAAGCTTGCTTGGTTTTGTTACTAAACAGAAGGATGCAAGGCCATGAAGTCAAAGTATTCCATGGTAACTCAAAAATTTGCACGTAAAGTGAATGTGCTCGGCGGGCGTACATACTTGTGGTTTACATGATGCCACATAAGATAGATCGAAGTCAGTTAAAACAACATGTCCATCTCTCCCAAGTAAAACATTCTCAGGCTTCAAGTCCCGGTAAACAATTCCTGTGCAAAGTGAAGCAAAGATAGGAACACATCACATCTGAATTAAAATATCCTCAGTCTTGCTATGTAGTAAGAGAATGTAGAGCCAACACAAGATCTGATTTTATCTATGCAGAGAATTCATTATAATTTATCACAACTTTTCACATAAATTAGAAAATTATAGCCATTTTCAAGGTGATTCAAATGCATATTTACTCGTTAACAAGTGGTATAATGCATTAGTTTTCAGTTGGTACTAATTAAAGTAATACAAAGAAATTTTTTAGAAAAGTATTAAAAGAATCCATAAGATCACAAGCAAGAAGCTGACGTACTTGTAAGGAAAATAAACACATTGTGCAAGTTACCTAAACAGTGAAGGTACTCCAAGCCAATTACAACCTCTGCAGCATAGAACCTAGAAGGAAACTTTTATTAATCGAGAAAATGGAGAAAAGAATGGAAAAAATAAAGCCTTGTATAGTAAGATTGAAGAGAAAATTTGGGACAAAAGGCTTGAAATGAAAGGGTGGACAATGACAATGCTCACAAAGCAACGAATCAAGCATCCTATACACAAGTTGGATTAACGTAGATAAACAAAAGAGATGGTGGCAAACATGTCTACCTGGATCTCAGATTACAAGCAACCCCATGGCATTGACATTTTCCCAGTACACATCTTCTCTTAATGAGATCAGAAAAATAATTTTGGAATCCGCAAGATAAGATAATTTGATGTAACTAAAGTTGTTTCTTCTAAAAAAGTATTGCATCATTGATCTACTCACATGTACATGGTGTTTTTCCTTTTTAATAATTAATTGGAGTTATATGATGACGTGTTTCCATCTTAAAAGCTCTTCAATCCTATTGACATTGAATGCTTTATTCCACAACCAAATTGTATTGTATAGACGCCAAAGAATACAATCGGCTAGAAAAGGAGAAAAGCAATGTTGAGATCCTGCTCGAGTCACGTAAGAGGTTTCAGTGTGTAGACATTATATATTATTTTAAGGTTTGATCTGCTACCTCATACTTTTTTGTCTAATCTGCCACATCTAACCTTGGGCACCAAAGGAATCTCTAAACTACTGGATGCCAAATCTTCTGAATAAAAAATATTGCACTCATGTATAAGAACTCGAGGAGGAAACTTAGCCTCTAATGAGTTATGTCGTATTCGCAGTAGGAGAATATATACATGAATGTCTCTTTTTTATGATTGGGTGTGGATTAGAACATGTGACCTCTTTCTTAGAGGTGTAGTTACTTTACCAGTACACTACAAGTTCTTTCACATACATGAATGTCCCTTAAACACTTACTGTAATTAAGATATTCTCCTAAAAATAACATACCTTATCTTCTATGTAACACAAGGAAAGAGTATTGTTTGACAAATAAAGAAAAAGTAGATGATACTAACATGTACAATAATTAGTAGGCTATCAACTCTATTAATTCTACAAGCTAGAAGAAGCAAATAGTAATAAAAGGTATGTATAAAGAAGCAAATCTTAAAATGATTTATTATTAACTGTGCAATGAGATCAATTATTGAAGCCATAGAATTAAGATAAATGAGAAATAAAAAATGATGCTTCAGAGTTGCTTGTGGTTATAAATCTATTTGAACATAATAATAAGGGGATTTGTCTAACACGTATCTTCTATGCATGCATGGTGAAACCACAATCACTTTTTCAGGTTAGTGTGCATGAACATTATAAATATCTCTAATAAATATGAAAAAAAAATTATGGTTATCCCTATAACGAAATTCATCTATATGGAAGTGGTTCAAGGAGCATTAACAAGACGAAATGTTACCACTGATCAATAATCAGGTAGTAGAAAAGGATGTATTAAAACTTTGTAGTTACCTCGCAGACTCTTCCTTAAATAACTTCATAGGTTGCTTGTCAAGTAGTGCAAACAGCTCTCCACCAGGACAAAAGT
Source organism: Linum lewisii (assembly GCA_034768395.1). NCBI lineage: Eukaryota > Viridiplantae > Streptophyta > Magnoliopsida > Malpighiales > Linaceae > Linum > Linum lewisii. The sequence continues at coordinate 34,129,809 of CM068302.1, read as the reverse complement.
CTGTTATTAGACATACATGTGTTGAAGTCTAAGAAGACGAAAACCCATCAGTATATTTGACAAGTGCAATCATCCATTACCAAAAAACTATAGATCAATAATCAATTAAGTAATCATAACCACATAACAAATATAGGTGCATGAATGAAGAACCATGACAGAATCCTTTAATTATTCCGTACACAACTATAATCCTTTTGTTAGGGGTACTTAATACAATTCCTTGACATATAATATGATGTTCTCTAAGTTCTTTTATCTCTTCCTTATGTATCATTTCACAATAAATCATATGGATGTTATTTAGCTAGAATATTTTCACATAAAAAGTGTTGTGCCCAACATAATATTTGTCTCATGACAAAGCAAACAACAATGATTAAGGAAAAGAGGGGCAAGATAGATATAAATATTGCTCATCTCTAGTATAGTTCAAAATAAGCTTTATTTTGGAAGGAATTAATACCATCATGTTTGTAGTTCCAGACTACAAGAACAACCTGAGGCATATAACATTCAAATGAAAACATGAGCCTAATTGATAGAAACAACAAGGTTTCTCAAGATTACCTCAAATGATGTATACAGTGTTGGAAGAAAAGGATGGTCCAAAAGTGAAATAATTTCTCTCTCGATGCATGCTCGATGAACTTGCATAGAAATTAGCAAAAATGATAGTCAAGTGTCCAAGATGGTAAGAATTCTCAGTCAACATAATTGATCCTCATTCAACCAAGTAGCCTATATAATAGCAACGATGTTCTTCTCACAATTACATTGCTTGTACTTTACATGGTTTGACATATCTATGAATTTTAAAGTTGAACGTTACTAAACTGACAATCTATCCTCATGTTGTAAGAACCTTAATACAACGCATAGTTGCTTAAACCAAAACTAAGTATTAATCTATGAAAGTAAATGAGACACCAACAACAACTTGATGCCATTTAATAAACAAGATTTTTTTAAAGGAATAGAAGACAAGTTTACTACACAAGCACAACGTTGATTAAATAATAAAAGAAGACAACTTTGAAAAAGTCACACCTTGTTACGATTCATCATCGTGGATTTTTCCATCGCCTTCATGGCATAAAGTTCCCCTGTTTCTTCTAGTTCCACTAGATGAACACTGAAGAAAAAGATTGTTTCAAAAAAAAAGGCTAGCATCTAAATACAATAGACATCCTTTAACAAAGAATTACTTCCCCATCTTGAGCATTGGTCAACTATTTATTAGTATAATTACCCATATACAACGTGTAAATTCCCTCAGTTTATCCATATCTAATGATATATCTAACCATTGATGTTACTTATATACCCTCTAAAAAAACTTTAAACTGTATATACAGCTACACAAACATGAATGTCCATTTTCATCTTTCAACCCTCCTTTATCTAGCTCAAACACACACGTTCCTAGTATTAAGCAAAAAATCCACCTATCACCAATCTGATTAATATGTAATTTGGATACACTTCATTCACTATCCACTTCAAAATATTCAATTCAGTGTACTTGTACTTAATTTATTTATTTTCATATGATTCCAACATTACCTGCCAGCATCACCACAACCCAAAGGTTTAACAGGCTTGAAATGATGCAATCCAATCTTTTCACCGTTCAAGGTAATCTGATCAGAGAATGTAGTTTGAACTTAGCATTTAAATATGGCCATTGATAAATGAGACATCCTCAAAGAACAAAAAAGAAACTTGAATAAAGCTGCAACTAAATTCCGAAAACTACAAACTGCATCAATAAATATAGCTAGCGGTTTTGTAGAAGAAAAAGACAACTCTATAAATTATAAGGACAGTAATCTGTCAAACCATTTCCTAAACACGCATACTAGAAAAATCATAAACAACAACAACATGAGTAATTCACGTGAATTACTCATATAAAGCGAACTTGAACCCTTTCCCAACAACTCGAGTTATTGGGATGTAATGGTTCATGACATGGTATCAGAGTCTTTGATGATATAAAGATCTTGACATCGAATCTCATCAATACAATAATTTATCTTGCATAAGGCTTGGTGGACCTTTGCAAACTTTAATTCCCTTTCATGGGGTTTCGTTTGAGGGGACATGTCAATGACTCATATAAAAGTCAATTTGAACCCTCTCCCAACAACTCGGGATGCAATGGTTCATAACAATTCATAAACACATTTTAAAATTATCTTATGTGTATGTATTCCAAAATTAACTTCTGAATTGCTCTCCACGTAGAACTATCTCTTTTGTGAGGTCGTGGAAATACAGACCGTGGATGAACTGCCCACAAATCTTCTGGTCGCTGGTAAAAAAATTCAAATAAGATTCATTGAGCTTACCTCAAAAAATCGAATACAACGGAGCTGCTTTCTAACTCGGCAAAATTGAGCTAAATGATGTAAGTCCTTAGATATGTAAATATATTTGAAACGATCTACTGGTGGACGAGAGTCAACAAGAGCTCATTTGTTATCATGTTTATTTGTATTCTATTTTGATAGCCCACAACAAAAATTGTGTCCATTTCATATTCTGCTTTGTTACCATAGTTCATTTCTTTAGAGAAGTAGTCCACATTTCAATGAAGCATCATCCTTTCAGAACTTTTAGAAATGCAGAACAAAGGACAAAAAAAAAAAAAAAAATTGTAGATTCTCATTACTTGTAGATACAAAAATAAGGATTGGGAGTTGGAATTAGGGAAATTCTTGTACAATCTCAATTCCTTGTTTCCTGACCCAAAATAGGAACCCAATTGCGGCACAATTGAAATCCTTTTCAGTTTTGAAATCACCTCCGAGAAGGAATTGAAATCCTTTTGAAATGAGTGGGTTTTGGGGGGAATTGTTTTATTTTTTTCGTGTTATACATCTCTGCCCCTCCCCGGCTTGGCATCTCCTGGACATGTCGGGGCAATTGTAAAGAACCAACAACTCTCTTTACAAGTATTATTTTAAAATCGCCTTCCACCATACCGACCGGCGTTCAAAATTTTAGGATCTTCATTATGGTGAGCACGTGTGGGTAATTAGTTTTCTTTATAAATCAACATTGTACAGTAGTATACAATACAATAATTATGTTAGCTCTACTTGATCAATTATGATCAAAATAATGGAATGAGATTGCAAAAATATTGTTTATTTAGGTGATGATCATCTCTTAGATAATTTTGGTTAATGATAATTATAGGGTTGGTTTTTTTTATTGTGGATTGACTAGCCTTTTGTTATCTAATTAAGGGTAGTTTGGACATTGTATGAGGTGTATAATTTCAATTCCATATTGGCAATTAGATGAGGAAACAAGAAATTTAATTCCAGTGGAATCCTTGATCCCTCCAGCAATCTAATTTCATTGAAATTGTCAATTCCCACAACAATTAAATTCCTTGCGGGAAACGACCCCGAAATAACTATGGTATCAAACCATGATTTAATAGTACAGCCCTCCACACTCCAGTGGTATCCACCCTATTAACTAGGTGGATGAAGACTTCAAATCGTTCCAGACTTCTGAAGTAATAAAAATTTACTCCTGAGTCTACTGCATTAGGTGGTTAGCTTAACAAGGACTAGCAAGTAATAAACAACATTGTCCTTCCATAAAAAGTTAGTTATGAGGTAAAAAGTGGCACACACCTAGTTCACCTAAGGCTACTATCTTAGTGTGTTTTTGATCGGTATACTTACAAGAAAAAAGCAAACAAAGGGTTAGCAGATAAAATAACATGGTTATGTTTAAGGAAAAGGTCGGTCAAGGAGTCCGAAAATGCATTCTTTCGTAAAAAAATATATCCTAATTCCTTGAATTAATTCATTGACTAAACTCAAAGACCTACAATACACTCTAAAACTCAAAAGATCACAAGCCAACTTTAATCTATGATGTAAAAAACTTATTTTGGTTAATGTGTCATGAACTTCAAGAAGACGATAAGATTTGTAAGCTATGAATCATGGACAGAGAGAAAAGAGTACCTTACCAAATTGGCATCGGGAAGTTCTCGAACAGCTTCATCGACAGTCACTGCAGTAGCTTTAACCTAGCAAATAAAATATATATTAATAAAAGAACACAACTATAAAGACATTTTATGAGCTGCAACAAATTGTGTACCAACATCATAACACTAGGTATATGAGTGGATGGTGCAATGTTATAGTGACCCATACCCAAAATGCAGCTTACCCTCATGTACATGAAAAACTAATGCAATGGCAGTTATATGTTTAGTATTTGACATGCACCACCAACTAAAAGATCTAAGTCTATATGCATATTATATCAGAGACATGACGGGGATTTACATACCAACTTTGCATTCTGATGCTCACTATTTTCCGAAAAAAGATTTCTTAAAGGTTCGACATGATCACTTCCGTCCAGCTGAACACCAATGAAGTATTGCAGCTCCCCCTAAATCAATAAGAAATCATTTCTAGATGTAAATAATTTCAAAACGTAGCAAAATATAACTAGAGAAAATTAGAATAGGACACGGTTCAACAACCTTTTGGTCACACATTGGTTGCAAATGAAACAAGTTCCAGAATTTCTTTCCTGCAAATCAAGACATTGTAAGACGATGCATGAGGCATAGCTATTATGGAGAAAAAGACAACCAACATTTTGGAAAAAATTAAGAAGATTATTTCAGTCAGATAAAAAGATACATACACAACTATTTTCATTAATCAGTCTACCTCAATATTAGGCTGAAAAAAACTCACTGCTTTTAGTGTAGTTGATCAACTGGACAGTGATCTCCCTTTGTTCACTAATTGCATCTCTTATCTTAGACACGGTTGTCTGGTCTGTTTCAGGCCCTTGAAGAAACCTGTGAATTCATGAAGAAATTAATGTGTTAAGATCTCATGTTTTGAGAAACAATGCTAACTTGGGAAGAAGCAACAGACCACACATTACATATTCAGTACCTACAGTTTCTTCCCAAGATTTCTTCACGTGTGTACTCTGTTAGTTCAAGAAAGCTATCTGAGGCGAATATCTGAAGAAGAGCACACAAATGGCACTTAATTAGTTAATTACAAGTTGATTACATTTACTAACTAAACATTTGATGGAATATCACTTAAGCAAAATAGAAACCATGAAAAGCACGACTAGAAAATTGTTGAAGACAGAGAGTCCATAGATGGACATGAACATAGTAACCATTTGCATCCTACTACAAAGACCTCCTGTCTTCCTATTCTCCAAATTTATCAAGGAACCTTTGTCTCAAAACAATAGGTTGTTACAATAAGAGAGCATTTGTGGTCACTGTGACCCCTGGTCTTGAGGAGTAGCAAACCCGACACTCAGGTAGAATAACTTTTTTTTCATCTATGTAAACACCTAACCATGAAAAGTGATATGAAAATTGCATTTTGAAAAAATTAGGGGTTTCAAAAGAACGTACAATGGGGTTATCTGGAAGCCTAGGATCTGTGATCACAAAATTCTTCTCAATGCGCTCCAACGTGGTTGCTAGATCAAACCCTTGGCGCATGTCCTTGTCTCTTTCAGCATGTTCCCAGCTATCGATACGAGTCACATCCTTGGTCATCAAATCCACTTGTTTAATACTTGGAGGTTCTTCATACTTCCTCGAAGAACTGGTAGAATCGCCTCTAAGCCGACTGTAGCATACAAGACATAGCATGTCAGATTATCTATAAAACAAATGGGATGGAAATTTCCAAATCCGCAATAACAAGAGGTCTATGAACTTCCGTCCTTGCAATTGTTAGTGTCGATGATTCACCTTCCTAGTTACAAGTAGCAGACAACTTTACCTCTTAATACCGCAATACTTAGTAGCTAAAATCAAAAGAGTTAAACAATAAAATAAGACAAGCAAAAGTGAACTGACCCCATGAAGGAAAGTCGTAAAGAGTGTTTGGGTTTCTTGGGATAACCCTGTGGACTACCAATGCAAGAAGCGTCAGAATGAGGAGTTTCTCTACCAGGGGTAACCATTGAGCCAAGATCAGCGGATTTGGGAAGGACGAAGTCAAGACTATCGACAGGGTCATGGCTCGCAGCCCGAACATGAGACTTTGGATGCTTGATTGTCCGAACCACTTCATTGATGGAATCGAGGGCCTTGTCCTTCTGGCGTACTGACAATAAAGATGAGTAAGATGAATGAAAAATAAACAATACCTGCAGAATGTCAACTACTTGTACTACCAAGCAAAGTAAAAGAGTACCATCGTAACGGATGAGAGATTTGGGTAAGCCATTGGGGCGCAAGGCCTTGTCGACAATACCTTCAGTGTATTTGCTGACCTCCACCTGCATCCTGCAGCGGAGCGAAACTCAAATGTTAAAAAAAATTAAAAGGAATAAGGAGAGAAATGAAGAGGAAAGTGGAACTAGGTTGAAATAAAAAGATACCCAATGAATTTGATGGTGTTGCCAAGGTCATCCTTGATGGGGGTGACAGTGAGGAGATTCCAGAAGGGAGTGCCATCCTTCTTGTAGTTGAGAAGCCTTCCACTGAAGCTCTTGCCACTCTTCACTGCCTCTCTAATCTTAGCTACTTCTTTGACATCTGTGTCCGGCCCTTGTAGAAATCGGCTGAATCACCAGAAACCGACGCAAAACCTCGTTAGTGCTTTATTTATTTTGGAAAATGCATCCTTGCCCTACATTCAGAATCAGTGAGAGAGATTGAATCCAATTCCTTATTTCTACAAAGTAATAAAAAAAAATAGAGATGCTCCTAGGAAGAAGAACACCCCTGGGCCTTGCCGCTTTTTCCAAGTCATGCTCATTTTCAATAAATCTCTCAAATAAAATGCTTGCAATTGAGAACTCAATTTCCTACTTCAAAAATGTTTACCAATTAAATCGCAAAATCCATGTTTATCGTAACAGGTAAACTTAGCAGGGGATATTTACTAATTTGCATGTTGAATGTCTTTTTTTTTTTTTTTGCCTTAGATAACTTCCGCAGGAGAAGAGGAGTCAACCATACAAAAATAGATATTAAGTACCCACCCAAGTCGAAAAGTTAACCACTCCTTAGCTTGGGAGGCAACGAAGCACGTTTATGTGTTGAATGTCATTATACTAGTTTTAATGCACGAGATGATATTATTGAACGATTATCATTACATCATTTGGAAGGAAAAAAAGGATGTATTGAGGATAAAAAAACTCACATAATTTATTAGTGGACGAGAAAAAAAGAGAACATGTGTCCCAATAAGGATTATTTTTTTTATATTTTTATATTTGGTTATTATTTTGGTCTATTGTCTATTAATCCAATTTTGGGGGAAAAGCTTACATGAATTAGGGCGGTTATGAATTTTGAAGATTCCATTGAGCATGAATTTACCAATGTTGTCAGGACCGGACCGGTCGTCAAACCGGTCAAGCGAAAGGTTTGAGGGTTTAAAGTTCGACTGGGATCAGACCGTAAAAACCGGTGTAAAAAACAGGTTATATTATCACTTAAAAAAATATAGGGGTCATGAATAATTACTCGTGGCTCAAGTATCAAATTGTAATAATTACCATAACTTATTCATTCACTTTTAGAAATTATGTACTATTAGTTATTAATTATGTAACTTGAGGTATCAAAGAGTAATAGTCATCAACCTATATATTTATGAAGAAAGAAAACCCTTAATCCTAATCATTTCCCTGCCGTCTCTCTTTCCCTTCTTCTTTTTCTCCTCTCGTCTCCTTTCTCTAGAACATTCATCTATTCTTGATCTCTTCATCTTGGTCCATCATCATTAATATATTTTTCCTTCATCTTCCCATCACAATAGGCCTGCCCAGTCCACTCTTTGAAGAGAGACTCATCTTCTCCACATTAAAATTCTAATTTAAAGGGAAGTTGTTACACGGAAGTCGAGGTACGTAGAGGCGAGGGAACCAGATCTGACCTCAGTGTCGATGGCTGCGTGGAGATAATCAGAGAGAGGAAATAGGGGGTGGACGACGGGGCTAATGGTATTATGCTGAATGGGGTGATTCAGCACCGTGATGAACCCAATCCGCGAGGGGTATTTTGGTAAAAGCATGTATTACGAATCTGACACGTGAACAGTACAAATCTGACATGAAAATGTCACTATATAATTGAAAACCCACCTTTGTTTCTTTCTCCATTTTCATAATTAAAAAATCTCCATTTCTCTCTCCTTTTTCTCTCTCCTTTTTCTCTCAATTTTTCATGAACAAAGAGGAGATTTGTGTGTTCATTATGCCGGGAAATAGCATGTCGGAGTTGGATCTACGCATGAAAACGTCGGGTGAGTGCATACAACCCTCATAATGTGTATGAATCTTTGTATTTTTCATATTTTTCGTGTTTTTCTTGTTGTTTTCTTGTTTGAGGGTGCCAAAAATTGATTCTGTAACATTTGGTTGAGATATGTTGGGTTTCGTAATGTCTGTAACCATTTCCGTAATACTTTCGTTATTGTTTATAATATCAGTTTTTGTAATATTTTTTATCAATTTTCATAATACTTTCGTAGCTGTTTCGTAACACTTTCGTGCTCTTCATGTTACTTTCGTAATCCTTTATTTCCCCCTCTTTTTCTCTCTCTTTTTTTTCTCTCAAATACTTTCGTAACTGTTTCGTAACACTTTCGTGCTCTTCGTGTTACTTACGTAATACTTTCGTGTTGTTTCTCCCTCACATTCTCTCGTTTTCGTAATGTTTTCGTAGAAACAAGAAAAAGGAATGAAGAAGAAGAGGAAAGAAGAAGATTCTAGATCTGGAATAGAGAAAATAAGAAGAGAAGAAGAAGGAAGGAGAAGACAAAGAAGAAGAAGAAGAAGAATCTAGATCTGGAATAGAGAAAGAAGAAGAAGGAAGAAGAAGGAAGGAGAAAAAGAAGAAGAAGAATGAAGAAGAAGAACAAGGAAGGAGAAGAAAGAAGAACAAGAAAGATAATGTATTTCTCCCTCCATTTTCAAAACTCAAAATCATTCATTTCCCTCTCTTTTTCTCTCATTTTTTTCTTTTTTCTCAATAAAAATAAGTGTTACTAATTAAGTACCAAGTATTACATTCATTTCCCTCTCTTTTTCTCTCCTTTTTCTTTTTTTCTATTTTATGACCACATAACTAATACGAAAGTAATTCTCAAATGTTACGAAACATGATTCCAAACCCATACGAAACTTGCTATAACCAATACGAAATTGGTTCTCAAAACGTTACGAATATGCATAAAACCATACGAACAAAGTACAAGTGTTACTAATTAAGTACCAAGTATTACATTCATTTCCCTCTCTTTTTCTCTCTTTTTCTTTTTTCTATTTTATGCCCACATAACTAATACGAAAGTAATTCTCAAATGTTACGAAACATGATTCCAAACCCATACGAAACTTGCTATAACCAATACGAAATTGGTTCTCAAAACGTTACGAAATATGCTTATAAAACCATTCATAACAAAGTACCAAGTGTTACGAATTAAGTACCAAGTTTACATTCATTCCCTATCTTTTTCTCTCTTTTTTTTTTAAGAAAAAAGAGAAGAGAGAAAAAAGAGAATGTGTTTCTCCCTCCATTTTCAAAATTCAAAATCATTCATTTCTCCTCTCTTTTACTCTCTTTTTTTTTCTTTTTCTCAAGAAAAACAAGTGTTACGAATTGAGTACCAAGTATTACATTCATTTTCTCTCTCTTTTTCTCTCCTTTTTATTTTTTTTTATTTTATGCCCACATAACTAATACGAAAGTAATTCTCAAATGTTATGAAACATGCTATAAAACCATACGAACAAGTACCAAGTGTTACGAATTAAGTACCAAGTATTACATTCATTTTCCTCTCTTTTTCTCTCCTTTTTCTTTTAAGAAGAAAGAAGAAGAAGAAAGAGAATGTGTTTCTCCCTCCATTTTCAAAATTCAAAATCATTCATTTCCCTCTTTTTTTCTCTCATTTCTTTCTTTTTCTCAAGAATACCAAGTGTTACGAATTAAGTACCAAGTATTACATTCATTTCCTCTCTTTTTCTCTCCTTTTTATTTTTATTTTATTTTATGCCCACATAACTAATACGAAAGTAATTCTCAAATGTTACGTAACATGCTATAAAATCATACGAACAAGTACCAAGTGTTACGAATTAAGTACCAAGTATTACATTTATTTCCCTCTCTTTTTCTCTCCTTTTTCTTTTAAGAAGAAAGAAGAAGAAGAAAAGAGAATGTGTTTCTTCTCCATCTTTCAAAATATTCAAAATCATTCATTTCCCTCTTTTTTTCTCTCATTTTTTCTTTTTTCTCAAGAATACCAAGTGTTACGAATTAAGTACCAAATATTACATTTATTTTCCTCTCTTTTTCTCCCTTTTTCTTTTAAGAAGAAGGAAGGAGAAGAAAGAAGAAGAAGAAAGAGAATGTGTTTTCCCTCCATTTTCAAAATTTAAAATCATTCATTTCCCTCTTTTTTTCTCTCCATTCTTTCTTTTTCTCAAGAATACCAAGTGTTACGAATTAAGTACCAAGTATTACATTTATTTCTCTCTCTTTTTTTCTCTTTTTTATTTTTATTTTATTTTATGCCCACATAACTAATACGAAAATAATTCTCAAATGTTACAAAACATGCTATAAAACCATACGAACAAGTATCAAGTGTTACGAATTAAGTACCAAGTATTACATTTATTTCCCTCTTTTTTCTCCCCTTTTTCTTTTAAGAAGAAGGAAGGAGAAGAAAGAAGAAGAAGAAAGAGAATGTGTTTCTCCCTCCATTTTCAAAATTCAAAATCATTCATTTCCCTCTCTTTTTCTCTCCTTTCTTTCTTTTTCTCAAGAATACCAAGTGTTACGAATTAAGTACCAAGTATTACATTCATTTCCCTCTTTTTTTCTCTCCTTTTTATTTTTATTTTATTTTATGCCCACATAACTAATACAAAAAATAATTCCCAAATGTTACGAAACATGCTATACAAAAAATAATTCCCAAATGTTACGAAACATGCTATAAAACCATACGAACAAGTACCAAGTGTTACGAATTAAGTACCAAGTATTACATTCATTTCCCTCTCTTTTTCTCTCTTTTTTCTTTTAAGAAGAAGGAAGGAGAAGAAAGAAGAAGAAGAAAGAGAATGTGTTTCTCCCTCCATTTTCAAAATTCAAAATCATTCATTTCCCCTCTCTTTTTCTCTCCTTTTTTTATTTCCCTCTCCTTTTTCCCTCCCCTTTTTTTCTCTCATGATACAAAATTTTAGATTCTCTCCTTTTTTTGTTTCTCTCAACTACTTTCGTAGCTATTTCATAACACTTTCGTGTTCTTCATGTTACTTACGTAATACTTTCATGTTGTTTCTCCCTCCATTTTCAAAATTCAAAATCAATCATTTCCCTCTCTTTTTCTCTCCTTTTTTTATTTTTTAATAGAGAAAGAAGAAGAAGGAAGGAGAAAGACGAAAAAGAAGGAAGGAGAAAGACGAAGAAGAAGGAAGGAGAAGACAAAGAAGAAGAAGAAGAAGAAGAAGGAGGAAGAAGAAGAAGGATGGAGAAGAAAGAAGAAGAAGAAAAAGAAGAGGAAGTATTACATGTGTATCATGACATCAAGTGTTACGAAATTAAGTAATATATACTCTAATAATTTGCAAAACATATACTTTGAGATCTTATTCGTATCAATTTGGACCATACTACGTAATAAGGGAGAGAAAATGGACAAGGGTTAGAACTTCAAGTAGAATACCCACATAACTAATACGAAAGTATATCTCAAACGTTACGAAACATGAACTCAAACCATACGAAACTTGCTATAACCCAATACAAAATTAGTTCTCAAAACGTTACGAAATATGTCTCAAACGTTACGAAACATGTCTCAAACGTTACGAAACATGAACTCAAACCCATACGATAACTTGCTATAACCCAATACAAAATTGGTTTCAAAACGTTACGAAACATGTCTCAAACGTTACGAATCATGATTTGTACTTGAATCATTAGAAGAAAGAATAGAAAAATTGAGTACTCTCTTTCCTACTTTTCAGTCACTTTCTCCATCACTTTAACACATGACGAGATTACTATTTTACCCTTCTGACACTCTCATTTATTATAGCCATTGATCTTGTAGGGCCAAGCTCATGAATGGCTGAGATTTGATTCAGCACCAGCACCTTCAGCACCATAAGGAGTCAGCACCTGACTAATTTCCGGACGACGGAGCTCAAGGATCAATAGAGGCGGTCAGAGGCGACTCGAAAACCAAGAGACATCGACCCATATCCTCCTTGCGTCGATTTTTTGCCTAAACCGACCGGCCGAAACCGCCTGAAGCGGGTCGACCCATTTTTTGGGCTTAATTGAACCGCCATGTATTTAAAGGCCGACCGGACCAGACCGGTTTTGGTGCCGGTTCTCGGTTTTACCGGTTGGATCGGCCAGTCCGGTCCAGTTATGATAACACTGGAATTTACAAAAGACAAAAGACTAAAAAAATAAATAAAAAAATCCTGTGTTAATCTATTAATAAATTACATGTGGAGTACATGATCCATTTGAAACTTTTGTCCAATTGAAATGACCAAAAATTGGTGGTTGCTGATTGTCGGCAACCACATGAGTAAAACTGATGACGATCAATAACATTCAATATAAATCGTGATAAAATAATATTGGATATATTGCTATTACTATTTATATTTATTAAAGACTACATACCAAGGTTTTCAAAACCGATCGAATCTTATTACTCATGAAGGTTTTCAGAGCCGGCAAGGTCAATAGTTCAAAGATTTAATAGGAAAATTAAGGTTGAACCGGAATCGAATCAAAATTGAACCAAAATTTATCTGTACCGGAGAACTGACTGGTTCACGGTCGACCGATCCAACCGAGGGTAGTATACGGCATTGAAAACATTGCTACAGACTAAAGACTAGTAGTATGTGAATGTACGTAGAAGAGACAAGACGAGAGAGAGAAAGAGATGGGACTTGCCAGTTCCGGCCGACGACTTCCTGAGTAGAGTAACCAGTCATGGTGAAGAAGCCACTGCTTGCGTATATTATGGGGCATTCGGGCTTACTTGCGTCAGATACCACAAATGTCTGCTGCAGCGTCGACAGCGCTTCCTTGAGCTCATGCGACACTCTGGGAAACGATGGTGATGATGATGCTCCTAATTCGGCTGATTCCTCAGACCCAGACCTCGTAGTGACCGCCTTGAAGCTCCTTCTCCCGACCAGGCCCCATTCCGCCGTCCTCTGCGCCACGCTGGGGCCATCGGTAATTACTTTGCTGTTATTACTAGTACTAGTACTCTGTTCAAAAGCCATCCACCTGCTGTTGCTGCTTCTGCTGCGGCTGGTGGTAGGTTGATCCATAGTGGCTGGGTGAGAGGAGGGAGTACGTCGGCGGTGTTAGAGGTAGCTAACAGGTGGATAAGCTAGCTAGCTAGCTAGCAAATAATGGAGTTTGGGTTATTTTATCTCTTTTTTGTTTTGTTTTGTTTTGTTTTTAATGAGGAAGAAGATAATATGAAAATTGAAATGTAAATGCTTTGTAGCCACCACTAGTTTACTCCATCGGTCCCCTCCCCACACACAAACTCCTCCCTCCCTCTATGATATTTTTATAAGTGATTTGTTGTAAGTATAGTTGATAGTACATTGTTCAAAATAATAACACACACGCAACCTCTTAATTACCTGTTTCTCTGCCCACCACGCACATGCGAGTAGGCTTAGGGTAGGGAAAGGGTATGGGGTGAACCGAATCCTTACCCTCAGGTATAACTTTGGAAAATATCCGATAATTTACCCTACGGGTTTTCAACTGTCCTATCCTTACCCTATCCTACAAATACCCATAGGGTTCGTGGGTACCCTAGATATTTTAATATATTCTTATTTATCGATAATGATTATACTGAAACACATCATTCTCAACCACATAAATAAAATAAAAAATATTATATAAACACTAGATATATATAAATTAGTCAATAAAGTAATGTTATACAAATATTACGATCAATTTCTACTATCATCATCATTATATATTCTAAATCAAAACTTGAATCATGTGTAAGTGAATAATTAATGGTTATAATGTGCTTTTACATTAGTTAATTGTGAATCATCTCACGAATCAACCGTCAATTGGTAATTTTACATAAAAAAATACTGAGATATATAGTGAGGTTAAGGGTAGGGTATTTTGTGGGTAGGGTTTTGGTCATATCCTTACCCTACCCTTACCCTACTTTTTCAACTTAGAGAATACCCTACCCAGTCAACACAGGGTATTATCCTCGTTGACCGAGTAGGGTAGGGTAGGATACCCTAGGATAAGGTATCAATTGCCATCCCTACATGCTAGTGACGGAATTACTAACCCACAAAAATGATTAGTCACCAATTCTCATATGGTTCAATTTGTGTGAGTGATCGATGAATTGTATTTTGTTTTCGTTTGTATGTGATGGAATCCCATGTTAGATATTTTGAGTAATACTACTTGTTGTTAAATTACGAGCAATACTCGTGGTCAAATGAAAACTTGAATGTGCCCTTACAATTTTATTATTGATCTGAATGATTTATGAGCAAATATCGCACCCAATCAGCGACAATAGTATGAATTATAAATACAGCAAGCTGCCCCAACAGTACGGCGGCGGTTTATGAATACAGACTGAAGAGGCTAAGTTTATGGAGACAACGAATTAACGAAACGGCCCAAAAGAGGCAAAGCTTCGTGGACCGCAGGTGGCACAAATTAATACGGGTAACCTCTGCTTGTGCTTGTGTTGGAGATAGATAGGAACGTCACTTCCTTCCTTGCTAATAAATAGATACGATACGTTTGGACCACTTATTTCTTCCAACATTTACTTACAGACTCTGCTCCTTCCATCCATGACCATCCATGCCTCATTAGATAACTACAAGTCCTTTCATATATATAATAATATAATAACAAGTCCCATATGTGAAAAAAACAAAGAAAGAAGAAGCATGCATCTGGCGTCCCTACTGGAAGCTTCATCCATACCATCCCATCCCATCCCATCCCATCAATCAAAATCTTCAATGAGCGTTTTTACTTTGAGTAACCAATAGTACTATATAGGACATTCTCTTAAGGCCGTATATAGGTTGCTCCTTATTTCTTTCTACTACTTCATCAACCACCACTTTGGCTTCTGCTCACAGATAGGAAAGGGTCACTCACAACTCACTACTCAATCACAGCATTTGAGCGTTGCAGCAATCTTTGCTTCCTTGTTTTTCTGTGTTTCTCCACCTAATCTCCATTTATGTTTGTGTACACATCATCATTCTCAGTTCGGCCAACAAACACCAAACACCAGGAGCTGCATTGCTCACAAACATGTGCACAGAATGTGGTACTGGAAACCTAATCTGCTCAATACCCTTATATCAGCAGCAATTTACAAGATCAAACTTTACAGGTAAGAATTCACAAGATCTGGCAATGGGAAAAATGTCATTTACAAATTTTGTTGAAGAATCTGCGGGTTAAATTGATGCATTCTCTGTCCACAAGGCCAACTAGTTCACCTCTTCTTTCTGTTGAACTTTCTGATACAACTGGGACTTGGTTCAGATTGTGCACATCCATAATCAGCTCTGCTGAGAGGACGTCCATACTGGGTTTAACTGTCCAAGGCACCTCACATGCTTTCGTCCCCCACGAGCATATCTCCGACACACAAAATTCCTTAAATGAATGAACAAGGTCGGTTAGAATTTGAAAAATGATAACTAAATCGGATGAATAGTTACTTGTCCATGAAATTAGATATCTAGGGCGCATCTCATCTTGTGGACCCTAGATAGTATGAGGGTAGAAAGGATATACTCCAGATTTTCCTAGCATGCAAGCAGTTCATATTCCTGACAACCTTACCATAGAATGGGAAGGGACTCATCAATTACCTGTGATCTCCAGCTTTCTGATTTCTCAGTTTTGATGAAGTTCTCAATGTCTTCCAGAGTAAGTAACCCAATCAGAGTATCATCATGATCAACAATTAAAGCGCAAGACTGCTTCTCTTCAAGCATAAGTCTCACTGCTTCACTAAGTAAAGTGCTCATGTTAACAGTCACATATCTTGTCCTCATGGCTTGAGAAACAAGAATCGGTTTACTATACATGGAAACCGAATCATCCATGCAAAGAGAACTTTCAATTTCGCAAAGATCACTTGTGTTGAGTTGCTTCTTGGTATTATCATTGCGAACAGGAAGACTTGCATTTGTGGTTGACGTTGAGTTTTGCTGAGTATGAGTGGGACTTCGCTCCTCTTGTTTTTGGATGTCTTTACTATCTCTTCTCATCTGTCCTGAGGTGACCCATGAAGATAACCCTACAGCTCCAAGCAGTGGAAGGACGATTCGGTAATCATGTGTTAGTTCAAACAGTAGCAAAACTGCAGTAAGAGGAACTTGACACACCCCTGCAAGTGTTGCAGCCATTCCAACCTGAAAATGGAAATTCATTCGTGCTCAGCAACACTACTCTCTCTTCCTGCCTCCCTCTCTATATGCATGTATTTGTTTCATATGGTAAAACATACTGAAAATCTTGTTAACATTTTCCCTTCTCCTCTCCTCCATTACCATTTCCATAATCAACTGATGGCTACAGTGAAGGAACGCAGGTCATAACACAAGCACAATCCATAACATATGCGGCAAAACTAAGAAGCTCAGGAAACTGCCAAGGATATTAACTATAAGAAAGGTGTGATTACAACTAGAACTAAGATACATGCAAACAGAGGAAATATTCCAGGACAGAAACAGCAACAAGCAAAGGCATACAAGCAGAAATATCTTTGCAGGGTATGACTCCTAGACTTTTCAATCTAAAATATTTTCAATCTGGTAAAATTGTTTTAGGATGGTACCAGGCCGTAAGCTTGTGGTGAAGCCACTTCCAAGATGGAAAGTTGATCTGTTATATGAGACTGAGCAACTGCAATCGCAATCAGCTTGCCGTACGCCATTCCGGTCGCTGCACCAATAAAGAGAGAAGGAGCATAGTAGCCCCCAACCAATCCTGATGCACGACACAGAGACGTAGCTACTATCTTGACTCCCACCAGTTGAACCAATAGATCAGCTGATAGACCTTTAACAAAGGGCCTAGATTCCAGCAAAATATCAACATTTTCAAAACCCCAGTACAGGATTTCGGGATATGCCAATGCTACCAACCCAGTAACCAACCCACCAATCACAGGATATGCAGCTCTCGGTATTCCAGCCTCATGTAGGTTGTTTGCAGCCAACAACATAAACGAGGTACATCTAGATAGTGCTAGTGAAACCAAGCCACAGAGGATGCCGAGCAAGAGATACAAGGGAAGTTCTGAAAGTGATACGAATAGTTAAGTCAAGTATGCTCAGGCGATTCTTTCATAATGCACATGCAGCTCATGCGTCAACAATTAACCGAACTGCACTTGTAATTGACACAGAAATCAAAAGAACAGCTTGATCCAAGTTTCCAAGTAACCAGAACAACAAGGAAATACACACGTTTCACAACAATGTCAAACTACAATGCTGACAACGGGCATGGAAACAATCAGCTGAGTTGATGTTGGAGTAACAAACAAACAACACTGAAACCACAGATAGCAAGTTGTATTGAATCGTACGTGTATGTAGCAGCAGCAACGCATTGGCGGAGATAATAAGAGAAGCTGTTACCACTTGGGGAACGGAAGTCATAATCTGGGACTTTAAAGGCAGGTTCAGAACCAAGACCAACTTCGGATACAACGGAAGCGATCACGGCACTGAGTATAACCATGGAGGTTGTATTGCTCAGTGATACGGATGAGTCCGAAGAAGGTGACGGCCACAAGACAGACTCCACCGCGAAGAAGCAACCAGCAACAGCCGCATTGAAACCTGCCAGAACGCTTCGTGAGTCCAAACACAAAACAGATAAAACCGCAATTGAAGAAGTTTGTAGCAGAATACTACCAGAGGAGAGGCCCGCAGCGGAGCCAGCAGCGAGGAGGGAGAGCTTCGTCTTGGAATCTCGTTCCGAAGTAGTGAGAGAGCCGATTCCTTTGGCGATTGATGCTCCAATTTCGACGCTAGGACCTTCAGGACCGAGGGAATTCCCCGTGCCGAGAGTGAAGGAAGCGGACAGCGCTTTCAAGACAGGACGGAGAACAGCAGCGAACCGCCCCCGAACGTCGGAAGAACTTCGTTGAGGATCCGAGTCCGGAAGAGAAGAGCGGAGCAGGTTCAACAAGGCAACTATCAAGCCACCGGAAGCGGGGACCAAAATGACCCGAGTCCAAATAGAGTCGATGGACTCTTCTCGCAACCAGGATGCGCCCCGGTATGGTATCCCATCCCACAAGAGGTCGCGGATTTCATGCACTGCGTTGTTGAAGATGACGACGGCGACGCCGGTGAGGAGGCCGACGAGGCAGGAAGACAACACAATTCCCGAATCCATGGTGATGGTGCCGGTCCTACTGCAGTTGTCGTCATCAGCTACGATGCTCAACTGTTCACGGTTTTCCGTTTCAACTTGATTGTTGTCGCCGTCTCCGCTCCCGGGGAGCGTGGGGGTAGCTCTACGGATGCTGAGTTTGGAGTGTCGGAGCGGGAAAGGAAAACGGAGAGGGAAGAAAGGGAAGCGATGGATGGTTGAAGAGGAAGCGAAGAGACACAGAGGTGGATTGAAGTGGCGAGGTAGTAGCCGCTGCTGCAATGGCGACGGACTCTGCATTCTGCTGCAGCTGGGGACTATCCCCCTCCTTCCGATTCCATTTCCGCGGAGAAGATGAGCAGCTGTTAATGGGCCTGGGCTTCTTTTTCAAATTGTTTGTAGTTGGGCTGAAAAGGAAACAAAGGGAAGGAAATGCTGCCTTGCTGGAGCAATTCGTCTGGTTTAGAGATAAAGGAGTGACAGTGGGCCACGGTGTCCATTTCTCCTGCCCATCTAATCTATCATCCTATCTATCTATCTATGATCTATCCCTGCCTTTGCCTTGCGCGCTGTCCCTGCTACGCGTACTTCATATATAATATAAGAACCCTTTTCCCTTTTCGCCCTTCTCTCATTACTGTCGGTTCTTCTCTTGCGGTGGAGTTCTCTTCACTCCGATTCTTTCCTTCTCTGATTATCAAACTCATCCTCAAGCTTCTGTCTCCTCTACCTACTCAGTAAGTCATTCTTCTCCTAGCTCAATTGGATCCTTGTCCATGTTGTTTCCTTTTTTTTTTTCCTCTGATTCTGATCATATCTATTTGACTTCTATTCCCGCTTCCTAAAGTTTCATCTTCTGCCGTTTGATTTCCTCTTGTTCGATTCAGCTCTTCGTCATGTCTTCCAACAAGGATCTCGCTCCCTCTGGTATTTATGCCTCTCTCCTCCTTAATCATATCTCCACTTTCTATTCATGGTTTGGTGCTTTGGTTTTGTACTTTAGCGGAGTTTCACGACTCTCTGATTTTATCACTTGTACTGTATTGAGTCTTCGATTGTTATCATCATCGGTGACTAAAGCTCTCCATGAAATGCAGATCCATTTCTTGATATGTGCAAGTTTACACGATGTGAGAAATCACAATCTCTTGTAATCATAACCTAGTCTGATTGCTGAAAATCTCTTCGTTTGCTTTGTATTGCACGCTCCCTATGGCGTGCGCTTGATATTCAATTATGATGATCATTCCTCTAGACGCTGCCATCTGGACTTTGGACTTCACAACTTTGTTACAACTTCTTGTATTTCTGTTATCCAGAAAACAAAAGCGCAAAACCTGAAGCATCTTCAGCCGCTCCAGAGTCGGGGCTAGGGGGAGCTTCAGCTGCACCAGGAGCAGCTATTGCTCCAAATCCTTTTGATTTCTCAGCAATGTCTGGCTTGCTTAATGTATGTTCTCCTACTTATGCCGCTTAAAGTTTTTTGTAGCGTCAGAGTTTTCTTGTGTTATTATTACTGTTGTGACTGATTCTCCAATGACCTGTAGTTTGGTGTGTTCTATCCTCATGTTAATAGCTAAATTGGAAATTTAGTTGCATAAATCACGTATTGGATAAATGTGGAAAAGCTTGTGATGAGACCTGGTGCATTTGATTGAGGGGTGGTTAATGTAAGCCTATGTTTGCTCGTTGCATGTTTCCAAAGGTTATGAGAAACACTCAAACAAGCTGGTTGAAGTATGGGCATGTTGTGCTATCGAGAGTGCAATGGATGAAGTTGATACATAGGCCATAAGAAACTCTGTTCAACACTTATTGTTCAAAAACACATGAAATGACTATTTCTAGTTTCATCACTGCTAGTAGAGAAGTAGAGAAGAGTCTACAGTGATAGCTTTCATGCTTGAATGAGGAGACACTTCAATTAAATGATATTTGAATTTATTGCGATATGCATGCTAGCTAAGGAGGCTGCATAAACAGGGGAATTTTCATATGAACAAGATGAAGCGCTATCATTATATGTTATAACCCTGGAGAGCTGTTAGCGAATTACCCATTATTTGGCCTACTTAACACGTAGAAGGTGGCAAAGCTAAGATATCTTGTATTTTGGCCAGCTTACAAATCCTTGTAGTTGCAATCTATATTGTTTTCGTATGTTCTTTTGCATAGATGTGTAGTGGTTCTTTCATGTTGGCTTTGTGATTCATGAGCTGATTTCATGTCCAAATGCTCCTTTCACCCTCCTCCCTCTTTCCTTTTCAGCTCTCTTCTATTGTTTTCCTCTCATGTCATGGTCTATTGACTTCTGTGATGTTGTATTTTTAGGATCCAAGCATTAAAGAACTTGCTGACCAGATTGCAAAAGATCCTTCATTTAATCAGATGGCAGAACAGCTGCAGAAAACATTTCAAGGTGGTGCAATTGTTGATGAAGGTATGCCACAGTTTGATACACAGCAGTACTATTCCACCATGCAGCAGGTTATGCAGAACCCCCAATTTATGGACATGGCTGAACGACTTGGAAGTGCATTAATGCAGGTATAGAAAGAATTTAATGACATTGGTAAATTCTTTTATTTCATTGCATTAAGGTGTATCTGGTAGCTATAATGTAGTTTGACCTTTTCATTTTAGGATCCATCCATGTCCCAAATGCTTGAACAGATGTCAAGTCCTGTCCAAAAAGATCAAATGGAGGAAAGAATGGCCCGTCTAAAGGAAGACCCTTCTTTGAAGCCTATTTTGGAAGAGATAGAGAGTGGGGGTCCAGCTGCCATGATGAGGTTCATAATTAGGATCTCCATGTTTATTTCCTAATATCTAGTCAAACATAAATTTTTTTTTATCTTCGCCTTCCTCAAGAGTTATTGAGGTGAAAATATCATCCTACATCCTACTCAACGATCCGAAAACTTGCTTCCACAGATATTGGAATGACAAAGATGTTCTGAAGAAGTTAGGTGAAGCCATGGGTCTTGCAGTTCCTGGTGAAGCAGCCACCTCGACAGAGAACCCTGGACAAGAAGAAGCTGAAGACGGTGGAATTGATGATGAATCTGTTGTTCACAACTGTGCCAGCGTCGGGGATGTTGAGGTATCTATGTCATGTTGTGGTCTTTCTTGCCGCTTTCAACTGATTATCTGGATAAATTGAGAATTATCAGTATAATTTATAATTTGTCAATCGAGAATTAGAATCTTGCACCAAGGATACATGCTTAATATATATATGTCATGGAAACGCTCCGGTACCCCCACTAAAAGTGGGAGTACCGGTTACTCCCACTGACGTTTCGATGGATAAACATTCTTATAATATCTTGTTTTTACGAGGATAAGAATCAGCATGTCATTAAGGGTTAGATAGAACGATTTGAACAAAAAATAATTTGGTAGAGATGATTATCTATCCCATCGGAAGAAAATGCAGTTGTAGAAGGAAATCTGAAGAACATCGAGTGTAATCTTATACCATGATGACTAAAAATTTCAACTAAGCTTAATTTAGACTTATTATGATTAAAGCTATTGATTTAAAAGTTTGGTTCAGTGAAACTACTACTCTAGATAGCACAAACGTCAGTGGGAGTAACCGGTACTCCCACTAAAACCGGAGCGTTCACCATATATGTCAACATGGTCTTGAAACAAAATCCTTGTCTTTGGCTTGAAGCGTGATCAGTTTTGAAAAATGAAAATATACTTTTCATCAGTTAAAGTAACAGAACATGCTGTAAATAAAAGAGAAGTGTGCTGTTAGTATGCTGTACGGTAAAATCTAATTTGCAGCTCCATTAGGAAAACTTAAGTGTAGTAGTTGCTGATTGGTGCAACCTGATCAGTTGTTAAGGCAATTCGTGTCATACTACTAGTGTTTTTGTAAGAATTGTTGTTTGCAAAGATTTGGAACGATTGTGGGAAATGTTGCTTGCTGTTTATTTGGGTTGACTAGTTGTTTTTGACATACTTGTAATCACCATTTTGATGCTCTTTTGTTCCATTTTTGTTTGTTTGCGGAAGATAATGTTTGATTCTCTGCAACATTGCTAGGGTCTAAAAAGTGCACTAGCGTCTGGTGCTGACAAGGATGAAGAGGACTCTGAGGGAAGAACTGCTTTGCATTTTGCATGTGGATATGGAGAGGTATGGTTAGAGTAATTTCTTAAACGTGTTTTCTGTAATTTGTGTTCCTGTTTTGGAGCACTGTAAACCGAGTCCTGGAATAGGGAGATTGAGAAGAGAGTAAGCTATGATTTGATTGTCCTTAAATCAAATTTCAGGACAAATGTGCTCAAATTCTGCTGGAAGCAGGAGCACAGGTTGATGCGCTTGACAAGAACAAGAACACAGCACTCCATTATGCGGCTGGGTACGGGAGAAAAGAGTGTGTCGCCCTCCTACTCGAGAATGGTGCTGCAGTGTAAGTTGTACAAGGGTTAAACATGATGTACATACAGTCCATCCTGGGGTTGTTAGGGGATGAATCTTTTGCTTACTTGTTCTTTTTGGGTTCGGTGGTACAGAACTTTGCAAAACATGGACGGAAAAACTCCCATCGATGTTGCAAAGTTGAACAACCAGCACGAGGTTGTGAAGTTGCTAGAGACGGATGCCTTCCTGTGATGTGGGAGATAGATGAGCAGCAGTCACATGCCAAGATGAAATTAGTGATTGTATTGTTTGAGGCTGGATGGATGGGATTGCTGCGTGTTGAGATGGATTTCACCGTCCCTTTGATTTTATGAATCGTTTATACATTGATTTCGTGAGGGGTAGGGGTGGGGTTTCGTTTGCCTGGTTTCTATCTGTCGCTATCACATTAACAATAACGAAGGACATGGTTGCTGGCTTTCGTTCTGTAATCTGTTTGTCTAAATAGGCAGGTGTTCGTCTTGAGAATTGGTTATTGTGTAGTTGTTGAATCGGTTAACATCCAACGAGCAGCAGATCAGAGCAGTGAGGTTACCACTGTCTTTCTGACTAGTCACTACAAGGGATTAGTCACGGTTTAACCGTGAGGAAAAAAAATTAGTCATGGTTCTGAAAACTGTGATTAAATTGACCATATTTTGTCACGATTTCTATATGAATCGTGACTAACAACTTTGTCACGGTTTCTAATTGAATCCTGACTAATATTAGTCACGATTCGTATAGAAATCGTGATAAGTAGTAGTCACGGTTTCTTTAGAAATCATGACTAATATTAGTCACGGTTTAGCTTTCAAACGGGCGGGCCACCGGTCGGGTTACGGGCTGGACGGGTTTCGGGTTTGTCGGGTCACGGGTTTGTTGGGTCGCGGGTTCGTCGTGTCGCGGGTTCGTCGAGTTGCGGGTTCGTCGGGTCGCGGGTTCATTGGGTCGCGGGTTCATCGGTCGCGGGTCGGACTGGTCTCGGGTTGCCCACGGGTTAGTTATTAGTCCGCTACGATTTGCAAATTTGATGTAAATTTTTTTAAGTGATAAATAATTTAAGAAACTATTAAATTTTTATTAGCGGGTAGGCTTAACTCTTAAGGCTTGTAGCCGCTGTTCATATATTAAAAATAATAATTCATTTTCATAAATTACATATACTTATAATAAATGAAATGAAATTGAATATAATTTAGCTTTTAAGGTCTAGGGTTTAACATTTGACTAGTTTATAAATTTAGTCAATTATTTCAAAAGAAATATCAATTGGTTAAAGAATTGCTTGTATTGCTAATTGGTGACAAAACTTAAAAGCATTGATATGGGCATATGATGCAGAGCAGTCGTGCTCGTTCAGGTAGATAGAAGTATTTACAACTATGATTGTCAATGTTATATATATTTTTAATTTAATTGTTTTGGAAATAAACTTGGTGAAGTCAGAAGTAGATGAAATTTTTTATATCTTCAATAATGACATAATGTTGATATTTGAAGCACTGAATATTATGAATTGTGTGGCAATCGGGTTATTCGGGTCGGGCGGGCGGGTTACGGGTTAGTCGGGTTACGGGTTGCGGGTTCATCGGGCTACGGGATGGATTGTTGACTTTTTGGTCAATCGGGCCACGGGTCGGGCTGGGTTGGGCGGGTTTATCGAGTCGGGTCAGCATTTTGCCAGCTCTACGGTTCAGTTTGTGAAACTGTGACTAATATTAATCACGATTCATTTTATAATCGTGACCAAGTTTAATGATCAAATTGTAAGGAAAAAACTTTTCAGTGACCAAATTATCATTTCTGCAAATTATAGGACCAGATCCTCAACTCCTTTCTTTATGCAAAATGATCCATAAAATTAAAATGTTAACAAAACGTCTCAATTAATTACGAACTAGTCACTTAATTTATTTATTGTGTCAATGGAACAAATGTAAAAAATTATAATTTATTGTATCAATGGAACAATTAAAATTACAATTACGAACTACTACTCTAATTACGCTAATGCCGCCACCGCCGCCGCCGCTTGTCAACCTTCTTTCCCATTCCCACAACAACATCATCAACATCCCATTCACACAGTAGATCTGGATTGGCGGTGGATGAACTACTTCGTGACTTCTCCGGCGCCAAACCGACTCGACCTCTGCTTGTCCTCCTCACCGCCACCAACGACTGGGCCGCTGTGCTCCAGCTCGAAGTCAGTTCACCTCCGCGACTTCTCCGACGCCAGGAGCCTTCGAGCCAGACTGAATCGATTCCCCTTCAGCCAGGAGCCTTCGACTAGATCTGCGGAGGAAGAGGAAGAAATAGATATGCGGAGGAAGAGAAAGAGGGAAGAAGTAAGGGGTTCGGGAAGAGGAAGAAGGAGATCCAACGTGGCACGAGAATCGAGGAGAGTGGGTTGGATCGCCAGTGTGGATAAGTGCAATAATAATTAGTCACGGTTTTTTGTAAACCGTATTAGTCATAATTTATAAGTAAACTGTATTAGTCACGGTTGACATAAACCGTGACTAATTTATCATGGTTTAAAAGTAAACCGTTGCTAATTAGTCACAGTTCATTAAACCGTGACTAATTTGTCACGGTTTACAAAACGATGACCAATCATCAATTTCCTTGTAGTGAGTGCATCTCTCAACAATATGTGATCTCTGTGATTTTGCAAGTTTCAGATCCTTTATGGACGAGCAACAAAACACTCGGAGACACTTGAATATACTGCGAGTTGAAACCTCCTCCAAATGTCAAGTTAGAGGGGCAAATTGACAATGGGGCTACTGTCCTATTCATTCTAGTCTCATGGCACTACAGGCAGGATATGTTCATGGTAATATTAATCTAGTAATTGGCTAAGCAGTTAGCAAAGTCGATTTGGAAACACTAGATTCAGAAGCTCAATAAGAAATACCGTTTTAGTTGACAATGCACTTGTGGACTGTGGCATTTTGGCTCTGATTTTATTACAAGTGAAACTATAAAACTTGGTCAGTAATTATCCATCCATAGTTTTTTAAGGGAAAATAGCAATTTAGCACCATCTACTCTGCCAACTTAACAAATAGCTCTTTACATTATAAATTTTTTTTTTTATGAAAAGTTAGGGGTTTCATTTTATCAAAACTTGAATTGAAGTTCAATTTTTTTTGGTTAAGAAAACTTGAAGTTCAGTACAAGGTATAAAACTGTGCAAACCTATATACTTTAGACGAATGCTAGAGAATCTAGCTCGTCAATTCTCCCTAAAGCAAAATAACGTAAATCCTCTCTAATTCTCGAAACATCCATGTCAAAAGAGGAATGCTTCGAGCCGTACAAAGGTCTACAACACTCGCACTTTTCAGTAATCATACCCCAAATTAGCCTTTGAATCTTGTTCTTGAGACTATTACCTGCCCACTTTTCAGTTACAAATCTATAAACTTCATCCCATGCATAAGACTGAAGTGCTGGTAAAAATATCTTGAGCAGCTTCTTCGAATAGCCACATTCCCAGAATAAATGTGCTCTGCTGTCAATCCCATTATCACAAAGTGCACATGAAATATCAATTGGCAAACCCCAAGTAGACATCTTATCCTTAAATTGTTCTTTTTACCCTTCTACTTTGACCTTTTTGTCATTTGGGTTTATCCGTTATAACTTTTATCTTCGTGATGTTATCTAATCCACATTCAGTACACTATGTTAGCTCCAATAGCCATGTATTAGCTTACTAAGCATTATTCATCTGGGAATATAAATATATATAATTAGACTAGATTAGTGGCGGCCCGTTGGCCGATTTGAACATAAGATGATAAATAAATTTATTATTTTGTATTAGTATCATTGTACTTAGATTTTTTTAAAAATTATAAAATTTAACATAAATTTGTCAACTTAATTTTTTGGATTCGATAAATTTAAGGCCAAAAACAAATTTGTAGCCAAACCTTTACATGATATGTCAAACGTAGCCAAAACTATTCATAACCCCAAAAATTTTAATGTTTTGATTTCCGTTAACTTTTCCATGTAAGTTAACGGAAATTTGACCCCAAAGTAATGTGTCAGCTGATGTGCCCTACTTTTGGCCACATAATTATTTTTAATTATAATTATTCACAAAAAAATAAAAGAAATTTAAAATTTTAAAATTAATTTTGTGACCTTTCTTCTCCCCTCTCTCTGCCGCTGATGCTCCTCCTCTCCTCCTTCTTCCCTGCCCAAACTTCCCCTCTCTCTTCTTCCAACCCTAAATCCCCTATCTTCTTACCCTCACCCTCCTCAACACCACCAAACCCCCCAAGCCTCCCCTGGTCAATTTCTGATGAAGAGGTCGTCGATTCAATCCGGAGGAAGGGCAGCGGATCTAGAGATCGGAGAAGTAAAGGGTGTCGATCAGAGTGATGTTGGGCAGGCAGTCGACTTGGTGTTGGGATGTCGATCGGAGTGACGTTGGATTATGGCGTTGGAGACAGAGAGCTTGGGTTGGAGATGGGAATATGGGATGGATTCTGGAGAATGGATGAAAGAAGGAAGATTGAATTGAAGGGTGGTGTCGGTGGAATCTAGATCCAACGAAGGTCAGGGGGATTGGGGGTATCGGTGAGGGTAGGGGGATTGGGGGTGTCGGTGAGGGGGATTAGGGGGGTGACGGCGGTGGCAGGTTGGTGGAGCGACGACGGTGGTAGGTTGGTGGAGCGACGACGGCGGTGGGTTGGTGGAGCGATGGCGGCGGTGGGTTGGTGGAGCGACGGCGGCGGTGGGTTCGTGGACAACGGCGGCGGTGGGTGGGTGGAGCACCGGCTGCCGTGGATGGAGCGAGGAAGAAGAAGAAATAAATATAAATATAACTAAGGGAGAAAAGGGGGGTGATATATATATTTATTTCTATAAATATATATATGCCTAGACAATTAAGGTTATTTATTCTCATTTCCATATTTGTCTTTTTCTTTTTCTCATAAAAGCATAATAAAAAAAAAAGTAACTGTTAGTTTTTTTGAATAAACGTTGCCGAGTGCTACTCCCCCTATTTTATGGAATTATTTTTATTAATTAATAAAAATTGGATGAGAGAAGTTTAAGGCTCAAAACTCTTTTAAGTTGGTGATTTCCTACAAATGTGGAGAGAATCAGAATTTCTGAAAAATGTTGAGGTGTCAACTTCTCAAAATCATTTCTGCATATATATATTTATAGATTATAGATATGATTATAAATTATAGATATGATGAAACCAATGAATAAAATTGACCAGCTATTCAATTAGAGAGCGAGATCTAGACACAACAATTAGAGGAGATAAATCCTTCCAAGCTTGACTATTTTTAAATAAAGTTTATTAAATTATTTGGGCCCACTTCTAAGTGTATGTGGCAGCCACATTAGCATCGATAACTGCAGCCAAAACCTACTATAATAACATCCGACGCAAAATTTCAACTATAGTGACATATCATACAACTTATGATAACCAAATTTGTGTGCAAGTAAAAGCCCAAACCACAATAATATTAATAAAAACTTTAGAGGTTACATTGTAACGTTTTCATCAAAACATGGGCGCTCGGTGGCAACATATATATTAATAAAACTTAAGCCATGATGAATTACATGACCACTAAACCTTATAAGTATTCATGACCAAAAAACAAAATTAACTTTGGTCATACTCATGCATGATGAACATATATGATTAATTCCCCTTGTTGTACAAGGTTTTGTATTCTGACCAAAGCTGATTAACATTCTTCCCCAAAATATCCACAAAATACCCAACAGTATAACCATTTCTCATCTTGGCATTAAGCTCACCAACAAACCCTCTCTTGAGCTTGTTACAGTAGTCTAGAAACCTGGCAGTAACATCGTACCCACTGTCCCAACTTGTACCTTGTCCCACAGCCACCCTAAAGCTACCATCGTATCCACCCTTCATCCTCACGTAATCCGCAATCCCACTCGTCACCCCTACTGGAGCTTCCCCGTTACCCTTCCATTCAAGGATGTTCGCCACTTGGTTGTACACCAACCCTGTCAATAAAAATGTAACATTTCATCAACTGTTGCATTTCAATAACTCGAGTTTTTACAAGTAATAATTACTTGTTACCATTGAATTCCCTCTTGAGATTGCCAGTGTAGGTTTCCAAGTAGTTTGCGTCCATGAGAATGAAAGAGCCATTAACCACGTACGCAACATAACGAACACCGCTACCATTCTTATATAAATCGAATTGTTGGATGAGGAGCTCAATCTTGTACACAGGCTTTCTTCGTGAGGGGTAGTCAAACTGGTTAAACACTCTCCATGCCAAGTTGGTAGCCTTCAACATGGTTCGTTTGGCGTATACTTGTCCCAACTCATTCTCGAACCGGATTCCCCCGGCTGTTGTAGAGGCCATGTTGGTAACTGAGTACTCAATCTTCCATGGAACACTTGCTTCTTCTTCTGCCGCTACTAACAGCAGTAGCATAGAAAGGAGAAGAATGGAAACCTGGAGGAGGGCCATTAATTAATTAATATCAGAGAAATGAAATGAATGAATTGATGAATTAGGGTGCATTGGATGGGTAGTTTATATATAGGGTATCCTCTGATTCTGATGTGATAAATGACAATAGTGGGAATAAAGTATATTTTGAAACAGCCGAATGTTACTACAAGATATAGCAAGCTATGCCGCGCATATACTAATTTAATACAGAGTTCCATTCTATTGGATTTCTTATTATTCATTCTAATTAGCTGGCATTATTGCATCGATATTTTTTCTTTTCATTTGTGTTTTTTTATTATTACTATTAATGCTCGGGTGATCTAGGATAATGGATATACGTACTGATGTTTTTGTTATTTAGAATTATACTTTCATTGAATCAAACATTTAAATTAATAGATTTAATCTTACTAAGACTAAATTAAACTTAGTTAAAAGTTTAGTCATCGTAGTATAAGATTACACGCGATGCTCTTCAAGTTTCCTTCTAAAACTGTATGTTTTTTTTTATATGTAGATCATCATCTCTACCACATTAGTTTTTTTTGTTCAAATCGTCTTATCTAATGACATGTAAATTCTTATCAACGAAAAAAACAAATTATTAAAAGTATGTTTATCCATCAAAATATCAGTAGTGTAACCATTACACCCATTAGTTTTATATATCTATAAATACATTAAAGATATTCTCTTTTTTTCAGTTGACACGTCAGCGTTTTGGGGATTTTAGAGCTTCTCCTTCATTCTAGGAATGAGGGTATTTTGGATAAAAATCGATTTTGGCAAACAAAATTTTTTGATTCTTTTCTCACGAACAAGGATCGAACTCTCAACCTCATGTTTAAGAGACAAAGTGAACAACCAACAATGCCACACCTAATGACTGGAGTAGTTTACTATTTAATCAAAGAAAAGTTGCAGTGTTTTCAGCGTAACAACAAGAAAGCATAATTATAATACTTTTATTTATTATATTCCAACAATTGATAACAAATTTATAATTTTTTACCAACATATGAATTAAATTATTATATATTAAATAGTAAAAAAAATTCAACCACACTTCTAAGTAATCTAAATAAAAATAAATATTTTTCGGTAAAATATTAACACAAAAAATCGGCCAATGGGCCGTTGATAAGTATATATATATATATATATATATATATATATATACTAGATTATCATCAGACATTGGCCAATTTTTTGTGTTAATATTTTAGTGAAAAATTATTTTTACTTAGATAGGTTGAATTTTTTCTACTTTTTATTTCTACTTTTTAATATATAATAATTTAATTGATATGTTGGTAAAAAATTATAAATTTTTTATCAATTGTTGGAGATATAATAAACAAAAGCATTATAGTTATGCTTTCTTGTTGTTACGTTAAAAACACTGTCACTTTTCTTTGATTAAAGAGTAAACTACTCTAATAATTAGGTGTGACATTGTTGGTTATTCAATCTGTCTCTTAACCATGAGGTTTAGAGTTTGATCTTTTTCCTTGAGAAAAGAATTAAAATAATTTATTTATCATAATCAATTTTTATCCAAAATACACTCATTCACCCTCATAACTTTGCTCCACTCAAACCCATTGAGCAGGGGTAGAACAACGTTGATAACCTCCTTTGTGAATCTGCACTCAGCAAATAAATGTTCATGATTCTCCACCTCCTCCTTACACAACACACAGGTACTATCAATCAGAGCATCCCATTGCAAAACTACATCTTTTGTGTTCAGCCTCATACATATTTCTAGTTTCATTTCAATGAATAATTTGATTTATTATTTTTAAATTAAATATGGACGCTTCCATATCCTAGTACAGCTGTTGGTTGTTAAAGCCGAACCGGACCGATCCTGAATCGGTCATTACCCGAAATTGGTAAGCTGTTTTCAGCCCAACAATCAAATCAATTATTTATTCGGTTCAACCAAGATATAGTTGGTTTGACCGCAAGAATAAAATCCGGTCAGATCCTCAAAAGACAAATCGACATAGTTCTTTGCTTTTTTTCCTCTCTCGCTTTTTTTTAACAAAAGTGTGTTGTCTTTGTGTATCTGAATGGTATGTCGTTTGGTGATAACGCAACAACCTCCTCCACTAAAGCCAGCCCCACAACCACCTCAGCCCAACCATCACTCGTCACCGTGTCAATTCACAAGGGTTGAGATCCGAGAAGAATATGGAGAGGAGGATCATCGGTTCCTTGATGTTCATGACGGTTGTTTCGGTGTTCGTTAAGGCTTTTTTAATAAACCATCATTTTAATTATCTTCTCGAGAGTCATAATCGTAAGACTACGATGGCATTGGGGTTTGTGGCCGTGATTGGATGATGGGTTGTTGTTGTTGGGGAAGTGATGGAGGGAATTATGTGGAGAGAACATGAAGAGTGTTTGTGGTTTGGGATTGAGAGGAAGAGGAAAAAAAGTTGAAAGAAAGAGTAAAATGAGGCGCCATGAATAGAAAAGTCGAGAAAAGTGATTAGGGTTCACTAAAATATATATATATGGCGTGTTCATTGTCATTTTGATACCATTCGACTCAATTAAAAACTTGTTCGGTCCGGCTTAATTATATTTATTAATTTAATAATTAAAATGGTTCATTCCCGGTTAAACCACATTAATCCACCGATGACAGGATTTGGAGGTGGTAGGCCGCCTGATGGTAGCCAATGAGGATGGATCCTTGTACTTTCCTCCTTTTTTAATGATAGTGTTCTCTTGGAATTGTAGAGGAGCTGGGCACAAGGACTTCCTCCCAGCTTTTAAGAACTATATGAAAGTAATTAATCCTACTGTTGCAATCGTGCTTGAACCAAGAATCAGTGGTAATACAACTCTTGCAGTTATTAGGAGCCTTGGCTTTGATAATCATCTGGTGAAGGACGCTCAAGGGTTCGCAGGTGGTATTTGGGTTTTATGGAACTCTTGTACTGTGTAGATCCTTGAATTTAATCGCTCTGAACAAGCGATCCACTTTGAAATTATGTCGGATAATCAGCCTTCCTACTTGGTTTATGCTATTTATGCACGTCCTAATGCCGCTAGCAAAGCTCTTCTCTGGGATGAACTTATGGATTTGACTGCATCTCGTTCCGTTCCTTGGTGCTTAGTCGGAGACTTCAATTGCATCCTGGAGAACGAGAAATCAGGAGGAGCCGCCTTTAATCCTTATCGGTCAGCTTCCTTCAGGAATTTGATTACCGATTGTTGGTTTGTGGATCATGGATTTTCAGGACCTCCTTTCACGTGATTTTGAGGAGAGACAAGAGAACGACTTGATCAGGCCCTTGCTACTATAGATTAGATCGCTGCTTTTCCAAATTACGAAGTTAAGCATATTTTCCGGATCAGGTCTGATCATAGACCTGTCGTACTGTACTCTTAGGCCACCCCAACTCCAAGATCGAATAGGAAGCCTTTCCGCTTTCTAGCTCCCTGGCTTGGTCATCCGTATTTCCGTAAAGTGTTGACCTCCTCCTGGTCCCCGAGATTGGAAGCAGGTAGGAATTTCAAGAAACTGACCGAAAAGCTTTAGGTCTGGAATAAACAAATATTTGAGTTAATTCATCAACGGAAACTTGCGCTGCAACAGCACCTCGAAGAACTTGAGGGTTTCTCTATTAATAATCTTTCCCTAGATATTATGAACCAGATTAGAAAATGAAGATTGGAGCTCGAAATTACTCTTTGGAATGAACATTTACTTTGGATACAAAAATCAAGGAATAAGTTTATTCTCCTTGGGGATTGTAATACTAAATATTTTCACACCTCTGCTCTGCGCCGTCGGGCTGTGAACAAGATTCTCATGCTCCGAGATAACGACGGACAATGGATTGATGACCCAAATAGCCTTAAGGATCTTGCAGTCTCTTACTTTACAGAGCTCTTCTCTGACAATGATGAATATCTTGACTTGCGCAGCCACAGATTTGTTCAATTAGATGATGCAGCCACTTCTGTCATTGGTAAACTCTCTACCAATGAAGAGATTAAGCTGGTTGTCATGGATATGGGTCGGCTCAAAGCCCCTTGAAAACATGGATTCCATCCAGTGTTCTTCCAACAAAACTGGGATCTTGTGGGGAAATCTGTTGGTGAGTTTGACATTAATTGCTTCACATCCCCCAATCTGATTGAAACAGCAAATGAAACCATTATCGTGTTAATTCCTAATGTGCATCATCTGGAGTCAATGAGTCAACTCCGACCAATCAGCCTGTGTAATGTTCTCTACAAGGCTGTTACGAAGTGTCTCACGACCCGTCTTCGGCCTTTTATGGACTGCTAGGCTCGAATCAAGCTAGCTTCATTCCAAGAAGACAAATCTCAGACAATATTATTGTGCTCCAAGAAATTATTCATACGATGGAACACGATAAGGGTAGATTCAAGAGGATGGTTATAAAGATTGATCTTATGAAAGCCTATGACAGAGTTCGATGGGAGTTTTTGGAAGACACACTCAGAGCTACAGGTATCCCTTCTAACATCGTGGATTTAATCATGTGGTGTGTTCGATCCGCCAGATTCCAAGTTCTTTGGAACGGTGAACTTACCGACTCCTTCTCTCCAAGTCGGGGCATTCGCCAGGGCTGCCCACTATCACTGTTTCTCTCCAACCTTTGCAAGGGACTTAACCATTTGATTGATGAGGTTGTTGAGTCCGGGGAGTGGTGTCTGATTAGACTGTCTCTGGATGGGCCAGCTATTTCACACCTCTTCTATGCGGATGACTTAATCCTCTGTGGCAACGCTTCCCAGAATCAAGCAGAGACGATTGCCAACCGGCTTGCTGCATTCTGCAATGCTTCTAATAAAGGTAAGTCTTCAATTCTCTACTCTAAGAACACGGATAGGAGGGTGTGTTCGAGTATTGCAGCGCACCTTGAAATCCCCCTAACCCATTATCTGGGGCGTTATCTTGGTGTGCCAATGCTTCATGGCCGCGCTACCACAGGTACTTACCAATGCATCCTGGACAAACTTGACAAGAAGTTATCAGGCTGGAAGGCTAAATCACTAACGCTAGCTAGTAGGGTAACCCTTACTCATGCTGCTTTTGAGGCCATCCCGGAAAACTTCATGCAGACTTCAGTTTTGCCTATTAACACCTGTGACAGATCGACAAACGAGTTAGAAATTTTGTATGGGGCTCGACAACTGAGGAGCAGAAGGTCCTCCTTGTTAGTTGGGATCATATATGTAAACCAAAAACCCAGGGTGGTCTGGGGTTAAGATAGGCGAGACATTTGAATACGGCTTATATGATTAAATGGGCTTTTTTGCTCTTTCGGAAGCCAGAGCTGTTATGGGTGTAGGTGTTGCACGCCAAGTATTTTAAAGAAATTAATGGGGGTGCTTACGCCCAAAAACAGAAGGTCCCAGAAACAGAAATTAATGGTTTAGATTCCAGAATTAAACTAATTGATCAGGTCCGAGATATTGATGATACTTTGGACTTACAAGCAACTGTTAATGACATGGTCTTGGAGAATGGAAATTGGAATTTTGATTTCCTCCGACAGTATATCGACGAAGGGTTTATTGATGAGATTGCTGGTATGATTCCACCTAATTCCGACCTTGGAGAGGATGACTAGATCTAGAGTTGGGAATCTAGCGGTAAATTCTCCATTCGATCTACTTATGAAATTGCTTATAACTCTCCTAATCCTAGGCCGGATGGCAACTGGAGCTGGGTGTGGAAATGGCCCAGGACGGGTGCAGTACTTCCTATGGTTGGTCACTCACGGTAAGATTCTCACGAATGCTGAAAGGAAACGCAGACATATGACTGTAGATGAGCAGTGCCCGAGATGCAGAGGAATGGACGAATCAATCCTTCAGGCCCTTCGAGATTGCCAATTAACTAGCGACGTCTGGGATAGCCTTGGATTCACCAACGGGTCGTTTGGTTTCTGTGATTTGAAAACAGTGTATTTGAGCAAAACAGTGGTTTTAGAAATGGTTGTATTGTGATTAGTGTTTTTGCTCAAAACCTTTGTTTGGAAGTTGCTTGAAATTAGTTTGAGCTTTGGGTTTAGGGTTATTAAAATGAAGTCAAACTACCATTTTACCCTTGTTAACATACATCATAATAGAATATTACTAATTCAAAGACAATAGTTCATGGTTACATATTCAGTTTAATTCCAAACAATTAAACTTTCAGTCTCATGACCAAGTTTAATTCTGCATATTCAGTTCCTGATTGCAGTGAATTCCAAAATATGAGTTGTAAGTAGTCTAGCACTACCTACTCTCCAAAAGAAACCACCATTCTTCCCAAACTTCAGTTGATGAGACTGATCAGGAAGTTGAACTTATCCTCGTCTGTCGGCAATTGACGATAGAGTTGTGCAGCTTGATCATCTTTCATTAACGCCAATGATGCAGCCACAACTTGGTCATGAGACAGCCCATCCACAGCAGATATCTCACTATATAAGTTTCCACGACGGATCCTAATGTCGTCATCATGGCACAAGCTATTGACCATTCTCTCTATGTTTGCAGCAGTTTTCTCCAACAGAGGATGAAACTTCGCTATTTCATCAGTCATTCCAGTTGCAATGACTTCCCTCCTTGGTTTCTTTGAGGTTCCAGTCGAAGCAGATGCTCTGGAGGTAACATTCTCCTGTCGAAGCATGTTCCTGCCATCAATTCCCTGGTTTATCATGCTCTCCAACACCCTCTGGGAGGCTTCATCATCAAATGCAGAAGCAGCATCAACAAATGGTTCAGAGGAAGCATCACAACATTTTCAGCATTCCCATCAACCGCAGCAACACTTTCAGTATTGCCATCAACAGCAGCATTTTCAGAACCATATTAATTACTATAACTGTTAATGGCTGTTAATTGTGTTAACCTACTTGCAGAACACTAATACTACTGCAGAACACTAATACTGCAGAATGAATACTAATATAACCATTACAAATAACCAGCATACAAATTTAACCTACTATAATATAACCTAAGAATGAATACTAATATAACCTACTTGCAGAAGTTGCAGCATACAAAATACCAGAACTTCACCATAATAAGATGAATTTGAATTCAATTGTGCATGGACCAGAAATTCAGTTACTCCACCCCCTAAACATGGACCAGAAATCCAAATACACAAACATGGACTAGTTCTCCTAAAAGATTATAAGTCAAGTACTCCACCCCCTCGTGTTCCACAGATGTTGTGCCATATCTTGCCTGAATTGAGTCCACTCAGTAGATGCTTCAATATGAGTTACGAATTCTTCTGCATCATTAGCATATCCTGCACCAACTGTATGTTCTTCATCCCGATATAGGCGTTCATACACATCAGCTCCTACTTCACCTCTGATGAAATTGTGAAGCAAGCAACAAGCATTGACAATTCTACCGACTGTCCGCGTGTCGAACCATGTAGTATCTCGCAAAATTGCCCATCTCATTTTGAGTACACCAAACGCTCTCTCAATGGTGTTTCTTGCTTGTGAATGTCGCATGTTAAATAGTTCTTCAGGGTCCTTGGTCTATTCCTTGTCGTTCCCCACTCCTTCAAATGATAGCGTTGTCCTCTAGCTATTTGTCGAGCAATTGGAGTTTCCCAAGCAGTTTGAACTTCCCTAGACTCTAACAAATCAGTATGTATCTCCTCAATCAGCTTCATTATGAACATCAAAATTCGAAGAAAAAAAATTCGAAATACATCACGATAACAGCTGCAACTTCTTTCCGTTTATTCCTGGGTGGCCTTGCCATTATCCTAACAGAAGGTAACCTACCGATTAGAGATTGATGAATGGAAGAAATCTCCCCTAAAAGTCTATGTATGGGCTTACCTGAACTCGTGCAGATTCAAACTGCAAGTTCCTGTATAGGAAGTTTGCTGCGGGAGGGCTTGCTAGCACGATGAATTCGTCAAAGAAGAAGAGGAGGAAGAAGTATTCAGAAAAGAAGATGAGAAGAAGAGAAGAGATGCATCGCAGAAGAAGAGGAAGAAGAGAAGAAAGATGGAGCAGTTATGACAGCAGTGCAGTGCAGTGGTAGGTTTCACCAATTAAACAATGGCATAGCATGTAATTTTTGGATTAGTAGTTGGATAGAAATGTAATTGGACAAACCCTTCAATTCACCCATTATCAAATCACTCAAAACTCAGCTATAAGTTGAGTTTTGAAATCACTCATTTTTTTGGCCGAAAACAGCTGTTTTGTGCATTTGTATTTCCGAAAAAACAATGGTTTTGGATGAAAAAGTGTATTCATCCAAAACACACCTCCAAATCACAGAAACCAAACGACCCGCAAGACACACCCTATTTGTCAAGGGAACTGCCCCAAACAATGGATTCTGGCCATTCTGACGATCGAGAAGTCACTTGACTTGGGTATTGCCTACTGATTCATTTGGAAGGCAAGGAATGATTGGGTGTTTTCCGGAAACACTCAAAATGCTGTTTCTCTTGCAATTCACAATAAAAAGCAAGACAGTTAGAACAGCAGGTCTCCAGCAAGAGATTATTGGGATTAAGAAGCAAGACTGCGTTCGGACTGATGTTGCATGGGAACCGGGTGATGCCGGCTAGGTGGTCCTTAATACAGATGGCTCGGTGGCCTCCGAGGATAGAAAAGTAGCAGTGAGGGGTCTGATCCGCAACAATGATGGTCGGTGTTTACTGGACTTTAGCACTAATCTGGGCAGATGCTCTATCATGAGAGCTGAATTAAGATGCACTATCACGGGGCTTCAATTGGCTTGGCACAACGGACATCGGAAAGTGGCTGTTCGGGTTGATTCTCGAGCAGTGCTTGACCATATTATAGGAGATGATATCCCTTCCCACCAGCACGCCAGGGAAGTTTTGATCATTAGAGAGCTTATCAAAAGTGATTGGGAGGTCGCTATCTCACACATCTATAAAGAAGGGAACTTTGCAGTTGACTATCTGACAAATCTTATGCACAGGTTTCCTCGAGGAACTCACTTGATTAGCCTTCCTGATTGTAATCTCAGTTATTTTCTTCTTCGAGATTGTATTGACATTTCAGAGTGCCGTTTCCCAAAAAAAACATGGTACTAAATCAGGTGGAGCCCATGTTGCTGTTAATTAAGGAGCAACAGTTCCTTGATTTCATCAAAATTTGATGATCATTCTTTAAACATTCCAGATCTAATAATGAAAATTAAAAAACGTAGAAAGGTCATTCAATATTTTTTTGTTAAAAAGAGTAAGAATGACACTTAGGGGTCGTTTGGTTGGATGATATCTACATATCATGATATGTGAGATATATTCATACGTTAGAATATTAATATTGGTAAAAGTGATTCTTTGATATCACTGTTCGGGGTAGTAGGGATGGAAAATGGGTGGGTCGGGGACGGGTTTGGGGTATCCGATCCCCGCCCGACCAAGTAGCGGGTTTTACCCGTCCCCACCCGCCCATCCTATTTGGGTAAAAATTCAAAACCATCCCCGCCCACTACCAGGTGAGCGAATTTACCCGATTTGTCAGGCATTACCCGTGTATGATATTTTCTGGATAAACTTCATCAATAACCTAAAAGTGCAAATCAGTGGACTTGGAAATGCAAATGCATCATGCATTCAAATTGTTGAAAAGTGCAGATGCATCATGCATTACAGAAAATGGGAAAAGGAAGATACAACTTATTTGTAAACAATAAGATTCAACAAACCACATTTCTAGACATAATAATCATAACCATTCCAGATTTTCAGAAATAATATTCATAACAATAGCTACTGCTGCAAGTTTGAGAAATGAAAGTCTGTAATAATAACCAAAAATAACAATAATACTAATCAAAAACCATATTCTGAAGTAGAAAAGTTCTGAAATAAAAGCCTAATCTCCATGATAATACTCAGCAGTTGCACTGGAGAGTCTCCAGCATCCAGCTACAACAACTTCGCAGTAGAAGCAACTGTTCAGCAGCAGCAATTCACCAGCAGCAACTCTCCAACACAGCAGCAGCAACTCTCCAACACACCACCAACAACTCTCCAACACACCACCAACAACTCTCCAGCACACCAGCAGGAACATATCAGCACTCCAGCAACACTCCAGCACCCATAACACCATCATCCCAGCAGCAACATAACTACAAAAAATTAAACATACACAGAAGTCTATATTTAAATAGCAGCTCTACATGAAGAAACACATACAAATTACAAATTCAGTGCAGCCCCACATAGATTTCAACATATAAAACAATACCTAATCAAAGGGTTGCCTCAGCTGGAATCCAAAACTAGAAGATCAGAGGGGGGCTGCCTCAGCTGGCCATAAAACTGAAAAGAAAACGTGTGTAATAGTTAGCACACCAATACAATGAAAAAAAATGCAGAAATCAAAAACAAGTATAGAAACCCAGAAACATAAACAATTAAGCATTACCATCTTGGTCTGCTCCAGTTTCATCTTCCACAACCATTGCCGAGAAAACACTCTCAAAATCAGGCTCTGCAGTAAAACAAAAGACAAAGAAGTAATCATTAGTTAGACCATTAAAAATGCAACTGGTTATATTAAGGGTCGTTTCCGAGTGGTAATGAATTGCAATGGAATTAAAATCCGGAAGTGATTCGATTGCTGGGGAAAGATTCCTTCCGGATTTTAATTCCTTGTTTTCCACAATACCATAACCATATGGATTTCAAACAAAAGATCACCTAGCATTACTGAACTACCCTTCTTATCAATCCGAACAACTTTTACATCTTTCTGCATCTCATTTATGCCATTATTTACATAAAATACTCAAAAAATTCAAGCTCACCATTATTAAAAAAATATTCAAATTTTTTATTCGACCAATCTCAATATTCAAATAATAAACATTATTCGACCAAACATCAATATTCAAACAACCAACAATATTCTACCAAACAACAAAACGGAAAAAAACAATCAATCACCAAAATAATTATTCGTTATCATCCTCAAACAAATTTGCGTACATACTTTGCGATTCTGGGACAATGGAGAAGGAGGAGAAGGTTCAGATTCGAGTATTAGAAGGACTCAAAAAAATAGAATAAAAAAAAATTGGGGTAAGTTAGCAAGATGAGAAAAAAATTGGGTTGGGACCTTCAAATCCGCCCAACTCCTTCAAGTTTCAAATGGAATTAAAAAACCTGCCCAGGGGTGATTTGAAAGCCTGCCAGGAATTAAACTCCCCCGGATTTGGGTTGTCTAAATAGATCGGAAAACATGGAATTTGGGGGGAAATGGATTTCAGCCAAATCCAGGTCTCAAAACCTGTACGGAAAACGACCCCTAAATAAACAAGTTCATATCAGATTTAAACACAACAATACCTTTACTAATTTCGGCCTTTACCCAGCTCTTAGCACACATCATAGCTTCAACAGTAGAATGGTGTAGTTTGCACCTGTGGGGATCTAATAGTCTACCACATGTGCTGAAAGCAGATTCAGATGCGACATAGGTGATTGGGATGGCCAAAAAATCCCTTGCAATTTGTTGCAAAGTGGGATATTTGGCACCATTGAGTTTCCACCACAAAAGTATATCACAATCAGGAGTTCTAGGAATGATTTACTCGGCCAAGTAATGGTCAAGTTCAGTAGTTACTAATGTGGTCCTCGACCTTTTCCTTTGCTCATAAATAACTCAAAATCCAAATCAGTAGCAGAAGCAGAAGCAGTAGAAGAAGAACTAGAACCAACTTGACTACTAGATTTCGTTTGATAAGCCAAAACCAAATCACAAACTATCTTCTTCACCGAATCACCAACCAAATCACCATTAGCAATGCCAAGTTTTGTAGCATAATACTCAATGAGGTGAAGTTTGTACCTCGGATCTAACACTACAGCTACAGCAAGTACCAAATGGATGTCATCCCAATATTTTGTAAACTTAAGCCACATTGTTCTAGCCATTTCACTGATGACAGGATTGGAATCATCACGCCAATTCATTAATTCCAGCCTAAGATCACAAACTTTGGAGAAAAATAGATTAGCAGTTGGGTAGTTGCTACCAGAAAACAACTCAGTGGTTTCAGCAAAGATTTTCAGTTTCTCTACAATAGCAGAAGCAAATTCCCATTGAACACTACTAGGGACCGAGTCATATTGATTGTCTCTTAGCCTCAAACGGTAGAACACTTCCTTGTATGGAATAGCAACAACAAGCATTTCATACGTGGAGTTCCACCGTGTTGGACAATCTAAAACCAGCTTTCTCTTAACATTAACTTAAACATGCCTAGCTGATTCAATGAAAAATTTAACTCTCTTCGGTGTGGCAATCCAATAAGATACTGACTCACGTATTTTATCAATACCATCCTCAATCACATCCAAACCATCCCTAACAATTAAATTAAGAATGTGAGCAGAGCACCTCATGTGTAGAAGAGAACCATCCATTAGCAAATTAGATGGCATGGGTTTGTTTCGAATTATTGAGACCATAGAGTCATTGGTAGTACAGTTGTCTAGCGTAATAGCTGACAACTTACTATCAATGTTCCAATCCAGCAAGCTAGCACAAAGGCGGCTAGCCAACCACACACTTGTGTGAGGAGCTGGAACATAAAGAAATCTACAAAAATATGAATATTTTTCAGTTCTACATGAATTGAGTTCAAAGAAATGAAGAGGATTAATAAAATTATAATTCTTGAGGAGTACCTCAACAAAATACTTCGAAGATTCCATGAATTGTCAATATAGTGGGCAGTTATTGCCATATAACCTCTTTTCTGATTAGTGGCAGTTCACATATCAGTTGTTACAGCTACTCTTCCCCGGTTTCCATCTATTTCCCTTTGAAATTTAGTCTTGGTCAATTCGTAAAGGGTCAAGATTTCCTTCTTAATGGTATTGCGGCAGGGTACTTTAAACAAAGGCTGAAGGGCACAACAAAACCTTTTGAAACCAAAGTGATCAACAATACTAAGAGGGTATTCATGGATTAGGATCATTGAGCACAACTCTTTCTTAGCGACCTCATAGTTGTATTCAGTGGCCACTAGTTGTGCTTAACCCTTAGGGAGAAAATTTGGACCGAGGACTCTTTGTTGACCATCGTGTATTTTCTTTTGGATACAAGTTCTGTTATGGTTTCTAAGGTGAGAAGTGCCACTATTGGAGTCACCACAAAGCAACTTACTACAATACTTGCACCTCGCCTTCAACACCCCATTGACCTTCACCCTATTGAAATGGACCCAAACATCAGATGTTAATCGACCTTGATCAACATCATGTTCCCCAACAATAGCATCAGGTTGTGGTTGGTTTTCCGGATTGACAGGTTCAAGTTGGAGTGGGGGTTGGTTATGAGCAGGAGGGGGTTGGGGTTGGTTAAGTGCATCCGGAGGGGGTTGGGGTTGGTTAAGTGCAGCAGAAGGGGGTTGAATAGCATGATCATTATTAGCTCCTTCCATTTTTATGCTGTTTAAGAATGAGAAAATTATAAATTAATGGACTGAAATCTGAAATTCTGAATTGAATGAGTGAAGAATGTTCAACTAATTAGAAATTTAGAATCTTTATTGAGATTTGAGAGTAGGCTTGGCAAACAGTAGGTTAAGTTTTGGAAGAGTTACATGTTATTATATTGTTGGTCTTAAGAAGAGAAGAAGAAGAAAAGAAGTAAGAATTAAGACTATTATTTCTGGAAATTGTAAGTTAAGATTAAGAAGAGACGAAGTTGGAAATTAAGATTAAGAAGAGAAGAAGTTAGAAATTAAGTTACAGCCTTACAGGTTAACTAGTTAAGATTAAGAATGTGGATTAAGAAGAGAAGGGAAGATTAAGAAGAATGTAAGATTAACTTGTGATTGAAGATTGTAGAATAGATGAAAGTACACTACTGAGAATAGAGAACTAAAGAATAAGAGTTTCAATTTATGTAGACTACTAAGAACAAGAAAGCAATACAACATATGGTTTGAATGATCCAACATGATTTAAGAATAGGTAAGCAATATAACATATCAATAAT
The DNA here is from genome assembly GCA_034768395.1 of Linum lewisii. Lineage (NCBI taxonomy): Eukaryota > Viridiplantae > Streptophyta > Magnoliopsida > Malpighiales > Linaceae > Linum > Linum lewisii. Next base: position 34,086,373 of record CM068302.1, on the reverse strand, counting down.
TCAGTCCATAAACATCCTAGTGAGAAGTTTAGTGTTTGAGTATCATTAGTAAGCATATCAGTCATAAAATTTATCCAGTTTAGTTCATCAATAACAGTTATCAACATCAGTTATTCAGTTCATCAATAGTCATTTTCAGTTATTTAATATAAGAGATTCATATGCTTCCTGTCCATGTATAGCTAGATTCTAACAAGTCTCTATCTATGATTGACAGATTACAGAAGCACAAAAAGAAAAAATATAAACGAAAAAAAGCTAGTAAGCTACCTACATGAAAAGGGAGAAAACTATGAGATGCAATACCCTAGTCCCTAAATCCTCATTACGCATAAACATATAATTCAGCCCCAATCAAAAACTAAGATGACAGATTGAATACCTTAACATTAACAGAACTCAGTAAGCATTAACAAAAGACAGCAGTTCATCAACATCAACAATCAAATATAACATATAGGTTAAGCATCTTAATCACAACAACAACAATGATAACATAACTCATAGTCATTAACAAATATAATGCATCTTAACGTATCATTAACAAGTTAACAAAACTCATAGTCATTAATCAATGATCATATTCACGGACTCAATAGTAAACTAATCAGAGGTATGAAACCACTCACAGATCAACAAGAGTGAGCTTAGTGACCAATTCTGGCTTAAGAAATCCAAGCTATCTTGTATCCAACAATGCAACTGTGATTCTGTCAAAACAAGAGAAAACTTTGCAAGTCAACAACTCTTTAAACAACCATAGACAAACTAACTCAAATGCACAACACAATTACAAACTAACCCTTACCGCTTTAGAACAAAACTAAGTATTCAGATGCCAGACTCCGCAAGGAACAACAGTCTCGAAGAACATAAACGCAGAGATTCTGCGATGCGAAGAAGAACAGTAGAATGAGTATGTGGTGAACCTGTCGTTGACGATTCAAACAAATAACTAACAAAGCTAACAAAAGCTAGGGTAGATCGTATTCCGAGGGTCTTCCAAGATCGACTACTCTGAGAACTAGCAAAATACTCGAATGTAAGCACTTCGTGCGTGGTGTGAGTTCCACGACTTCTAACTCTAAGAAATGCGGAGAAAATTAAAAATTAAACTAAAGCAGATTAGAAATTAGGGTTTGAAAACAGAGATGACAAACGAACTTAGACTTTGAATCCCCCTTCGTTCCCCAGAGCATTGGCAATCAACAGATCAGCGGATTTCGATTCTCATTCAATCAATTACTAAGACACCACCATAACTCCTTACCCTTAGGTTTAAGACCGGCGAACGTTCGCTCTATCCGTTCTAACCACCAAGATTAACTAGCCGCCCGGGTACGGTCGCCTCTCGCAACGACTTAATTAACTGGTGCAATTACTAACGTTTATGAGTTACTCTTGCAGTGGATTAACCCTAATCGGTTCCTACGAAAGGCACGCTCCAATTATAAGGTTAATTGTTCAATTCGATGTTCTAAAGTAAGGTGAGCGTTCGCTTCTATCCTTAGCTTAACAAGAATCTAATCTAGGTGATCAATCCAGACAAGAAACATGAACAATGAAGAACGAATCAAACACGAAAGAGAACTGATTGAATTTCGAATCTAATCACCGCCGATCCGTGACCGCTTTAAAGTCCTGGGTCACTTAGGGTTCATGTAGTCTAAGCTCTAACGAGTTTAGCTACTCATGTTTATCACAAAAGAATCAAAACAAAGAAAGAGTTCATCATCCAGAGGAAGAACAGAAAAGAATCTGAAAAACCTAATTTAGACGACTCTGACAGACTTCGATCTTCTTTAAACCGCACTCCTAGCTCCGAGTCTCCGAGGTGAAAGGGATGGCGTCACGATCTCTTTCCGGCTCTTCGAACTCTAACTCTTCGCTCCAGAACTTCAGAGAATTCTTCAAATTCTGATTTCGAAAAGTATATTATGATGTGTGTTTTATTTGGGCCGCCGGGTTAAGTATTTATACTTAACCCTAATCAGCCAGATTTCTTCTATTATTTTCGCCGAAAATATTGAGGAATTTTTGGCGAAAATTCCTTTGCAAATGAAGGGTCCGCAGGCTGATTCTCCCTGAACTTTCTTCTCGGTTCGAAAACTTTCTCCTTTCGCCGAAAGTTTCCTTAAGTTAACAACAACCGATTTGTGAACATATTTTCGCCGAAAATACAAGGGTATTTTTGGCGAAAATTCCTTTGTAAACCGGGCAGGGATTTGTTTGAACTTGGTTGGCTCCTTTGATCGATTCCGGTGCAATCCCTCGAGGTTCCAACGCCTTAGACACGTCCTTGGCTACTTATTCGATGGCAAAAACCTGTGCTAACGTAAAAAACACTAGAAAACCATCAAATAGACCCGAAACGGGCCAAGGTAACACAAACGGCACGAGATAGGGCAATCGATTGAATATTAGTTATTCTACCCTAAAAATTATGTCTTAAGCAAAGAAATGTCGCTTAAATGAGGCTGATAATCACGTCAAATCGAGTGTCATCAAATACCCCACACTTAAGCTTTTGCTTGTCCTCAAGCAAACTGAATAGAAACGCTCATGTTCATAAATGATAAGATCGATTAAATTGGAGCTCAATCAACCACAATGAATTATTAGACAGCTAATTCCTAGAACAAGAAACCTGACATGTATACAGATCTGCCGAACAACCTGGTCTCACTAGTAAACTTGCCACAACAAGTAATTAGCAACCAATTATGCACGAATTTGACCTAACCGACCAGACTCCTCACACAGGATATATATAGTACAATGAGAACTCTCGCTCTCTGTGTTTCAGGACGTGTTTCTGCTCTCGATCATTTTCTGTTACTGAATTCTGTCATAGGTTTGCAATTCGACCACATCTCCACCACTGTGACAACACGAGTATCTAGTCAAGAAGGACTTCCCTGCTAGGACCGTAATGAAATCTACACTACTTGGGTTTATGATGCGATGGATGATGGGAGTGTATGATGATGGCTTGGTGCGGTGTAGCTTTCGACTAACTTCCCTCGAATCTAATCTATGGCTTCCTACCGTCTAAACAGACACGGTGGAATAATGAACGCTCGTCCTATGATACCCTCAAGCAACCTAGCACTTATTCTTTTTCTTTACATGATTTTTTCTTTTGACTTCGTTCTTCCATTTGTAGGGAGAAGAATGTTTTATTGAACTAGAAACTTTGAAACTTTTCTGATTTTTCTTTTCTTCACTTTTTTTTTTCAAAATTTTCTTTCTTTTCTTACTTTACTTTTTTTCTTTCTTTTGTGCCGATTTTCTTTTAGTTGCTAGAGGGATTTACACGTCTGGACATAATAGCTAAGACCACCTGTTTAATGGCTATAGGCAGGTTACCACAAACCGACTTCCGGTAGGTCAATCTAGAACTACAACCACAGGGGATCAACGGGGAATGAAAGAAATGGGAAATGGCTGTAATGTATTATCGAACCGAAAGAACAGGCCAAGCTCAAGGGTCTAAACCTAATGGATTTATCGTTTGGTAGGCTATCTGGCTAAGTAGCTGAATCTAGGTGCCCCTATCCTTCTAGAACTTGTGTCATCGTGTGGTCTCGAGTAGGTCTCATGCAAATTCTAACTCATTCAAGCAAACAGAAAACCACTCCGAAAGAATTAAAATTGCAAGTTACGTGCAATGGATCAAAAGCTCACAGCTGGTTTGCTAGTCGGATTCGGTCATTTTCATGCAATCAAGGCTACAAACTACAAGTGTGATTTCAAAAATTCTGTTCTGATCAGGTAATTTAGCATCAAAGTATACAAGTTGGTTCTCAAGTTCTAGGTTAAGCAGTCTAAGCATCATTATGAAGGTTTGAACAACAACTTAACATCAAAAATCAAGAACTGAGCCGTTTTAATGCTAGAGAGACTGGAATGGAATCACGAGGCACACAAAAAACACAATCAAGGGCAATCAAGTTCATGCAAGGTTCTCTAGCATCTACCCCACAATTAAATCGGACTGTGTCCTCACATGACTAATTCTAGAGTTCAGAGTGAAGTAGAAGAACCTGGACCGAGATGATTGGCGTAGGGGATGAGCACGGGTCCTCGGAGCGGAGGGAATCTACCAAAGAGAAGCAAAGGGAATCTCCCTACTGCCTGATCATGGCTGGTCAGGGGTCTCGGGGGGTGGAAAGTGGAGGTGCCCGCCGAGCTGTCGTTGCCACGCCAGCTGTGCCTCATACCGCCTGTCGGCGCGGCGCATATGCTGCTGCATAATAGTCCATCTCGCCTCTTGAGTGGCGTTGTCAGTGATGCGCCACTCCTGCAGTCGCTCGTACAACTCACCAATGTCCGCGGGGTGCGGTCGGTGCGGAGGGTGAGGCGCCTGGTATGGATCAGGAATGTGCGGCGGCGACTGGTGAGCATACCCTGCCTGGTGATGTGGCGAGGGTATATAGTCTTGGAATTTCGGCGGTGGCTGGGGCTGCTGCTGCTCAGCATCATCTTCTTCCTCCGACTCGACCACATGCTGGAGGGGAGGATCTGCTGCCACCTGGGACTGAGGTCCAGCTTTAAGTCGTACTCAACCGCTAAGTCTCCTCCAACGGTCCTAACGTGGTGTCGTGGAATGTTCGGGCCATATTCATAGTTGATGCCGAAGGAGATGATGAGCTGACCTATGAAGTTACCTCCTAGGAGTGCACGAGGTGGCGTCCGCCTCCTGGTCTTCTGGCGGAAGATGCGAGCAAGCACCCATCCGGGGTGAAGAGGGTAGCTCTCTCAGATGGCTCGGAGAAGCATAAGCTCCTCCTTGAGGATATGGTGGCGATCCTTATCTGGAACATACAAAAGCGATCTACGCCAAACCATATGAATAAATTTAAAGAGTGGGTGAGAGAGGGACTTAACTGAGTCATGGCCCGTGAGGCGATCACCGGGCACTCCCGTCATGTGGCTCCATAACGCGTGGTACTCCTCGTCGTCATCATCGTCGCCCCAGCCGAGGTGATGTCCATGATAGTGCTCGTAGGGGATGCCTAGATGAGCAGCAAACTCATCGTAGGTGAGCGTCCTGTACACCCCGCCAAGATAGAAGGAAACAACCTTCTGGCCTTGCCTCCTCTTATGCTCGTCCAGATCAAAGGTCGCCCAGAACTCCTGAAGGGCGATGTCTGGGAAGTCGGCAGCTATGGTGGTCAGCTCTAGGAGGCCGACCGGTGCTAGGGCGTCATGCACGTTCCGGTAGTAGTCCTCGTCGTGCTCGCTCAGGGACTCCATGGAAAGAGGGCGTACCTTAGCTCCCCGGATGTGCTCGATCTTCTGAAAGCACTCGAAGTAGAAGTCAGGTAGACGGGCGATAGTGCGATGGTACCCAGCCCGGCGAGGTAGTGCTGGAGGAGGGCCCTGAATGGCGGGTGTGACGAGAGCGGGGGCTCTAGAGCTCGAGGCGGCATCAAGTCGCGCCTTAGTCCTGCGCTCATAAGTGGTGTTCTTAAAGCCAAAATGAAACCAGATCAGTTAAACTAAAACCCTACCCCACACTTAGTAGAAAAACTCAATTTCACAAAGAAATGAGGAAAATCGAGTGGGGTAAGCAAAGCAGAGTAACCGGTAATCATAGACAGTAAAATACATGCTTAGGAACAGCCAGAATCGGATAAGCACAATCAGAGTTCAAAGAGTCAAACCGACATTCAGAAAATCAACATTATAGCATAATGAACCCTAATCATGGCAAGACTACCACAAAGCGGAGAACGACGGTATAATATGATCTCAGATGGCAAACACGATAATCTGAACGAGAAAGAACACATACGGCAGCCAAATGATAAAAAACAGTTCATGGTCAAACCGACATTTCTCACAAGTCAACATAACAAAGAGTCAATCATATGCATAGCAACACATGATCAAATGATATGGAAATTAAGCACGACACTCCCTAAGCATGCTAGAACAGTTCAACAAGTTCAACTATCCTAGTTCACATGAAATCAGTCGGCACGCAAATCGAGGCAAACTGAAAAGTCAACCAAAAGTCAACCCCGACAAAATTCAGCAATAATATGTCAAAAGATTCGTATTGAAAAGTTCTACAACTTACCATGAAGCCATGGATGCTAAAAACAAACGGTTTGAGAGAAATCGGTGAAAAACTCTGAAAACAAGGGTTTCGGTGAACTGGAGCTGTAGAGCTCCGATTCGAACGTTCTAGGGCTCAAAATGATCAGAAGGAAGAGGGGAATGGGGCGACGGTGGTCGGCGGCGGCGGCGGCGGTGGTTTAAAAAGGGTGGCGGTCGGCGGTGGTCGAAAACAATAGGGGAGGGGTTTTTGGCTTGAAATTTTCGAAAATAGGAAAGTGGGGAGAGAGAGAGAGTAGACCGGATTTTAAGTGGAGGATTTTGGCCAATTTTCAAAGGGATTTTCGGCGAAAATAATAGGGAGTTTTCGCCGAAAATTTTCGTTCAAATGCACTGCCGGTTTACAAATGGATTTTCGTCGAAAACACCATAAATTTTTGGACCGAAAATATGAAACAGGGGAATGGCTTCGAAAATTCATAAGGCGATTTCGCCGAAACTAGGGTGTATTTCGCCGAAAATTTTGAACTGCTCGGGTGAAAATATTTTCACAAATCCGGCAAACTTCAGAAAATCACAGTTAAATCCACAAAAATCGGAACAACCTCAATCAACTTGCGACTGACACTACAACACGCAGACTTCACACGAAAAATAATAAATCAAACAAACTGACACTTTTGGCTCCCCTGAACCGACTCTAAAACACTAAGTTCGACAAAAATTAAAAAAACGGATTCCAGCCGTGGGTTGCCTCCCACGAAGCGCTCTTTTATTAACGTCCTTGAGCTGGACGATACCTGGACAGTATTAGGAGACATCCCAACTCAGATTCTCCTTAACGCTAGCGTCGGAGTTCATGAAGTACAGCTTCGGGCTTCTACGATAAGCGTGAATCGCTTCCCGTTCGCGTTTAAGAGCTTAGTACGCCCGTCGGGAAGATGATCGATGATCTTGAATAGTCCGAACAGTTCTCTGGAGAGGTCATCCTTCTTGAGTGTTACGATGGAAGGAATGAGGACTGTCAGCTTCTTTTTTTCTTTCATCTCCGGCTTGGTATCACCAGGATCGGTGATCGTCAGTATTTCCTTAGGAGAGGCTTTTGGCTTCTCCCTCCATACTTGTTCCGGCGCCGGTGGCTCGGAACGAATTGGTGGTGTAGCTGGCTCGGAAGAAGACGGCGGAGCTTTTGGTCTCCAGACCATTTGAGTCTGCTTCTTCTTATGATTCTTCCTCCTTGACTTGCCAGACTCCTTGCTTGGCGGTTTAGAAGAGGCTTGCAGTTCCTTCTTCTTTGGCGGCTTTTGAGGAACAAATTTTAGTTTCTGCTTGGTAACCTGTCCAGCACCTGCAGTCACACTTGAGCTAGGAACACTAGAAGAGATGTCAGTAATGAAGTTGATCGAGGCCAACTCCACAGTTTCTACGGATAAACAATGTGATTCTCCCTTAGGAATGTATTTCATATTATCCTTGAGATGGAATGTTGCAGTATCCTTCCCAACTCTTAATGTTAACGAACCATTTGGAACATTAATGTTAATGCCGGCTGTCGCCATAAATGGCCGGCCTAAGAGAAGGGTAGAATATGTCTCTTGAGTATCCATTACTACATAATCAGCGAAAAATCGGAAAGGGCCACAACAAGTGATTACATCCTTGATTATTCCTCTAGGTTCTTTTAGAGTTCTGTCGGCGAACACTACATGCATGCTAGCAGGTTGTAATTCACCCAGGTTCAGTTTCTTATATAAACACATAGGCATGACATTTATAGACGCACCTAGATCAACCAAACTACGCTCAATTTCAATGCCATTAATGATTAAAGGTAACGTAAAAGGGCCAGGATCAGAGTACTTAGCTGGGATAGGTATGGGTGGTGATTGAGAGACGATAGTTGAACACTCTCCCGTAGAGAGAACGGATAGTGCTCCCTTCTTCTTCTCCAGGCTGTTCTGCTCACTGCTCCTGGTTGTGATGACTTTAGCTTGCTCGTTCTTCATGGAGGAGTTGTTTTGAGACGACGCCTGATTGAAGAGAGGAAGGCTGGCTAACAAGCTAGCAACTTTATTTATCATGCTCCCTATTCTCTGTCCTTGTGCGATCTGTCCTTGGTTAAAAGCTTCTTGGGCTTTAAGCTTTTCTTCGTGATCATGAAGCCGTGCTGCAATCAGATCAAACTTCTGGGCTAGTTTCCTCTCCCACATGTCTTCAGACGAAAAATTCTGAGGATGTTGCGCACTGGTGAATCTGGGAGGATCTTGATAATTATTGTCCCAGCGTTGATTCTGACTCTGGTAGAGCCCCAAGTTGCGAGGAGAACGCTCAAGGAAGCTTCCCTGTTGTTGAGGAGGTGTTCTGAACTGATGGTAGTCGGGATAGCCTCTTTGATCCTTGGTGAAGCCTTGATCAATGAAATTAACTTCCTCTCTAGACCAGTTATTAGCGTTCCGAAGATCTCTTCCATGTGTTTCTGCACTTCGATCTTGATCTGCTCTTCACAACTCGGTTGGCTCTCGACTGCTCCAAACTGTCTCTCCCTATTTCTGGACTTAGATGCGCAGTCCGCAAAGTGAAGTAGAGCAGCTTCTGGTTCAAGTGTTGTGCAGTTGCCCTTAGCTAAAATGTTGACCCATTCAGCCGTTTCCTCATTCATACCTTGGGTAAAGATTTTGGCTAGCTGACTCTGGTTGAATCCATGATGAGGGCATTCAGAGAGAAGCTCTTGGAATTCGTTCCAAGCATCGTATAAGCTTACTCCTTCCTTCTGAGAGAAACTAGCGATGCTATCCTTTTAGAATGTCGTTCTTGAAGGGGGATAGTATTCCTCTATGAAGTCCTGAGCTAGATTATCCCAGTCAGTGTAGTAGCCAGGTGGTTTCGAGCCGAGCCATACCTTGGCGTTGCCTTTAAGAGAGAATGGGAATACTCGCAAGCAAAGATTGTTCTTACCGAGATTCCCGCTCTTAAACGTCTCGCACATGTCTAGGAAGTTTGCCAAATGTGTGCAGGGGTTTTCTTGCGGCTTCCCTTCGAATCGAAGATTCTTAGAGACCATGTTCAAAAAGGATATTGTGATCTCATAGTCAGGGTCGTCATCGTTGTGCGGCACGACGACGCTAGCTCGAAAGTTAGTCGCAATTGGTCTACAGTAATCCGCCATGGTGCGTTGAGCAGCTAGTACGGGAGGAGAAGGTGGTGGTGAATCTGAAGTAGTGGATGGGGTGGATGAAGATGAGTTCTCCTTCAACTCCTCAATCTTATTAGGGATAGGTGGTGTAGGCGGAATGATTATGACTTGCTTCTGAGCTCGCGGTTTCTTCGGCGGAGTAGAATTACCCGGCTTAAACTGAGAGTGAGCGATCGAGCGGTTCATAAACCTGTAGAACAACCTACAAGCAACAAAAGCAAACATACCGGCGTAAAATCGAAGTGGGTGGAAAAATGAAAGATGGAAAGTAGAAGAATAAATTGCCAGTTCTTCTTTCAAACAATCAAAGAAGTCCCCGGCAACGGCGCCAATTTGGTGAACCTGTCGTTGACGATTCAAACAAATAACTAACAAAGCTAACAAAAGCTAGGGTAGATCGTATTCCGAGGGTCTTCCAAGATTGACTAATCTGGGAACTAGCAAAATACTCGAATGTAAGCACTTCGTGTGTGGTGTGAGTTCCATGACTTCTAACTCTAAGAAATGAGGAGAAAATTAAAAATTAAACTAAAGCAGATTGGAAATTAGGGTTTAAAAACAGAGATGACAAACGAACTTAGACTTTGAATCCCCCTTCGTTCCCCAGAGCATTGGCAATCAACAGATCAGCGGATTTCGATTCTCATTCAATCAATTACTAAGACACCACCATAACTCCTTACCCTTAGGTTTAAGACCGGCGAACGTTCGCTCTATCCGTTCTGACCACCAAGATTAACTAGCCGCCCGGGTACGGTCGCATCTCGCAACGACTTAATTAACTGGTGCAATTACTAACGATTTATGAGTTACTCTTGCAGTGGATTAACCCTAACTGGTTCCTACGAAAGGCACGCTCCAATTATAAGGTTAATTGTTCAATTCCATGTTCTAAAGTAAGGCGAGCGTTCGCTTTTATCCTTAGCTTAACAAGAATCTAATCTAGGTGATCAATCCAGACAAGAAACACGAACAATGAAGAACGAATCAAACATGAAAGAGAACTGATTGAATTTCGAATCTAATCACCGCCGATCCGTGACCGCTTTAAAGCCCTGGGTCACTTAGGGTTCATCTAGTCTAAGCTCTAACGAGTTTAGCTACTCATGTTTATCACAAAAGAATCAAAAACAAAGAAAGAGTTCATCATCCAGAGGAAGAACAGAAAAGAATATGAAAAACCTAATTTAGATGACTCTGACAGACTTCGATCTTCTGTAAACTGCACTCCTAGCTCCGAGTCTCCGAGGTGGAAGGGATGGCGTCACGATCTCTTTCCGGCTCTTCGAACTCTAACTCTTCGCTCCAGAACTTCAGAGAATTCTTCAAATTCTGATTTCGAAAAGTATATTATGATGTCTGTTTTATTTGGGCCGCCGGGTTAAGTATTTATACTTAACCATAATCAGCCGGATTTCTTCTATTATTTTCGCCAAAAATATTGAGGAATTTTCGGCGAAAATTCCTTTGCAAATGAAGGGTCCGCCGGCTGATTCTCCCTGAACTTTCTTCTCGGTTCGAAAACTTCCTCCTTTCGTCGAAAGTTTCCTTAAGTTAACAACAGCCGATTTGTGAACATATTTTCGCCGAAAATACAAGGGTATTTTCGGTGAAAATTCCTTTGTAAACCGGGCAGGGATTTGTTTGAACTTGGTTGGCTCCTTTGATCGATTCCGGTGCAATCCCTCGAGGTTCCAACGCCTTAGACACGTCCTTGGCTACTTATTCGATGGAAAAAACCTGTGCTAATGTAAAAACACTAGAAAACCATCAAATAGACCCGAAACGGGTCAAGGTAACCCAAATGGCACGAGATAGGGCAATCGATTGAATATTCGTTATTCTACCCTAAAAATCATGTCTTAAGCAAAGAAATGTCGCTTAAATGAGGCTGATAATCACGTCAAATCGAGTGTCATCAGTATGAAAAACCTTAAGAGTTAAAACCCTATTTATAGTACTAGGACTACCTATACGATTTGAAAAACAAAAACAGAAACAAAGATTCGAGATCGAAAAATACGTATCTGTTTTCGAAGAATCGTAGGATGATTTGCCAGATTTGCACAATCCGCTGCTACGAATCCTTCGATGATTCATTTTAGCCGTTTGATCGTCGACTACACCACACGATTCGTTGATTTGGAAGCCGGATATTGTGGGAAGAAGAGAAGAATTAGGAGTTGTGATAATCAGAAAGAGGACAAAGAGAGAAAATCTGCGTGATTGTTGAAGAATTAGGAGTTGCGAATCATTCGATTGGGAGCTTGGGTTCAATGCTGCACAGTCGGGGAAAAAAGGAAAAAATTGAAGATTATGCAAAGAGGCTCTAAGGTTCAGTTTGGTAAGCTTTATCCCAAAACGGCGTAGTATTGTTAGTCGGGTACCCAGGGGGAACGGAGTCGGCTCAAATACTCAGAAACCCCCGTCTGCCACCCGGTCAAACCGGGTAACGGGTCTGCCCGACCCCGTCAACAAACCGGTCAACCCGGACAAAGCCCACCCACTCAGCTGGGTAATCGGGCGGGTACCCAGCCGGTGATTCAATTTTGCCAAGCCTATGGGGTAGTGATATTTAAATGAGTGGTGAATTGTGAGTGCATGGATGAATGTACCAAAATACCCTGATTTGCTTGAACAAAGTATAAACGTAGTCCTAACATTTAATTAAAAAGCATGTGTGTTTATAAATTAAAAATTTTAATCTCTCTTTTTTAATTCATGAATGTATTTATAAATTAATAACTCGAGTTAATTATACTTTTAGAATAATAAATGCTCATTCATTAAGAAAATAATTAGTATTATATTTACCGCTAACACATCTCCCTCTTCTAGCAAAAATTAAATAAAAAGTTAAAATAATTTTCTTGGTGAATTCTAATTCTAACTAAAAAAAATTCTAATTAAGTAATTAAAAACTAAATCATAATTATTTATCATAATTAATAAATAAATATAAAAATTCATGGGTTGATGACATTATAATTGTGAAGGTTGAGTTAGCAACGGCGGAGATAGGGGGGAGCTAGGGGGGGCTACGACGCCCCCTTCCCCCGGTATCGAGTGTAAAATTATATGTAATATTTGGTGTTTTTGGAGTTTGGCGCCGGGGTATTTGAAGTTCGGCTCCCCCACTATGATGTTTCAGTGAAATGTTGTCTTAAATTTCAAAATAGTTACTCAGAATCAACTTATAATATGTAATAATTACAATATGTGATCATAAATAATCCAAATTTGAAGAAAAAATTGCCGGTGGCACATATAATTCTTTTTTACTAACTAAGTAACTTATAATCAAACAATTTATTGTGTAGTTTCACGTAGTATTAGATTCTTGAAATTTTTCTACTACTATCCAAATCCGAAAAAATAATTTGCCGGTGCCACCCATTTTCAGTTTAGAATTTGGCTCCCCCCTTGTACCAATCCTGGTTCCGCCATTGTGAGTGACGATAGAATTGTCCAAAAACTGTGATATCAATATCACTCTGAAGATATTCACCTCCCCACATGAATATCTGTTGAGTGATATTGATATCACTTTTGGCCCCAGATATCATGATATTCAGGACAGAAAAAACGATGATATCCTAAATATCATGATATCTGTAGTTATCAATATCAATATCAATATCAATATCACTGCAACCAAACAACCCTTAGGTACATTGCACATATATAACTTTGTACTTATGGACGTACGCGTTGTATGTCCATATATACACTCCTTGTATAATAATACAATAAATGTCAACAGAATTTGATATCTAGGGGTCAGCAGCGACAAGATGATCTAATAGTTGTGTTTTTATAGATTATATTGTTTTGTACACGTTTATATGTATTTATACTCGTGTACGCATGCTATGTATACACTTTCAGTACATAAATGTGGAGTCAGGTGATTGGTGAGGATGTCAACAAACTTCGATGGTCGGTGGAGGTGACGGCTAGTTGGTCGCAATGAAAAAATTTAACGACCATTTAGTGTTAGAGTTGGGTGACTGTTAGTGAGGACGAGGATGAAACCTTTGTAAAGGGGGAATCTAAGCTAATAGTTTATAATGATTAGATCTATTGGTTGAAATTTGATTTGATAGACACCAATGAACTTTTTCTCTTAATTATAATTTACGTTCGATTGGAATACAAAATATTATTTGAAAATTTGATTGATGCCTATTTTAAATGATGACCTATAGGCTTAAGCTTTATATCTTTCTAGGCGGACTTAACGTCCGCCCTTCGACTCATTTGCCTTGACAAAATTTATGGTGACATGTCCCCTTAAACAATAAGACGCTCGCACTGTCAATTAACCATTAACCAGTACTCTACGTCGCGCCAGGGACATGTCCATCACCTGTCAAAATACATTCCTCTCTGCAGGACCTGATACCAACTACCCTACTAAGTAGGCCCTCATCCAACGACCAAGATGGTGCCTCCTACAAGACACCACTCAGGACATGACTCATGGAGAGTCAACCCATGCCACAATGGCCCTATAAATACCGGGTCACTCATTCAACAATAGACACGACACACATACATAGGCCATACGCCTGATAGTGCATATTCTCACGCTACAAGGTGAAGGCTGTGGACACTCGCCCTCACTGACAGATATATTTACCCTCACAAATACGGACTCTACCATTTGTAATCTGTCATGCTAGGAACTGCTCCATAGGGAACCTACTGAGTGTAAAAGGTCCCGTCTCAATCAACCTCCAATTGAACTTTTATTGATCCAACATTCCAACTAGGCAGATCATTAAGTAAAACTATGAAACAACAATATTTATGTGATTAATATTTTTCATTCTTTTTTAAGTTGAATAAAAAACAATTAATTTTTTTACCACGACAATTTTCAAAGGGAATAATATTATTTTTTGGATTTATTACATTAAAATATTTATTTAAATAAAAATTTACCAAAATTATGTAAGGTGAGAAAGTGTTGAGATTTCTTATATAAGAAATAGTGATAGTACCACTCGTTGTTAAATTGTACCGTTTATAAAATAAATAAATAATGTAATTTAACAATGAATGGTACCACACACAATAATATTGTGATAAGACCACCTACAGAATATGCAAAGACTATAATTTTTAATAATCAAAGTAATAACGCGATCCTTGTTAATACATGATGAACATAAATGGTAGAATCCCAATGTATATTATAATTGTACCAATTTTTTGTTAAATTGTACCATTCATAAAAATATGTGATCAGTATAATTTCACATTGAATGGTACTACACATAATACCAATGTGAAAAATAAATAATAAAAAAATTGAAAAAAAGTCGACAGTTACGTAGAAAAAATTACTACCAGCTTGTTGTTAAATTGTATCATTCATAAAAATATATGATCGGTATAATTTTACATGGAATTGTACCACACATAATACCAATGTGAAAATAAATAATAAAAATTTTGAAATTTTTTTTACAGTTACGTAGGAAAAATTACTAGAACATGGGTTATGTTACGCCTACTCCAGACCACCATGGTTAGGCCGAGAACCGGCACTACGGTTTGACTGAAATCATAAAACCGAAATTAAGACAACGTAAATCGCATTAAATGACATAATTAAACGACAAGCAGAAACGCTTCCATTAATCAAATATCAAGACTCCATTTGACAATCGTAAATCCAAATCCAATTTACATTTATAAACGCAAATACATTAATCAACATAAATTATTCCAAATCCCCAAAATGTTAATTGAAGTAAAATAAAAAAAATCAATCTCGAAGTCCTAGTCACGTCCTTTAGTCAACTGTTCCATTCAAGCTCCGAGTACCACTTCGTACCACCCAACCACGCGATCAATTAACTGAAAGATAAGAAATGGGGGGGTCAGTTTCCTATTGAAACTGAGTGAACTCACTAGGCTTTACTATGCACCGAACTACCTAGTGAGCATCCTAGCTCCCATACTGTAATACAACAATGAGATACATAACTACGTCAAGTTCATTTTAACAACCTAGTATAGTATTGCTATGTGATCAATCATATTTTCCTCTACCATTACCCGATCATGCATCACCCTAAATGAACATCATAAACATAATATCACAATGTCCACAATCCATCGTCACAATCCACACGTACAGGTGAACCAGATAAGTCATACCACACAAACACTCACAACCACAATTACAATCACAACACAACACTTTTAATTATAGGTGATTCCGATTAGGCGCCAAATGAGTTGTGTCCCCCGCTATCCTGCTGGACCGCAAGACCCACTTCCATTCTCCGGGAAATCCCTGACACATCTCGTAAGATCCTTCCCCTTGGGAGGTATCTACCCGTCGGTAGACCAGCACCTAGAACCACACTCACATTACAAGGGTCACGTTGGCTCCTTTCCATTTTCTACTTTAATTTACAAAAATCAAAGAAATCACATATGATAATTCTCATCCCAAATTCCATACCCCAATTCCCCATTTACTTTTTTGGTTTCACCGTGCCATTTTCTAAACAATCATCACAACGTTTCCATTATTTGATACACAAATACACTTCACTTTCTAAGAGCGAATGACTGTTGTCATGACCACCCCATCTGTACGAAGAAAGAACAAGGGTAGTCATGTCGTGACACTACAAGAAAATCCGTCTTTTTGTTGCGGATAATATCTCTGTTTGTCGCGGATATTACCGCAACAAACTAGATCACTCGCGGATAAGACTTCCGCGACCAACTAGGCCCATACAACCAGGCCTTATCGCGGAAATGGTTATCCACGACAAACTAGACTTTTCGCGGACAGTTTGTCTCGGATATTTCCGTGACAAACTATCCTGACTCAGTCATTGGTTCGTCCAAAGTTTCGAGTCAGATTGTGGTTCGATTTATGGTTTGGTTAGATTTGTCACAGATACATCCGCGGCAAAATACATCCGTCAACTTACACCGTCATTTAACGGGACCAATGATTATCCGCGACTAACTGTATGAATTTCCGCGACAAAATTTAAAAAGCATATCCGCGACTAACTCTAAATTATCCACGACAAACCGTGCATCTATATTTCCCAGTATATTATTTGCCCTGTCCTATATCAGTCCATTTCTGGCACCTGTAGGCAGAAACTAACTCTTAATCATGCGTCCACATACATATAACAACATCAAGAATCAAACACAACATCAATAAGATACGCATACACATATATTAAAACTAAACATTCTTCAAATTCGAACATACAAAGTGTCAATCTAGTTTAAACTTAAATCTAATACACATAAACATAGTTATTGAATCAACCATTACACACGTTCACAAAACACTACTGACGATCTCCTCCAGAACCATCATTCTCATGGTCATCATCATCCTCATCGTGCGTATCCTCCTCACGAGTCTACAAAATGCAAGGAATATTTTAGACACAACCACAGACAAGTGAACACGTACAATTAAATGTATTAACTACAAATTATATAACAAACCTCAAATAACGCCGGATGAAATCCACAAAACTAATCTCGTGGAACTGTAGCAAAAATAAAGTATTTCATGTTTTAGGAATTCGTACATTCGACTCTCGGAGAATACAATGTGGTTGCTCTCTGCTCTATAGATGATTGTTGCTGCTACCTAATCTCTGTTTACTACCTGCAATTCGAACCATACAGAAAGTTAGAAAGAGCCATGGTAGCTTTCTGTCTCAGTCAACAGAAACTAAATCATACAATCAATTTGTATAGACGAATTTACAATCAGTTAATGAGTGATCCATCATCCATGACAACATGACTATCTCGAAACAAAAATGTTCATTTTATAGCTTGTATAATAGGCAACATGCCATCTTCCCCGCAGAAACACTCATCATCTGAAAGGCTGAAACTGCAAACTGAAGCAATTCAAAGATAAAACAGATGAGTGCTCAAACTAGTAGTATATAAAGTTTCAGCATATGAGCTGTTTGGTGATTAACATTATTATTGTTTGGAGGAGAATTATATAACAAAGAACACTTGATACATAGATTTCCCTTATAAATTACAAGTTAACTTTAGCATTTTGCCATAAAGTCATCTCTTTTTGCCAACTACTTATACTCTATGATTCATTGTGAACTATTCTGGCAAGTTAGCCGAAATGAACATCTACTAGTTGCATTATTATTTGCATCCAAACTACTTCAGCAACAGCAATGTACTCCTCAACACTGCAGTCTAAGAATTTGCTCCTCCCTAGATCTTATATAGCCTCTTCCTTTCTATAACCCTAAATCCCAACCTACCAATCTGTGTTGGCCAAATCTAAAACCATTACTTGGTATAAGTAATCTCTTAATGCATATTGTGTGACTAATGGAAACCCCAATTACTTGGTAACTAAGGACGAGAGAGTTATAAACTAGCCTAAACTGTGCAAAACCCAATTTAGTGTTTCATTAACTTGCTTGGGAATTCTGTGAATTCCCAATTTCTGAATCCTATTGAATTAACTTCCTTAAAAGCCAGCACCTTACTCATCTGTATCAGGATAGGAGACCTAGAAAAAAAACAAATTTCAAGAAATTCGACTTGATTTACCACCAAATCCAAAAGCAACAAAGAAAGCCTTGAATACCAAATAACTGAACTCAAACACAATATGGAAAGCTCTAAATTTCACACAAACCAGTTCGAACCAGATCATAATTTTAAGAGTTACTTCAAATAAAATCATCAAATTGCAACAACAGGGGGAAATGGCACCAAGTAGCTGCAGTCAAATGATTCAGTTTATTACCGTGATGGGGCTAGGGAGAAGCTTCTCGGCTCCTTCATCGGCGGTGACCAGATTGCAGAGCGGCGGCGCGGTGACCAGACTCCTACAGAAGGGGAGAAAACTCTTAGAGGAAGGAAAGGGAAGAGAAGAAGAAAGAAGAGAAGAGAAGAAGAAAGAAGAGAATGAGGCTTACCGTCGCACTGCGTATCAAAGATTGCACAGATCTTCTTCAATCGCGCGTCAATGGAGGATAGAAGGAGAGAGGCCGAAAAGAAAAATGTCGACTGTGAGGATGGGGAAAAGGGTTTTGTTCAGGGTTAGTCGCGGATAATTAAGACATCCGCGACAAATATGGGTTCGACTCAGGTTTGGTTTGTTTTCAATTCGGGTTTGGTTTGATTTATACGGTGCAACCTTGGTTTGGTCAGATTTTGTCGTGGTTGGTGGTTAAATAACCGGGACGAGTTTGTCGCGGTTAAATTACTCGCGGATAAAGGTTAAATAACCGCGACGAGTTTGTCGCGAATGAATTTTTCGCGGATATGATATATTATCCGCGACAAACTTAGTCGCGGAAGCTATCCGCGACAAAAAGACGGATTTTCTTGTAGTGTGAGGTACATGGTCACCCTCCTATTCATCTTTCTCAGGATGATCCTTCATTGGGGTCATCCTCCTGCATCTAACTTTCCACATTCTCAAAATTACATCCATGTATATCTATTGCACAATCAGAATTAAACTCTCCACTACCATCTAGTCAACATTTCAATCAACAAACGTCAACACAAGTCAAACAAGCTCATTTCACACAAACAATACAACACTTTAATTAATCAGTTTCATCTCCCCACTTTACATGCATCCTTAATTATCATAGTCATATTTCAAATCATGACAATCACTATCAATCGGTGCTAAGCCCTCATCTCGATAAACCGAGCTTTCCTTCCCCCTTTGTTCGAGTCTCAAACTTCTTCTTAAAAACCACCATGAACGATTGAAGAAACCTCAATCCTTGCACCAACTCCGGATAAAAAACCCACAACTACTTATCAAACCTAGGGTTACGCCCAATCGAGAAAAACTCATCAATCAAAACAACCCTTACCTTGAATCGAAGACCTAGAAAAGCCCGAAAGATCACCACTAACCATTCTCCTTGCCTCCTCAAGCTTTTCCTACAATTCAAGGGCTCTTGGTTTGTCAAAACCCCTCTCCTATCGCCTTTAGAGCTTTGGGGACGAAGAAAAATCGAATTAAAATCCTGATCTGCGTTTTTATTTTGTTGTAGTTTTTTTATACTGATAGTCGCAACGACCGTTGCCTTTTATTCACAACGGTTGTTGCCTCTTTGCCTCTTGGCCGACTCTGAACCCCAATTTCTGGAAATTCTTCCTTTCGTTGTTCTAATTCCATAAGTTTTGTCGGTTCGTCGTTTGAACTTTAAACGAGTGAATTATGACCAATTTACTCACTGCCAGTTACGGTTCCAGAAACTCTATGACAAAAACTTCCACCCAACTCACTCAGTGTCAATTTAACTAAAAAATTTCATATAACAACAACCGCGAACAGGTTGTTACAGGTTATTGGGAGTTTTTTTAAAATAAATATAATCAAAATTTTAAATACATTTTAAATAACTTAAGTATCTTTTGGTACAATTGGTATCATTAGATTAAACTTATAATTCAACGATCTAGATTCAAATTCTTATATAAGAATATCTAGAATTTCTCACCATAAAATTTATCTATTTTAATTTGTTTCAATTGTTCGAAACTGTATGTCCGCTCACTGAATGCCTTTCTAATAGTATCACCACATTTTGGTAAATTGTTTTGTAATACATATAGTTGGATATTAAAAATATTATCATAAATAATCAGATTTTTATATGGTTACCCAAAACGTTAAATAATTAAAATTATTATTAAAAAACAATATGAGTTTGAATAATTTATAAGCTTACATCGGGTTACCTCTTCTTTTATAAATAAAGAGGTCGTTTGGATGAGGGAATTTGAATGTCCAAAGAATTGGGTTGAATTGTAGAGAATTTAATTCCTCGGAATTGGGGGTAATTTAAATTTTAAATTCCATGTTTGGATAGGTAATTAAGGTTAAAGAATTGAATTAGATGATTTTTAATTAATGTTGGAAAATACATTTTCACCCCTATTTAAGTTACAATCTAATTATTCAGATGGAATATTTCTACAGATGGAATATTTCTACAAATTGAAAGACTTTCATCTCCATCCAGATAATCACGACAATAGTAGCATATTTGAGCTCAGATTACATACGACTGCATTCATTATCATCTGAATTTTGATCTGTTCAACTGCTCTCTGCAGTTGCAGCACTACTGAGCAGCAACAACATCATCATCTGGATATTGTTCCTCAGTTCATGACAATGGTTCTTGTTTTCCTTTTGAAGAGTACTGTTTACACAATGGTTCTTGTTTTTCCTCAGTTCATGCTCTATTAGAGTTACTATCTTCTAACAAATTGCAGATATTGCTGCAGCTGAGAAGTCTTTCGAAGCTTCGAACCATGTTGTGTCAGAGGGATCAGTATCGAGGAAGTCGAGTTTAGAGACTCAATCTCCTGGACTTGGCATTAGCAACAATGTTATTAATTATATAGGTCAGCATAATTAACTACAACATGTGTCCTGGAACAAAATTGGATTTTCAAGCAACAGCAGGGTATGCAACTCTGTAATTCTGAACGCTATGATCAAGAGAATCTCGGTCAGATCGATACGAAGCTTTCAGTTGAAGTTGCAAATATCAATTCAATCAATCGAAACCCCAAATTACCACTTGTCGTTCTTGATGCGGTAGTGAATGGAGCAAAAGAGGAAGATGACTCCGACGAACATCACATTGGTGGTTATCTGGAGGGTAGAAGGGTCGTCGGCGGTGGAAAAAAACATCGGAAAAAGATGGGAAATCGAGCTCCATAGGGCCGCCGTCTTCCGGTATCGGAACTGGGACGTTTCACGCAGAAAAAGAAGAAGAATAAGACGCGGAAGAAGAAATCGCAGAAGAACAACACGCAGAAGAAGAATAAGAAGAAGAAGAAGGAGTGGAAGAACAAATAGAAGAAGAAGAAGAAGAAGGAATAAAAGAAGAAGAAGACGCGAAGAACAAATAGAAGAAGAATAAGGGGATTAAATGGAGGACAATTGTATGTAAATTTGTCAGGGATATTTGAATTCCCTTATTGAAGTTAGGTTATTTGAATTCTCAGAATAAGGATATTACAATTTCACCAAGGAATTCGAATTCCAATTCTTCGGAAAAAAATTAGGCTACCCAAACAGAGAATTCAATCAAATCCTTCAAATCCACCCAATTCCCTCTTTCAATTCCTTCATCCAAACGACCCAAAAACTCAATAATCCAAATAAACAACACAACAAACTAATTCGTAGAAAATGTCAAACTACGATGATCTATGAACGACATCCTCAACCTTTTCTTTATGGTTTAACAAGAAAAAACCCAAGAAGACAATTGAGGGAATCATTTTGACATGATTGCAATGTTTTCAAGCTAAGTGCGCAAAACTCTTTAACCTGTTTATTCATTTAATAATTAATTTCATCAATTTTGTTCCCTTTTTGTTGATCCGTTTCTAGGTTAAATGATTCTATTTGTTTTGTTGGGTAGTAATATGATTCTATTATTTTAAAAGATAATATGATTATGTTCTAACTACATGTTTTATGTTTAGACTCTTCAAAATTCGCATTTTCACAGACTATTATTGTTATTTTGTAATTTTGATGGGGATTTTTAACATTAATATTCACTATTAATTAACTACTTTAAGAGTTTCAAAAAAATTATTAAAATTTATAGTGAGTTCAAGTGCTTGCGTATGAATAACTTGCTTCTTGCATTTAGTTCTTAATTGTGGATCAATTGTAGGATCTATGAATCACTGTTAATGATGGACTAACTTAACCGACTTGATCAGTCTAGTGAAACCATCTAACCTAGTTATTGATTCTGATGTTCTAAGATTGAGTGTTCTTTGAAATCAAGCCTTTATATAACAATAATTTGTTGCGAAGTGATCAATCAAACACAAGAAATTAAATAAGCACATAATCAACACAAACTGAAATACCACATAGCATAACATAAAAATCATCCAAACATCCTAGATCACCCAGGGTTCATATCATCTAAGAAAAAGGAGTTTAATTATATGTCTAAGATTAGAAATATAATAATCAATGAGAAAACCATTGGAAACCTAAAGTTATAGAGAAAGAAAACGTAACCTAGAATCGCTGGTTAACTCCAATAGTTCAATATTCCAAACCACCTTCTTGAATTGTTACTCGGTGTCTGAAGATGATTCTTTAGCCCAAGAGGTCATAATCGCCACCCAAAATTGCCTAACAATTGCTCTCCTTCATCACACTTTTTCTCCAAAAGTCACAATGAATGAATGCATGACCTAATTCCCTTTAAAATATGAATTTTCTAGATAAGTGTCTAAAAATGCGACCAACATCAAGAATAGTGAAAAATTTCGTTACATTGGCCACATTTTTATTTTATTTTATTTGGCTAATGCACCCCTAGTGTATGAAAATAGGACAGTTTTTCATACATGGATCACCAAGACTCTGCTTTAAGCGTTCAGATGCACGTCTCATAGGGCTTGACCTCATGCAAATCATCATGAATCATCTCATGACACCTGTAGCCTGCAACTAACACAAAAGCAACACAATATGGCATCAAATGAACCTACAACGGTTCGAGGATACTAAAATATGGCTATTAATATGAAATATCACTTATAAGGAAGAGATGAACATGATTAATCTAGCACCATCAACGTTATAAATCACGTCTGTTAAAGAAAAACTGTGGTGTAACAATAAAGCTATATGTCTTCAGATTAAAAGGGAAGTCAGAAGCTAAACAAGCTCCTTCGATTTCTTCGATAGGCATGATGGAGCATTGAATTAGAAAGTTGACTCCACTTACCACAAACAAGATATATGCCTAACCAGCTGGAGGCATCCTCCCCAACGGTTGGAAAAATAGAAATAAGAGTGGGGCTAGAAAGAATCTTTCTTTATAGAGTCCACAACTCCATGGTAGGAGTACATATTCCTGTTGTTGAAGGTAATTTTGTTCTCTTCCCCGCCCACATATTGGGTGTTGAAAAGTTTAGAATTAGGGTGAATGCCAATATGGAGACAAATTGACTCTAAGGCCAAGATAAAACTCTAGGTGGACACCTAGAGAGCTCTAAGACAAGCGCTCAAGCATTAAAGAATGTCCCCATGGAACAACTTCAAAGGAAGTTGCATCCCATAAAGAAACACCCAAACTCATGCACCCCATCAACCAAGAGGATAGTTTTTTATGGTGGAAAGATACGTCAGAGTGACATATTGGTAATATGCAGGCAAGCCCATTGAGTGAACAATATCTAAAAGGGTCGAAGTATAGCTAGCAGCCTAGCACACATATAGTAGTTAGTGAAGGAAAACATTAGAGGCAAATAACTTAATCCCATCGGAAATACGATAACATCTAATAACCTAGATCAACCTGATTGCATATAAATCAATACAAATAATTATCGATTTACCTCTTGTAGGGTGATTATTAGTTTCTCAACTAATACTTCTTGAAGCCTATCAACGATCTCGAGAGATCCAAATGTAACTCATCTACTTAGTCCATGCTAGATGGGATTCAGATCTTCCTTGTCAAAGCTTGCTAGAACTTCTGATTGAAGAACGTATGTATTTTAGCTAATGACTTAGGATTAATTCTTACCCTAGCAGTCTTATTTATAGGATTAGGGTAGAAACTCTAATCCCTTCCTAACCATGATGGGCCGTCAACCCAATAGTCTCATTCCATGATAGATGAAGTTTACTAAATGATCTGGTCCATACTATAAGCCTGTGACCTTGTAGGACCTGATCCGATTAGCTGTGGCCCAAACCACTAATTAATATTATTCTCTAGCAAGACATATTAATTCCTAACTGGCCCGAAATAATTCTATTAATCAGATCCAACACTTAAGTTGTTCCTATGAGAATTTGGACCGATAGACATAAATCATTCAGTCTCCCAACTGGCCTAAGAACAAGTTTGCACGTTAAGATTTCTTGTGTCTCCTGGTCGACCGTTTTGAGAGTGTGATAACATGGAGCGGTTACTCACTTATAGCTAAAAAAACTTTATTCTTGTCAATGAGATTTTTTAATTGCTTAAAAAACAAATGATTGTAAAACAATCCATTTGAGCATGGTCATGCATTTCCATAGTTCTCACTCTATAAGGGGTCTAGGTCACCGTATCATGTTTTGCAGCAGGAGAGACAACTCTTGTCTTGTATCGATCATGTTCCCACTCAAATCATGACTACCACGAAAAGAGTGCATTTATAACTCTTGTCTTGCAGCAGGAACCACCTCATGCTTTGTCAGAAAATTATTGATCCACATAGCTTATATTATCGCTTCTGCTGCGCCAATGTACTCTAATTCCGTAGAAGATTGAACCACCAAAATCTATTAGGTACTCTTCCAACATACTACTCTTTCATCACCATGAAGATGTATCTGACTTATGACTATGTACGTGTCATAACGGATAGTAAAATGGTTGGCATCATCATGCTATTAAATTTTCATCTCCCTTTTTACCTCCAATCATTGGAGAATAATCCTTAGTCTTTACCAAGATACTTAATGATATTCTCAAAAATCTAGTGAAACATCACATGGATTCTGATGGGCCGGCCCCAACAAAGTTTCTAGCCCCTCCCGCCCCGCTCGGCGTACCTGCCGGCATGCAACTACAATATGGCAGAGCCCTAGGGTCGAAAGCCACATAGGGTTCCAAGGAAAGAAGCCTGAGCTGCCACTACAAAAAAAGAGGGGTTTAGCGTCGGTCGAAACCGCGCTTTAGCGTCGGTCATCGACCGACGCTAAACAATTTAGCGTCGCTTACAACAAGCAACGCTAAAAGTAGCGACGCTAAATTTTAGCGTCAGTTCTACCACGACCGACGCTAATATTAAACCACGACCGACACTAATATTGAGCTGACCGAAATGGGTCGCTGACCAACCCACTTTTTTTTTTTAATATTCATTTAATATTTTCCTTTTCAGATTTGGTCACTCCATTTTCCAATTATGCAACTTGGTCACTTAGATTTATTAGGTCATCCTTTTGGTCACTTAAATTTATTAGGTCATCTTTTTTTGGTGCTTTTAGATTTATTAGGTCATTTTTGGTCACGATGGCGGCGACGGTGGCGATGACGGCAGTGGCGACGATGGCTAGAGACGGGGGCGACGATGGCTAGAGACGGGGGCGGCGATGGCAGCGCCGACGGAGAAGAGGAGAAGAAGAGGAAGAAAAGGAAGAAGAAGAAGGTGGATCTGGAGATCTGGAAAAGGAAGAGAAGAGGAGAAAAAGAGGAAGAGGGAAGAGGAAGAAGAGGTGGATCTGGATATTTGGAGAAGATGTGGATCGGGATATTTGGAGAAGGAGTAGAGGAAGAGGAAGAAGAAGCTTGCTGAAGAGAAGGGAGAAGAAAAAGAAGAGAAGAGAAGAAGAAGAGGAAGAGGGAAGAACAAGCTTGCTGAAGAGAAGGGAGAAGAAAAAGAAGAGAAGAGGAGAAGAAGAGGAAGAGGGAAGAAGAAGAAGTTGGGAGAGTTTCAGGAGAGAGGTTTAAATAGGTCCGGAATTTAGCGTCGGTCGATGACCGACGCTAAATCATGTCGACAAGCGACGCTAAATCTGGTTTTGGGCAAAGGTTCCGTTTCTGACCCAAAACCAGATTTAGCGTCGGTTTTGGTCAGAATTTAGCATCGGTCGGCTATCGACCGACGCTAAACCCTCGGTCAAACGTGAGTCAAGGGTTTAGCGTCGGTTCCTGACTGACCGACGCTAAATACTTCCCCTCCGAGCGACGCTAAAGGACTTTTTTTTTGTAGTGTGCACGGGGCCCAAGGCCCACAAGAGTAGGACAAAAACCCTAGCCACCTAGGGTTTCCCCTCTAGACCAGAGTACGACTCCCACAAGGGAAAGGACTCCTGGACAGACTCAAACTCTGAATACTATAAATAAGGGATCATTCCTCAAAGACAAGACAAGACACATACCCAAGGCATGCCTTAAGTTGTAGACTTTGATTAGTATGTTTGGTGATGCAATCCACACAAACCCTAAGGCCCCCGATACTTCTTTGTCTCTCTCTCATACGACCTTACCCCCCTCTACTCATATACAAATACATTTGTTGGTCCTCTTACTACTATCTCATGTACGCCTTGCGAGGTACCCTCCCGACGACCATTGGCTTACAGGAACCAATCGAATATCCCCTCATCCCTCAACTCTCCAAGTTGAACCTCATTGTATGCCACGACTCTCGTTGGCAGTGACAGTCGAATGCAAGATCAACCCGGCGCGCTGACTCACCTGTTCTTTTAGCTCCACCTTCACCCTGTCGGCTTCCATCTTCTCCATTTGTCGGACATCCTCTTGCTCGTGGGCCGTACCCAACTCATGCTCCAAAGCGAGACACTTCGGAGGTCAAGTCCTCCAAGCTCTGCTCAAATGCAGCAACGACGTTCTTCTGCTCCAGAATCTCTCCGTCCTTCTCAACCACAAGCATGTCCGCCTCCGCCTGCAGAGAAAAAGGCTACAATTGGATGAAAAAGAAAACCCAAAAGGAGAAAGGAATACAGAAATGACAGGGATGTAGAACTACCTTGGCCGCCATCACCTTTCCTAGGTTTGCTCGAACCTTCGCCAACTCCTCTTCCAAGTGCAAGATACATTGCCTTGATCGGGCGTCCCCGCCTTGCCACCAGAACTCTTCTCAGCCAAATTGCGGTGTACCAAACGCCCATCCTAGCAAAACACTAAGATGAATAGGGGCCAATGCATGGAATAGGATGGTACAAGAAGAGAGAGAAAAAAATAAGAGGGCAATTTACCCGAAGATAGTGGACGACGTTTGTAGTAGCCGCAACACCCTCATCGCTATTAGTGGGATTGTTCAACCCCCACTTAGTAGCCACATGCTCAGCAAGGCCCAAAATGTGGGTCGAACGTCCTTAACCAGGATCGTTCTGAGGGAAGCGCACCTGACCTAGAGAGGGGGGATAGCAAGAAGGTCTTCATCATTAGAGGAAGACATCTCCAAGGGTTCATAAGATCTCTCCTGGGCGCCTGTATGCCTGGCCGTCGTCTTTGTCCTTTTTCTTGACGAACTAATGGGAGGACCAAGAGGAATAGTCGACCCATCCGCTCGAGGGGGCGAGGCCATAATTGCTTTACCCTTCCTTGACGAGGAGGGTAGAACTTTCACCTTGGAGACGAACGGCTTTGGTGGTTTCCCCATGATGACCTTAGCCTTCTCAATGGAAAACCTGGTTCACGGAGTAATCAAATCCATGCTAGTTGGGATCCAGATCTTCCTTGTCAAAGCTTACTAGAACTCTAGATCGAAGAACGAATTTTAGGTTTATGACGGCTAGGGTTTTCTCCGAGAGAAAGTGTAATAGCTTAGGATTAACTGTTACCGTAACAATCTTATTTATAGGATTAGGGTAGAAACTCAAATCCCTTCTAAACCCTAATGGGTCGCTAGCCCAATACTCCCAATCCACCATGGATTAGATTTAATAAATGATCTAGTCTATACTATATGTGTGTGACCTTGTAGGACCCGGTCCGATTAGCCGTGGGCCAAACCATCAATTAATACTAGTCTCTAACAATACATATTAGTCCCTAATCGACCCAAATCAATTCTATTAATCAGGTCCAATACTTAACTAGTTCCTATGCGAATTTGGACCAACAGACATAGATCCTTTAGTCAAGTCTTATTACTCCACGATGGTGAGACATAGCTTCAGGACCCCATGTAGCCTTCCTAATCGTGATAGAAGGTTGTTCTGCCCACGAGAGTCGTGGCGTACACTAAGGTTCAAACCTGGAGAGTCTGAGGAGTGGAGAGTAGTTCGTCTTATTCCTGTCCACCAGGGGACGCCCATGATGTACCTCATAAGGTGTACAAGAGATAGTAGTAAGAGGACGAACATTTATGTGTTTGTGAGCGGGGGTAAGGTCGTATGAAAGAGAGAGAGAAGTACAGGGGGTGCCCCATAGGGTTTTGGGGAGGTTGACAGTCTTAAGCGTACTACCCGAAGCCTACACCTTAAAACATGTCTCGTTGGAGGGATGAGCCCTTTATTTATACTCTTTGGTCCCTCACTTGGAGTGGGAGTCCCTTCACTTGTAGGAGTCAGACTCTAGGCTTGAGGTGAAACCCTAGGCAGCTAGGGTTTCCGCCTCCTTGTAGTGGGCCTTGTAGCCCGCATGGCTCGGGTAGCTTACACGAAACCCTATGAGGCTGCTGGTCCTAGGGTTTAGGTCTACTGTACCTATACATCGAGGTGTACGCTGGTTCTGGGGGCCTAGTAACTTGGCTTGGGCCCATTAATTGCCCCCGAGTGTGATTTAAAAAACTTGATGTGTGGAAAAGCTTCTATATCGCGCTCTAGGAAAATGAACGATTTTTACGCCGTCAGAATGGAGTCTCAAAGGGATGTTGGGAATGGATGTCGTGCATTGACGTCATCCTGTTCGCCGCTCCTATCTGCTGACAACTTCCCTAAGATGATTTCTGGGAAATCTTGTTTTTTCCTGCCTTCCTGATTTTCTAGCAGAGCAAACCTCTTTTACTTAGGCGACAGTTTCTTCTGTTTGCCACGTTTCCCCACGGGGTTGGGTTTTTACTTTTTGGATCATGATTGCTGCATGCATGTCTAACATACACTATTTTGAAAAGGAGGGGGTCTCTTTTAGGCGGGGTTTTTCCTCTTGCATGACTGCCACACGCCCCTCTCAAGCGCTGTTGTCGTATCCGGGGTGGTGTCCTTTGTCTTGGCTATCGCGATTTGCTTGTCAAATAGTTAATAGGCGCCATTTATCCAGCCCTTCTTTCTTCCTTAAATACTCCTTTTCCATATTTCCCTCCGCTTACTTCAGCCTTTCTCTCAAACGATGGAAACTTTTAGTTCTCTTGCATCTCCGCCTTCTATTGTTTGCTTTTGTTTCCTCTTTTCCTCATCTTTCGACTCTTCCGTCAACACCCTCCTAATGCCATGTCTGACAGTTCAAGTGATGGACGTGTTTTCACGCGCGTGTAGTCAAATAACTGTCAAGCACAAAGCAAGACAGATCGTATTCCACGGGTCTTCTAATAATTGTGTACTCAAATGTAAAGGCAGATTACTCAGATGTAAACACGTTGTGCGTGGTGTGAGTTCCACGACTTCTATTCTAGAAATGCAGATAAACTAAAAACTAAATTAAATGACAGATTGAAAGATTGGTTGACTTAACAAAGACGACAGACAAGCTTAGACTTTGAATCCCCCTTAGATCACCAGAGCATTGGCAATCAACAGACCAGCGGTTTTCAATTCTCATTCAATCAATTCTAAGACACCACCATAACTCCTTACCCTTAGGTTTAAGACTATCAAACGTTCGCTCTATCCGATCTAGCTACCAAGATTAATTAGTCGTCCGAGTATGGTCGCTTCTTGCAACGACAAAACTAATTGGTGGAAATACTAATGATTTATGAGTTACTATTGAAGTGGATTAACCCTAACTGGTTCCTACGAAAGGCACACTCCAATGAATAGGTTAATTGTTGATTTTGTGTTTTAAAGTGAGGCGAACATTCGCTACTATCCTTAGCTTAACAAGAATCTAATCTAGGTGATCAAGCTAGAAGAGAAACATAAACAACGAAGAACAAACCAAACATGCAAGGGAAACTGATTGAATTTCGAATCTAATTACCGCCGATCCGTGACCGCTTTAAAGCCCTGGGTCACTTAGGGTTCATCTAGTATAAGCTCTACGAGTTTAGCTACTCATGTTCATAATAGCAGAACAAAGACAGAAACAGAGTTCATCATGAAAAGGAAGAACAGATGGAAGCTGTAAAACCCAATTAAGACGACTCTGGCAAAGCTCCGCTCTCCGGTAATTAATCTCCACTCCTAGCTCCGAGTGTCCGAGGTGAAAAGATGGCGTCACGATCTCTTCCTGGCTCTTTGAACTCTTTTAACTCTGTTCTCTCGAACTTCTTAGGTCTGGAAATTATGATATGTTCTATGTCTTCTTACTTTTTGAGCTGCTGGTTTATATTTATACTTAACCCTTTCCCATCCGGATTAGGTTTAAGGTTTTCGGAGAAAACTTTAAAACTTTTCGCCGAAAACTTCTTTGAAAAGGTTGGCACCGGTCGACTATTCTCCTGTGGTGTTTTGATCGAGAGTTTTCGGCGTAAACTTTGTCTTCTCGCCGAAAATCTCCTTCTAAGCTCTGACGATTTCTTCTTGGGTTTTCACCAAAATCCTTAGGTCTTTCGGCGAGATCTTCTTTGTAAAGCTGGGCAGGATTTGTGTTGACTTCATTGACTCCCTAGATCGATCCTGGTGCAATTCCTCAAGGTTCCAGCGCCATAGACACGTCCTAGGTTACATTATTTGACGGCAAAAACCTGTGCTATCACAAAAACACTAGAAAACCATCAAATAAACCCGAAACGGGCCAAGGTAACCAAAATGGCACGAGATAGAGCAGTTGAGGGAATATTCGTTATTCTGCCCTAAAAACCAAGTCTTAAGCAAGGAAATTTTGCTTAAATGGGGCTGAAAATCACGTCAAATCAAGTGTCATCAAATACCCCACACTTAAGCTTTTGCTTGTCCTCAAGCAAACTGAATAGAAAACGCTCAGGTTCACAAATGATAAGATCGGTAAAATTGAAGTTCACGCATACACAATGAATTATTAGACAGATAATCCCTAGAACAAGAAACCTAACATGCATACCAATCAGCCAAACAACCTGGTCTCACTAAAAACTACACACGGCAAGAAGTAGTCACCCTTCATGCACGAATTTGACCTGACCGACTAGACTCCTCACACAGATAGTATTTAGTACAAGGAACATTCTCATTCTCTGTGTTTAGGGACATGTTTCTGCTCTCAATCATTTTCTGTTACTGAATTTTGTCATAGGTTTGCAATTCGACCACATCTCCACCACTGTGACAACACGAGTAACTAGTCAAAAAGGACTTCCCTGCTTAGGACTGTAACGAATTCTACACTACAGGAGTTTATAATGAGATGGATGATGGGAATGTATGATGATGGTTTTGGTGCGGTGTAGCTTTCGACTAACTTCCCTCGAATCTAGCCTATGGCTTCCTACCGTCTAACCAAACATTGGTGGAATAGTGTACGCTCGTCCTATGATACCCTCAAGCAACCTAGCACTTTATTCTGAATTTTTCTTTTACATTTTCTTTTGACTTCGTTCTTCCATATGTAGGGAGAAGAACGTTATTGAACTTACCTATAAACTTGAAACTTTGAACTTTTCTTATTATTATTTTTTTTTCGAATTTTTTTTTTTTTTGTTTCTTTTGTTTTGTGCCAATTTTCTTTTAGTTGTTAGAGGGGTTTACACGTTTGGACATAATAGCTAAGACCACCTGTTTAATGGCTATAGGCTAGTTACCACAAACCGACTTCCGGTAGGCTAATCTAGAACTACAACCACAGGGGATCAACGAGGAATGAAAGAATGGGGATTGGCTGTAATGTATATCGAACCAACAGAAAAGGCAAAGCTCAAGGGTTTAAACCTAGAGGATTTAATGTTAGGTAGGCCATCTAGCTTAGTAGATGAATCTAGGTGCCCCTATCATTCTAAATCTCGTGTCATCGTGTGGTCTCGAATAGGTCTCATGCAAATTCTAACTCATTCAAGAAAACAGAAAACCACTAAAAAAGGATTGAAATTGCAAGTTATGTGCAATGGATCAAAAGCTCACATTTGGTTTGCTAGTCGGATTTGGTCATTTTCATGCAATCAAAGCGACAAACTACAAGTGCTATTATAAAAATTCTGTTATGACCAGGCAATTTAGCATCAAAGTAGACAAGTTGGTTTTCAGGTTCTAGGTTAAGTAGTGTAAGCATCATTATGACAATTTGAACAACAACTTAACATCACAAATCAAGAACCGAGCAATTCTAATGCTAGAGAAATTGGAAAGGCACCACGAAACACATAATTCACAAGTAAGGGCAATCAAGTTCATGCAAGGTTCTCTAGCATCCTACCCCACACTTAAACCGTTTTGTGTCCTCACAGGACTAAACTAGAGTAGAGAGTAAATAGAAGAACCTGGACCAAGATGATTGATGTAGGAGATGAGTATGGGACTTCGGAGCAGAAAGGGAATCTACCAAAGCTCTGCCTACAAAACAAAAACAAATAAAAGATCAAAAGGAAACTGTGACAACTGTCCCGGATCCACACAGAAAAAAGTTGGATCGAAATTCGAAAATAATAAATAAAAAGAAAGGACAAGGAAGAGGATACAACCCGATCACTGCTGGTCAGGTGCATCGGGAGGTGGGAAATGGAAGAAGGTCGCGACCCGCTGCTGCCACGCCAGCTGCGCCTCATACCTCTCATCCTGCACACGCATGTGCCTTTGAGTAATAAGCCATCGGGCGTCCTGGGTGGCGTTGTCCTCCACCCTCCACTCCTGGAGACGATCTAGCATCTCTCCAAAGTCTCCTGGAGGCGGTCGGGAATGCGGATGAGGCATCTGGAATGGATCCTGAAGGGCGGCTGCTGCTGATATGCATACCCCGCTGGCGGCTGCTACGGGGGTATCTGATGGTGAAACTCCTGCTCTGGTTGGGGCTGCTGCTCCCCAGAATCATCTTCCTCCTCCGACTCGACCCCTTGGTGCAGAGGTGGGGCTTCCGCCTCTTGTGGACTGTAGTCCAATTGGAGGTCGTATTCGACGGTGTCTCCACCAACAATCTGTACTATGTGGTGCGGGACGTCAAGGTCCCATGATTGGTTGAGGCCAAGGTTGAAGATGAGGCGACCAATGAAGTTGCCGCCAAGGAGGGTGCGGGGTGCCTTTGTCAATTTTGTCATCTAGTGGAAAAGGCGTGCAAGCACCCATCCCGGATGAAGGGGGTAACCCTCTCGGATGGCACGGAGTAGTATGAGCTCCTATCTACTGATATGGTTGCGATCCTTCTCTGGAGCAAACAAAAGAGATCTACGCCAAACAATATGGATAAAATGAAAGAGAGGGTGAGAGAGTGACTTGACGGAGTTCTGAGTCGTGGTCCGAGCACCTGGTACTCCGGTGATGTGGCTCTAGAGTGAGTCATAATCAGGGCCTTTGCCCGAGTTGTCTTGCCAACCGAGGTGGTGGTCTCGGTAGTGCTCTTGTGGAATGCCGAGGTGGTCGGCAAACTCATCGTATGTGAGGTCTCTATGTACCCCACCAAGATAGAAGGAGATGATCTTCTTGTGCCGCTTCGCCGTGTGCTAATCAAGCTCGAATGTAGCCCAGAATTCCCGGAGAGCGAGGTAGGGGAAGTCATCAGCAATGGTGGACAGCTCCAGAAGACATACAGCTGCCAGAGAGTCGTGGATGTTCGTGTGGACCTCGTCATCATGCTCGAGGATGGAATCCAGAGAGAATGGTCGCACGTCAGCTATGGTGGTGTGCTGGACTCTCTGGTAGCGCTGAAAGTAATGCTCCAGTAGGCGGGCAATGGTGGAGTGGTGCCTAAGGCGGTCTGGGAATGCTGGAGGAGGACTATGGATGGCGGGGGTGACTGGGGCAGGTGCTCTGGAGCTGGACCCGGTGTCTAGGCTGGCCTTCGTCCGTCGCTCCCTGTCTACATGCATAGATCATAACAAAGAATGGAACTAGATTAGTCAAACCAAGCACCTACCCCACACTTAGTTGAAAAACTCAATTTCACAAAGAAATGAGGAAAACCGAGTGGGGGTAAGCAAATCGAGTAACCGGTAGGCACAATTTCTCAAAGCAAACGCATAGGATCAGCCAGAGCGTCAAAATCACAAATTGAATTCATAGGATTAATCGACATTTCAAAAAGTCAACATTACAGCAAATTGAGTCCTAACCGTGGCAATTTATGAGCGCAAATCATTGAATCATTGAATCATTGCACAACATGGTCTCATAATACAACCACAACGATATGAATTTCAAAGACTAAGCATGGCAGCCAAATAAGCATTAATAGTTCATGGTCAAACCGACATTCAAAAAGTCAACACCGTAAAAGAATTAAGCTTTAAGCATAGCAATTCATGGCCAAATGATATCAAACTTCAGCACAAGTCTCCCTAAACATGCTAGATCAGTCAAAAGAAATTCGTTCACCAAAATTCTCAAGAAACAGTCGGCACGAAAATCGAGGTAGACCGAAAAGTCAACCTAAGTCAACCCCAACGAAATTCAGCATTCTATATGTCAAAAGACTCGTAATGGAAAACTCTACAACTTACCTTGAAGACATGGTGGCTGAAAATGAACGGGAGAAGAGGAATCGGTGAAAAACTCAAAAAATTAGGTTTTGGCGGAACTAAAGCTCTAGAACTCCGATTCGGACGTTCTATAGCTCGAAATGATCAGGGGAGGGAGAGGGATCGAGCGGCGGTGGAAAATGGTGGCGACGGTCGGTTGATGGTGGTGGCATTTTTCCGTTTGAAAATGGGGAGGAGGGGTTTGGTTTTTTTCGTTCGAAAAATGAGGGAAGAGAGAGGAAGTGACCCGGAAAAAGAAAAGAAAAGGGCGAATTTTATTTTGGATTTTCTGAAATTTTTTCGGCGAAAAGAGGTGCAAATTTTTGCCAAAAATTAGTACAAAACTGCCGGATTTCAAATTGAGTTTTCGCCGAAAAGTATGAAACGTTTCGCCGTAAAGTTTGTCAAAAACTGGTCAGAAAACATAGTGGTTTTAAAAGGGAAGTTTTCGCCGAAATAAGTGCAAGTTTTCAGCGAATATTTTCGCAATTCCGACAAACTTTGGAAAATCAGAAATAATTTAACAAAAATCGGAACACACCCAAGAAACTTGGAATTGAACCGAGGATACGCAAATCACACACAAAAAATAAGAAATCATGCAAATGACACTTTTGGCTCCCCCGAACCAACTTTAAAACATGGAGTTCGACACAAACTAAAAACTGACTCTAGCTGGGTTGCCTCCCACGAAGCACTCTTGATTAACGTCCTTGAGCTGGACGATACCTGGACAGTGTTAGGAGGCATCCCAACTCAGGATCTCCTTAACGTTCGCGTCGGAATTCATGAAATAAAGCTTCGGAGTACCTCTGACGAGTGTGAATATCTTCCCGTTAGCATGAATGAGCTTGGTACGTCCATCGAGAATATGGCCAGCAATCTCGAATGGCCCGAACAGTTCTCGTGAGGGATCATCCTTCGTGAGTGTGACGGTAGAAGGAATAAGAACAGTTAGCTTCGTCTTTTCCTAAGCTTCCTGCTTCATTTCACCGGGATCTGTGATCTTCGATGCTTCCTTGGATACGCTCTCGGCTTCTCCTTCTTTACTGGCTTCTGTGCCGGCGGCTTGACAGGAATCGGTGGTGCAATTGGCTCGGAAGAGGATGGCGGAGTAACTGGCATCTAGACCATTTTAGCTGTCTTTAGATGCTTCTTCCTTAGCCTGCCAGGATCTTTGCTTGGTGATGATTGAGAAGAGGAGGCTTTCAGTTCCTTCTTCTTCTGTGGCTTCTGTGTCGTGGGTCCGATCTTCTGCTTGATGACCTGTTCAGCACCTGTGACAACAAACTTTGGAGAAACACTAGAAACGACATTAGTAATGGGGTTGATCGAGGTCAACTCCACGGTTTCAACAGAAAGACAGTGAGCTTCTTCTTCCTTAGGAATGTATTTCATACCGTCCTTGAGGCGGAATGTTATCGTATTGTTATTAACCCTCAAGGTCAAGGAACCACTCGGGACATTGATTTGCATCCCGGTTGTTGCCATGAAGGGTCGACCTATAAGGATAGTAGAATCCTCCTCTCGAGTATCTATAACCACAAAATCAGCTAGAAAAGTAAAAGAACCACATCGAGTGACAACATCTTTAATTTCTCCCCTATGCGTTTTTAATGATCTATCAACAAAAACAAGTTGCATGCTAGTTGGTTTAAGTTCTCCTAGATTCAACTTTTCGAACAAACTCATAGGCATGACATTTATGGAAACACCTAGATCAACCAAACTACGCTCTACTTCAATATTATTAATGATAAGAGGTAAAGTGAAAGAACCAGGATCGGGTCACTTAGCTGGGTATGGCGAGGAAGGCTTCTTGTGTTCTTCTTTGTTCCCCCACATGCCGGTCTCGATGCTTGCATTTGGTAGCAAAGCATTTGGGAAGGGAACCTTCTCATAATATGGAGCAAGAGGAGGATCGTAGTCTTTTGGTGCGTCCTCCTTTGCTTTCTTCTTCTTCGGAACTTCAATGGCCCTATATAGGTTAGAAGAAGTATTAACAGGTGAGTTCGTCGGGCTTTGAATAGAGACCATCTTAGCCTGCTCCTTCCTTGGATTTGGCTCGGTTTGGCTTGGGAACTGGCCAGAGGGGTGACCATTTGCTAGCATGCTGGAGATCTGGTTCACCGCATGCTCTATTCGTTGTCCGGAAGCGATTTGTTCTTGGTTGAGGAGAGCTTGAGCCTTGAACTAACTATCATGATCGTCAAGTCTGGTGATGATCTGATGGAGCTTCTTGTCAAGATCATTGTCCTTGTTGTCTTTCTAATGTTGCTTCCCTGGATAAGTGTTGATCAAGTATTGATTCTGGCGATTGCCAGGAGCTGTTCCATAGTTTCCTTGATTTCTGTGAGGCGGCTGATAGATGCCTCCAGTTGGATTGTTTGGCTTCTGATCCTGAAGTGAACTAGCTGGTTGGTTATTCTGATTCTAACCTTGGTTCTGGTTGGCACCGACATTATAGGGAGGTCGCTCTTGGAAATTCCCATGTTGTCTGTAGTTGCGGTAGCCAATATAACCTTGTTGATTGTTATTAATGCCTTGGGAGATGAAGTTGACTTTTTCAGTAGACCAGACTTCTACCTTCCCAAAGTTCTGGCATCGTCCTCCGTTATGAGCACAAGCTCCACACCACTCGCAATCAGCTACAAGAACGGAGGATGATGGCGGCTGATGGCGGCTGATGGCGGCTTAATAGTTGTAGTAGACTTCTTCAAATGCCTTTAAACTTCTGCTCTAATGATTGCTTCAATATCGAGCTTGCTTCTTGATCCTTCTGATTGTCGTTCCCAGTTCCTTGACTTGGAAGCACAGTTTGCGAAATGGAGAAGGGCAGCTTCAGGTGTGAGGGTAATACAATCCCCTTCAGCTAGGGAATTGACCCATTTAGCAGATTCTTCACGTAGACCTCGAGCAAAGATTTCAGCTAGCTGCCTCTGCTCGAAACCATGGTGAGGACAATTATAGAGGAGTTCTTGGAATTCATTCCAAGTGTCATATAAGCTCGCACCTTCCTTCTGGGAGAATCTAGAGTTGCTGTCCTTGTAGGCGGTTGTTCTAGAGAGAGGGAAGTACTCTTCCACGAAGTATTGAGGAAGAGTATCCCAATCTGTGCAGTAACCGGGTGGCTTACTAGTGAGCCACCTCTTAGTTGCGCCTTTAAGAGAGAACGGGAAGGCTCTCAAACATAGGGTGTTCTTGTCGAGATTCCCATTCTTTAAAGTGCCACAAAGATCAATAAAATCCGCCAAGTGAGTGCACGGATTGTCAAGTGGCCTGCCTTCAAACTGTAGGTCCCTAGAGATCATGGTCAAGAAAGGAATCTTTATCTCATAGTCAGGATCTTCGTCGATGCGTGGCACGGCGATAAAAGATCGAACGTTAGTCGCGCTCAGCTTGTTGTAATCGGCCAGACTCTTTGGTGCGCCCGGTGGTGGTGGTAAATGATCACCCATCCTAGGAGATGGTGGAGGTGAAAGTGATGCGGTTGATGAAGCGGATGAAAATGAAGATGAGGAACTCTCCTTCGGTTCCTCAATCTTAATTGGCGTGAAGGATGGAGGTGGATCAATTCTACCTTTCTTCGGAATTCGTGGTCCCCTTGGCGGAGCAGAGCAACCTGGTCTCTCTACACTCTTAGCCTTGTCAATCTTGGTTAAGGAGCGCGTGAGAGGGCGGTGATGCTTAAACCTGTAGACAACCTACAAATGACAAAAACAAGCACAACCGGTGTAAAATTGAAGTGGATGGAAATATGAAAGATGGAAAGTAGAAGAATAAAATGCCACTTCTTCTTTCAAACAATTAAAAGAAGTTTCCTGGCAACGACGCCAATTTGATGGACGCGTTTTCACGCGAGTGTAGTCAAATAACTGTCAATCACAAAGCAAGACAGATCGTATTCC
Source organism: Linum lewisii (assembly GCA_034768395.1). NCBI lineage: Eukaryota > Viridiplantae > Streptophyta > Magnoliopsida > Malpighiales > Linaceae > Linum > Linum lewisii. The sequence continues at coordinate 34,047,925 of CM068302.1, read as the reverse complement.
ACGGGTCTTCTAATAATTGTCTACTCAAATATAAAGGCAGATTACTCAGATTTAAACACGTTGTGTGGTGAGCGTGTCGTTGTGATGCGTTCAACCAAATAACTACTAATGCTAATAAAAGGCTATAGCAGATCGTATTCCAGGGTTTCCTCTACTTCCTTACTCCAAGGAGTTGACAGTTTTAATTCAAGTTCAAATACAAGTTGTGCGTGGTGTGAGTTCCACGACTTCTATACTAAGAATGCAAAAATAAGAAGAAATGAAAATTAAACCGAAGAAAGATTGAAGATTGATTAATTGACTAGAAAGATGACAAACAAGCTTAGATTTCGAATTCCCCTTAGATCACCAAGGCAACAACAGTCACAGACCAGCGATTTTCGATTCTAGTTCATTCAGTTCACAGACACCATCATAACTCCTGACCCTTAGGTTTAAGACTGGCGAACGTTCGCTCTATCCGATCTAGCTACCACGATTAATTAGCCGCCCAGGTACGGTCGCCTCTCGCAACGACTTAACTTAACTGGTGCAAATTCTAGTGATTAATGAGTTACTCTAGCAATGGATCAACCCTAATCGGTTCCTACGAAAGGCACGCTCCAATTATAAGGTTGACTGTTCGATTTGGTGTTTTAAAGTAAGGCGAGCGTTCGCTTCTATCCTTAGCTTAACAAGAATCTAATCTAGGTGGCCAAACCAGACAAGAAACACAGAAAATGAAGAACAAATCAAACATGCAAGATGAAACTGAATGAATTTCGAATCTAATCACCGCCGATCCGTGACTGCTTTAAGCCCTGGGTCACTCAGGGTTCATCTAATCTAAGCTACACAAGTTCAGCTACTCATATCCAATCCAGAAGAGTCGAAGGCAGACAAAGAATACATCTCAGGTAGGAAGACAGAGAAGAACTGTAAAACCTAATTTCGATGCTTCCTGCCAGCTTCAATCTGCTGAATCTTCAACTCCTAACCCTGGCTCTCCGAGATGGATGGATGGCGTCACGATCCGTTCCTGCTCCTCGAACTCTAGTTACTCGTCCTGTATCTCTCTCTCTCGTCGTTTATGTCTGTGTGTTGTAAAAAGTGATGTGTGTTAAGTGATGGTTCGTCCTCCCCGATAATAGCCCCGAGTTCTCTATTTATACCAACCCGATATTCTCCTGAATTCAACTGGGATTTTCGCCGAAAATAGTAAAGGGATTTCGGCAAAAATTTCTTCATACTCGGGACAATGAATTCTTCCTTTTGTTTTCGGCGAAATCTCCATGGTATCTTCGCCGAAATCTTCCTCTCAATCGGCCAGTGGTTTCTTCTTTCATTTTCGGCGAAAACCAAAGGGTAGTTTCGCCGAAAATATGTGTATAAACTGGGCATAATTTGTTCGAACTTGAATGGCTTCTTTGACCGATTCCGGTTCAATTCCTCGAGGTTCCAATGCTTCAGACACATCCATGGTTACTTTATTTGACGGCAAAAACCTGTGCTTACGTAAAAACACTAGAAAACCATCAAATAGACCCGAAACGGGCCAAGGTAACACAAGTGGCATGAGATAGGGCAATTGGTTGAATATTCGTCATTCTACCCTAAAAACACTGTCTTAAGCAAAGAAATGTCGCTTAAATGAGGCTGATAATCACGTCAATTCGAGTGTCATCAAATACCCCACACTTAAGCTTTTGCTTGTCCTCAAGCAAACTGAATAGAAACACGCTCAAATTCACAAATGACACGAGATTAAACTGAGATTCAATTCTAACGATTTGGTTTAGACTGTTCCACGTAGAAAGAGTGACCTACACATGCAAGAATATCAACCAAACAAGTTTCCGATCATACTGATTTCTGCACACTTCCAGTAGTGGTTTCAACACAGATTGTTTCTCAGCAAAACAATTAATCATGATTAACCGACTATGATAACACCAATTCTAATCAAAACGACTTTAAGCTCTGGCCATGATATGGACGCGGAGGCAGGAAAAGTGACGTGGCTATCGACTCGACTTCATCCGCTTCTAGATCTGTACGTTACACGTTCTAGCTAGGACCGATTTAAACAACAATTTTTTCAAGATTCAAACTTTCTTTAATTTATTTACTGCATACTAGTGCTCGATACCAAACACTTCACTTAGGTGTTGGACCTGCTAGCTCACAGTATTTGTGCCTATGCTAGTGCTCAACCCGAACACTTCACTTAGGTGTCGGGCTTGCCTAGCTTTATTTTCAGCACTTTAAAGAACTTAGCATTGATTAGCACAACTTGATTACTTGATTTAACCATTTAGCCACTTAATCTTAGCTAGTTATAACTTTTTACACAAGATTTCGGATTGGATTTCCGTCAATCTCAAGCCACAATCACAGGTGATCAAATATGGACTGAAAAACATGGAAGAAGCTAGCATTTATCATCTTAGAACGGTGTTATCGAGCTTTGTTGTTACAAGTTGGTTGATTCAATTAATTCCAGTTCCAACTACAGAAGTGATTTATGATCTGTTCTGACCTAGACTCATTTAATATCAGTTCTGACACGTTGGTTACAGGTTCTAAGTGGAACAGTCTAGACGTCATTGTTCAAAATTGAAGTCAATTTAACATCCAAAGTCAAGAATTGAGCAATTCGATGCTAGAGAACTGGAAAGGAATCACGAGGCACACACAAAGATATAGGCAATCAAGATCATGCATGGTTATCTAACACCCTACCCCACACTTAAACTGTTCTGTGTCCTCACAGGACTAATCTAGAGTAGAGAGTTACGAAGAACCTGGAAGGTGATGGGCGGTGTAGCGGATGAGCACGGAGAGTCCGGCGCGGAGCAGAGTTACTCAAAATCCTACAAAACACAAACAACAAAAAGAACAAAAGGACACCGGGACAAGTGTCCCGAATCCACACAGAAGAAAATTGGGTCGAGACCCGAAAAGAAGAAAGAAAATAAAGGAAAAAGATAGAAGCAACCTGATCACTGTTCCGCAGGAGGAGGTGGAGGTGCGGTGGGAATGGAGGATGTGGCGAACCGCTGCTCCATCTGTTGTCGCCATGCGAGCTCGTCCATGTGTCTGGCTGATTGGTCAGCCATGAATTGCTGTAGAGTGGACCAACGCTCATTCTGAGTCTCCTCATGTGCCACTCGGTCCTTCTGCCATTGCAACGAACCAGCCGAGTAGTCTAGCTGCCACTGCTCAATGCGCGCCAGCCGTTCATTCATCTCTGCTATGATCGGCGCTCGCGACGGTGGGCGGTCAACTGGCTGGGTCGTGCGATGAGGGAGCGAAGTGCAATGCTCAATAGTCTCTGAAAGGTCGATGCGCCGTGCTAAGGCGAGTTCAGCGCCTATAGGCTCAATCGGGATGCGAGGAATATCTGGGCCCCATTTATCACCGAGCTGGAGGTTGTCGATCAGAATAGAAATGAAGGGGCCTCCTGGAAGCTCAGTAGGAAGCTTCTTGGCGGTAGTGCGCTTGTGAAAGAATCGTGCAAGCCACCAGCCGGGGTGCAGGTTGGCATCTTCCTCTAAAGCACGGAATAATACGAGCTCCTCCAGAGAAACGTGGTGGCGGCTCGTCTTGCTGCAAAAACACAGAGACTGTACCCAAACATAATGCAAGAATTTAAGAACAGGGTGAAATATGTCACCGACCGTGGGGTGGACGATAGGTGAGCTCTCATCCTCGCAGCATGCCCATTTCCACACATCCGAGTAAGGAGCACTGGTGATGGAGTATGTGTCCTCAAAGCCAGCTAATGCAGTATCGAAATTGACGTGCGGATCCAGCAAGCGGCCGAACTCGCGAAGGGACTTCTCATGAAGAACACCACCGAGGCGAAAGGAAATGAATTTCTGCTCACGAAAGGGCTTCGGGGTGAGGCACCGAAATGAACTCCAGAATTCCTGGAGGGTGACAAGCGGGTACGAGGATCCATGAGTGGTCAGCACTCGCAATCCGGCTTTACTAAGAGCGGTGTCAATTGTCGAGTGCCAAGCCGGATTGTGCGCTTTGAGACTGTCAAGAGACAGAACTGCCACCCTAGCCGGAGGGATGTCTTTGATCTTCAGAAAGACCTCGAGCTGGTGCGGCTCCAGGGCGGCAATGAAAGGATCTATGACCCCATTGGCAGGCGTAGGAATAGAAGAAATAGGGGACGCAGGAGTCGGTGCATCCTCTGGAATGGTGGCCACAGTCGTCGATGTTTGTGCAGCTGGCGCGGGACGTCGAGAAGGAGGCGTTTTGCTTTGGCGAGCTGATGATCGCTGCGCTCTATCTGCACCGGTAGTCTTAAAACGCTTTGGAGCACGTGAAGACATGATTCGAGAAAAGATTGGAACTCCACGAAACCAGGGAAAAACTTGAAAACTAGGTCGGCCGGAACCAGAGCTGAAAGACTCCGATTCTAAGGTTTTGAAACAGGGGCAATATCTATCGACCCTAGAGTTGGCTGACTCTCAAAATTCTAATTGAATGTGTAATTGTCGAATGAATGATTGTGAATCCCCCTTGGCTGCAGCTGCTTCTTTAAATAGGTAGAATTAGGGTTTGTTGTTTCTATCGCGGAAAAGGAAAGAGTTTTCGGCGAAACTTAAGGAGTTTTCGCCGAAAACTTCAGTTGAAAGCCTCTGTTTCCTTCGTTGATTTCTTCATAACTTTTTGGCGAAAACTTTAATAGTTTTCGCCGAAATCTTCAATGTAAACTCCTCTGCCTGTGTTTGTCAACATCTTTTCGCCGAAAACTCAAGGTTTTCGGTGAAGACTTAGTGCTGGGCAGTGGTTTGATTGATTCTCTGATCAGTTTGACTTCTGGTTTCGATTCTGATTCACTTCTTGAGGTCTTGAACACGTCTGTGGCTACGTAAATGATGGCAAAAACCTGTGCTATCACAAAAACACTAGAAAACCATTAAATAGACCCAAAAAAGCCAAAGTAACCAAATCGGTAGGAAATAGGGCAGTTGAGTGAATATTCGCTATTCTACCCCTAAAACCACGTTTCAAGCAAGGAAATGTTGCTTAAATGAGCTTAAAATCACGTCAAATCGAGTGTCATCAACCTCGCAAGGTGTACAATAGATAGTAATAAGAGGATGAACATTTATGTGTTTGTGAGCGGGGGTAAGGTCGTATGAGAGAGAGGCAGAGATGTACCCGGGGTACCCCTTAGGGTTTTTAGGAGGTTGATAGCCTTAAGAGTACTAGCTGGAGCTTATAGCTTAAAGCGTGTCTCATGTATGAATGTGGTGTGTCTTGTTGGAGGGTCTAGCCCTTTTATTTATAGTCTTCGGTCCCTGAGTTAGGGTGAGAGTCCCTTCCCATTTAGAAGTCGGACTCCGCGCTTGAGGTGAAACCCTAGGCGGCTAGGGTTTTCACCTTTTTGTGGTGGGCCATGTAGCTTACACGAAACCCAAGGTAGCTGCTGGTCCTAGGATTTAGGTCCGCTTTACCTGTACATCGAGGTGTACGCCGGTTCTGGGGGCCTAGTAACTTGGGTTAAGCCCATCAAAGGCCTATTGGTGCCTTCGGCGACACGAGGTTCATCTTTGGGCAATGAAAACCCTAATTAGTGACACCCCTAGAAAAGACATGAGGCAATGAAGAACCATTCCAGAACTTCAGGGTTGTGTGACTAAAATTCTCCTTTAGAGATTTCATTAGTGTAGGCGTCTAACCCAAACAAATGAAATGTAACACCCGTCCCGAATCGACCCAAGTTAATCTCGTGGTCGAACCGGTTAAGAGTATCACTCGAAGATACAACGGTAAAATGAAAGGAGAACAACATTGAAATCGATTAAAACATAAATCAAGAGTAAATCAGAAAAAAGAACTTATTATAACGGTTCAAATCCAAACCATGAAACATTTACAATCCTGAAGTTCAAATCCACTGATACAAAACATCCCAACCCCAAAATAGTCAACATAAATCCAAAAGATGGTCAACTGCTGGTCCAAGCCTTCGAATCATGAAATACTCATACCTCAAAAGCTCAAACTCTTAAATCCTTCTAACTTCTCCAATCATGAAACGAAATTCAAAATTTACTCGATGAATGAAAATTCTATTCAAACCACAGTTGAAAGCAAGCATAACAAAAATCCCACGAACTAAAACCTTCCTTGAAATTTTCATTTCCACGAATAAGATAGGTTCCTGTAACAACCCTTGACTCCTCTCATCAACCGACTTCCAACTCTCATAAAACACATATCTAAAACTTCCACCTCAAGCTAGCATCCTAACTTATGTGCTACTTCTAAAGGTCAAGCAACACTCCTAATCCGACACTCTATCCTCACTCAACCACTGCTCAACACTGCAACTTCTCATCCCATGACTTCCTTCGTGACTCAAGAGAACCGCGAACAAACCAATTTCAGTTGACCAATTTTCAAATCACTTTCGCTCTTCAAAACACACTTTCACTTTCAAAATTCCAACCCGGTTAAAACATTTGAAAACCCCTGGAATGCCGGTACTGCATCGATGCTCTGTCCTTTCCATTAAGAGGGTAGCTAATCCCCAAGAAGAAACAACAGTTCATCTATGCAGTAGAGGCAAACCAGGCTCTGATACCATCTGTAACACCCATCCCGAATCGACTCGGGTTGAACCCGTGGTCGAACTGGTTAAGAGTATCACTCAAAGATACAACAATAAAATGAAAGGAGAACAACATTGAAATCGATTAAAACATAAATCAAGAGTAAATCAGAAACACCTCCATTATTAAAATAATAAAAAAGAACTTATTACAACGGTTCAAATCCAAACCATGAAACATTTACATTCTTGAAGTTCAAATCCACTGATACAAGACATCCCAACCCCAAAATAGTCAACATAAATCCAAAAGATGGTCAACTCATGGTCCAAGCCTTCGAAGATCTTCTCCACGCCAACAACACATCAACACCCGACACACAACTGAAGCACCTAAACTTTAACTCACTCACTCGAATTACATGATCCTGAAAAGAGAGATCGAGGGTATCAATTTCCTATTGAAATTAAGTGAACCCACTAGGTTTAACTATCCAAAGAAGCGATTCAAAACTCATGTAACACAAACAATGGAATCAGACTCAACCTTTACCAGTTTTAATTCCCTAAAACAGTCTATGTGATCACTGATGACACTCGATTTGACGTGATTTTCAGCCCCATTTAAGTGACATTTCATGCCCCTTTGGTGCGATTTTGATGAGTATTTGGTGAAAATGTGTTTATTATGTAATTTCAAGCTCCTAGTGCGTACATTGTCCATTTCTTTGCTATTTTTACCCTTTTTGTGAGTTTTTATGCTGAGCCTCCAGATGACCACATTACATAGGACTCTCTCACGAGTCCAGCGCTTTAAACAGGGACCAAATCGGAGTTCAAACGGAGCGGGAATCATCGAAACAAGTTGGAGTTCTACACAGGAGCTTTTAACTAAAGTTTAGGTTTGTGCAAGTTAGGGTTAGTCGCCAGAGAGCTTCCTTGCTTTGTCGCATAAACTTATCTTTCTTGATCACCTAGTTTAGATTCTTGTTAAGCTGAGGATAGTAGCGAACGTTTGCCTCACTTTAGAACATCAATTCAACCAATTAACCTAATCAATGGAGTGTGCCTTTCGTAGGAACCATTTAGGGTTAATCCGCTTCAAGAGTAACTCATAAATCATTAGTAATTGCACCAGTTAGTTTTGTTGTGGCAAGAAGCGACCGTACTCGAGCGGCTAATTAATCTTGGTAGTTAGATTAGATAGAGCGAACGTTCGCCAGTCTTAAACCTAAGGGTCAGGAGTTATGGTGGTGTATAGAAACTGATTGAATGAGAATTGAGAACCGCTGGTCTTGTGATTGTCGTTGCCTTGGTGATCTAAGGGAGATTCGAAGTCTAAGCTCGTCTATCTTCCTGGTAGTCAGCCTTTTTAATCTTTTTGTCTTTTTATTTTTCTTGTTTATTAGATTAGAAGTCGTGTAACTCACACCACGCACAACGTGTTTAAACCTGAGTAATTTGCCAATATATTTGAGTAGACAAGAAGAAGAGACCTCGAGTACAATACGATCTAGTCTACCTTGGTAGATTAGTTATTTAATACCGCTAAAACTGCAGTTATCAAATTGGCGCCGTTGCCGGGGACTCTTCTAATTGTTTGAAAGAAGAGTTGGGAAATTATTCTTCTACCTTTCCGCCTTACCATTTATTTTTCCTCCACATTTCCATGATTTACCTGGGTAGTGCTTTTGAGTTTTGATTATGCAAGATTACAGGTGGGATGACCAGTACCAAGGGTGGTACATCAATGAAGCACCATATATTGAAGACTCCCAAGAGATGGATTTACACACTTATGAACATCAACAATGGATGGCAAGCACCCAATCCGCCTTGGACAAACTCCAGTCAATGCTACAAGCTGCTGATGCAAGGAACGCCGAGCTCAAGCAACTAGAGAAATTGATGGGAGAAGATGCTCAAGAGCATTTCGAAGGAAAGCTAGAAGCTGCACACCACACTACCAAGATAACCAAGAGACCCTTCCAAGCTCATGAACATCAACAATGCTCGTCGAGAACCCAATCTACCTTAGATAATCTCATTTCAACTCTGCAAGCTCGTAACGCGGTGGATGTTGAACTTGAGAAACCAAATCCACTAATGGAAGAAGATGCTCAAGAGCCGTATGAAGATGAACATGACAATCTCACCCATGACTATTGCGAGCTAGAAGCATCTGATGAAGAATTCTTGGCGGTGGTGGTTGATGAAGACATAGAGCAAATCCATCATGAAGTTGAAGCCGAAGAGGAGCACATAGAGATTGAGGAGATACCCTCACCTACCCTTCCGCCGAGCCAACCTGTAGATCAAGCCAGAGACGAGCACGTGGGAAGCAACAAGGTCATGGATTTAGAAGTTTACATACTCGATCCCGAGAGACCTCTGGATGATCATCAGGTAGAGAAGATGGAGCTCATTGACCATGCCACACCGTACTACCTCTTTCCTCCTCGAGTAGGAGAACTCGAGAAGAGCTGGTCATCCAACCAGAACCATGATCTACTAGAGCACTACCGGCTGCATCACCCTTCTGGAGTGCTACATGGCACTCAACTGCTGGCCTTGAAGAAGACGATTGACTTCAAGGAGCTTTTGAGTTGGGGCTCCTAACAGGTATCGTTCGGCTCAAGGACGTTAAAAGAGAGCGCGTCGTGGGAGGCAACCCACTACTGGTGTCCGTTTTGAATTTTTTAGGTCAGTCTTTTTCGTCGTTCGAGTCGGTTTTTGGGGAGCCAAAGTGTCAGTTTTTCTTTTAATTTTCGTTAGTTTTATTCTGTGTCTGTCAGGTCAAAAGTTTTCGCCGAAAACTTTCAAGGTTTTCGGCAAAAAGTTTAGTCAAGCCTTCTGTCAGTGAGTTTTTAAAGTAGTTTTCACCAAAAACTTTTAAAGTTTTCGGCGAGAACTTTAGTTTGTTCGAGTCTGTTTTTCCAGTGGGTTTTTCAAAGTAGTTTTCGCCGAAAACTTCTAATGTTTTTGGCAAGAACTTTAAGGGAGTTAGAAAATTTTCGGAAACTTTTCAAAAATCAGAGTCAAAAACTTTTCAAAATTTCCTTAACCGTCTTTGTTCGACTTTTTATTCCGTGTGGATCCGGGACACTTGTCCCGGTATCCTTTTGATCTTTTTGTTGTTTTGTTTTGTAGGATCTTGGGTAGCTACTCCGCTCTCCTCCAGACGCTCCGTGTTCATCCCCTACACCGACCATCTCGTCACAGATTCTTCGTACCTCTCTACTCTAGTTTAGTTCTATGAGGACACATAACGGTTTAAGTGTGGGGTAGGATGCTAGGATTATGCATGATCTTACTGGATTTTCTGTGATTTTGTGGTTCAATTTTAAATTTCTCTAGCATAAAATTGCTCAATTTTTCACAATGACGTCTAGACTGATCCACTTAGAACTTGTAACCAGCGTGTCGGCACTGATATTAAATGAGTCTAGGTCATAACAGATAATAAATCACTTCGGTAGTTGAAACTTGAATTATTTGAATTAATTGACTTGTTAATAACAAAGCTCGATAACACCGTTCTAAGATGATAAATGCTAGCTTTCCCATGCTTTTCACTCCATATTTGATCACCGTGATTGTGCCATGAGATTAGACAGAAATCCAATTCGAAATCTTATGTAAGAAGTTATAACTAGCTAGGATCAAGTGGCTAAATTGTTAAATCAAGTAACTGAGTTGTTCGAATTAATTGTTAAGTTCTTTAAAGTGTTGAAATTCAAAGCTAGGCAAGCCCGACACCTAAGTGAAGTGTTCGGGTTGAGCACTATCATAGGCACAAATAACGTGAGCTAGGCAGGTCCAACACCTAAGTGAAGTGTTTGGTATCGAGCACTAGTATGCAGTAAATAAATTGAAGGAAGAAGTTGAAACTTGAAATAAATTGTTGTTTAAATCGGTCCTAGCTAAAACATGTAACGTATAGATCTAGAGGCGGATGAAGTCGAGTCGATAGCCACGTCACATTTTCTGCCTCCACGTCCACATCATGGCTAGAGCTTAAGGTCTTTTTGATTAGAATTGGTGTTATCGTAGTCGGTTAATTATGATTAATTGTTTTGCCAAGAAACAAACCTTGCTAAAACTACTACTTGAAGTGTGCAGAAAATAGTGAGATCAAAACTTGTTTGGTTGATGTTCTTGCATGTGTAGGTCACCTCTTCTACGTGGAACAGTCAAAACCAAATCGTTAGAATTGAATCTCAGTTTAATCTCGTGTCATTCGTGAATTTGAGTGTGTTCTAGTTTAATTTGCTTGAGGACAAGCAAAAGCTTAAGTGTGGGGTATTTGATGACACTCGATTTGACGTGATTTTCAGCCCCATTTAAGCGTCATTTCATGCCCCTTTGATGAGTATTTGGTGAAAATGAGTTTATTATGTAATTTTTGGCTCCTAGTGCGTACATTGTCCATTTCTTGGCTATTTTTACCTTTTTTTGAGTTTTTATGTTGAGCCTCCAGGTTACCACATTATAGAGGACTCTCTCACGAGTCTAGTGCTTCAAACAAGGACCAAATCAGAGTTCAAACGGAGCGGGAATCATCGAAACAAGTTGGAGTTCTACCCAGGAGCTTTTAACTAAAGTTTTCGGCGAAAACTTCTTTGAAAACCGCGGCAAAAACCCTAATTTTCAGCCTTTTCCAACTTGTAAAGGATTTCTGGGGTTATATATAGACTTTTTGAAGCCAGATTGGACATACACAATTTTGGCTGATTAGCCACGACTTAGAGAGGATTAGATAGAGTTGAGAGCCTCCTCGGAGAGCTCGGAGCTAGGAGTTGAAGATCCAGGAGATTAAAGCTTCGCCGGAGTCGTCATAATTAGGTTTTTCAGTTCTTATCTGTTCTTCCTTTGTATGATGATCTTCTTTGTTGTCTTTGATTCTTCTGTTATCATTATATTAGAAGAACCCTAAGTGACCCAGGGCTTTAAAGCGGTCACGGATCGGCGGTGATTAGATTCAAAGTTCATTCAGTTTTGTTTTGTGCTTAATTGTTTTACTGTGTTTCTCGTCTAGTTGACGCCTAGATTAGTTTCTTTGTTCTTGTGTTTCTCTTCTGGTTGTTAGCCTAGATTAGGTTTGTGCAAGTTAGGGTTAGTCGCCAGATAGCTTCCTTGCTTTGGCGCATAAACTTATCTGTCTTGATCACCTAGTTTAGATTCTTGTTAAGCTGAGGATAATAACAAACATTCGCCTCACTTTAGAACATCAATTCAACCAATTAACCTAATCAATGGAGTGTGCCTTTCGTAGGAACCATTTAGGGTTAATCCGCTTCAAGAGTAACTCATAAATCATTAGTAATTGCACCAGTTAGTTTTGTCGTCGCAAGAAGCTACCGTACTCGGGCGGCTAATTAATCTTGGTAGTTAGATCGGATAGAGCGAACGTTCGCCAGTCTTAAACCTAAGGGTCAGGAGTTATGGTGGTGTATAGAAACCGATTGAATGAGAATTGAAAACCGCTAGTCTTGTGATTGTCGCTGCCTTGGTGATCTAAGGGGGATTCGAAGTCTAAGCTCGTCTATCTTCCTGTTAGTCAACCTTTTTAATCTTTCTGTCTTTTATTTTTCTTGTTTATTAGATTAGAAGTCGTGGAACTCACACCACACACAACGTGTTTAAACCTGAGTAATTTGCCAACATATTTGAGTAGACAAGAAGAAGAGACATCGAGTAGAATACGATCTAGTCTACCTTGGTAGATTAGTTATTTGATACCGCTAAAATTGCAGCTATCAATCACGTAGGAGCAGTTCTCAGTTCTATACTTACCATCCACGATAACATTCATAAATAACAGAGGATCATCATTCATATAGTACAACATTACATCACCATACAACTCACAATCACAATCAGCACTTCCACACAAAACAGTCACACACATTCACATTGCACACACTTGTCGTCCACATTTCAATTCACTAAAAGAGTTATTCGACATCCTTAAGCATTCTAAGCTATCACCCAAGAGTAGTTCTCCACACTAACAATTCACAATTCCTGACTTCAACATTTATCACAAACCATTCGTCATTAATCCCACAACTCAACACAACAATACAATTCAGTGTACAGATCAATCCAACACAATCCACATCACATCACATATCAGTTCACAAGCAAGTCCAGCACAACACGCACACACACATCACATCAAACTTCATTTAACTAGGTGAGTTAATTAGGCGCCATAAGGAGTTGTTCCCTCGCTACCCCGCCAGCCAGACGCACCTCCCTACTGCATAGGAGGTCCTCATGCTCCCTATCGCATGGGGAACACGTCACAATTTCCATAATTCCATTCCCCGCTGGAGGCTGATGACACTCGATTTGACATGATTATCAGCCTCATTTAAGCGACATTTCTTTGCTTAAGACATGGTTTTTAGGGTAGAATAACGAATATTCAATCGATTGCCCTATCTCGTGCCATTTGTGTTACCTTGGCCCGTTTCGGGTCTATTTGATGGTTTTCTAGTGTTTTTATGTTAGCACAGGTTTTTGCCGTCAAATAGAGTTGATGGACGTGTCTAAGGCGTTGGAACCTCGAGGAATCAAACCGGAATCGATCAAAGGGGCCAGTCAAAGTCAAACAAAATCATGCCCGAGTACAAAGATATTTTCGCCAAAAATATCTTATTGATTTCGGCAAAAATAACATCACACATCGACTGACGCCAAGTGAAGAATGACTTCGGCGAAAACATTGTGTTCTTCGGACCGAAAAGAAAAGGCAGAGAAAGCACTCCCATTCACAAAGGAATTTTCGCCGAAAATTCCTTAAGAATTTCGGCGAAAATAATAAGAGGAATCCGGCTGATTAGGGTTAAGTATAAATACTTAACCCGGCGGCCCAAACAGGGGGATATATACAATCATAATTAATCATAACATAACTTTTCGAGATCAGAATTCAGAGAATCCTCTCAAGTTCTGGAGCGAGGAGTTCGAGTTCGAAAAGCCGGATAGAGATCGTGACGCCATCCCTTCCATCTCGGAGAACCGGAGCTAGGAGTGTAACTTACCGAAGATCGAAGTCTGCCAGAGTCGTCTAAATTAGGTTTTTCAGATTCTTTTTCTATTCTTCCTCTGAATGATGAACTCTTTCTTTGTCTTTGTTTCTTTTGTAATAATCATGAGCAATGTAGTCAAAATCGTGATTCCACGTGAAATCGAAAACATGAGTGAAATCGAAATCTAGTTTTTAATCGTAAAATCGTAAGATTTTATGAACTACTATCGAAACATTTAAGTCAACAACATATTAAGAATAAGAAGACATTATCCAACTTTGAAAGTCTAGATAAGAAAAAAAGAGAATGTCGCTCTTAAGCGGTCATTCGAGGAAGTATAATTAGATTTTAGACACTTTTGTAATAACTTCTACTTAATTAATTAAAATCTTTAAAAAATCAATTTAATTTAATTGTCTTTGTTCTGACTTATATGTAGTTGTACAAACTAGTAATTTCTCATAGAAAGTGAAATCGTAAATACAAAAAAAAATCGTTGATTTTATAAGATTTTAAGATTTTGATCGAGATTTTACTAGATTTTACGACACATAGATTTTGCGTGGAATCAAGATCGCCAGAGACCAGTGAAATCGTAAAACCGTAAGATTTTAAGATTAAAATCGGGATTTTGACTACATTGATCATGAGTAGCTAAACTCGTTAGAGCTTAGACTAGATGAACCCTAAGTGACCCAGGGCTTTAAAGCGGTCACGGATTGGCGTGATTAGATTCGAAATTCAATCAGTTCTTTTTCATGTTTGATTTGTTCTTCATTGTTCATGTTTCTTGTATGGATTGATCACCTGGATTAGATTCTGGTTAAGCTAAGGATAGAAGCGAACGCTCGCCTTACTTTAGAACATCAAATTGAACAATTAACCTTATAATTGGAGCGTGCCTTTCGTAGGAACCAGTTAGGGTTAATTCACTGCAAGAGTAACTCATTAATCACTAGTAATCACACCAATTAATTAAGTCGTTGCGAGAGGCGACCGTATCTGGGCGGCTAGTTAATCTTGGTAGTTAGAACGGATAGAGCGAACGTTCGCCGGTCTTAAACCTAAGGGTAAGGAGTTATGGTGGTGTCTTAGTAATTGATTGAATGAGAATCGAAATCCGCTGATCTGTTGATTGCCAATGCTCTGGGGAACGAAGGGGGATTCAAAATCTAAGTTCGTCTGTCATTCTTGTTTTCAAACCCTAATTCCCAATCTGCTTTAGTTTAATTTTTTTAATTTTTCTGCATTTCTTAGAGATAGAAGTCGTGGAACTCACACCACGCACAACGCGTTTGCATTTGAGTACTTTGTCAGTTTTGAAGTAGTCAGTCATAGGAGACCCTCGGAATACGATCTGCTATAGATTTTTCTTAGCATTAGCATTTTATTTGGTTGAACGCATAACAACGATTGCGGCTCTCACCAGAGGCTAATCTACCAGTCCGTCGGTAGGCCCTAACCACCGGTCCGTCGGTGGGTGAAACACAATCTCATGGGGTAACGTTGGCTCATTCCGATTCTATCATTTTGATTCTATTTAACACAACCACAACAACTATACAAATCAACCTAACAATTCTATCTATCCAATTCCACCGCACAATTCCATGTCACAATTCCACACTAAACCACAACCGACAACGATAGGTGTAGTTACAGAGATTCAGCTCACCCCATCCCATTCTATCTCACATTTCTAGTTCAAACTCATTACCCATCAACTTTCAACCCAATCCCCACATCACACATCAAACAACACAATCATCATACAACAATCACGAGACAGTTATTCAGTTTTACCCTCATAGATTCATGGAAGAGTTTCAACCCCTCACGTTACTCATGCTGTCCAATCGACGCTAAGCTAAACACAATCACATAACTCATGCACACTTTGGAACTAATTCACATTTCTAGGCCCTAGTCAACCATACATTCACACAAGTCAACCATACGTACCGACAAGTCGATCATCCATTCAAACCAGTCAGTCAACCTACATAACAGCAACCATCACAACAACATCCATTTACCGTTTCGACTCTCCAGTTCATGCAATCCTATATTTAACTACATAGTCCACCTATTTCACATATCTCATTTAACACGGTTCCTAGCCTCAATTCATCCAATTCCGACATCCTCATTCTCCTCAATCATTTTCCAATTCACATTCAAGACTCCAACCTTATCACAATAACCACATGACACGCTATTAGTCACCATCACACACAACATCAATTTCACTCGTATCAATCACACAACACCAATTCATCATAACATCAATTACACTCAACACAACACATAGCATCAATTCATCCAATATCACATTTACAATTACAATTCATTTCAATCAAAATCCCACATATCACAAACAATTTAAGGGTAAACGGCTAGCTCACCGGCCACCCCCACCTGCAAGTACCACTACAAGAAAATAAGTCATTTGTCACGGTTTTAACCGTGACAACAAAATTTAGTCACGGTTTAAGAAATCGTGACTAAATCGACCTTTTTTGTCACGGTTTCTAAAGGAACCGTGACTAATATTAGTCACAGTTCGTATAGAAACCGTGACTAATATTTGTCACGGTTTCAATATGAACCGTGACAAAGTACAATGATCAAATCGTAAAATAAAAAATTTTCAGTGACCCAAGTTATCATTTCCTCAAAGCACAGAACTAGATCCTCAACATCTTTTGTTATGCAAAATGGTCCTTAACATTAAAATGTTAACAAAATGTCCCAATTAAACTAATTCTGTTATTACAAATCAGTCACTCCATTTTTTTTGTCCAATTACAATATGCAATTTGGTCATTTAGATTTATTAGGTCACCCTTTTGGTCATGTCGCCTAGATCTAGATGAAATGTTGATCGGAGTGAAGGTGGCGGCGATGGCGACAGCGACGGCAGCGATGGTGCATGACTGGAGAAGGAAGAAGAGGAAGAGGGAAGAGGATGAATAGGAAGAATAGGAAGAGGAAGAAGAGGAAGAGGAGGTCGAATCTAAGAGGTTGGTTGGGGAATAGAGAGTCCAGGCACCGACGATGGTTTTAGGTGGTTGGGGAAGAGAGATTGAAGATGCCGGCGATGGTTTCAGGTGGCTGGGGACGAAGAAGAAAAAGGTTGGCTGGGGAGAGAAGAAGAGAAGAGGAAGAGGAAGGTTGTCTGAGGAGAAGAGGCGGAATCGAAGAGGTTGGCTAGGGAATAGAGATTGACGGCGCCGACGATGGTTTCAGGTGGTTGGGAAGAAAGATTGAAGGCGCCGATGATGGTTTCAGGCGGCTGGGGACGAAGAGGAAAATGGTTGGCTGGGGAGAGAAGAGGAGAAGGATTGGAGAATCGAAGGAAGAACATGGAAGAGGGAAGAGGAAGAGGGAAGAAGAAGAAGGGGCCGACGATGGTTTTGGCTGGGGACGAGGAGCGGCTTCGGAAGACGGCAATGATTGCTAGCGTGGATGACTATTAGTCACGGTTTCTGATGAATCGTGACTAATTTCATCACGGTTTATAAGAACCGTGACCAAATTAGTCACGATTTCTTAAGAACCGTGACTAATTTCGTCACGGTTTCTTAAGAACTGTGACTAATTATTCACGGTTCTTATAAAACCGTGACTATTTAGTCACGTTTCTAATGAAACCGTGAATGTTAGTCACGAATCAAATGAAACCGTGACTAATTAGTCACGGTTTACTACTCCGTGACTAAAGAACCGTGACCAAATCCAATTTTTCTTGTGGTGGGCAGTGTGGACTCCTATCGGTTCTATCATTATTATTCACAATCAGACATTCATCACTTAAATCCATCGATCAAAACCATCCATCAAATCTATCCAATTCCCAACATCAAGTCCGTCATCGTTTCCACGTCAACATCATGATCACTTCCCAATCCCCATTCCACATATCACAACCAAATCGCTTACACACAACATCCATAAATTCCTTCCAATCAGTTCTATTTTACAATTCCATGTACCAATTCCATGTTCTAATTCCATTACCCAATTCCATGTACCAATTCCATTACCCAATTCCATGTACCAATTCCATTACCCAATTCCATGTACCAGTTCTAGTACATAAATTCTACGCCACAAATCACCTTATCTACTACCATCACACATAACACCCAATTCACTCAAATCAACATGTAGCATCAATTCATCCAATTCATGTAATCACACACTTTCCTACTTCACTCACCTACACACTCAATTCATGCATCAAAACATAACAAGGGTAAACGGCTAGCTCACCGGCCACCCCCACCTACAAGTACAGGGATAGCCATGTCGTGAGTTTTAGGGTTACCCTCATGTTCTTCCTTCATAGGACGACCCCACATTGGCAGGACCACCCTCCTGCAACCACAACTGACACAGACGAGTATACATATATATAATTAGCCAGATCTTAAACCCGTCCCACCTATCACTCATTACTAGACCAAACCATTAATCATCATCATTCATCAATCACCCCAATCCCAATCACACGGAAATCAGCAATCAATTAGCAACCAACTCATCAATCAGTAATCACTCATTATCCGACAACCATCATAAATCACACCACAATCAGTTACAGAACAGTTAGCAGCTTTTACTCTCATTCAGTTTCATGCAATCCCTATATTCATCTAGGTCATAATTTCAACTCCTAACATCGACCATCACTACCTATCATAAGCTAAACCCTCACCTGACAAGAAGACGAGGCTCTAAACAACTTCTAGAAACCCCAACATCCAAGCTCTACAGCTCCAAAAACGTAGCTTCTTCCTTCAGCCACTGACAGTGCCCAACAACGGAAAACTAGAAACCGAGATATGCGATCTCTTCCTCTCGTTGCCAGGAACGCGCAGCAAGAAACGGATGGCCAATCCGACCTCTGTAGCTCTCAGAATCAAGGTTTGAAGCTTAGGGGATGTTGGTTCGTCAAAGGGGTTTTCAGGAGGAAAGAGAGAGAGAGAGACTTGAAGAATTCCTTCAAAACTCGTTTTTTATAGTCATACCAAGACACACGGCCATGTATCATAACACATGGCCGTGTGTTATAGTCTGCCACCCTCAACGAATTTTCAACGTACTTGCTTGTAATAACTTCAACCCGACTCAATTTCGAACGTCCCGGACTTCGATGGGGCGTAAAGAACATTGTTCCCAATGTTCCAATCATCCAAACTCGAGCTCCAAATCGTTCAGTTGAATAGGGATATTACATGAAAGGTCGCACTCCCAAAAGTTTCCAACAAAGGGGTTTGGTTTGCCTCGTCGTCCTTTCAAGCCTCAGATTAATCGTCGAAGTCGCCATGATGGCCTTCATTGGTTCCACCAACAGGTTCTCGAAAGAAGGGCTCACCATCGGGTATGACCCAATAAAGATTAGAAAGTTTGGAGTACTTGTCCATCAGGGAGATAAAACGAGCATCTGACCAAGGAATAAAATAAATAGGAATTCGTTTTTCGCATCAACATCATCAGTAAGATTGATGATCGACAGCCCAACGTACTGGCTGCTAACCTTAGATTCAGCATCATGGGGGCAGAGGCAGATCAAGTGGTAGTGGATGTAAATAAACTACATTCTATCTCAATGGAACTAAAAGTCCCATTCAACACTAGCAAAGATTCTAGGTGACCAGAGATCTGAGTGGTACTCGACAATATATTCCAATTGTTAATCCCTAACCAAGAGTTGCTTGGAAAAAAAGGAGAAAAAAAAATAGAAGAAAATAAAGAGGAAAGTAGGAAGAAACAATTGACGTAATTAGAGGCAGGCACATACACATGATCTGATAATGAATAGCAGCAAATTTGACGTCTCAAAAAAGAATTACAGTAACATAATGACACAAGATGACAGAAGCAATAAGGTTATCGAAAGCACAGAATGGCGAGATTTAGAGTGAAAAGATTGGGGTAAGGAAACTAACAACATAATAAGGGTATTTATAGTGATGATGTGAGAAAAAATAGTAATGCTTCACAAAATGACAATACTGAGGAAACAAGCGAGATCATCAAAAATGGCACTACTGAGGGAAGCCTAATCATTCACATCCAAATCTTCATTTGAACTACTCTATTAATATTGTTCAACCTGATCCGACGGGTCAGAAAAAAATCCCAACTATATAGAATCCAAGTGATCCAAAATATATAATTTCAAAATTTAGAATGCTACGTGGAAACATAATTATGTCGAACATGAAATTTCACGATGAACAAAATAGCAATGCTAACTATCACAACATGACTTGTATCTCTAATCTACCAGTGATCCTAATGCGTCTTGCCGTACATAGTTTTGTAGTCAAACCAGAGCTGATCGACAGTCTTCCCCAAAATACCCAACAGTATAACCATTCCTCATCTTAGCATTAAGCTCACCAATGAACCCTTTCTTGAGCTTATTACAGTATCCTAAAAACCTTGCCGTAACATCATATCCACTGTCCCAACGTTTACCATCTCCAACACCAACCCAACCCAACCCAACCCAACCGCTCCTCTCATAACCACCCTTCATCCTCACATAATCTGTGATTCCTGATGTTAGCCCAGCCGGAGCCTCACCGTTACCATTCCATTCTAAGATGGTCGCCACTTGGTTGTACAGTATCCCTGTACGTGAATTTGAACAATAGAATAATGAAGTAAAGTTCTAGTGACATCATATAATTAATATATGTATCTAAATAGGAAAACAAGTTACCAGTGAATTCCGTCTTAACGTCCCCATTATAGGTTTCCAAGTAGTTGGTGTAAATGTAAATCACTGATGAGTTATATAGTACGTGGGAAACAGAGTGAGCATCATTGGATTGCTCAACCACGAGTTCAATCTTCTGGATGGGTCTCCTGCGGGCAGGGACGTTAATCTGGTTCAACACTCTGAATGAGAAGTTGGTGGCTTTCAACATGGCTCGTTTGGCGTAGGTTTCTCCGACCAAATGCTCGAACCAGAGACCTCCAGCTGTGTAAGGGGCGTTGTTTGTAACTATGTACTCAATCTGCCACGGAGCCAATGCTGTGTCGGTTGCTGTCAGTATTGGTACTAATAGTAGCATACACATGAAACTTATTTGGATGACCATTTGATAAGGTGGAATAAACTTTGGTTGTTATGGGAAAGGGGTCAATTACCTAATACGTCCCAATACTATGACCCGGGTTACAAACCAGTCCTGAAAGTTTTCTCGGTAACAAAGTGGTCCCGAAAGAATGCGACGGGTTACGGGGAGGCACTGTTCACGTCGGAGAAGGCCTTTTCCGGTCATTTTGCCAGCTCATATATGACACATCAGATAAAAAATATTAAAATATTTGCTTTAAACCCAAACCTAAAATATCTGCTCGAACCGGTTAAATCATAATCTAACCCATTCCTAACCTAACCTAACATAATCCTAACCTAATGAGTTTTCTCCGACTATCCATCTTCTTCTCCGACTTCCTTTTCTTCATCTTCTTCTTCAACTGGTTGTATCCTTCTTCCTCTGCAAACAACAAAAATCTGCAACTTCCCCTCTTCTTCTTCTTCTTCTTCAGTTCTCTTCCTGCAAACCCACATCTTCCCTCTTCTTCTTCTTCCTCTTCTCTTTAACCCTACAAACACACTTCACCTCAGACCTGCTAATGTCAAACTCAGAGGAGAATGGCTGGAGAAAGCGAAAGGCAGGAGAGAGTCAACCCGAGTACGGTAAGTGGTCCCAAAAAAGTTGTATACTATAATACAGTCAGCTTATTACTTTAAGCTTGGGGTAGGCCAACCCACTTTGTCGTTATATACTTTAAGCTGGTGGTAGGCCAACCCAGTTAGGGATTTTGAAGTTATAAGTGTTAAATCTTTTCTTTTACAGCAGCTGATATTGAGGTGTCACTCTTATAGGTGATTTGGGCATGGTAAGCTTTGAATTCAACTTTAAAGGAGCACTTGGAGAGTTTGGATACTACGATGGAGAACAATGGTGGATAGACCATGTTGATCCAGACATGGTTTCTTTGCTGGAAATCAAGCATATGGTTTTGGAATTAGGGGTCGTTGAACCAGTTTCGGTGTATTGGCTTAAATCGGGTAAAGACATAAACTATGGTCTAATCCCATTGAAGTGTGACAATGATGTGGTGAAAATGGTGGAGAAGTTGCCAAATGATAAGAGAATCGTCTTATTTCTGCAAGAAATTAACAAGACAGGAATACCTGCTGATGACAGGACTGAAATGAGCGGTGACCATGGTAATAAAAATGGGCAGAACTCTCAACACAATATTGGGGGTAATGTGAATGAGGATGGAAGTGAAGAGGATGATGATTACTATCCCGGTACCGATTCAGATGATAGTATTGTCTTCGAAGATGATCAAGTTGATCCTTTTGATGATGAGGACATTCGTGATAGGCTTTACAAAGATGATTCGGCTGACAATGGACAACAACCTACTCCTGTTAGATCAGCTCGCGTTACAAGGAGCAAAACTAAAGCTGGAAAGAAAGATTCAATTACTGAAAACGAGGGTCAAACTATTAGTGAAGGTGGTAATGGAAAGCATCGAAGAAAGTTTCGTGACTTTCAGGCAAGAACAGACATGGATCGTCCCGAGTTTGAAGTTGGGATGTTCTTTCAGACATTCGATGTATTTAGAGAAGCTTGTCGGAGGCATTCTATTAATGAAAGAAGAGCTATCATATTTGAGAAGAACGATAAGGAGCGTGTCTATTGTGTCTGCAAGGTTGCTTGTGGGTTTCGTATTCATGCACGACATAAACCAAAAGTTGATCAAGTTCAGATTGTGCAGTGCAACTCAACTCATACATGTGGAGTGGTACAAGATTTGCGGGCTGCAAATCGTGCCTTTATCGCACAAAAGTACTTGGAGCGTTTTAGGATTGATCTGGGGTGGTCCACAAGGAATCTAATTCATACTGTGCAAACGGACTTGGCATTATCAATCAACCGCGTCAAAGCATATAGGGCAAAAGTAACTGCGATGGAGATGATTCACGGTGAGTACGGACAACAATTTGCTAAACTATACGAGTATAAAGGTGAAATTGAAGCGAAGAATCCAGGTAGTACAGTTGTCATTGTGCATCAACGACTTATATTTGAGCGAATATACATTTGTTTGGATGCATGCAAGCGTGGATTTAAGGAAGGTTGTAGAAAGGTCGTATGTGTCGATGGGTGTTTTCTTAGAGGCGTGCCAGGATGGCAACTACTTAGTGCGGTTGGACTTGATGCAAATGACTGCATGTACCCTATAGCATGGGCCATTGTGCAAACCGAGAACACTGAAACTTGGGAATGGTTCCTAGCTTTGGTGGCGACAGACCTGGATATCGAGAGTGGGTGGGACTGGACTTTCATGTCAGACAAACAAAAGGTACGTATACGAATGCTAGTAATCTGTGAACTTGTATTAATATAACATTTTGAATTAACTTTAACTGTTCGAATTAAGCTGTTAAACAATGAGTTGTTAGTTCATTTATGTAACTTTAACTTCCTTTGCTGCTATTTCCATTTCCTTTGCCCATTAGGTTAATTAAGTGTTAATTGCAGAGAACATACGCATGGGCCATTAGGTTAATTCATAGTTGGTTGATTAAGTTAATTCATGCTTTACAAATGAGCTGCAGATTTTGTGGGAGTCAGTAATGGAACTTGCAGAGAACATTACCAATATGAACTGAACAAATATAAACTGACCAGCCAATTTTGAATGTGGATATAAACTTATCTATTGAAATTTCTGTTTCAGTAGATGAACGTAACAGTATAAACTGAGCTGATCTATGATATATCATTGACTGTTGTACTCTATTTTGTCTCATGCAGGGTTTATTGAACGTCATGGAACAAATGCTCCCTTTAGTTGAACATCGATGTTGTGTGCGACACTTATATGTTAATTTCAGTAGTAAATTCGGTCGTTCTAAGCACTTAAAGGACTTAATATGGGGGGCATCTAGAGCAACCTACAAGGCTGAGTATAATTCATGGATGGACTTAATCAGGAAGGAGTCCTCTAAATATCAACCTGGCCAAGCAACTCCATATGACTGGCTCGTGGGGAAAAGTGTAGAGCAATGGTGCAAAGCTTTCTACCGGACTCAAACGAAGTCGGAGATAGCACTTAACAACGTTTGTGAGTGTTGGAATAAATATGTGCTTGAGCCGAGGAGCATGCCCATCTTATCTTGCTTGGAAGGTATACGGTCCATGATGATGCAGAGGTTATACAAGAAGAAAGCAGAAATGTCAAGATGGGAAGGAAAGTTGCTATGCCAGAAACCTCAGAAGAAATTAGATGAGTACAAGAAGTATGCAACAATGTGCACGGAAGTCCTTTACAATGGTGTTACCGAGTATCAAGTTCGATTTGCTAACAGACAATTTGTCGTTGATTTGGGCAATAGAACGTGTGCTTGTGGACGGTGGCAACTATCTGGTATCCCTTGCTCTCATGCAATTTCGTGTATACTTTTCAACAAGGAGTCACCAGAGAAATACGTGGACAAGTGTTATCATGTGGAGACGGGACTACGAAGCTATTCTTATGCAATTCATCCACTAAATGACTCTAGCCAATGGGAACCAAGGCCAGAATTGCCCTTAACAGCCCCAACATTCGATGCCCCAAAGAGGGGAAGAAAGAAGGTGACAAGAAGGAAAGAAGCATGGGAGCTTGAGGTCCAAACGAGGAATAAAGAAGGTCGTTCTACAATGTCACTACGTAGGAAGGGCGCAACAATGACATGCACAGCGTGCAAGAAACCAGGACATAACCGAAGGAGTTGTGCTATGTTAAGGCAGGCTGCGGGAGGAACGGTATTACTCTTGCCACTTTGAAAATTTTGTCTCAATTAGCTGTTTCTGTAATGCTCACTGTGTGTATGACAGGATGTTGCAATGGGTGGTGATACAACAAATGCTCCAGATGCAATGCAGGGCTCTCCCCGAGCTACTCGACTTTCCCAAATACCAGTTGAGACCCCTACTCCAACAATGAATTTCATGCCAACCCCAGGAATGAGTTGCGACAAACAAGGAAAATATTAAGTATGTTAAGGAAGCTGATTTTGTGACTTACAGAAGTGTTCTGTCAATTGAAGGATGTTAGGGAATCTAATTTTGTGGCCGCTGATGCTTATGATGCTGATTTTGTGACTTTAACGATTGGATTTCTGTTTAGAGGTTTCTGCTCAAATAAATGATTCTGCAGTGTGAACATGATGGATTTTTGTTTAGAGGTTTCTGCTCAAATGAATGATTCTGCAGTGTGAACATGTAATGAAATTGAGGTCCTGAGTAGTAATCTGACTTTATGTTTTGGATTTTTGTTGAATGAAATGATTTTGCAGCATCTACACCTACACAATGAACTGCAATGCAATGATAAACTGCAATAGGATAAATCTAAATGGAGATTTTTCATTCATAAATGGCTACATAAATTCCCCAATGGCAACACCAAGTACAATCATTCCAAAGAACAAACAAGATTTTCATCCCTATAACTTTAACTTTTCAATACTTGCGAATCAACTCCTCGTCCACTACATCAATCTTCGTATTAGTTGAACAAAGACTTCTCGTAGATAACCAAGAAGTGGCCGATTCACAATCATCCCTCTTCTCTCGTTAATTCGTGTTGAGTCGTCGTAGAAGACCATTAATCACTTGTTTTGACCTATCTTTGACATCGAAGAAGTGTCTAACTACTCTCGAATTTGTCTGCACCAAACATCGTTAATGCTCAAATGGGTAAATTCAAATTCAACATAAAATCCAACTTTACCGATACCTTATTGCGACTACGGCATTTCCAAAATCTTCATCCTGGATTGTGCGCTGTCCATGAAGTTAACAATACAATGGATTCACCACAACCACACCTCCAAGACTCCGTATTACGATACATGACTCTCTCTCCCTTACTGATTATCAGATTATGTGAATTCGAGAAATCTGGGGGAGGTGACTAATCTGAGGGTTTATGACAGGATGAAACAGAAGAAGAAGGAGAAGACGAGGAAGGAGATGAAGAAGAGGAGGAAGAAGAAGAAGAGGGAAGATGTGGGTTTGCAGGAAGAGAACTGAAGAAGAAGAAGAAGAAGAAGAAGAGGGGAAGTTGCAGATTTTTGTTGTTTGCAGAGGAAGAAGGATACAACCAGTTGAAGAAGAAGATGAAGAAAAGGAAGTCGGAGAAGAAGATGGATAGTAGGAGAAAACTCATTAGGTTAGGATTATGTTAGGTTAGGTTAGGAATGGGTTAGATTATGATTTAACCGGTTCGAGCAGATATTTTAGGTTTGGGTTTAAAGCAAATATTTTAATATTTTTTATCTGATGTGTCATATATGAGCTGCAAAATGACCGGAAAAGGCCTTCTCCAACGTGAACAGTGCCTCCCCGTAACCCGTCGCATTCTTTCGGGACCACTTTGTTACCGAGAAAACTTTCAGGACTGGTTTGTAACCCGGGTCATAGTATTGGGACGTATTAGGTAATTGACCCTATGGGAAAGTAATCAATGAGTTTGATGATGAATTTGGGTGCATGGAAGGAAGCCTCGTAATTTATAATACTGCTAGTTTCGAATCTGTAGGGAAGTGAGTATGTGCCAAAAATTTAAGACAATTTCGAGCATTTTATTTTTTTGAGGTGCTGTCCGCCGATTACGAAGGGAGGAAATCAGCGTCCAACCCTAAAAGGATTGGAATTTGGTCCAACCAATTAAATAAGGGTATTTTTGTCAATTCAATAAAAAAACCTAAATCTAAGGCCCCGTTCACTATAAATTATCTTAAATTATATAATTTAGATAATTATAATTCATAATTGAAATTCTGTTTACTTGGTGTTTTGTAAAGTATGAAATTAAATAATTTATAATAATAATTGTGTTCATTACTTTAATTGAATTACAAATTATACATACTTCTAGAATTCAAGTGAATCACATATAACACTCGTCTAAACTCGACTAATTACTAGCACACTCATCACTCCACATCTGATTTGCAATCCAAAACCATGACGAAACCAAAACCATTAGAAGAGAACAGGCATACCAAAACCATGAAAACTTGTAAATTGATGCAAATTTACAGACGAGTTTATAGTTTGTAAGGTACCTTGATCGATTGCCGAGATGGAAATGGCTTGAGAGATCGGGTCGACGCACAGTTCGCAATCAAAGGCTGAAGTGAAAACAGTGGAACAACGATTACACACATACTGATGAAGAATCGAAAGCAGAGATAGAGTAAGGAGATGGGTGAAATTGATTACCTTCTCTTCATGATAGGTCAGGAGGAACGATTTTCTGAGTACTATATGGAGCAAGTTGTTACTAAAGTGGAATGCTGCTAGAGTTATTTATATAATTTAATAGAGTGTTGTTAGGGGAGCATCGTGAAATCAGCTATGAGTAGCTGAAACTTGATGATGAGAAGGATTCTGTAAAGTTTGTTTGATGTTTGTTGGTGGCGGGGATTGAAAACTAGGTCAGTTTCAATGAAATAGGCCATAATCCCGGTCTTGCAAATCAGTATTATATAATTTTTAAAAGCATCTTTTTTCACTTATATAATTAGGCCTGAATTATGAAATAATTATATAATTGCATTTTTTAATTTTCAACTAAACACCTTTTTTGGTAATTTTTTAAATTATTTCAGTTGATTATATAATTTCCATAATAATAAGTGATAGTGAACAGGGCTTAAATCTCTTCCCCTTCAGGTCACATCCGCCGACCTCCGTCTCCAGCCGAAAAGTACCCTCACCTCCCGTTCTACGTGTACGCTAGCACTGATGGAATCATCCTCTACTCCCCTCCGCGTTTGTCACAATCGTGGGCTTCCGACCTTCTTTGGCTGCCACCACGAAACTCTGAGGAGAAGGCCGAATTCGTAGCAGGAGCTAAAATCCCGTCGCAAATAGTGGTGTGGCAAATAGTATTTGCTACTGCAAAT
Source organism: Linum lewisii (assembly GCA_034768395.1). Classification (NCBI taxonomy): domain Eukaryota; kingdom Viridiplantae; phylum Streptophyta; class Magnoliopsida; order Malpighiales; family Linaceae; genus Linum; species Linum lewisii. The sequence continues at coordinate 34,020,321 of CM068302.1, read as the reverse complement.
CACTACATGAAATAGTGATTGCCGTAGAAACTATTAACTATTTTCTATTGCATTTTTATACCGTTATAATTTTGCAGTAGTTAAAGACAAACTTTTTTGTAGTGCGCCGTGGCGGTTGACGTTGAAAGACAGGTGAGTGTGATCGAGAAAGAGCCTAGCGACGACAGAGTGCCAGTGTAGCTTACTGATGGCCTTGGGGAACAAGGGCCGACCGAGATTCTTCTCCTGATTAAGCCTCTCTGTTAGGTGAAGCGGCAAGCATAGCTGGCTCAGACGTTTCCAGTCGATGAGTCCAAGCTTATAGAGATTATGGCAATTAATTTCTTTTATTTTTAATCCCGTTGATCAGTTTTTTCATACATGATGATGTTGTGATGATGATGATGTTTATTGTTCATAAACACGTTGTTGTTGAGACCATGACGATGATATTGATTGTTGATGATGGTTGTTGTAAAATTTTGCAGAGTTGAGTTTTGTCAAAAATGATGTATTACTTTGTTCAAGTAATTAGGATAACCTGGTTACAACTGTTGAATAGTTATTTAATCACAATGTCAACTAATTAATAATAAAAGGCATAATTTCCCCATGTAGCATGACCTTTTGGCTTATTACGCGAATATATATTAAGTTTGCCGAATTCTAATATTGGTACGAACTACCTATGTCATTTACCAAAATAGCATACCGTCCGTTTTCGCACAAAATCATCCTACGTGGCATAACGGAGTTAGCTGATTGTGTCTGAATTCCTACGTGGCGTGTGACATGACTATCACGTCATGTTAATTAAAATATATTTTTTTATTTCTAATTTCTTTTTTTTCTCCCTCCAAAGGTCCTCACCACCGCCTCTACTGCCCTCTAATCTCTGAACAAGTAACACAAAACTCCACAGTATCATCACGGCGACCTCCGTCGCCACGTCGGAAACCTTCATCACCTTCCTCACCACCGCCTTCACGCACTCGTCGTCACCGCAAGCTCCGCTCTCCCTTCCCAGCATGAAGATACCTATTCCAGCAGCTTCAACGCCTTCTCCGTCGTTGAGACGGCAGTCAGAGACCGCCATAGAATGTCACGAAGTTTTCCCGATCGTTTTTAATCCGACAAGCTTCGACTTCATTCACTTCAGAGTCGAGATTGAGATTAAACAAGATAGGCTCGCTTTGATTGAACCAAGCAATTGCGAAAGTAATCCATCACTTTCCACTATCGACAACTTGGACTGTGCATCGACAACGATTGATTTGAGTATCCGTACAGATCCAATTTGTCAATCCAAACAGCTCCCCTACCTCAGAACCCCTCCATCTTCACTAACACCTTCCTATTCTCCTTCGACTCTTCCGCGAACGCCGCAATCTTCGAAAGCGACCGAATGTCCTTTACCGCCAACTCAATCTCCTCCCTCGTGACGGCCGTCAGATGGCGGCGGTCGTGGTCGCGGACAGAGTCTAACCAGATCCGGATGAGGCGCTGGAGGTTGTGATTGTGGACTAACTCCTTGGACTCCAAAACCTTCATCGTCGTCGGGCAGGTGTTGTTGCCGTCGTCGAGCCAGCGCTGGATGCTGAAGCGGTAGTAACTGACGCCGGTGGAGAGGATGATGGGGGATTTCATCACGTCGAGGGAGATCTAACATCGGAAGAAGGTTGGAATCGTTATGTAGAGATCGTCCCACACCATTGTTCGTCGGATCCCAAGGAATTGATCGGAGAAAAATCTCTTCTTTTGTTATGAAATTAGCAGAGGTGAAATGAAGAATGCAAAATCTGTCAGGCCATGTCACATGCCCATAGAAATTTGGACATAGTCAGCTAACTTGTTAGGCTACGGTGGATAGTTTTGTGCAAAACTAACGGCATGCTACTTTCGTAAAAGGCATCGATACTTCGCGTTACCATTGGAATTCGGCAAACGTGACATATATTTGCGTAATAAGCCAAAAGGTCGTGTTGTATGAGAAGATTATACCATAATAAAATAACTAGTTAACAACTAAAAACCTTGTTAACTAGTCATTTGATTAATTAACTAATTTTGGTAATTAGTTAACTACTTTTGATAACTTTAGCTAAATACATTTATTAACTAGTTATCTAATCATGATATTAACTAATTAACTAGTTAAAAATCAAAGAACTAATTAGATATCATGTTATCTGTAGAATAACATGTTAACTAGTTCATATATAACTAGTTATCCGTTTAAAAATCATGTTAACTAGTTACAAGTACAAAAATATTGTTAACTAGTTAACATATTTAATAAAGGCCTAATACACAAATCTAATCAAACTTTTCCCAAAAGTGCTTTTCTATTTTTTTTTTTAAAGGTGAGACTCTTCTTCATTAAACCGTAAAACCGTACATTAATGGAACCGGGGAACGGAAACCACCCAATCTGGTGGTAGAGTCCCCTGCCTAGTATGTTTTGCAACCCAATCAGCCTGAGAATTAAGCCTCCTGCGGATGAACTGGAAGGAAATAAAAGGGCAATTCCGTCGAATTCTGGAGATGTACCCTAACGTTCCATAACAGTCCCACGGCCAGAGTCTTTCCGGTCCTTGGATCGAGTCGATGATGGTTTTGCAATCCGATAGGATTACGCATTGAAGGGGGGAAGACTCAGCATACTTAGAGGCCTCCAAAAGTGTACGAGCCTCTGAGGCAATGGAAGAAGCGCTCGGGAAGCGTCCAGACCGTCCGTCGCAAACTTGTCCATCGGAGTTGATGACAACTATGCCGAAAGCCGCCAAACCTTTTTTATCACATTTTTTAGGCCAAACCTTTGAATATGACAAAAAATCTAGCCAACAAACCCTGAATTTCTAACACCATTAGTGACTGGACAAACTGAGCTGATGTGGGATCTAATTGACCAATCAAAACGGAGCCACTTCAACCGCCACATGAGCATTTTAATTATAAAAAGAAATTATATGAAACAAAATTACATTAAAAATAATAGGAAAAATTAATAAAAATAATTTAAAATGTTCATGGTTGGCCAATTCCACCGACATGCTTGCCCAGTCGCCGCCTCAGTCAACGACGAATGCAGGCTCTCCCCCCTCGCTGCAGCAATTCAGACACCTCGCTGTATCTGATTAAAGAAGACGAGTTCTATTGATTCCGGGCACTTGCAACATCTTTGACGACAATTGGGTCCCAAACAACTCAATATTATGATGATTCACGGCCCCAAAACGCGATCTGGTTTATATTCTTTTTAATCTTCATGATGATGACCACGAAATTCCTTTAACCACAGATGCAATAAAAGTTGTCCTTCTGGGAAGCACCAGATCCACCCACCGTGAATCTCCCCCCGGACATCATTCTTCCATCTTCCCCCCGTTTTTTCCAAACATCAATTGCCGCAAAACTAACCACAGAGCATTAAAAATCAAACTGAGAAGTAGAAGAAGAAACTCCAAATTACGAACACAGTGGAGCAAATCTCTTACGACTCCGTCCCTGCCCTTCTCTCCATAATCCTAATCCTCCTCTCTATAACCCTCTTTATCGCCTGCCGAACCCGATTCGCCCATACTGTAACCCAACTCGAAAATCCACCACCACGCCCACACTAAACTTTTTACCCTTCTTCTTCGTCTTCTTTCGTCAGAGTATAGTTTAAGCTTTAGATCTAGTTTTAGCTTCCACCATTGTGCCCCTTCACTCGAGATCTAGTTTTAGCTTCCACTTCCTTAATTTCCTCATCAACTTCTCTCATCTCTTCTTCAGAATCAAATGCATCTGAGGCTCGAAGCTCTTCACCCTTCTACTAGATCTATTTGTGGGTTCTAACCATGAACAAAATCAACGAATAGATGAAGCGCAAATTTAGGAGAGGGAGAGCGAAGGTGGCGGTTGTGGTTGAAAAGAGGGAGAGGCGGAGCACATAGGTGGTCGTGGTTGAAGAGGGAGAGAGGGGGAGAGGCGGAGCAACAATGGTAGTTGTGGTCGAAGCGAGGGACAGTCAGAGATACATTTGTGGATGAAGGGGGAGGTGGAGCCGGATGCATCAGCTTACGATTTTTATTTTTAAATCACTATATTTTTTTAATGTTATGAAGGTGAGTAGGTAAGTATTGTCATGTTGGATGACACATCAGGTTTTGTAGATGGTTTTCTATTAGTTTGGACGAAAAAATTAACGAAAAGTCACATAATTGGCTAATTTGGGTTTTTCAATATGTTTGGCTAGAATTAGCACTTTTGGGAAAGGTTTGGCTAGATTTGTGTATTAGGCCTTTAATAAATGTTAACTAGTTATCTAATCATGATGTTAACTATTTATCTGATTATGATCATGATGGTAACTAGTTATCTCATTATGATCATGATGTTAACAGGTTAACTAGTTTTTTTTTGGTTAACTAGTTAATAACAATAACCTAATTAACTAATTTTGATAACTTGTAAACTAATTTTGAAAACTAATTAACTTATTTTGATAACTAGTTAACTAATGTTGACAACAAGTTATCACCTAAAACTGTTAACTAGTTAATTAGGTATAATGAACATAACTAGTTAGATAACTTGTTATTAAAATATCTAGTTACACGATCATGGTAATTCGTTAACTAGTTATCAGCAAAATAACATGTGAACTAATTTTGCTAACTAGTTAACTAATGTTGATAACAAGTTATCACCTAAAACTGTTAACTACGTAAAAGTAATATAACTAGTTAGATAACTTGTTAACAAAAAATCTCATAAAATTTTGATTATATGATAATTCATTAACTAGTTATTAGGTTAACATTTGTTAACTAGTTATTAGTTTAAAAACCATGTTAACTAGTTATGAGAAAAAAACATCGTTAACTAGTTATCAGCAAAAACAAGTGTTAACTAGTTAATATGTCCTCGTTGGAAAAGTCGTTGGAGTCTCTGCGGAAAAGTCGACAAAGACGGTGGTCGGTTTCCGAAAAAGTCATCGGAGACCAGCGGCCGGGCACCGGAAAAAATTGATTATTAAAAAAAATTGGATATAAAATGTCCTATACCCTTAGTAATTTAGACCATTAAATTAGACAAAATATTGAAAATGTGATATAATGGCTAGGAAAAGTATTGGACATTGATGCTTCTCTGCCGGTTACAAGCAAAAAGACTGACTACATAATACCATTCTAAGACTTTTATCATATTGGGATAGTAACTCTAGGCTGTCAATAATAAATAATGGATGGATATTTTATTCATTCCATTTTTGTTGACATGTAATTGCGTTATTCTAATCATCCAATCTGGGAATCACTTTACAAGATGATAGAAAATTTTGTGCTTTTGGGCAGTATGGGTACGTAACCTGATGGGCCCAAACCTATCCCGCATGGTGTACGTACTGAAGTACGACCTCACCACGGCGAAATCTTAGAACTAACGGTCGCTTAGGGTTTCCCCAATGACTATACCCGGGCCGCACGGAATACGGGCCCACATGAACCTAGCTGCCACGAGCCTAGGGTTCCCCCTAAGCTTAGGGAACCGTCCAATCACGTAAAGACACGTTATAAAGGTTTTCCCTCAACATTAAGGACACGACACAAATACCCATAGGATACGTTTTAAGCTGTAGACTTCGGTTAGTATACTTAAGGCTATCCCGTCTCCAAAATCCTAAGGGGCACAACCCGATACTTCTTTGTCTCTCTATCATACGTACACACACACAAATTGTTCTTCCTCTTACTGATGTATCTTTTATTCTTGGTGAGGCACGTTCCAAGCATCTACCGGCAACTGGGGACGAGGCGCACAATCTCTACCCATCAACTCTCCAGGTTGAACCTCATTGTACACCCAAATTGAAGTGGGCAGAACAATTGGCGCGCAAGATAAGAAACATCGGGGATGCGAGATTGTTGACCAACAAACAACCACTACAAAAATGTCAGTTATTAGTGACAACAAAAATTCGTCCCTAAAAGCTAAATTCGTCGCTAATTTTTTTTTGACCATCGATGGTCGTCGGACGTCGATATAAATACCCCTCCCCACAAATAATTTATTTGTGGCCAACTATTGCTAATAATTATTTATGACGAAATATCTTTTAGTGTCATCGGAAAATACTTGACCAAATTAATTGAAAGTCGTCGGAATTAGTATTTTAGTCACCAATTTTAATATGTCAATTAATTTTGTCGCTAATAATTATTTACGATGCGTCAATGATGGTTGTGGATGCATCTTTTATTACACTACAAGAAAAATGATTAATAGTCATGAGATTTCTATTGATATAAAACATATATTAATTTAATCTAGTTTCATATACATGTACATTAATTGATTGTCATACACTTGAAGTCAATACCTTATCTGAATACACAATTTCAGTACATAATTGGAATCCTAATTCAAAAGTTGGGTACAATCAAAGCCTCTCCAAAAAATGAGTATCATCAATAAAAGAAGAGTCTTTAGTGATCCGTATTGAGATTCCAAATCTCATTGTAAAATAAATGCATGACAACGCTTATAGTAAAAAGAAAACACTTGTCTAAGTATCAAACCTTCTATCACAATATAGAACACAAAAACAAAATAAATAACAGAATGATCCTTAATTTCCAACTTACAGAGATTTCAAAATGACTAAACTTTTGTCAAATTTGAACAGCCTAAAGTATCAAACCTTCATGTCACCACATAGAACACAAACACAATAATATAAACTAGTTGAAACATAAAATTAAACCAAGTGTTGAAACAAAAAATAACAGAAACGATCCTTACTTTCAAGTAACAGAGATTTCGCCTTGTTCTTCAGTTCTCCTAAAATCACGTGGTTTCTTTTTCCTGTAGAATGACCTTAAAATTCATGTTTGCTAGCATGTTTATGGTATTCTCTGTCGATCTGATAGGAAGTACTGAGAAGCTATCAAACAACAAAATCAAATAGACTAAGAGATGAAAGAAAAACAAGTACTATTTAAAATAATTGCAGAAAATTAGGGGAATGATATTGGGAACTCTACCTTATAACCACGGTTATTAGTAGACAAGTCTGTTATAGTGCAATTGTTAAAATAATTGCAATCGAATTGAATCGAATTGTACGTTACAAAATCGAATGTTGGTGGATGTTTTCTCGTTCGTTTCGATAGTTAAAGTTTACCTCTTTCGCGAACAAGCTGTCGAAGTTGAAGCCTGCTCCAGGGTTCACCACAGCTAGCTTCATTGACAAGAACTGTTTGCACAAAAACTCTGAGTTATTGGGATGTAACATGTAACATATCATTTCACTTAGTACCAGTTCTGATGCACCAATACAAAATAACTCGAGTTATTGAGATGTAACAATTTGTACCTCAACTTGTCTGTAGAGATATTGGAGATAGTAAATGATCTCATCAAGCATCCCAGCTTTCCTAGTGATCTTGTTGCATCCTGGAATTAAATCTTGCAGAGACTTCATCCTTTCACTAATACTTTCTCTTCTTACCTAATTCCATATCAAAAAGAAGAAAGTTTCAATCTCATAGTCTTACTAGTGAAGTAAGAACCCTAATTCACTAACTCACCCTTTTGGCTAAGTTGTGGCTATCAGTCGCCTAACCACGCTGAGCTCGAACAAATGTAATCCTTCTTCTAATCATCGGTCACTTTCAAATTCTCCTTCGAACTCTCCCTTAAATTCTCCTTCTTATTGTTACTGTTGCTGTTGCTATGGTGGTGATCTCCGTTTGCTTTGATTCTCTTCCCTTCCTCAACCTAATTCAACACTTCGAGTAAAATTTCAGGAAGGAATCAATCAGATCAAAAATGGAATGGAATCGAATTGAACCTGTTCTATACCTGTGATTTGCCCGATTTCTGCTTCTTCGCCGAAAAAGCCAGCAATGGAGGAGTATTAGGAGTGGTGGTGCCCGAGTCTCTGAAATCGGGCCAATCTTTATCGTCGATGACAAGGCCAGGGTCGGGTTTGAGCTCCGCTCTCATGAGGTCGATGTTGAAGACACAACTCATTAGATTATCGCTGAAGAAGGCATCCTTCTCTTCTTGTTGTTGTTCTTGAAGATAGAATTGGAAAGTATTGGGAGACTTTAGTGACAACTTCGTCGATTTAGAGATGGTATAAGAAGAGGGGGTAGTGGGTAGGTTAACGGTTTAGGGCGAGAAAGGGAGACGATTGGAGACTTCCCTGTTTCAGCAATTTGGGGAAATATTGATGGATTAGTTTGACGAAACATTTACAACGTCTTGTTTTTTGCGTCACAAAAAGTTGTTTAGTGATGATTGAATCCTTTTGTTGCTAAGATATGGTCACTAATAACAGACTTTTTGTAGTGAACCGAGACGAACGGTGCTGACAATACCTCTCAATGTACCTCCAACTGACAACTGATGTTGGAGGATATCCCACTCATACCAACGTAAACACAGTCGAGATCGAGAAGTGGACAGAGGTTGACACTGTACAATAAGAGGAAGGAACCTGTGATCCTTCTTGAGAGTGCTCAGCAAACCCCAGGAGGAGACAGACGAACTCACATAGCTTCTTCATCTCCCAGACCCTCCATCACTATTGAAGACCTGGCGAAATAGGTGGTTTCACTCCAGAAGAAGAACGAGAACATGACAACCTTAAATGAAGCCCTTTATGCCAGGGAGAGCTCTGCACGAGAGACGTCGGTGGACAACTCTCCGCAAGAGATAGTCAATGTTAAGGAGATGATTCACAAATTTCTCCTATCAATTACGACAGGCGAATGACAGATGGAAACAGGGAAACCACTTGCTAAGGCACTCTTGGCCCAAGATTTTCCTACTAACTTCTCCCCTCCCTTCATTGGCATCTACAAAGGGACAAGCAACTCGGACGACCATCTGGCGATCTTCACCATTATGATGCTGATGTACAAGATAAAAGGCACGACATACTGTAGGGTGTTCCCTGGAACCTTTGGAGGAAACGCCCTTGATGCACATAAATTATATCATTTTTCCCCCGCACTTAACCATATTTTCTAGAAATCTAACACCCCTTTTCCATGGTTACCTTTTTACCTTGTTTCGACTAGGGGATTTCATAGTCTATTTTTACTTTGTTTCGGGTATTTTTAATATTGTTTCAGGTCACATAGTTGGAGAGTGTTGCGAGAGGGTTCACTCGGTTGAAACGATTCCTCATTTGGAGGTCTGAAGCTCGTAGACTTATCGTGTGAAGTTAGCACCAGGGAGAGTTTCAGGGTGCGATCCATCACCCACCGCGGCCACACATTAATTATGCACGGTCACCACTGAGAGTTTTGGTGAAAACTTTATGTTGGAGGTTCTTTCACCCGTGGTCCCGAGCTCCGTGTTCGCGGCCATCCAAACCATGCGGTCGCACCCCTATGGGTGACAGCACTATATAAGCACGTTTTCATCTCTTTTCAAAGGGAGTTCAACTTTTTGGTTCCTCCAAGGCTTCTTGACGAAAAAAGAATATCTCCTCCCTCCCCAAAACCATTCTCCAAGGTCTTCATCCATCATCCATCCATCCCAAGACCATTCAAGAGTTAAGAATGACTTCTTCTCATAGTTTCTTATTTAGGAGTAGTTGTCTTCTTCTCTATTCCCTGGCACACTAGACCTAGGGTTGGGGAAAGGGGTGATCCCATGGGTGTAAGGGTAACTATGGGGTGTAATTCAAGTTGATGGGGTTGTGTATCCAAGACCAAAACTCCTCTATGTTTACGCAAGTTGTCTTGTTCTAATTTCAGTCTCATCTTGTGCTTGGGGTGTTGATTGTGAGATATGCATCTTTGTGTCCTTGTTGTTGATTGATTGGTACCTAGATCATTCGATTATTGTTAGGACCCGGATTGAGGCTTATATATAGATCTAATTGTGCTAAGTGAGAGTAGTATCTTGTTGATTGGTCCTCCCTTTGTGATTTTCTAACTTAGGCATTTCATCGAACACGTGGTGTTCATTATTGTTTTGCCAAGTTTGACAAGTGAGAGTTGTTTGATTGTCTTGATTTTGTGCATGGGACTAGGATCTCATTAGAGTGTCTAATCTTAACATTCTTTGAAAAGGTAGAGGGATTAGAGTTGCGTAAGTCTTGCAAAAACTCCCCCGATAACTCATTTTTCCTCATTCAAGTGGTCCCCAAGCTTAGTGATGATCCCCTGATGCTCCTCCCATTCTTTTCATGTGAATCTTCCTTCGTTGATTTCTTTGTGAGTTGTATCTTGATTCGTTCTTGTATTTTCCATGCTCTCTGAGCCCTTGTTGACTTGTCTATTTAAGTTGACATTTGATTCTTATTTGTTGAATTGTTGTTCTACCATTGTTGCACCCCGTTGATAGCACCCTTTCATTCTGAGTAAACTTCATTGAGGGGACCCTCACCCTTCCATCCCGATCAGCCCCATAGTAGTATAAGGCATTTCTAGAAGGCATCATAAAAAACTGGGAGGATTTCGCAAGAATTTTCTTAGCGAAATTCTCTAACCAAAGGGTAATCAAAGACAACATGACAATTCTGGAATCTTAAGCAAGGAAAGAATTAGTAGCTTAGAGACTTTTATGAGAAATGGTGAAGGGCCATGACCTAGGCGGCCGACGTCACTCTACTCATGGCCATTCAGCACATCAAATCCACCACAAGGAATATAGAGCTAATGAGGTCTATCTCATGGGTGAAGCCCAAATCCCATTCGGACCTAGACTCTAAGATAAAAGTGTATTGATGTGGATGAAAGTCTGGAAGCCTTAAGTGAAGATACGCCGGAGAATCAGGAGGATTCCGACCGTGGGCGCTATCATACCAAAAGCTAAGGAAGGAAGAGCGATGGAACGATAATGGTGACCGAAGAAATCATGAAGGGAGGTTAGGCCACCAACAGCCAAAGTACATCCGCTTAATAGAGCCCTGACCCAAGTTACTAGCTCTCATTGATCAAAATAAGTCACAAACCTGTTGAAATGTTCTATATAGAAAACCATTTAACTAAATTTTAAGCATAGTGTACGTTCTATTGGTTGGATATGATTGGCCAACTAGTGCCATCGTCCAGACATAACTCGTTCCTCAACATGTCTAAGAAAAACTCACATTAGCTCCAGTTCTCTCCTTCCACCACAACCCAAGTTAATGGGAACATCTGATTATTCCCATCCTTCCCCACCGCACTGTGTATCATACCCTTGACTTCACCCTTAAGAAAAGAACCATCTAGTCCAAACATTTTACTGCATCCTTTCAAGAACCCCTTATTTAAGTAACTAAACCCTATGCCCACCCTCTTTAACATCACATGATCTTGACCAAGCACAAGATTTACGTCAAGTGAAAATATCCCTTTAGGGTCTAACTTTTTCAGTTGAAGCACATATGGCATCAGCTTCGCATACGCGTCGACCAATGAGCCCTCCAACATTTTTGTTCTGCAACTTTAGCATTTGCATAGACTAATAATGTTACCTCCATACCTTAAGTTTCTCTAATCTCCTAGGCTAACAACCTCGTGTTAAATTCAGGATTAATGCCAAGGTATCAATTTTCTATCCATTTGGTAGTTGCACCCTTGATTTCCATTGTTTTTGGGCACGTGTGAGGTGCACCGACAACCTTAATGGCGAAGTCCTCACCATCCTCCGACCATCTCGCATACACTCTCCACTTGCAACCCTTGAATAAACAAATAGCCTCTTTGTTCTTCTTACTGTTGCACACCCAATTGATATGTGCCCCAACAACAATTGAGTAGTTAGTCATTGCCTCCTGAACTATTAAGGTTGACGAACCTAAGCTTTTCTCTCATATGCAGTTTACTATGATCACATTTTGGATCATAACACGGTTCACCAGCCAACGAATTTACCTCCTCGCCATCAATTTGATCATACCAGTCATTGTTGGACTCAGATGATTCCATATAGCTTGACACTGGGGATTTGTTGAGTTCATATGGATTAGCCTGGTAGTCTGAATCCTCATATGAATCCTCCTCCTGAGCATCCAATGCCGATGACCGACTTCCATTATTCATAACCTCCATGTCCTCTAGCCCATCAACATGTACATTAATCTCTACTTGACCAATTGACCGATTCACAATGAATTCGTTAGTTTGATCGACTTCCACCCCATCTAACTAATATTGTCCTAACCTTCCTTAAATACTTTGACACTCCAAGATTTTGCATAGCTTCTACAAACTCAGGATCAGATGTTCGGTCAAAAACGTCAATTAGATGGATGACTCTATCATCAGCTCCAATAGCCGATAACTCTTCATCTGGGTCACTGTCATGCTCTCAGTGAGAGGCTTCATCCTCATTATCCCTAAAAAAATTATCAAGTCGGGTAGCTTCCATGTACAATATGATGACCCCTTCCTTCGCATCCTTCTACAACTTGAGCACATCATTGTCATCGCGGATGTGATGAAGTCCGTCAGCAATATGTTAGCCACAAGTTTCAGATACCACATGCTATCAACGATATGATACTTCAGATCCTCTGTTGCAATCTTCTGTAGCTGGAATGAATAGAGGTAGTCTCGGTCAAAGGTGCATTCGAGTACAATGCCCCTGTGACATCCTAGGAAAATCCCACATCGACAAAGCACGGGGGAGATCCATGGGCTATGTGGAATATTTCAACCTTAACTGACATGACCAGTTTTAAGGCCTAGTGGTGGGGGTTTGATCTTTAGATGAGGAGGTCATGGATTCGAATCCCACCAACACCCCCCACGTATTCTAGTCCTCTTTCTCCCAAAATAAGAGCCCTCCCTCCCCCGCGATGAATGACCAGCTCGACTGTCTTTTCCAACTTACATGAAATATCCAACAATTACAAGGCTTGTAAACCCTAAAGCTTTAATCTTTAAAAAATAGTTCACAAAAGTTGTCATGCTAGGGTTTTCAATTTTAATAATGGAATTGAAGTTGTCAAGACAAGAAACTACCAAAAAGATCGAAGGCACGTGTTGTAGTTCCTTCATCGTGGACCATAAAATCATAGTACACAACAAAATTGGTAAGAGTAGGACCACAAACCTTTCCGATGTTTCAGAAAGACGTCTCATTTCGAGGGAAGAAACCTTCTTTATTCCCGACTGTGACTATCTTTTGAGTGATTATGGTTCGTTTTGTCTTTTATGATTCTCAGTCTTCTGCTGGAAGCTAGATGACGCTTCGACTCACTTTTGGGATAATAACACAAAAGAAGGTTCAAATTTTATTTTGGAGAGACGGACGAGGTTCGGGTGGGTGAGGATAAGGTTTCCTAGGGATAAGTTCAGGGTGGAGAGAACGGGAGTTGAAGATGGAAGGTTCGAAGAAGTTATGGGAAATCAAAATTGCAAAGCGAGGTTATGAATGCAGGTTCGGACAAGGTATGGTGTTTTGGGTAGTGTTCCGTGGTTAGAGAGTTAGGGAGACAACGAACGGTGCTTCAATTCAGTTAGGGAAATGAGATTTAGATCGCCGGAGAGGAAAGAGTATCAAATAAGAAGTTAAGGAGATAATGTTTGTCTGTGGGGTCAATAATGGGGAAACCAGACCGATTTTTTTAGGAATGACGAGGCCACTCCAACTAATCCACGTTTGCATGAAGCTTATCCAACACGTAAGCATTCTTTCCAGTTCAGTCTAACGATTTCAAACGGCACTTGACAACATTCCATAATCGGAACTCATTCAAGTAGTTAGCACTAATAGGGGGATCTACTACCATTAGGACACCCCTTAGTATCCTCATATTAGGACACTATTAGGAACCATTAGATTATGAAGTAGATCCAATGAACTAGATTAAAATGGACAAAAAAGTCATTTGGGACCTAGTATATATAGTAAATCATACTAGGGTTTTATCACAAACCCTAAACAAATAGAATCCACCATAAAAAATTTTGAAGCTCTCAACTAGTGGAACCCAACCGCTGTCGTCGGATAGCCCACCGCTGTTATTCTCCAATATGTACCACCATCAGAGCTCATCGCGTGCCGCCATTTTCCGATCCTCTTTCTGCTAGATCACTTGTCGTCGCTCTCAAGGCGATGAGGCCTCATCATGCAGATGGAGCCATATTGTCGTTGCCGCGTGTTACGTGCCATCTTCTGACGAGTGACGACTGGCTCGGGACGACGCCACCACCGACTTCCCAATGGGGTTTGCTTGTTTGTTGGGTGCGAGCCGGTGGCCTTCTCCAGCGAAGTAAAGCGCGTCGTCATGAATAGTGGGTTAAAGTAAAGGTGTTCGAAGCTTTTAGGATGCGACGAAGCCACGTTAGAGAAATCAGACAAGAAGAAGAGAAGAGATTAGGGTTTTGAGGGGGGAAGAGGATGAGAACGAGAGAGAATATTTCAGATCAAATTCTTGCTTAATCCCTCCCGTAATCCCCCAACAAGGTTTTATACCCATCTACTACATGAATCCTAATTGAAACCCAACTCCCACCGATTAACTAGCTAATAAAATAATAATAATGGACGATGACTAATATCTGAAACAAATAACAAACTAAAATTAAAGCAAATAATAATTAACTCCATTCTCTCCGCATGCACGTAACATTCCTTCCCTCTACGGAGAGTTCTTGTCCTCAAGAACATCCGGAAATTGTTGTTGTATACCCTGCCAATCCTCCCATGTCGAGTCAGCTGGAGTCATGTGAGACCAATGGATAAGGGCTTCTTCTCTCCCACGCCGTTGCCTTCGTTCCAACACCGCCACGGGCTCCGGTCGATTTTCTGCAATCTCTGGTAGGTGAGCTGGGTTGAGCTGCGAGACGTTCCTCTTGCTAATTTCAGGCAGCTCACGTGGAATACGGGATGAACTATTGTTCCACCAGGTAGTCGTAGCTTATACACCCTCTCGCCAATGGTTGACTCAACTCGGTAAGGTCCATACCACTTCGGCCCAATTTGTTGAAAGTGGAACCTCTCATGGTAGATTGCCTGTAAGCTTGTAGTTTGACGTAAACCCAATCTCCAGGTTCGAAGCTCCTCTCAGTCCTACCTGCATTATAGTATTTGGTCATCCGCTCTTGTGCCTTCCGAACTCGGGCCCTTAGCTCCTTTAAGAGCTCATCCCTTTTTTTTTAATGCCTCATCAACTGAAGCAACTTGTGTCATTCCGGAACATATGCTAAAATCATCGGGGGTTTCTTCCCCGTACACCACCTCGTAGGGGGTTCGACCAGTCGTCGAGTGCAGGCTCGTGTTGTAACAATACTCCGCCCAAGCCAGCCATTGTCCCCACTCTTTTGGTCGTCCTCCAATAAAGCACCTCAAGTACATCTCTAGGGTTTTATTGACAGCTTCGGTTTGCCCATCTGTTTGCGGGTGGTATGCTGAGTTGAAATTGAATTGAACACCCTGCAAACGGAACTTTTCCTTCCAAAATCGGCTTGTGAACGTCGGATCTCGATCACAAACTATAGAGGTTGGCAACCCATATAATTTCAGCACATGTTCAAATAATACCCTCGCTACACTAGCGGCAGTGTAGGGATGAGCTAAGGCGATGAAATGAGCCATTTTAGCAAACGATCCACCACCACGAGTATTGTCGACTTCCCTCCCGACTTCGGCAAACCTTCAACGAAATCCATGGATATGTCATGCCACACCTCCTCTGGTATTGTTAGCGGATTCAACAATCCTGTCGGTTTGAGCAACTCGGCCTTGTTTGCTTGGCATACTGCACACTCTCTAATAAACTTAAGCACCCCTTCCTTCATGCCATCCCAATAGAATACTTCTCTGATTCTCTGTAAAGTCTTATGGAGACCCTCATGTATGGCATCATGCATTTCTTGTATGATAGTAGTCACCAAAGTAGAGTCCTTTGGTAAATATATCCTCCCTTTGGGAAATAATATCCCATGCTTCACTGCCCATTCGTCGGAGAGGCTGCCCTCAAGACATCGATCCCTTAGAGTCATTAAAGCTTCTGTCCCCTGAACCTCTTCTAATATTGTCGGTACCCAATCAACTACCGGAGTTGAGATGGCGAACATACCTTTGTCGAACTTGCGAGACAGTGAATCAACCGCCTTGTTCTCTCATCCTTTTTTATATTCTATTTCAAAATCATAACCCAAGAGCTTCGTCAACCATCTTTCTTGCATTGGAGTAGTTATTTTCTGCTCAAGGAGGTACTTTAAGCTTTGCTGATCAGTCCGTATGATGAATCGGCGGCCAAGCAGATAGGGGTGCCAACGTCTGACAGCTAGAACTTGTGCCAACATTTCCTTTTCGTATACGGACAACAAGAGTGACTTGCCTTGGATCGCTTGGCTGAAATATGCTATTGCCCTTCCTTCTTGCATTAATACTGCACCTACCCCATTTGCACAAGCATCGCATTCTACTATGAATGGCTGCCCGAAATCAGGTAATCGCAATATTGGGGCTGAAGTCATAGCTTCTTTGAGTCAAACGAATGCCTCACGTCCTTCCTCGGTCCACTCAAACCCACCCTTTTTCAGCATGTGTGTGAGCGGCCTTGCAATGGTTCCGTAACCCTGGATGAATTTGCGATAATTACCTGTGAGTCCAAGAAAACCTCGTAGCGCTTTCGTTGTCTTGGGTTGCGGCCAATCTGTCATGGCCTTAATTTTTTCAGGATCAGCCGCTACTCCCTTCTCCGAGATAATATGCCCGAGGTAGTGTACTTCTTTTGTTACAAATGAACACTTTTCTTTCTTGACAAATAGTTGGTTAGCACGTAGTATACAGAACACCTTTGCCAAGTGCTCTAGGTGATCTTCCCTTGTACGACTATATATCAAAATGTCATCAAAAAATACAAGAACAAATCGACCGATTAGTGCTCTGAGTACCTCATTGATTAAGGATTGAAACGTGGATGGAGCATTTGTGAGGCCGAATGGCATTACGAGGAACTCGTAATGTCCTTGGTGTGTCCGGAAAGCTGTCTTTGGTATATCCTTGCTCACCACCCTGATTTGATAGTACCCCGAACGAAGGTCCAGCTTAGTAAATAGCAAGCTCCATACAATTCATCGAGCAACTCGTCAATTACCGGTATAGGAAATTTATCCTTAATTGTGATTTGGTTGAGCGCTTGATAATCAACACACATTCGCCACGACCCATCGTGTTTCTTTACAATTAAGATCGGCGAAGAGTATGGACTTCGACTGTGTCGTATAATTCCTGTTTCAAGCATTCCCTGCACCAATTTTGAAATCTCTTCCTTCAAATAATGTGGGTATCTATAAGGCCTCGAATTTACCGGTTTACTATTGGGTTCCAGCGGGATGCGATGATCTTCCTCTCTGCTTGGCGGCAACCCTTTCGGTTCAATAAACAAATCGCTGTAGCTGTCCAATAGTCGAGCTAGGTCAGACTCAACTTCTCATCCCATACTAGCGATCCCGTCATCATCCACGTCTAGCAAGTATAACACATACCCTTGACCTTCCCTTTTAACCTCACGTACCATGTCGTACTCATTCATTATTCGTGAGTCGGGTGTCTTGTTTCCTCGTAGCTGCACCATTTTCCCCATCCAATAAAAATCCATAGTTAACCTCTGAAAGTCCCAATTAATAGGACCTAGTTGGCGCAACCAATGAACTCCGAGGATTAAATCGTATTGTGGAATAGGGAGGATATATATGTCAATTCTAGATTACATCCATTGTATTTGGACTACCATTCCTGGACAACATCCCGGACTTTGCATTTCCTCTCCATTCCCCACAGTCACTGTAAATTGCATATTGCTATCAGGAACAAGTGCTAGCTTCCTTGCCATCCGTAAACTCAGAAAATTATGATTGCTTCCCGTATCCACCAATGTATTGAGTTGATCATAATTTAGCGAGATCGAGAGGTAAGCTGCATCTCCGCCCTTCTCTAAATCAACCTCGTGGGGCTCTCCTTCTGTTATAGATTCTATCAGGAATAATTTCTTGCATCGGTGACCCAGAACGAATACTTCATCGCAGTTGAAGCACAACCCTTTTTCTTACGTTCTCGCATCTCGGCAAGATTGAGCCTCCATATAGGTATTTGTCGATTTGGTGGAGCCGGGGCAGGTCTCTGACCTGGAATAGGCCCCATACATGCCAACTTGTCCTCAAATAACCGGGCAAGTCCAATAGCGGCCGAGAGGGTCTCGGGTTGGCCGGCTTGAACCTCCGTCCTTATCCCCTTATTTAAACCGCTAATGAAGCACGCCACTTGTTGCTCAGGAGCTAATTGTCCAGCTCTAACTAACATCCTTTCAAATTCAGTTTGATACTCTCTGACCGTCCCCTTTTGTTGCAGCCTGGTGAGCTCACCAAAAGGGCTCTCGAACCGTGTCGGTCCAAAACGAGAAAAAAACACCTGTCCTCAGCTGATCCCATGTGATAGCACCTTGTTCCTTCAACACTTGGAGCCATAACTGAGCCTCTCCTTCCATATAAATCGAGGCAAGAAGTACTTTATCGGCTTCATTGGTATGGTAGTACTCGACGAATTGTTCAGCCCTACATACCCATGTAGTCGGGTCTTCTCCTCCTACGAACTTGGGAAAGTCAATTCTCACGCGGTGTTCTTGCTGCTTATTTCCTCCTCCATAAGGACCCAAAATCCCTCCATGTTCATTCCTTTGCTCTAGTCGGTCCTATCGAGCGTTCATGGCGGCGAGCCCTTCTTGCATCGTAGCCAATTCCGCCGTCAATCTGGCGAAACCTTCCGGGTTTTGTTCTCGCTGCGTGAGCTCAATAATTGATTGTCGAACTCCATCCAGTCCACGTTCCAACTGCCCACACGTTCGTCCATGAAATCCTTCGAATCGACCGACTCTGATACCAACGTGTTACGTGCCGTCGTCTGACGAGTGACGACTGGCTCGGGACGACGCTACCGCCGACTTCCCCAAAGGGTTTGCTCGTTTGTTGGGTGCGAGCCGGTGGCCTTCTCCAGCGAAGTAAAGCGCGTCGTGATGAATAGTGGGTTAAAGTAAAGGTGATCGAAGCTTTTAGGATGCGACGAAGCCACGTTAGAGAAATCGAACAAGAAGAAGACAAGAGATTAGGGATTCGAGGGGGGAAGAGGATGAGAACGAGAGAGAATATTTCAGATATAATTCTTGCTTAATCCCTCCTGTAATCCCCCAACAAGGTTTTATACCCATCTACTACATGAATCCTAATTGAAACCCAACTCCCACCGATTAACTAGCTAATAAAATAATAATAATAATGGCCGATGACTAATATCCGAAACAAATAACAAACTAAAATGAAAGAAAATAATAATTAACTCCACTCTCTCCGCATGCACGTAACACCGCGTCGGGACCACCGTAAGCGAATGACAAGGTTTGTCCCTCTTCTTACCCTTCACTTCTTCGTTTATTTTTATAGATCTGACCAAACCCTCGCTTATTCTTCAACATCGGTTTCGCTCCGGCTTTGCTGCCCTCTGCCATCAAAGTCAAACACCTCGCCCGACATCCTGCCTCGTCATGGATCCATGCATCACCACTGCCGCTGAATTTATTTTGACTAAACTTGATGGCTCTCTATATATAAATTATTAATTTGCGTCCCTACGTGTATATAATTAACCTGAATAGAGGATTTATTATGAGTGGTGCATTATAATGATATTATAATGCAAGTTATACACTACATCTTCTTATATTTTAATGTAAATAGAGAGTTCCCGTATTTGTTCTAATATGGTGTTCTCGATCTTTTGGCTATGACTCATTGGCGTAGAACCTTTCATCTTCTTCTTTTGAATTCTACTTTTTCTATTTGTGTTCTGAATTTCTATTTCGATGCCATGTAACAGGTTCATCTTTAGGAACAAGTTGTCTCGGTTTGACGATTTAGGAATATGCTCATCGTATTCCAGTTTTTTTGTAAATAAATCTTGTTCCATTAGTACAAAGTTATAGATTTTGAATCATGTACATATTTTCAGATATTAATCCTATGGTTGCATTTTTGAGTTGTTGCTTAATTTTTTGTTTGTGATGTACTAATGTCGAATGGTGGTTATGCGATTATTGCCTATTCATGTTCCTATTTTGATTTTCTGGAACATTGTTCCTAATATGAAAACAGAACATTGAACAAACCTAATTTCATGTATGAATGTTCCTAAAAATGAAAATCGAACAATGAACAAAGATATTATAAAAATGGCTGTCTCTATGATTCGTAAATATGAAAACGGAAAATGAACAGTTAAGATATTATAGAAACAGCTGCTTATATGATTGTTCCTAAATATGAAAACGGAACAATTAACAAAGATATTATAAAAACGGCTATCTATATGATTGTTTCAAATAAGAAAAATGGTAAAACAATTGCCTATATGACTGTTCCTAAATATGAAAAAGGAACAATGAACGACTACAAAGGATGGTCGGAGAAGCAATAAGAATATGCCAGACGGCGGAAAAATGGAATCCTATGGAAAAATAAGGAAAAAATAAAATGATTTAATTATAATTTAAGATTTTGAAAATAACAGAAAATGAAGCATTAAAGTTAATGATTATATTAAGAAAATAAAAATCAGTAAATACAAATTTGTAAAACTACACTTATATCCATTTAAGATGAATCATTGAATCTTCTCTTAAAAATTGAATGGTGATGATTAGTGTCCTCATGTGAGGACACTGTATTAGGGTAGAAATTTCCCTAATAGGGTATATCACAAAAAGTTATGTACAAATAAAGTATTTCGCTATAGTTTGTGCCATATATGAGAATTTTTCCTTATAAACATATAAAAATAAACTTAATAAAATAATACTATAAATTTTATATGCAACTGGCTGAGTCATCTCAAGGTGGGTGGGGTAGAGTAGAGTTCCCGTGACAATGGTCTTATTTTGTTGCATCTAATGCAACAATCCACCTCCTCCCTCAGATCTTAGTTGTTTCATCTTGTGGTCTCAATTCATTGTTTATAATTTCAAGTTATTTTAGTTTAGTTGAAGTTTCCTCTCGCTATTCGTAAAAAAAATGTTTCATCTCATTTTCTATCACCGAAAAGTTTCCCGATGAATTCCCCAATAACACGAGTCTCAGTTGATGAAAATTTGTTCACCCACGTGATTAACCTTAAATAGATCTATGTTTTTGGAAATAAAATATTTTTCTAGAGAAAATATTTTCTCTGACAATTTTTACGACGGCTAGTCGTATAGTTTGTATGTGGATTGTACAAACTGTATACAATTCCTATTGATGTTTGTACATGTTATATACAAATTGTATACACTTTGTATGAGTTGTACACTCTGTATTTATTTTTGTCCTGTCTGTAGTGGAGTTGTATACAAATTGTATACAGTTCGTATGGAATTTGTACACTTCGTATTTATTTTTGTACAATCTGTATGAGTGTTGTATACACTTTGTATTTATTTTTGTACAGTTTGTTTTTTTCGTATGGTAGGGTCGTAAATAATTCATACAAATTCTATATACTCTATATGAAATCCATACACTATTTATGGAGTTCGTATATACTGTATTGAAGAAATAATTAAATGTCCCATCATCGACGGAGTCTTTACGTAGAAACAACGTACCATAAATTTTAAATCTCTCTCTGGCCAACTTTTCATTCGATCGAGGTCAAAAAAATTATTATTCATACGAGTTGAAGAAGAAGAAAGAAACAAGTAAGAGATTAGGAGCGTAAATATGATGGATTACTGATATTATTACTGATTTGTTGATAAGTAGTTGGTGGGGGCACGACATAAGGAAAATCTAAGATGCCATATACCAATTGTGAGTCAAGTATTATTACTATTATCCACTCCAAAGTAGACCGAGTCACTTGTCATGAGCCAGGTTAAATCCAATTAATTGTCATTCTTAATAATGGACATACCGTTTTAAAATTGGATGCCCAACAAATAGACCTCAAAATTATTAAAGATTTAAGAGTTTCCCTTACATTACATGAAACTTTACATCACGTAAAAATGATTTCCTCACTTGTCTTTTGGTGTTTGTTTGTTTGTATAAAAATATAAAGACCAATGACTCAGTTGTTTGACTTGTGGTATCTTGGCATATTATAGGGAATCGTAATTCTTGCTTGGGTTGTCTGATTCCGTAGGCTTCTGAACTCTCAATTCTGAATCCTTGGAAAACAACATAGATGGAGAAAAGCCAACTCGATTCCTCCAAAAAATTCTCATACACATTCATCATCCAAATTACAGTTAATTACAGTTTGATACGCAAATTTCGAGCCGTATCAGTGTATAGTAAATGTAATATTCATTCATAAAAAAATTTAGTTAAAACTCTATGCAATATATTATTGACATCCTAGCTACTAGGTAGAATCATTTTCCAATCAGAATTTTCAAGTAACCAACCAGCACCCTTGATAAAAATGCTGAAAATTATCTTATACTATTTAGCAGTTAGTATAAATTCATCACCCATCCATGCACCCAAATTCATCATCAGTTCATCACTTTCAAACATCAATCAAAACTTACTCCACCATTTCTATATTATGGCCATCCATGTCTCTTCTTTCCTTTCTATGATATTAGTACTACTACTAGCACCAACTACAATACAAGTCCAAGGAGCAGGAGGAACAATGATGGTTCCATGGCAGATTCAATACGTAGTAACCAACAACGCCCATGACACAGCGGGAGGAGTCCTGTTCGACGTTACAGTTGGAGAAGTATACGCCAAACGAGCCATGTTAGAAGCCACGAATATGGCATGGCGAGTGTTGAACCAGTTTTATGTCCCTCTCAGCAGGAGACCTGTCCAGAAGATTGAGCTTGTGGTTGAGCGCTTCAACTTTGATAATACTAATAATCACATTGTTGCATACATAATTAACGGCTCATCCATTCACATCGACACTACCTACTTCGAAACCTACCATGGAGACCTTAGAAGGGAAATCACTGGTAAATAAATTGTTTCCCTTTCTGTTTTCTTATATATGTAACATCAAACTAATGCATCTTAACACGTACAGGGATTGTGTACAACCAAGTGGCGACCATCTTAGAATGGAATGGTAACGGTGAGGCTCCGGCTGGACTAACATCAGGAATCGCGGATTACGTGAGGATGAAGGGTGGTTATGAGAGGAGCGGTTGGGTTGGTGTTGGAGACGGTGAACGTTGGAACAGTGGATATGATGTTACGGCAAGGTTTTTAGGGTACTGTAATAAGCTCAAGAGAGGGTTCATTGGTGAGCTCAATGCTAAGATGAGGAATGGTTATACTGTTGGGTATTTTGTGGATATTTTGGGGAAGACTGTCGATCAGCTCTGGTTTGACTACAAAACTATGTACGGCAAGGCGCATTAGGGTAACACAATATGATGGATTAGTGAAATGCTTTTAAACCACGCTGGGATTTTGTTAAAAACTGAAGAAGAGCTCCTTAGTACTATATAGTTGTTTGGTTTATTTATGAATTCATGTTGTCATCATATATACCTAAAGTTTACTGATTTGGACCACTTGCAATCTAATTTCTATGAGGGTATTATATATTAACCATGTTGGAAGCCATGGTTCACAAAAACATGGACTACAATCCGTCAAGAATGGGCAACGAAGCTAATTCAGCCATCGTTTTCATTTCCTGCTTATATATGCTCGATTCCGGTGAAATTGTTAATTCCATCGAAATTCGATTCCACTATTATTATCAATTACAACAACATTTGATTTCATGTTTTCCCGACAAATGACATTTTGGAATTAAAGTAACCACCAAATTAAAATTACCATCTTACCCTTAATTTGTTATCAACAAAACCCTAATTTCCATTCACATACTCTCTGATCTTCATTCCCTGACTGCCGGATATCCCTAATTTCTTCCTCAACTGCCTACTTTGTTTGTCGCTTGAACCTGAACTTGAAAACCCAATGATCTTATGTGGTTTGTGGATGCTGATTATGGGAGCGATAAGGACAACAGAAAGTCCACTACTGCTTCCTGCTTTACATTAGCTGGTAATTGTATTTCTTGGAAATCCCAATTACAATCTATCGTGGCTCTTTCTTCCACCGAAATAGAATACATTGCTGTTGTTGATGCTTGTAAAGAAGCCACATGGTTGAAAGGCATTTTGTCTTAAATTCAAAACAAAGTTTTCATAACTATTCTGCACACTGACAGCCAAAGTGCAATGTTCCTTTACAAAGACCTGATGTATCACAAGAGAACCAAAAAGATAGATGTTTGGTGACACTACAAGGATGAAGTTGAAAAAGAGAACCTAAAGTTCGTTAAAATTGCAGGAGAGGTAAACCCAACAGATTTTGGTACGAAGATTGTTCCTACTAACAAGTTTGAGTTTTGCAAGAACGCTCTTCATGTTGATGATGTTACCTGAGACAAACTTGAGCTCCAAGGCGTCAGAGGTTCAATCATAAATGCACTACGGGTCTTGGAACTCAGGTCCGAGTCCTCAAAGCGTGGTTTATATGGGCATTTATTGTACTCGTAAACCAAAATTTCAACTCAGACTAGACAGTCTGAACGGCAGGTTCGAGTCTAGGTTCAACCAACCCAGTCCATTTATTTTTGTTTGGTCAAGTCTGTCTAATTGAAACAGTGCATTTAGTTTCTAGGGTTTGGGTATTTAAGGCAGCCATGTTGCCTTAAGTGTTTCACACGCTCACTTCTCAACTACTGTAAAATCCATAGTCTTAGTATTTTGTCGATCTGAAGAAGAAGTCGAAGGGTTTCTCTATGGTGGTCGTAGCAAGCAATCGATGAGGATCGCGTCACTTCTAATTTCATCAGTTCCTGAAAAACCTACTAGGGTTTATTCGCTGCCTTGAAGGGGGATGATGAGCCAACCGTGCCCTGGACACGGCCGGAGCTACCCTTGACCCGGAGCCAGGTCAAATCCTTCAAGGACCGGATCAACTCATACATGGCGTCATGGAGCAACTAAACTTCTTATGTAAATATTTCAAGAGTTTTGTTCGAACTAAACTTCTTACTTAGGTTAGTTTAGGATTAGTTTAAGTCATTTTTAGTAGTTTAATTCAGACTCTTTTGTTTTTCCTTATTAGTATTTTACTCTTTTAGGAGAGTTCTAGGAGAAGTTGGACAGCCTGTTCTCCAACCTCACCTATAAATAGAGGCTGTCAGCCTCCATTGTAACTCAGACCCCCCTTGAATTATACAAATAAATTTTAGAACTTTTGTTCTTGTTCCTTCAAGCTTTTGCGAGTTGTTGCATTGCTTCAGGTTGGTTTATCTCTAGGGCATCCATCCCTTGGTGTGGCACCTTCGACTTGATACTTCTGGTTCCTAGCTCTTTATAGCTAGCGGGTCCAAGTCCTATCCACCCCTGGTTTCAAAGGTTAGACTCACCGTCTCTTTTCATTAGCTTATTGGTATAAGGTCGCCTCCCACGGTTGCTGATCGGTTCATATCAGCTGGTATCAGTTCGAGGTTCAACACTAGGACCACGTATCCAGTTTCCAAGTTCATCTTCGATCCATATCCCTTTATTTTTATGCTTGTTAGAAAATTTTCAAAAACCCTTTAAATAGCTTCATCTTTTTTTCAATTTCTGTTAGTTCTTTGTTTTCAGTATTTACAAATTGTGTAAGGCAGAAAAAGCTGGTGGCCATCATCATCAGAAGAAAATATACAAAAAGAAAAGAGGTCAAAAAAATATAGTCGATCCAACCAAAGCAAGGCCTCCTTGCCAAAGTTTTCGTTGTAGGTTGATTTTAAGAAGAGGGGAAGCTTTCGATCTTATAAGTTTCGTTGCTTTATTTTAAACCATTGAACCGACCCTAAGAATATTGATTGCTAATTGTTTTGATCAATGAGGCATAGAAATGATAGTACTTGTGGCTAGAGATACAATCTTAGGTTTTCAAGTTCTATTCGTATTATACGATTTGATAAATTTCAACTTGGTAGCTTTGAAGAAACCTCCAACTGCTTGAACTTGAGCTTGAAGTTTGTTTCTGATTTTTTTATATCTACGTGAGTGCATAGTTATATTTAAACACGAGTGGTAAAATCAGATTGTGCGTGAGTTAGTTCATATTGTTAGTTGAGAGATTTGGGAGGCCTTTGTTCTATTTTTTACTAACCATGACAGAAAAACGCATGGAAGCAAAGGAAAGACACTTGGCGAATCTCAACCAGATATTTAAGATATTCGTCCAGCTCCAAGAAGGACCCGATGCGATGGATTGGAAGCTAGAGTCGGCGTGACCGCCACAATAGCCATGGCTCGGATCCCCGCCACAGACACCTCGTCCGGGACAGAGATCGTAGCCTCCAAGGTAGATGATCCAGAATCGTCACCTAGAGGACAAGCACATGAGAGTGCTAATGAAGAAGCCGACCCGCAGATGGTGCACCCAGCATGGACAGTACGTCCGCCACGGACACGGATACCATCATTTACACCCTGTTCATCATGGAAATCGTGCCCAATCGGACACAAGAGTTGGAGACTCATGAAATCATGGAGGAAGGACAGCCAGCGAGCATCGCCCCGAGCCCAAGCACGATCCCCAACCCGTGCCCCAGCACGAGCCCTAGTCTGAGCCCCGGCCCGAGCCCCAACACGACCACGGCACGAGGTACCACTCGATCCATGGAACGAGCTCTTGCACAAGCCTCGACGCCCAACATAGTCCGCGCCCTAGCATGAGTCCCTGACCGTCCCCCTGCACGAGGGCCCGTACCAGGCGTGGCACGTCCCAGTGCCACCGGAGCGAGTGCCACAGCCCCGGAGCACTGCCGAACCACACTAAGAGGTTCTAAGTCGTGTCCCGATGCATTTTAAGTGCCCAACTAACAGAAGAAGGATGGGAATAGAGGGAAAACCTCTTTCATACGAGGTGCGTGATCTAAGGAAAGGTTTGTAGTATGGTGATCGCGGAGGAAGCTGTACCAATGTCACGCACATACAGTTGGTGGAAGGATTAGGGCTTCCTACACAAAAGCACCCTAATCATTACAAGCTCCATTGGCTCAGTAATTGTGAAGAGCTAAAGGTCACACGACAGGTTTAAATTCCTTTTATTATTGGACGATACTCTGATGTTG
Organism: Linum lewisii; assembly: GCA_034768395.1. NCBI lineage: Eukaryota > Viridiplantae > Streptophyta > Magnoliopsida > Malpighiales > Linaceae > Linum > Linum lewisii. The sequence continues at coordinate 33,993,252 of CM068302.1, read as the reverse complement.
TTCTATGTGATGTAATACCCATGGAGGCTGTCCATATACTTATTGGTCGCCCATGGTAATTTGATAGGTACTCCAAACATGACGGAAGGACCAACAAATATCTCCTGACTCATGGAGATACGGTGTACAAACTCAAGCCTTTGTCCCCAACTGAGATTCTTAACGATTAGTTAGATAGGAAGGTGAGTCGGGAGAAAAAGGAGAGAGAGCTCAAGAAATGAGAGAAGAGAGAAGAAAAGAAAGAACCCATGAGTGTAAGAACATAAAATAATCAAACTAAATAGCTCAATAAAAGTGAGGTTGAGAGGAGAGAAATCCTGCTAGCTACACACAGTGAGATCAAAAAACCCTAGTCTCTAGGAATCCCTCGTGGTCATTCTCTATAAGGAATGTTTGATTTCTAACCCTAATTCCTCTCTACCTATTGTTGTTGTCTTTCTTTTACAAGAATTCGACGAAGTCTTCCCTGAGAAAATTCCAAGTGGACTTCCGCCACTTAGAGGAATAGAACACCAAATCGACTTGGTGCCCACATCGTCCTTGCCTAACAAAGCCGCCTACAGAACGAATCCTGAAGAAAGTAAGGAGATCCAGAAGAAAACAGAGGATATGATGGACAAGGGTTACGTAAGGGAGAGCATGAGCCCTTGTGTTGTACCAATCATCCTTGTACCAAAGAAAGAAGGCACTTGGAGGATGTGTGTCGACTGTCGTGCCATAAGCAACATAACAGTTAAGTATCGACACCCTATTCCTAGATTAGATGATATGCTTGATGAGTTGCATGGTTCTGCGATCTTTTCAAAAATTGACTTAAAATCAGGCTATCACCAAATTTGAATAAAGGAAGGTGATGAATGGAAAACTGCTTTCAAAACCAAACTAATATTGTATGAATGGATGGTTATGCCTTTCGGTTTAACTAATGCACCTAGTACCTTCATGAGGTTAATGAATCAAGTCCTTAGATCATTCATAGGGAAATTTATTGTGGTTTACTTTGACGACATTCTAATCTACTCTAAAAACCAAGATGATCACTTAAGGCACTTGAAATTAGTCCTAGAAACCCTAAGGAAGGAACAGTTATATGTTAACATGGCCAAGTGCACCTTTTGCATAGATCACCTTGTATTTCTTGGTTTTGTTGTTAGCTCAGCAGGAATTAGGGTTGATGAGGACAAAATAGAAGCCATCAAATCTTGGCCTACACCTCAAACCATCATGGATGTTAGGAGTTTCCATGGTTTGGCTAGCTTCTATCAACGATTTGTAATGGATTTCATTTCAGCACCATTGCTTCCCCCTCACGACTGTCTTCAAGAAGGATATCCCTTTCAAGTGGGGAACTGCCCAACAAGAGGCCTTTGAAGCCTTGAAGAAGAAACTCACTGAAGCCCCACTACTCATGCTACCAGACTTCACCAAACCGTTTGAGATCGAGTGTGACAATTTTGGAGTGGGGATCGGAGCTTTCCTTATGCAAGAAAAGCGGCCCATAACTTATTTTAGTGAGAGGTTGAATGGAGCCACACTCAAGTATCCAACCTATGACAAAGAGCTCTATGCCTTGGTGAGAGCCCTCAAAACGTTGCAACATTACTTCTGGCCCAATGAGTTCATTATCCATGCAGATCATGAATCCCTCAAATATTTAATTGAGAGCTCAACACAAGCTCAATAAGTGACATGCCAGATGGATGGAGTTCATCGAATCTTTCCCCTACACCATTCACTTCAAGCAAGGTAAGGAGAATGTAGTGGTTGATGCCCTCTCTCGAAGGTATGCCCTAATCTCTACCCTTAGTACTAAATTCATTGGATTCGAGCACATTAAGGAATTGTATGCTACTGACCTCGATTTCAAAGAAATTTTTGAAGCTTGTGAACAGGGAAGATTTGGGAAATTTTACAAACATGATTACTACCTGTTCAAGGAGTCCAAGTTTTGCCTCCCTAACCACTCTTGCGGGACTGTCTTGACACTAGAAGCACACAGAGGAGTACTCATGAAACACTTTGGAGTAGCCAAAACCGTGGCTTGCCTCAAAGAGCACTTCTATTGGCCAAAGATGTGCCACGATGTGGAGAAGCTTATTGCCCAATGTTCTAAATGCCAAAGAGCTAAGTCACATCTTCAAACCTACGGTTTATACTTCCTGAGCATCCTTGGGTTGATTTACCAAAGGATTTTGTGTTAGGATTGCCTAAAACTAGGAAGGATAGAGATTCCATCTTTGTGGTAGTTGATCGATTCTCTAAAATAGCTCATTTCATTGCATGCCAAAAGCTGATGATGCTTCCTACATAGCTGATCTATTCTTTAAAGAAGTAGTTAGGTTGCATGGAGTTCCAAAAACCATAGTTTCGGATAGCGACTCCAAACTTTTTAGTTATTTTTGGAAAACCTTATGGGCTAAGTTAGGCACCCAACTTATGTTTTCCACCACCTGTCACCCACAAACTGATGGCCAAACTGAACTAGTGAATAGATCCTTATCTCAAATTCTTATGGTTGTCATTAAATTCAACATTAAAACTTGGGAAGATTGTTTGTCACACGTAGAATTTGCATACAATAGGGTTGTGCATTCAGCCACCCAATACTCACCTTTGAACTTGTATATGGATTTAACCCCTTTGGATTTATCACCACTGCCTATACATGAGTTCTTAGATGCAGATGGCCAAGAGAAGGTTAAGTATGTTTGAAAATTGCATAAGCAGGCAAAGGCCAACATTGAGAAGAGAACTGCTCAATACATCAGCAACGCCAACAAAGGAAGAAGGGAGAAAATCTTTGAAGCTAGCGACCAAGTGTGGGTTCACTTTAGGAAGGATAGATTTCCTGAACAAAGAAAATCCAAATTGCTGCCCAGAGGGGATGGCCCTGATGCTGCAGTTTTAGCGGTATCAAATAACTTATCTACAAAGGTAGACTAGATCGTATTCTACTCGAGGTCTCTCCTTCTTGTCTACTCAAATATGTTGGCAAATTACTTGATTTAAACAAGTTGTGCGGGGTGTGAGTTCCACGACTTCTAATCTAATAAACAAGAAAATAAGGACAGAAAGATTAAAAAGGTTGACTAACATGAAGATAGACGAGCTTAGACTTCGAATCCCCCTTAGATCACCAAGGCAGCGACAATCACAAGACCCGCGGTTTTCAATTCTCATTCAATCGGTTTCTATACACCACTATAACTCCTAACCCTTAGGTTTAAGACTGGCAAACATTCGCTCTATCCGATCTAACTACTAAGATTAATTAGCCGCCCGAGTACGGTCACTTCTTGCGACGACAAAACTAACTGGTGCAATTACTAGTGATTAATGAGTTACTCTTGAAGCGGATTAACCCTAACTGGTTCATATGAAAGGCACACTTCAATGCATAGGTTAATTGGTTGAATTGATGTTCTAAAGTAAGGCGAACGTTCGCTCTATCCTTATCTTAACAAGAATCTAAACTAGGTGATCAAGGAAGATAAGTTTATGCGCCAAAGTAAGGAAGCTATCTGGCGACTAACCCTAACTTGCACAAACCTAATCTAGGCGATCAACCAGAGAAGAAACATAAACCATCAAGAACAAAACAACCATGCAAAGAGAAAACTGAATGAACTTTGAATCTAATTACCGCCAATTCGTGACCACTTTAGAGCCCTGGGTCACTTAGGGTTCATCTAATATAAGCTCTATGAGTTTAGCTACTCATATTAGATACAAGAGAATTAAAGGCAAATAAGGAATACATCTCAGGTAGGAAGAACAGAGAAGAACTGTAGAACCTAATTTGACGAATCTGTGAAGCTTCAATCTCGACGATCTTCAATTCTCAACTCCAAGCTCTCCGAGGTGGAAGGATGGCGTCACGATCTCTCCATGGATCTTCGAACTCTCTCTAAACTCTATCTATCGACCCTAGAGTCGGCTGACTCTCAAAAGTATAATGTGTGAATAGTTGTTGGAATGATAGCACCCCCCTTCCCTGTGCCGCTGCAGCTCTTTAAATAGGATTGATTAGGGTTTCCAACTCTGCTTCGGAAAATAAGAAATTTTTCGGTGAAAACTTATAAAGTTTTGCCGAAAACTTTAGTTCAAAGCCTTATGTTTCCTTCATCGACTTCTTCATAACTTTTCGGCGAAAACTTTAATAGTTTTCACCGAAAACTTCAGTGTAATTCAGCTCACTCTGCCTGTGAGTTTCTTAAGATATTTTCGGCGAGAATTCTGTTGGGTTCTCGCCGAAAACCTTGTACTGGGAGTTTGAATTTTGGTTCTGACTCTGGTTTGATTTCGGTTCACTTCCTGAGGTCTTGAACACGTTCGTGGCTATCTATTTGACGGCAAAAACATGTGCTCTTACAAAAACACTAGAAAACCATCAAATAGACCCAAAAAGGCCAAAGTAACCAAATCGGTAGGAAATAGGGTAGTTGAGTGAATATTCGCTATTCTACCCCTAAAACCACGTTTCAAGCAAGGAAATATCGCTAAAATGAGGTTGAAAATCACGTCAAATCGAGTGTCATCAAATACCCCACACTTGCGCTTTTGTTTGTCCTCAAGCAAACTAAACTAGAACACACTCAAATTCACAAATGACACTAAATTAAACTGAGATTCAATTCTAACGATTTGGTTTAGACTGTTCCACGTAGAAACTTAACCTACACATGCAAGAACATAAACCAAACAAGTTTTCGATCTCACTAATTTCTGCACACTTCAAGTAGTAGTTTAAACAAAGCTCGTTTCTTTGCAAAACAATTAATTATGATTAACCGACTACGATAACACCAATTCTAATCAAAAAGACTTTAACCTCTAGCCATGATGTGGGTGCGGAGGTAGGAAAAGTGACGTGGCTATCGACTCGACTTCATCCGTTTCTAGATCTGTACGTTACATGTTCTAGCTAGGACCGATTTAAACATTGATTTCTTTCAAGATTCAAACTTACTCCATTGATTTACTACATACTAGTGTTCGATACCAAACACTTCATTTAGGTGTTGGACCTGCCTAGCTCACAGTATTTGTGCCTATGCTAGTGCTCAACCCGAACACTTCACTTAGGTGTCGGGCTTGCCTAGCTTTGATTTTCAGCACTTTAAGAACTTAGCATTGATTTGCACAACTTAATTACTTGATTTAACAATTTAGCCATTTGATCCTAGCTAGTTATAATTTTTTACACAAGATTTCTAATTGGATTTCCGCCTAATCTTAAGCCACAATCACAGGTGAACAAATATGGAGTGAAAAACATGGGAGAAGCTAGCATTTATCATCTTAGAACGGTGTTATCGAGATTTGTGATTAACAAGCAAAACAATTTAATTAATTCAAATTTCAACTGCAAGAGTGATTTATGATCTGTTCTGACCTAGACTCATTTAATATCAGTGCCGACACGTTGGTTACAGGTTCTAAGTGGAACAGTCTAAATGGCATTGTTCAAAATTGAAGTCAATTTAACATCACAAGTCAAGAATTGAGCAATTCTATGCTAGAGAAATTTCAAAAACGAACCATAGAATCACAGAAAATCAAGCAAGATCATGCATAATCCTAGAATCCTAATACCCCACACATAAATGGTTATGTGTCCTCACAGAACTAAGCTAGAGTAGAGAGATACGAAGAACCTGTGACGAGATGGTAAGTGTAGGGGATGAACACGGATAGCCCGGAGCGGAGCGGAGTAGCTACTCAAGATCCTACAAAACAAAATCAACAAAAAGATCAAAAGGATACCGGGACAAGTGTCTCGGATCCACACAGAATAAAAGTCGAACAAAGAAGGTTTAGGATAATTTTGAAATTTTGAATTTTTTTTTTCTTACGGCACAAATTCACGACACGACACCCCTAGAGCAATCTAGAACTTTCACGGCACCACACCCCTAGAGCAATCTAGAACGTCTAAGTTCAATCAATTCAGAAAAAATCACACCGAAACAGCTGACACGCAAAACGAGGTAGACCGGAATTAAACTCGTCGAAATTCAACAATCAACATGTCAAAAAATTCAAAATTGAAAACCCAACAACTAACCTTTAAGACATGACTCAAGAAAATGGATGGAAAACGACGAAGTTGGCCAAAAACGTGAAAAGCTTGTTTCGGGATAACCGGAGCTACAGAGCTACGATTTGGGCGATCAAGTATGCGTTAGAATCGGGCCAAAAAAATGAAACTGATTTTAAGAACAAACACAAGTTTTTGGCAAAAAATTAAGAAGTTTTCGCCGAAAACTTCTTCGAAAACACACAAAAATAAAGGAGACGCTCACTATTTGTAAAATCAACACTATTTTCGGCGAGAACTTTTAGTCCTCGCCGAATATTTATTTAAAAACCCCCTTTTTCAAAAATCTAACAGAAAACAAATCAAAATGAAAGGAAATGAAACTGACACTTTGGCTCCCCGAAATCGACGCGGACGACGAAAAGACTAACTCAATAAATTCAAAGCAGACTCCAACCGTGGGTTGCCTCCCACGAAGCGCTCTCCTTTAATGTCCTTGAGCCGGACGATAGCTGTTAGGGACCCCAACTTAGGAGTTCCTTGAAGTCAATCATCTTCTTCAAGGCCAGCAGTTGAGTGCCAGATAGCAGTCCAGAAGGGTGATGCAACCGGTAGTGCTCTAGTAGATCGTGATTCTGTTTGGATGACCAGTTCTTCTCGAATTCTCCTACTAGAGGAGGAAAGAGGTAGTACGGCGTGGCATGGTCAATGAGCTCGATCTTCTCTACCTGATGATCATCCAGAGGTCTCTCGGGATCGAGTATGTAAACTTCTAAATCCATGACCTTGTTACTTTCCACGTGCTCGTCTCTGGCTTGATCTACAGGTTGGCTCGACGGAAAGGTAGGTGAGGATATCTCCTCAATCTCTATGTGCTCCTCTTCGGCTTCAACTTCAGGATGGATCAGCTCTTTGTCTTCATCAACCACTTATGCTAGGGATTCTTCATCAGATGCTTCTAGCTCCCAATAGTGATGGATGAGATGTTCATCTTCGTACAGCTCTTGAGCATCTTCTTCCATTAGTGGATTTGGCTGCTCGATATCGACATCCATCATGTTACGAGCTTGTAGCTTCGAAATGAGATCATCCAAGGCGGATTCTACTCTTGTCGTCTGTTGTCGATGCTGATGAGCCGGTATACACATCTCTTGGTGAATTTGCTGGTGGTGTGTAGCTTCTGGCTCTTCTTCGAAACGCTCTTGAGCATCATCTCCCATCGTTTGCACTAGTCGCTTGAGCTCGGCGTTCCTTGCATCAGCAACTTGTCGCATTGACTGGAGTTTGTCCAAGGCGGATTGGGTGTTTGCCATCCGTTGTTGATATTCATAAGTGTGTAAATCCATCTCTTGGGAGTCTTCAATATATGGTGCTTCATTGATGTACCACCCTTGGTACTGGTCATATCCCACATGTAATCCTGCATCTCAAAACTCAAAAGTACTACCCAGGTAAATCATGGAAATATGGAGGAAAAATAAATGGTAAGGCGGAAAGGTAGAAGAATAATTTGCCAACTCTTCTTTCAAACAATTAGAAGAGTCCCCGGCAATGGCGCCAATTTGATGTTGCAGTTTTAGCGGTATCAAATAACTAATCTACAAAGGTAGACTAGATCGTATTCTACTCGATGTCTCTTCTTCTTGTCTACTCAAATATGTTGGCAAATTACTCGATTTAAACAAGTTGTGCGTGGTGGAGTTCCACGACTTCTAATCTAATAAACAAGAAAAATAAAGGACAGAAAGATTAAAAAGGTTGACTAACAGGAAGATAGACGAGCTTAGACTTCGAATCCCCCTTAGATCACCAAGGCAACGGCAATCACAAGACCAGCGGTTTTCAATTCTCATTCAATCGGTTTCTATACACCACCATAACTCCTGAACCTTAGGTTTAAGACTGGCGAACGTTCGCTCTATCTGATCTAACTACCAAGATTAATTAGCCGCCCGAGTACAGTCGCTTATTGCGACGACAAAACTAACTGGTGCAATTACTAGTGATTAATGAGTTACTCTTGAAGCGGATTAACCCTAATTGGTTCCTACGAAAGGCACACTCCAATGAATAGGTTAATTGGTTGAATTGATGTTCTAAAGTAAGGCGAACGTTCGCTCTATCCTTATCCTAACAAGAATCTAAACTAGGTGATCAAGGAAGATAAGTTTATGCGCCAAAGTAAATAAGCTGTCTGGCGACTAACCCTAACTTGCACAAACCTAATCTAGGAGATCAACCATAGAAGAAACATAAACAATCAAGAACAAAACAGCCATGCAAAGAGAAAACTGAATGAACTTTGAATCTAATTACCGCCAATCCGTGACTGCTTTAAAGCCTTGGGTCACTTAGGGTTCATCTAATCTAAGCTCTATGAGTTTAGCTACTCATATTAGATACAAGAGAATTAAAGGCAAACAAGGAATACATCTCAGGTAGGAAGAACAGAGAAGAACCGTAAAACCTAATTTGACGATTTTGTGAAGCTTCAATCTCGACAATCGTAGATTCTCAGCTTCGAGCTCTCCGAGGTGGAAGGATGGTGTCACGATCTCTCCACGTATCTTTGAACTCTCTCTAAACTCTATCTATCGACCCTAGAGTCGGCTGACTCTCAAAAGTCTAATGTGTGAATAGTTGTTGGAATGATAGAATCCCCCCTTCCCTGTGCCACTGCAGCTCTTTAAATAGGATTGATTAGGGTTTCCAACTCTGCTTCGGAAAATAAGGAACTTTTTGGCGAAAACTTATAAAGTTTTCACCGAAAACTTTAGTTCAAAGCCTTCTGTTTCCTTCATCGATTTCTTCATAACATTTCGGCGAAAACTTTAATAGTTTTCGCCAAAAACTTTAGTGTAATTCAGCTCACTCCGCCTGTGAGTTTTTTAAGATATTTTCGGCGAGAATTCTGTTGGGTTTTCGCCGAAAACCATGTACAGGGCAGTTGGAATTTCGGTTCTGACTCTAGTTTGATTTCTTGTTTGATTCCGGTTCACTTCTTGAGGTCTTGAAAATGTCCGTGGCTATGTATTTGACGGCAAAAACTTGTGCTCTTACAAAAATACTAGAAAACCATCAAATAGACCCAAAAAGGGCCAACTTAACCAAATCGGTAGGAAATAGGGTAGTTGAGTGAATATTTGATATTTTACCCCTAAAACCACGTTTCAAGCAAGGAAATGTCGCTTAAATGAGGCTAAAAATCACGTCAAATTGAGTGTCATCAGGCCCCTATACGTTTCTTTAAAGGATTAACAATAATGCTTATGTTCTTGATCTTCCTAATACCTATGGAGTTAGTGCTACTTTTAATGTTGCTGACTTAACTCCCTGTTATGATGACATCTCTGCAGATCTTGATTCGAGGTTGAATCCTTCTCAAGAAGAGGGGAATGACGAGCCAACCGTGCCCTGGACATGACCGGAGCAACCCTTGGAGCCAGGTCAAATCCTTTAAGGACCGGATCAACTCATGCATGGCGTCATGGAGCAAGGCTGGCCATGAAGAAGACGCAGAAAGGTTCATTAGAAACGGCTACACCTTACTGGAAAGGAAGGTACTAGAACCCCAACATCACACCTTGATGTTGATGCCGATCCAGCCCCGAGCATTGATGTCTGGCCGAGACAGCACCAGCTCAGGACCGAAGCCAGTGTCGAACCAAGAACTGATGTCGGCACGGAACCCAGAGACGAGGCTAACTAAAGTGTCGGGATTAGAAAGCACCCCAAGGATGATGCTGACACCCAACCAAACCCCAACGACCGAGCATAGGACCGAGACAGTCGAAGGCCCGGAGCCGATACACGCCCCAGCACAGGGCCGAAGCTAGAGCCCGTATAAGGGACGAACAGAGCTGATGTATTTTTCTAGCCGTGTCTTTCAGGAATCCTTTGGCTCTAAGGATTTCTCAAATTTCAACGAAAAACCTCCATCAGTCTCAGTCCAAGTTGGAGAAGGATTAGAGGAGGTCACCCAAGACACAGCTCCTGGCAGTGCCCAGCACCATGCACCAGAACTCGGCGGCGCCTAGCAATCCGCCCGTGATCAAGAATCCTTTCTTGATTAGGAAAAGCATGTCCACGGAGCTCCACCCGTGTTTCCAAGTCCTATTAGGAGTAGAAACACGGAGAAGACGGAGTCCGTGTTCAGGAAGAATTCTCCACACCTTATCCGGATTAGGGTTTATCCGCCGGCCTAGACTTTTGCCTATTTTGTCAGATTTTTTATGTAAGTATTTTTAAAGTTTTGTTCGAACTAAACTTCCTACTTAGGTTATGTTAGGATTAGTTTAAGTCTTTTTTAGTAGTTTAATTCAGACTCTTTTGTTTTTCCTTATTAGTATTTTACTCTTTTAGGAGTTAGAGTTCTATGAGGAGTTGGAAAGCCTGTTCTCCACCCTCACCTATAAATAGAGGCCGCCGACCTCCATTGTAACTCAGACCCCCCTTGAATTATATAAATAATTCTTATAACTTTTGTTCTTGTTCCTTTAAGCCTTTGCGAGTTGTTGCATTGCTTGAGGTTGTTTTATCATCTAGGGCATCCATCCCTTGGTGTGGCACCTTCGACTTGATACTTCTGGTTCCAAGCTCTTTATAGCTAGAGGGTCTATGTCCTATCCACCCCCGTTTTCAAAGGTTAGACTCATCGTCTCTTTTCATTAGCTTATTGGTATAGGATCGCTTCCCACGGTTGCAGATCGGTTCATATCAGGGGGGATTCTCTTTCCCTGTTTCCTTGTTTCTTCTCTGATCTAGTAGTTTGAGTCATTGTTTGTCTTTAGGGTTTTGGTTGTGTCTGGGCTATCTTGTAATTGAATATTTGTTCCTCGTTCTTAGTGCATCTTTCTAGGTTGAGTCTCCCATCTTGAGGCGCCACAGATCAGGGCTTTGTTTATAGCCTAAACTGCGGTAACAGATCGTGTGTTCTTTCATTTCTACACTTAGCGTTTGATTTTTTTTTCCGAGTATGGTTTGCGAGTAGAGTGTTATTTCCATTATCAGTGTTGTCTTTTCCAAACTAGGGACGCCATTTTCCTACTTGTCTGCGATTCCATGGTGGTGATGTTATTTCTACAAGTATTCATTATCCCAATATTCAGTATCCTAGTGTTAGGGGCTTCAAGTTTAATTTTTATGTTTGTGAATTTTTAATTTGGATTTCTCGTCAAATGTTAGAGTTTGGCATACGATTTAGAGTTTGAGTCTATGATTTAGCGTTTGTGGATTACGATTTAGTGTTTAGGGGGTTAGTATTTTTATTTAGTGCCCAGGGTTTATTACAATTTGTTTAGGACTTATTATTTGAATTTGAAATTTTAGAAATGTGAATTTTTAAAATTGAGTTATATATCCTAGTGTAATTATTTGAGTTATATATGGTGACACTATATATATAGGTGACACTTTGGTACCTAGCTAACACAAAAAATTCACATTTCTAAAATTTATAACTCAAATAATTATTTCAAAACTCATTGCAATAAACATTGAGCACTAATGAATAATGCTAACCTCCTAGACACTAACTTCTAACACTCAAACACTACATCATACACTTCAACTCTAAATCGCATCCCAAATTCTAACTTTTGACCATAAGACCAAATTAAAAAATCATAAACCCTAAAAATAAACTCAAAATCTCTAACACTATATCATAACTCATAAACACTAAACAAAAAACCTGAAACTATATAATTCAATCACAATATGACCAGATTTTAGTACTAGGGTGGGTATAGGGTGCTTAGTCGCAGTCTGCCTGCGACTAAGCCAAGAATGACTACCCTAATCCGTCGCGACATGCAGCCATTCTGAGCATTCCTCCTCTATCTATTCCTCTATGTTTCCTGATCCTCCTCCTCCTCCTCCATCCCTTCCTTCGATCCTTCTTCGATCCCTTTTTCTGATCCTCCTCCTTATGTACCCTCCTCCTCCATCATCATTATTCTACGATCCTCTTCCTCATGTATGTTCCTCATCCTCATCCTCCTCCTCTATCATCCTCATCCTATGATCCTCCAACATCGTCCTCCTTCACTGACACTTTACTCCTTCATCTAAAACTGTTCTCTTCATCTTCAACACCGTTAACTCTGGCCACCACTGTCACCACGCCGACCATGACTGAAGCCACGATGTAAAGAAGATTCGACCACTGCCAACACGCCAAGTAGGATTCCAAGCATCCCAAACCACCCCTGCCACGCAATCCCATACACCTAAATTTTGTAATTTTGAGTGTGTTTAATCTATCGATTCCTTGATTCCTTACAATTTGTTCTAGTGATATTTCATGAATTTGATTATGTTATTGTGTTCTTTACAGATTCTGTGGAATTCGGCACATTCTTGTTCTGACCCTATCGCCTGAACAATAGAACGAGTCGACCCATTTCGCCTGGGAGGTCTGGATCACCTCGCAAGATATAAGAGAGATAGTAATCAGTTCTTTGATATGTGGGTTGTAGTGTGGGAAATGGTAACAGAACGTACCTAGGGAATAATCCTTGTGATGTGTGAATGTGTCCTCCTCTCCCAACCTTTGTACTGCTATTTATATCTGAGCATTCCTGCCAAGACCATTAGGCGACTGTACAACGCTTGGTAGATCATTACACGTGTCTTTGAATCCTGACCGTTGCTTGTGGGATACGAAATCGTAAGATCGCCCCACGTGTCTTCTATGGTTTCGGGGCGATAGATGCCTTATTTGCCTAGGGTTTGTTCTGGGCCTTCTGAACTTGGGCCCGTCCCAAACCTATTGGATGATTTAGGGCCTTCTTAAGAGGCCTTTGTTCTTATTTCCTTGACTTTCTTTGTTGACTTTACTGGTTCGGGTTGGCCGACCCTTCCCAGGTCACCTGCCGGGTATAGCGGCCCATTAGGAGCCCCTAAGTCTGTTAGTTTTCTTTAAGGAAACTAACAGACTTTTATCATGTCGCTTGTTGCTTAAGGGTTTTACTTCCATCATCCTTATCTTATATCGTCTTTTGAGGGTACTTGAGTAACTTCCTTCACCCTACCTTCTTCTTATTCCATCATTGCCTCCTACCTAGCCCCCACTCCTCTAGAGCGTTGGCCCAATCCCTAGTCATTATTTTTTTTGCTATGGCATCTTTTCTTCTTCCCGAGGCAAGAAGTTCAAGAGCCTCTACTAACTTTATTTTAAATGACTCTCTCTCCTTCTCACCCACTCTTACTTGCTACGCTTCCGTCTTCCCTTTTCCCTGAACAACCTACTTTCTTTCTCCCTGCTATCCTTCTATTTCTTCTCCATTTACTAATCCTTCCACCAGTCTTTGCCCTAGGTCTTCCACCACCTTCTCATCAGATGTCCGACGACCTTGTCTATCTTCTCAGTTGCCCTGGTATGTCATTTGCCCCTTCTTCTATTTGATCTATCTTTTTTTTAAACTCTCTCAGCCTCATAGATCCTGTTGTATATTATCCATTCCTGCATCCCTCTGTTTGTTTTTCTTTTCCTGCCCTTCTCCCCTTTTACAATGGCCTCATCTGACAGTCAAAATCGCAGTTACTCTCCCTCTTAAAATTCCGATTCAGAGCTTCGAACTTCTCCTAGTACCAGTGTGTCTGTAGAATATGTTGTAGATGACAAAGGTAGAATAAGCGAAACATCTTGTAGACTTAATAAACCCTCCTCTTCTGCTGTGGAATCATCTAAGGAAACATAAGGGTTAACTGAACCCAAAGAATGGGGCATGCATCAATTTGGCTTTGTCCGTGGATTTCGCAGTTGGTTCGTTGATATGACTGCTCTGATTTCAGACGTTGGATATACTATTTGGGCATGGCAGGATATGTGGTCAAACGGTCTTGGTAGAGACTGGTACATTATTGGTCCTTGGTATTTTTCCTACCTTTCTGCAAAAACTGTTTGCTCCATTCTCCCCCGTATCGCCCTTCCCACTAATTGAGATTATGCTGCTTCATCTTATCTATCGACCATTGGTAACTGCCCCAGGGTTGTCACGGGGTCTGGTCAGAGAGTTTTACCAACGGTCTTCGTCTTCCTCCTTCTCCTTTCGTCGCTTCTCTTCTAGGCACCATGAAAGCCTCTTTGGGTGCCTATATTGCTACCTCCTGGTCTGTGGTTGCCGGCTTTGTAGTCGCTTGCCAACGTGAAGGAATTACCCCCACTCTTCATTTATTCTCCTTGATGTACAGTGTTAAACATAATACTAATGGGTTGAGTTTTACCAAGTGACAGAAGTTCTGAGATTCAGGAATGTTGAAATCCGGAAAGCCTCACCGTACTTGGTACCATGCTTTTTCTATTTCCGCCCCTCTCCTACCGACAACTGGGCGCCCCTTCTTCCTTCCTACTGGTCGACATGCAACGTTGACAATTTTCCACGTTGGCGATCCACCTCACTTGAGGAAGCGGAATTGCTATTTTTTATAAACCAAGAAACTTTTAACCTTTATGAACCTGCTGAACTGGAGAAAGTATTAGTCCAACGTCCTGCAGGTATCTTGGTGTCTTTCAAGGCTACTTTGTACAAATCTATCCCTTCTTTGGCTTATTGAGAACTGCTATCTTGTACAGGTATGACCAACATCTCCAATGTGTTGATTAGCACCACTACCCGGGGATACATCCATACCACCCAACCTCAGGCGGAGGAACTGCCCCCCCCCCCTGAGCCTCCAAAGGAAAGAAAGAAAAAAATCATCCCGACACTCTGACAAGAAAAATGCCTCTCAGGTGAGACCCTCGAAGCGACGCAAGTCGTCCGCTGATAAAGTACCTGAGGAGCCGCTTCCCCAGCTTCGTACTGATCCTATCGATCAGCCACTAGAACCCTGTCCTTCTGATCCACCAATCTCATCCCCTGTTGATGCCACAACTGTCGACCAATTCGGCACCGTCCCAGAGCCTATTGCACCAAAGATGTTTCTCGCCGGATAGAGCTTGAATTCTTTACTCCTTCTAGAAAACGTGAAGAAGAATATTTTTCTGTTGTGTACCCTTAACGTTCCCGGCTGTCCGAAGACGTTGCTCAGGACACCGTTGAAGAACTTACTGCTGGTGTCATAAGCGGTCTTGATCAGGTGAAAATCAGTGACTATAATGCTGCTATAGGCACTACCTTTGCCAAGCATCATGAGGTATGACATTGTCCCTTCTTTTGTTTTGTCTCTTTTACTTTATATGTGCCCTGGCTTGAACCTACGACTACTTATTGTGACAGATCACCGTGGTGCTGGGAATGGCTGATAAAGCACATTCTCTGTTGATGTCCAAGGCGAAGAGGATTCGTGATGAGAGGGACGATTATCAACATCGTCTGGATGACGAGCAGGTAGTTTCGTTTGTTACTCCTTCAACCTTTCCGCTTTGTCGCTTGGTCTCATATTCATTTTTCCTCTTCTTATGCAAATATTTGTAGCTGTCTCGCCGTGACGCCAAGAAAAAGGCTCAGGTTCTTTCTGATGAGAAGGAGAGCCTTCAAACTGCTCTGAGTGATGTATAGGCCTCCAGGGATCAACTCTTGCATGATTTTGAAGAGTATAAAGGTCGATTTTCTCAACTGGAATCTGACCTTGTGAATGCCAAGGATGCTGCTTCTTCCTCTGCCCAGACGATCAGAGATTTAACAGTTGAAAGAGATAACACCGTTACTGCTCAGAGTCGAGAGGCGGACCTTGTGAAGCGTATTCAAGAGCTATCCGCAGAAAAAGACAAAGCCATAAAAATTCCAAGGACATCGAAGCTCTTAACGCTCGTCAATATTCAGCGAGCATGTCTCTTATTCGAAGGAGCATTCCCGTGATCATTGCTGTCATCCGTCACAATTATACTGCTCTCATTGGTCCTGGTCGGCCCTTTGCTCGACGTCAGTTTCTTACCATTGCTTTTAGGGGTGTCAATCGCCTATTGAATGGGGTACCATATCTCGGATGTCGATGCCAATTATATTGAGGTGATGAAAGAGGTGAGAGCCTCTAATCAAGGGTATATTACGGTTGAGAAAGCACGTCGTGCTGAAGAGAAAGCCAAGAAGGCGAAGGCTGATGCCGCCAGCTCTGTGTCCAAAGACCAAGGAAAAACTCCTGAGAAAGCTTCTTCTTCCTCCCAGACAGGCGACAAAGGACAGCCGTCGAGTGATAGGTGCATCGTAACTTTTGTCAAGAAGTGATCAGGGCGACTGTGTATCTGCTTTTTGTGTTGTTGACTTTTTTCTGTCTTGATGGATATTTGTCTTTACGACCTGCCTACTTCTGATAACGTCTCATGCTTTCTCTCTTTTTTTGTTTTTGATGATTGTAAAGGCTTGCCTTTCTAAATATGTCCTTAGATGTGCATGCCTGTGTAGGCAACGTCCTAATGAAGAATTTAGGTTTCTACCTGTAACACTTGTGAGAAATGCATTTTTAGGCGATCTTACAACCTTTTTTGAGGCGAGGTTTTGCCTTAACGAAAATTCAGAGCCCTCTTAGGCGAGATATTTCTATAGCGATAATGCGAGACCTTTGTGGGCGAGTTAATGCCTTAGCGAAATTTAGGCCTTCTTAGGCAAGTTGGTGCCTTAGAGAAATTTCAACGCCCTCTTAGGCGAGCTTTTGTTAGGAAGTTTTTAAGCTTTGGAGTGACCTCTTAGGCGAGTTTATAGCCTTAGCGAAAGAATATTGTTGGAGCCACACTAGTCGATGTTAGTGAGAAGATTCTAACAGAAAAAAGATGTTTTGAAACTATCCAGCGAAACTACTATCGGATATGTTCTTTTATTATTAACGTCAAGTGTCATAAAAGAAAAAACAAAAAGGTAGCCAACTATTCATGATGTCGCTGCCTACTCATGATAACGCCTGAGATGCATGGCGTTCCATGTTCTGAATTTTTTGCTCCATCCATTTTGGCTAATTTGAACGTGTTTGCACCCATAACCCTTCAGACCTGTAGGGGCCTTCCCATCGTGGATCTAGTTTTGCTGCTCCTTCTGAAGGTTGAAAAAATTTTCGGAGCACTAGATCACCAGTTGTGAACTAGTGGGGCCTCAACTTCCTATTGTATCGCTCGCTAGCTTTTCCTTCTCGACGATCAGCCTCATCTGAGCTTGTTCCCTTTTTTCTTCGATCATATTCAGACTGTGATTTATTTCCTGCTCATTTTCTTCCGAATCGTAAGTCTCCAACCTTATAGAAGGGATTGTTATCTCCACTGGCAATACTGCCTCTGACCCGTAGGTGAGAGTGTAAGGTGATTCCCATGTTGACGTTGTATAGGCTGTTCTGTGGCCCCATAGTACATGGTCCGGCTCTTCTACCCATGTCCCCTTCTTTCCTTCGACTCATCGCTTTAACCCCCTTAATACAAGTTTGTTCGCTGCCTCTGCCTGTCCATTGGCTTGCGGGTAGGCGATTGAGGCAAAACGCAGCAGAATCTTGTATTCTTGGCAAAAACTATGAAAACTTTGGCCGTCAAATTGTGTCCCGTGGTCACAAATTATGCTGTGTGGGATACTGAATATGGATATGATGTGTTTGAATGTGAACTTCTCTATTTGCTTTACCGTTATACTAGCTGTCGCCTCTGCTTCAATCCACTTTGTGAAGTAATCAATAGCCACAACAAGGTATTTTCGTTTTCCAGTGGCTTCAGGGAAGGATCCCAGGATGTCCATTCCCCATTGCGCGAAGGGCCAAGGGCTAACAATCTCCTGTAACGCTGTTGATGGCAGCTTGTGATAGTCTGCATATTCCTGGCATTTGTGACACTTCTTAACCAACTCACTGGCCTCTTTTCTCATGGTGGGCAAATAGTATCCCTAATACAACATATTCTTTTCCAAACTCTTTGTTCCCAAATGTGTGCCACAGGCTCCAAAATGCACTTTCTCAAGCTGTAGTCTGCGTCCTCCGAACATAGACACCATAGATAGGGGCCTACTGCATATTTTATGTATAGTTCGTCGCCTATCAGGATACATCGTCCTGCACGTCGCCTTATTTTTGTGGCCATATTCTGGTCATCTGGTATTTTCTCATCTTTTTAGAACTCAATGATGGGAGTACGCCAGTCTTCCTCCGTTTCCTCGTTGTCACTTGGCACACTAGCGATCTGAAAGCATGTCTTTGTTTTTGTTTCTTTTTCCACCGTCACCATTCTTTTGTCTTCAAAGTCTACCGCTGTTGCTAGCTTGGAGAGAGCATCCGCATGGCAATTTTCTTCTCTGGCAATTTGAATGATCTCTACCTTGCTAAAATCTAATAGAGCTAATTTTATTTCATCAAAGTATGGGATTAGAGTTTCCTCTTTCATCTCGAATCCTCCGTTTAACTGATTGACCACCACAGCTGAATCTGAGAAAACTTTGACGTGCCTAATCCCCATACTTCTTGCTATTCTGAAGCCAACGTTTCCTTAAGATCGGTTAAGTGATCGCAGGCCTTTTTGCTTTTGGCCAATAGGTCGTCTACGTACGCCTCAAGATTTCGCCCTCTCTGCTTGGCGAAAACCATGTTAATCATCCTCTGGTACGTTGCGCCAGCGTTCTTCGGGCCAAAAGGCATAACTTTATAACAATAATTGGTTGTTGGAGTGATGAATGTTGTCTTCTCTTGATCGTCCTTACTTGGAGGAATCTGGTGATATCTTGAAAACATGTCTAAGAAGGAAAACATTTTGTTGTTTGTTGTTGCGTCAACCAGTTGCTCAATGTTTGGCAGAAGGTATGCATCCTTTGGGCACGCATCATTGAGGTTGGTGAAGTCTACGCACATCTGCCAGGCGCTAGGCGACTTCTTAACCAACACTACGTTCGCTAGCCATTCTGGATATTGCACCTCTTTAATGAAGCTTGCCTCTAATAATTTGTCAATCTCTTTTGCTACTGCTAGTTGTCGCTCTCTATGAATATTTCCCCGCTTCTGTTGTACCGGGTGACACCCTTGGTTAAGAGCTAGGCGATGCTCAATAATAGTCGGGTTTATTCCTGGCATGTCTATGGGATGCCACGCAAAAAGGTGTGAATACTGCTTGATAAGCTCCATAAGTTTGTCTTTAGAGGCTTGATCCAGATATTACGATATCCTTACTGTTCGCTCGCTGTCGCCTTCCCACAAAGGAATTGGTAAATCTGACTCTGTTGGCTCCAATCGCTCATTGCTTCCCTCTCCATCGCCTAGGTTGATGGTATAGCATGATCCTTTGGTTGTTGCGCGATAGAAACTCCTGAGAACATCCGGGTGTCCCCAGGCGACTCCAACACCTTTCTTCGTAGAAAATTTCAGGACTTGATGGACGGGTGAAGAGATAGCGCCAAAGGCAGCTAATGCTGGTCGTCCCAAGATCATGTTGTACGTTGATCGACAGTTTAGGACATCAAAGTCTAGAGGATGTGTCGTCTTAATTTCCTCGTCGCCCTTCAGTACCTGGACTGTGATAATTTCCTTAATCGGGATGGGGTGTCCGGAGAACCCTGTTATAGTGATCTTTGTTGGACGTAGACTTTTTAATGGCAAGTCCATCTGTTGAAAAAGATCCTAAAATAGGATATCAGATGAGCTCCCTTCGTCCATCATCACCCTTTCAACCCTACTCTTAAGGGTTATGACCTGGATTACCATTGCTTCCAAGCTGGGTCGTCCATTTATGGCCATGCCATCATCTGTAAATATGATAGGCGACCGCTTTCTATCCTGATTGATTATCATCACTTCAATACTGTCGCCTGTCTTCTTTTTGGTTGGACAACTTTTTCCTCCGAAAATCATTTGATAAACTTTGGTGACTTCTTGATCTGCATCTTTCGGTTTTTGCCTATTATCACCCCGCGGATCATGCAATCGGGCGAATACTCCTCCCTTTTTAGTTTGCCCTTTAGGCGACGAACTGGCCCTCCTGTCGCTTGAGCCTGCCACTTTCTTTTTTGAGCTAAGGATAAAATCCCTCAAACGCCCCTCCTTAATCCATCTTTCAATTTTGTTTTTTAGCTTTCTGCATTCCTCGGTAGTATGTCCATGAGAATCGTAAAAATCACAGAATTTACTCTGGTTTCTCTGGTCTAGGTCCCCGCGAAGTGGCTCTGGCCATTGAATGTGATGATCTTTGTGTTGCATATACAAGAAAATTTTCTCCTTGACTCATTAAGGGGAGTGTACTCTTGCCTATCTTCTTGATAGGTTCACCTGTCATTACTTCTTCTTTCATCTTGATACTCTCTTTGTTCAGGCGATCTATCCGTTCTCCTTCACCTTCCTCTTTTATCGCCCGTGTCTCATCCAGTCTCCATTTGGCTATCTTCGCGAGCCTTTCTCCCTTCCTCTCCCCCAACTTCTGCTAGCTGCTCCTCAATGAGGATTACATTATTTATCCGACCTTCGAGGTTGGATAAAGAGCTAGGAGTCTTCTTTACTAGTGCTTCTTTCTGTCGCTTGTTGTGTGTCACATGTATCATACTTGCAGTGGCTACGTGACATTCCTAACTGACTAGACAACATTGGTCCACCTTTCAAAGAAGGCTTTAAGTGATTCCTCTGGCCGCTGTCTTAAGTTGACCAAGACTTGTACTGGTACCTTCCTGTGTCACCTGTTTTCGCACTTTGCGAGAAAAATTCTGGCGAATCCATCCCAAGTATGGATAATTCCTTCAGGTAAATTCATATATCATTCTCTTGCGGGTCCTCTTAGCGTTGCTGGGAAAGCTGCGTCGCTTGCTCCTTGAATATGCATAGCTATCTGGAAAGTTTGCAAGTGGTCATCCGTATCACTCGTTCCTAGATATTTTTCAAGGTTAGGTGGCACCAATTAACCGATAGTTGTTCTGCAAAGATTGTCCTTGCAAGCGGTTTTCTGATAACTCTTTGCTCGACCCCCGCCTCCACCAGCGGTCGAAATGCCTGTAGCATTTCCACGTTAGTGGTATTCTCCGGAGTGGGGGCGACGCTTCGGTTTTGTGACGCGGTAGCTTGCTGGGCGACGACCACTTTTAGTAACTTAGTAAGTTCCAAGTTCTGCTGCTCAAGATTGACAAAGCGTTGTTCCAAGAATTTGTAGGCTTCTGCTCCCATCGTTTCTTCTAGTGCCGTACTTCGGCCTCGATCATCTTGAGAAGGATACGAAGACTCTGTATGAGTATCCCTTACCGAGACATCTTCCTCCAGCTCTGCCTCAATGTTTCTCCCTTCAACTTGTGAATTCCGGGTGTCCGGGTTCACATGTTTGAGTGGTGTTTCCTCCAAATTTCCGTCGTCTGGGACAATGGAGCTTCCTCCTAACAGGTGAGTACCGATGTTTCCCACTTGGTCCATTGCTTATCTGGGACGAATTGCTTTTGTGTGTGTATAAGGGTATGTTTCGAAGATACCCCTATTTGGCGCGCCAATTGTTCCGACCCTGTCGCCTGAACAATAGAACGAGTCGACCCGCTTCGCCTGGGAGGTCTGGATCGCCTCGCAAGATATAAGAGAGATAGTAATCAGTTCTTTGATATGTGGGGTGTGGTGTGGGAAATGGGAACAGAACGTACCTAGGGAATAATCCATGTGATGTGTGAATGTGTCCTCTTCCCAACCTTCCCACTGCTATTTAATCTGAGCATTCCTGCCAAGATTGTTAGGCGATTGTACGGCGCTTGGCAGATCATTACACGTGTCTTTGAATCCTAACCGTTACTTGTGGGATACGAAATCCTAAGATCGCCTCACGTGTCTTCTAGGGTTTCGGGCGATATATGCCTTATTCGCCTAGGGTTTGTTCTAGGCGTTCTGAAGTTGGGCCCATCCCAAACCTAATGGACGATTTAGGGACTTCTTAAGAGGCCTTTGTTCCTATTTCCTTGACTTTCTTTGTTGACTTTACCGGTTCAGGTTGACCGACCCTTCCGGTCACCTGCCGGGTATAGCGGCCCATCAATTCTGATTGTTGTTTTTTTGTTGGATTTATGATTCTATATTGTTGTTGTTTTTTATGATTTATATTGTAATTAATCGAATATGTGATAGTGTTTTAATTCGTTGTTCTGAAACTGTTTGTATCAATTTGTCATAATTTTTTTTTGCCGATGCAACTCCCTGGGAGGGGAGACCTATAAATAGCGAGCCAACCTAGAAGGTACTAAAAAGGAAAAAAAGAAGGGAGAGGGAGAGAAAAAGAAAAGAAAAAAGACCATCTCGATTGATGTGTAATCTCAAGACCAAACAACACAACAAGAATGAATTGAAACAAAAAGAGTCGGAATTATAAAGGATGAAGATTTAGGTAAGAAATGGAAAAAGATAGTCATATAATAATAATAGAAGTTTGAACTAGGCAAAATAAAAAAAAAATTGAATATTAATGAATATCGGTCCAATCCAAAGAAACTGAATTACGGGAAAGAGGTTAGGACAAAAACTAACAAATAAATGGCTTTTAAAACGCATTAAGAGTGTATTTAATTGTCATCAAAGAAAAATGATATCAAGCACAAAACCTTCGAATCAACTTTATTTTCCCTAAATTAAATAGTTGAAAATAAGGAAATGAGATAAATCATAAATACATAAATAAAAAAGGAAATTTTTAGGAAACACAAATTAATGTGAATTTAACTTTCCTTACAAAGTTGATTAATCATAGGGTAAAATAACAATTACAATTAATTGTAATCCTTGATTGTTTTAATTAAAATTAATTTTTTTTGTAGAATTAAATTAATTTCGTTGAACGATATTGCTCAAATCAAGCAATTAATAATTAAAATGACTCAAATAAAGCTTCCGATGAGCAGATTCCGGCAATGACACAAATTGGCAATGTCCAGATCATCTTATGTCAACCAAGAGTGATAGTCTCAATCGAGATAAATAATTCAGCAACATCAGGAGAAACTAAATTTCCTCACCAAACCAAAAAGAATTATCTTCCATGGAGAATGAAAATTCAGAATAATTAACAACACTTAAAAGGTATTCCTTTGATTATGAATTAAATTAGCAACAAAACTTACTAAATATCCATGTTTAAAATTTTCCCAAATTATTTTGATAGACATTAACTCGGACCATTCAGAAAAGGAAAGCACCATGCTTTAACTGAAATGTGGAGCAAGATGGGAAATCTACATTTCAAAAGCAAGAAATTCCTAAATTAAAAGAAAATTAATTGCTAATATCATTAATTGATAAAAAAATGGAAATCACAATTAACAACAATTAATGTTGACGTAAAAGGCTTCAAATTTCAAAGTCGTCGGAGAGATAATAGAACGATCTAGCCGTCGGTACCAACTCATCGAGACTGACGACTGAGTCTCTTACACTTCTAGTAACAACTTGAAAAAAATCTAGGATGATGCCAAAGGAGAGCCAATCTTGGCTATCCCATGAAAACACTAGCTACTTAGGTAAAAATTCATAACAGATCTAACATTTTGTTTAGTGAATCGGGAATCCAACATTTTAATCAATGTCATTCATAAGATTTGGGGCTAGTAGAAACATGATTTTCTTTTATCAAACCAACCACCCAGTCAAGCTAAAATGATGCAACAAGGCAATTGAATATTTAAATTACCACGCAGCCGAAAGAGAAAATTCTCGTTGAACTCCGATTAACAAACTGAAACCTCTTTACATATTGGAACCCATCCGGAAAATCATCAGCCCTCATCCGGAATTATAAAACGGGACATGCCACGTAAATCATATCGGACCTCGTCCGGAAATATAGAACGGGACATGCCACGTAAATCATAGCGGACCTCGTCCAAAAAATCATCGAACCATGACCGGAATATAAAATGGGACATGCCCCGTATTTTTTATTCAGGTTGAGAGTATGGTGTTCTTTGAAGCTGTCCTCCTCGAGGTCGACGGACTGGTCCTTGGAGTGGCGGAGCTTCTTGGGAATTGGAATTTTGTAGCCTAATTTAAAATTTTATGTACCGTCAGTAGCCAATTGCGTAACTATGTCCAAAACTAGCTCAATCTGACTGACAGCCAGCGCGTAGCCAGCCAGCCAGCGCGTAGCTGGCCAGACAGCGTACATACAAAATTCAACAATCCCACAATCCATTTTGCCAGTTAAATGTTGAAATCAAATATGGTTTATTGCAATTTGGTCACTTATTTTTATCTATTTTACAAATGGATTATTATTATTATTAATTTGATAATATAAGCTGGACTTGATAAAATAATAATATATAAGCTATAATTAATTAAAGAAAATTATATTAGCCGTCACAATCTCTTGAGTTACGGATCCCGATGTCACGTTTGTTGGAGGCACAACAATTCAAAGTTAAAACAACGACAAACGACAAACGTGACATTGGGATTCGTAATTCAAAGTTAAAACAAACGTGATTCGAGGTCACGTCCCGCTGGTCTGGCTATGCGTTGCGCTGGTTATGCACTGATTGATTCAAAGTTAAAACTATTATTGGAAGTCGTTGTCTCCTTCATCGTTGTGCTTCCAACAAACGCGACCTCGGGATCCGTAACTCAAGAGATTGTGACGGCTAATATAATTTTTTTTAATTAATTATAGCTTATATATTATTATTTTATCAAGACCAACTTATATTATCAAATTAATAATAATAATAATCCATTTGTAAAATAGATAAAAATAAGTGACCAAATTGTAATAAACCATATTTGATTTCAACATTGAACTGGCAAAATGGATTGTGGGATTGTTCAATTTTGTATGTACGCTGTCTGGCCAGCGCATCGCTGGCTGGCCAGCTACGCGCTGGTTGCCAGTCAGATGGTGCTAGTTTTGGACATAGTTACGCAATTGGCTACTGACGGTACATAAAATTTTAAATTAGGCTACAAAATTCCAATCCCCGAACTTCTTCCAGGAAGTGTCGTCATCTTCTTCCATGTCCCTGACACCGGTGCGGCCGGAGGAGCCTTTGAAGCTTACTCTGTTTGAACTGAACCATATCGTGGCAAGGGGAAGTCCGGGTCGGTCAGCCAAGAGTCGGGCCGAGGTCATTCGGCTTAAGAGAGGAATGGCAGCGTTGGGGCTTGAACTGCAGATCCGCCATTGTTTCAAGAAGAAGGAAGAAGAAGAAGATCAATTTGTCATATTTTGGTCCAGAATCTTTGTTATTGCTTTCTTGGTCAATTTCCAGGTAAGCCAAGTTTTTCTCGTTATCAAGTTTCTGATCATGATTGTAAACAAATTTATTTATGTATTAAAATGAATGCATCTTATAAACTAGAACCTACAATTTGATTGAAATAATTTGACAAAGTAATTTGATTTAATATGCTTAAAATGAAGGTTTTAATTTTATATAAGTTAAATGCATTCAATTTGTAATTCATTAGGGTTTAATTTGGTATTATATATTAACATGAATTGTATGCATGCAATTTGTTAGGTAATTAATAGGTGGGAAAATGGTACTTTGCCCCCTTTACTTTGTCAACTTAACAAACAGCCTGCTATACTATGAAATGATCAATTTACCCCCTCCTACTATAGCCAACCTAAGAAACAGGTCCTTCCATCCAAATTTTCATCCAACATTCCGTTAGGTAATGACTTACCAGTATGACTCATCTATTATTAATGACAGTACATTGTCACATCATAGACTTTAACTCTCTATTTTAGGTGTTTCTAATTAACCTGAAAATTTTGAGGCTCTATCCCGCAGGGCCTATTGGCACACCCTCAAGGCCGACCCTGGGTAAGATTGTCATTTTCTATTTATTTATTTAATTTTTTTTTTAAGCACTCAGCTGTCACCGGTCACTAGAACATTGACTCTGATAACCGGATCACCTTCTCCGATCATCGAAACCCCATCTCCTATCACCGAATTTCTTTAAGGATTTTCCTGATAACACGAACCTCCGTTGATAAAAATTTCTTCACTCTCGTGATTACCGTCGTTCGATCTATTAATCTGGATAAAAAATAATTTTCTGAAAAATTTTACTTATTACAACAAATTTTTCGACGACCAGTCGTACAAGTTGTATGCGGTCTGCACGAAGTGTATACACTCTGTACAGGGTTGTACACTCTATAAACGGTATACAGCCTATATTTGGCATACACTTTGTATGGGGTCTGTACAAAGTGTATACAAACTGTGTACACTATGTACAGGATTGCACTCTATAAACGGTATACTATTTGTATTTGTCGTACACTTTGTATGAGGTTTGTACAAAGTGTACCTGTACGGGGTTATACACTCTATAAAATGTATACATTATGTATTTATCGTACACGACGTCTATACAAAGTGTACACAAACTATGTATACTCTGTACGGGATTGTACATTATGTAAAAGGTGTGTAGTTTGTATGTGTCGTACACTTTGTTTTTATGATTTACACTTTATATGAGGTTTTTACAAAGTGTATACAAACTATATACTCTTTGTATGAGGTTATACACTCTATATTATATATATTGTACAATCTATATTTATCGTAGACTTTGTATTATGTTTGTACAACTTATATATATGTAAATAGGGCTGCAATCGAACCGATTCGAGTCGAACTATTGCCCGGCTCGAGCTCGATTCGTTAAATTGTTGTCCGGCTCGAGCTCGGTTCGCTTAAGAAATACCAAGCTCGAGCTCGACTCGAGCTCGGCTCGATAAAATAGCTAAACGAGCTGGAGCTCGAGCCGGCTCGTTTGTAGCTTGATTCGTTTATAATAATCCAGCTCGTATACAATAGCTCATTTAAATAACTAGGCTCGCTTACAAAAGATCGTTTGCAAAAGCTCGGTTCGTTTAACAAAAGTTCAAAAGGTAACATTCAAGAGTTAATGAACTATCCAAAATCAAGTTAAACTTGAAATTAACACTTCGAAGTTGTTTCCGTGATATATAGTTTCCATAGCGAGCATGATCCGACCATTGACATCAACCTACAAGTAACATACCAAGAGAATCATATTAATATCAAACAAAAGATCATACCAAATTTTCATTATTCAACATTGGCAAATGTGGGCAGTGGGCACCTAATGCAACTTGCAGCCCCTAATCATCATCATCAGTAACAACAACAGATACATAGATTCTGACTATAAGCTATCAAATTGCCATGCAATAGATTCATAGATTGTTAAGCAATAGATTCATCATATTTGGTTAACCAAAAAACTGAACCAAACAGAGACAGACATAGATTCACAAAAACCAGCAGTCATGTAGCCTAAACCTGCACAGAAACCAGCAATCATATAAACCCAATATGATGAATCTATTGCTTAACAATCTATGAATCTATTGCATGGCAGCGAATAAGATTAACGAACTGTTCGCGAATAATAAACGAGCCAGTTCGCGAACTAGGCTCGTCGAGCTGCCGAACCGAACAAGTTCGCGAACAATCCGAGTCGAACCCCCCCTGGCTTGGATTCGGCTCGTTTATAAACGAATCTGTTCACGAACCGGTTCACTTCAAACTGAACCGAGTCACGAACGCATTTTTTCCGAGTCGAACGCCGAGCGAATCTCGAGCGGCTCTATTCGTTAACAGCCCTATAGGTAAACTTACAAATTTTATAAACATACACTTTGTATAAATATAGTTTAAACAAATGGTTCATATTCACCCAATTATATGCCTCAACTTAAATTAAACAACATAAATTTATACTATAGACAAACAAATACCACCGCACCGCCAATCACCACCAATCAACACTTTAATGATCTCAATTATATTAGAACTTACTCTTCATTGTCAATACTATCCTTAATTAGTAATTTCATTTTCACGAGAGAACTCAAACTAGTTTGCTAATGAGGACAAAAATCACCCATTCAATCATCATCAAAGAAATCCATTAGGCACCACTGCAATATCACCTCAGTCCTCACATCCTCACCATCTGAATCTCCTGGATTCGCCTCTGGGTCATACGAACACTATCAATCTTTTTGTTGTCTCTGGAATCGAACTCGATAATACCTGATTTGGGGAAGGCAAGAAGTTTTTAACGAAACCCAATTATCCGTCAAACAATTAAACCTGAAGAGCTTCAACGGCCGGAATTGGGATAGGTTATTCATTAATCATCCCCAACCCAACCGAATGTCACGCCTAATTTTCACACCCATGTTTTTAATGGAAATTATATTTATATGACAGGTGACGTGCGTAATCGGTGACGCTGGCACATGGCGCAATTTTTTTTTTTTTAAACAAGTTGAAACTTATTATTAATGCTTCAACGTGCAAACGTCACGTAACGTGTTACAAAGCCAGTTCGGAGCATCTGAGCCTATAACTAGATCAATCAAGACTATCGATTCATGTGCTAGTGCATGAGCAACCACATTCCCACTCCCCGAACAAAATTCACTTTCACATTTGTTTGATTCTTAAGCAATGACCTACCCTTCTCAACAAGGCTTCCAAACTCTGACAGGTTGTGCTCGGGACCTTCCATGGCAAGCTGCAGCACCTGACAGTTGGTTTCAAAGATAGCTCTCGTCCACCGAAGCGCTAGCGTCCACTCAATAGCTGCAACAAATGCACTGGCCTCACACCCTGTAGCTGGCGGACAACCTTGCATTGTTTCCATTTTATAACCCAACAAATCTCCATTCTCATCCCTGACCACCACGCCAACTCGAAACATATTATGCTCCGCAATCTTATTAGTCCCTTAATATTATTATTTTCATATATTTTATAATACCCTGGATTTCTTTTATATATTCAAAACAGGTTGTACTATTTTAAATTTTTACATTTTAGTCCCAAGTCCGATTACCAGGTATATCCGGAGAGTTTTATATTCTTCTTATGTTTTTCTTTTTTGTGTTCTTGTTAATTACTGGATAACCTTAGGTTTTATTTTTGTCTCTAGCATAGGCAGTATTGAATAATAAGGTTCATCCGCTCAGAATCCATTGGTACGCTTGGGTTCTTAATTTCGGCAAGGGAAGCTTACAAGGGGGTTAGTGGTGTTTGTGGGTGGGTTTTTATTTGTCTGCATTTTGGTGTTGTGGTCAAGATTACAGATTACAAATTTATACTTCATTGTTAGTAATTTGAAAACAAAGGCTAAGAAAGTTAAGAGTTGGAGACTTGGAGATCGGCATTGGGACAAGTACAAAACATGCAAGGATTAAATATGAAGAAGAAAATTAAATAGAAGCCTAGATCGATCTAACATATAGTTCAACCAAGAACAGAAATTAACAACTGGAAATCCCAAAATTCAGAATTCAGACTAGGTAGAGAGCGAGAGAGATTTAGGTTACAAATAAATAAATAAATAAATAAATAATAAAGTTATTAGATAAAAGAGAAATAAAAACAAAGATAATCATAAATCATAAATGTGGGATACATAAAGAGAGAAAGATCATATCATATACTCCGCTTGGTAGTTGTTGGTACTTAGTTAGTTTCAATTTTTGGACTTAGGGAGTTTGGTATACTTGTTCTTATACTCATTCCAAACCTGTCCAACACTCCTCCCCATTACCTTATCAAAACAACCATCACTATAACCATCCTTCATCTTCCTATTTATCTCTGCAACAAACCCTCTTCTAACTCCCTCACAGTACTCAACAAACCTCCCTGTAACATCATAACCTTGGTCCCACCTGTCCCCACCTCCAGGCTTCACCCAATAATCAGGCGCCAGGTCAGCCTTCACCCTCACGTAAGCAGCTATCCCTTCCACCAGTCCAATTGGTGCCTTCCCTCCTCCGTTCCACTGCCACACGTGTGCCATCTCCCTGTATAGAATCCCAGTGAACTCCTTCTTCAAGTCTCCGCCTCCATACTTCTCAATGAAGTCAGCGCTGAAGTAAACTTCATTTCCGCCGGTGTAGGCCACCTGGGAGGCACTGAACTTGTTGATGAAAAGCTTCACTTGTTTGTAGGGCCTTCTTTCAGAGACGTTGTTGCTTTGTTGGAAGATGTCAAAGATGAAGTCTGAGGCTAATGACATTTTGGACTTGGTGTAGTCTACTCCGATATCGTCCATGAATCGGCCTCCCCCTGGTGTGTCGGGGGAGTTGTTGACTACTACGTAGTCAATGTCACATCGGCCACCATGAAAGAAGGTGGCTGAAGAAGCAAGGACTAGAAGGAGGAGGAGGAGAATGTGTGAAGACATGTTAAGGAAAGAGAGAGATGATGGAGTTTGTGAGTTGTGAGAGAAACCGTGAGGAGTTTTGGGTTCAATTTATACACAAAGGGAGGGTGTGGTTTTGTTGTTTGCGTTTCAGAATTATGAAAGAAGACGACAAGTAGAGAACATTTTGAGGGTTAGTGTCCAAAATCGTCTACTGTTATTCTCATTTTGAAAGGAGTACGTGAAGATGACACATGGGTTATGGAGAAGGAATAAAATTAAATTAAATAGAATGCTACTATTTGTGAACAATTGATTTATTAACTTAATCTGATTCTGTATTTTGTTTAGCCACCTGAGATGCAGTTTTCTGGCAATTATTGGAGAAGATGATACAATTAAGGTGTTTGGTTTTTTAGATTTGAAGGTGTGATTTGAATTAATATGTATATTAAGAGGAAATTTTTTTTTTTATTTGTGATTTGAGGATGAAAAATAAGAGATAAATGGTTGATTTCAATGATTTGAGAATGATGGATTTGAAGCTAATGTTCATTTATAGATACTAGCTTTGTACCCAACCCGTTGGCCGGATAAAATTGTTCATTTTTTGAAATAGTTTACCTTTCAAACCTATAATAAGATAAGCTCATAATATGACTAACCACCTCTATTTGTCTAGACTCAAATTCAATCAAGTAAGGTCGCACAACATTTTCTTATAAATGCATAACTATCACTACATGCAGATGGCCCTTAAAGCGGTTGATACACCAATGAACGTACATACAACATATGTGGTCGAATGAATTATACTAAATGCAAACCAAAATACTCTAATGCTATAAAAATTGAAATATATTTTTTCTAAATAATTCACATAGAAATCATGATTTTATGCAACATGACTCAACTTGATCAATGACTTAAGTTAATCTAATTTCAGTTTTTATGTAAACAAAATCTCATAAATATGAAACATGATGAACTTGCAAAATCTCATAAATATGAAACAAAATCTCATATACACCGGAGTGTTATATAAGATTTCTTAATTAATTTCTTAAATTTGGAATATTTCTTAGTTATAATTAGTGTGGTATCTAACCCATAATTTTTTACAAATCTAAACCAAAGTTTTTGACATATCTAACCCGATATTTTTTACAAATCTGACCCAATTTTTTTGACAAATCTAACCAAAAGGTTTTAACTAATCTATTCCATAATTTTTTAGAAATCTAACCCAAAGTTTTTGACTAATCTAACCCATAATTTTTGACAAATCTAACCTAATGGACAGAGTATTATGTTAATATATATGTATTATTATATATTTAAATTTAAAGTATTAATTAATATATCACAACGCTCTCGTGCGGTTGCTATCAATGGTTTTGATTACTGGTTTGCAAAGCATGATGCCGTCCCTCCACCGGAATTTTAATTTTGGCATTAAATGTTTTCTTAATTTTACAGCTTCTCATTCACGTGGTTTCTAATTCGGATTGCATGCAACTATCACTTGAAACTGTTGGTTTTTTTATCTAACATCAGAGGCTACTTTCGTGCTTCTCGACTTGATAGTTAATCAGAAACTGTATCTTGCTTCATCAGCGCATGCGATTACATATGATGACTTCAAGGTTTCTGAAATTTGGGGACTTATGCTCCATCGTGCTCAGTTGCTCGACCAACTGCCACAACCAAGTGACAAAGATAATTTATAAAAAAAACTCTTATAAATAAATAATTAAACTATAAGATAGGTATTATGTTACTCATTTCTACTTGTGATCAAATTAACTCCAATGTGAATCATAAAAAATTATGTCATATTATGACATGATTTGATGAACTCGCCCACAAAGCCCAACACAACTACATTCTTGACTTGAATTAACTAAATTCAACAACATGTGAGTAATCAAGTCATGACTCGATAAACCCACTACACATTTAACATGTGATCTTATTGACTCGTATTTTGATTAAACCTACAACTCAATGGACATTGTCCTTCTAATTCGAATAATATACGAATTAAAATATGTTTCTTTTACAAATTCATTTGTATGAAATTTGATCATCGATCTAGATCAATCTAGCCCGATCTAGCTTACTCGTGACATTAATTGAATAAAATTCAACAACTCATAACTTGATATATTTTCAGATGATTTACCAAAACATGTGACCCAATTAGTGCATACTCGACTAACTTATCTAAAGATCATGATTGTTCATATGGACTACTTCTAATTATGTGTATGAAATTAACCATTAATTATTTCAGTTATGTTATTTGTATAGATTGCACCCATTTTAACCACCTAATATTGTTATGAATGATTTAGAGTTTGTAAGTTTTAACTATCAATTTGATTCAGGTATAAAATTTTTAAAATCAAACCAATAGGAATTATAATTTTAAATTTAGAGTAATGTAAAAATTATAGTACCATACTTTTACTTGGAGAATAAATATTAAATTCTTATTATAACATGTGTTTGTGAAGAATTAAATTTATTAAACAACAAATTACATAACATTAGTAGAAATATTTCGTATGAATGTATATATACACATTAAATTAAATGTGGATTTAAGGAGAGGTATTAAATATGAAAGCATTTAATAGGATGAGAGAAAATAATTATATTTTGATTTAAAAATTGTTGATGATGTGGAAGATTGTGAGAAGGGTTCTAGCTTATGTGGCAAACTCAAACTCAAGAACACCCATAGTATAGTACTAGCTTTTGTACCTACCACCCTATGGGCGGTGCTGTTTCACCCGTTTGTTTGATTATAATAAGAACAAAAAAATTCAAATGTAATTAATTATTATTATTTATTCTTAAATTTCTAGTCATTGTATTATTACTCACAATTTCAATACAAAATATTGTATTATTACTCACAATTTCAATACAAAATTTCAATGAGTGTTTTTTTTTACCTTATTTTCAAAAAACTTTATATGTTAAATCATGTGTTGATTTAAATATTAGTTTGACTATGATTATTTTATTATGTATTTTTACATTAAAATAATATATTTATATTCCCAAATTTGTAATCAAAGGTCAAAGGTATTTATCAATATTTTCTCTTAGACTTTGGATATATATTTTTTAACTATTTATTTTTTAAAATAATCTTAGATTTTATAAACCGAATATTCTATTTAACTAAATAAAATAAAGTAATTTCAAAAACCAATTTAACCTTATCCAGACTTCATTTATTCAGCTAGTTTGTTATCAAAATCAATATTTTCATAAACTTCATTCATATCCTAAAGGTTGTTGAGAGGTAAGTTGGTGATGAAAATCCAAAAACGCTAAGTTCGAAGCAATAACTTATTTAGAAATACGTCATTCAAATATTGGAAATGTAATCTTTGAGGATGGAAAATTGTATTATAAATAGATAGCTCATATTTAGTCCGCAAAACGTCTTGACAACAAATAATTATGATCGCACTTTCGTCACTTACTGGTATAGTGCGTCACCAAAATAATATTACTACGAAAGACCTAGTTGATACTCATTAATATATATTGACAAATTTATGTATGAAAATATTTTATTGATAAATTTAGTTCATGGGATTTTGAAAAGAATAAATGGGTTATATATAAATTATAACATAACATTTATATATAGACAATATATACGAACTATAAATGAGATATTATAAAGTTCACAAATCTATAAATACATTAAAGGAGGAACTCAATTTTGGAGTTTCCACATCAACATTTTTTTAAGTTTTAAGCCTTCTCCTTGATTCTCTCTCCTGCTACTCCAGATCACAAGGTTGCGTGTTCGATTCACGTCGGGTTCAACATCAGCATTTTTCAAGTTTTAAGCCTTCTCTTTGATTCTCTCTCCTACTACTCCAGATCAGAAGGTTGCGTGTTCGATTCACGTCGGGTTCAACATCAACATTGTTCAAGTTTTAAGCCTTCTCCTTGATTCTCTCTCCTGCTACTCTCCAGATCAGAAGATTGCGTGTTCGATTCACATCGGGTTCAATTCCCATAACCACTATTTGTTTTTGTGTACCGGTGTTGATATTTTGATCGGCTGTTTTGATAGTAATATATTCATCATTCAGCAAAAAATAAAATCAGTTTTTATATAATAGATGCATTTATTAATACAATATCATTCTAATAAAAATTCTCAAAATCAATATTTTTATTGACTTTTCATTATTGAAATAAATAAAAAGATATTATATCACTCCCGCTAAGGAGTTGTTACGACAAAAAAATTCGGCCAATGGGCTGAAAATAATCTAGTAACCATATATCATGACACCATCAATGCATCCATAAAAACATTGTCATCTTCATCCTCCAGTCATCTCAACTATTACGACTCACTTATCTCTGTCATCACAAAAACTCTTCATTATGAAGTTCTAAACTTAGTCTGTAAGGCGTTCATGTACACTTCCAATTGTCATAACAACAGCGAATGAGGTGAAATCATTGGTCATGGAGCTGCTAAAGTTGGTAGTGGATCTTTGAATTGTTGGTAATCTTGATTTAAATGGTTATCCATGGAGATTGATGAATGAACTCATCCACCAATTACCGCAAACCCAATGGAGTCATTATTGTTGTCTTGGACGCCATGGCCGAAACAATCTTGAATATTAGTATTGAGTCACTACAAAAAAAGGTCACTTAGCGTCGCTTAGAGCGAAACAGTTTAGCGTCGGTCGGGAAAATGACCGACGTGAAACCATTGACTCGTGTTTGACCACGGTTTATGACCGACGCTAACCCTCATTTTTTTGTAGTGAGTGATGGACATAATGGCTCGATCTCTCCACGTCGTAGAGATTTGAGTAACAAATTTTGACTTATCATAGATTGTGATGGTTGGAGATGGGAGCATGATAAACGACTTGCTTTACATATTAAACTCGAGAAGGAATGGAGCCTACTAAAGATGAAGATTATAGATGAAGGAGATAGAGGAAAAAGAATCTTTAGTCATGCTAAAAGGGGTTTATGGTTGGATCAAAATGAGTTGGATATAATACTGAGTGTTTGATGTCATGGAATTTTAAAATTATTATTTTAGTTGAGGTGGTCGCCCGTAAGATTTTGGATGGAAATTTGAACAAAAGTGGACGAAATATCGATTTCTTCCTAAATCAAACTTGAGTCATTGATGTGTTAAAGATGAAAGTTTAAGTGACCAATATGATAAGATTGCCTAAACTTGAATGACAAAAAATGTTATTAACCTAATTATTAATTAGTTCTTAATGTGAGAGCATTTATTAAGAGTTTATATAAATTTTATTTTTGATTTAAAATTTGTAGATGAGGTGGAAAATTGAGAGAATAGCATTGTCCTGTGTCGGATTGAGTATGGTGACATATTTTGGATTATGTCTTATAGATCTTTAATTATGTCATATGATCTTTAATTATCCCATCCAAGGGTGGAGGGTAAATATTAATATTATAATATAAAATCCCAAATTAATACCACATACTAAATTTTATTATTACCATTTTTTGAGCTATAAAAGTTACCATTTATTTTTAATTTCCCTTTCATCCATTCGAAAAGCAAAAAAAAACCGTCATTCAAGCTCTCGTGTCGGAGAAAAATTTCCACACACATGATCCGTTTCGACGCCATTCCCAGGTCTTCGAACTAACCGTCGGCGTTGCAGACTTCAGGCTCCGTTTCGACGCCATTTCCTAGTGCTGAATAACTACCGACAGAATCCGCTAGCGGTCTCCAAACTAACCGTCGGCGTTCCCGGTTTCATTCTTGGTGGACCTTCCTTCAGGTTTTATTCAGAACGTCACTTAGATTTCAATTTCTAGGTTTGCATGTGCCAAAAAACTAGGTTTTGTGGGTCGATTTTGTTGTGAACCATTTTTGTGCACTGTCATTATTCTCTGTTTTAGGTTATTGTGGTCTGATCTGGGTTATTCTTTGAGATTTGATTTTACAAGAATACTGTTATTCGCATAATATTATTATTTTTGATTTGATACTATTATTCTTCGATTTTTACGGCTACTAATCATGAAAAGCTTCGATTTTTGGTTGTTCTCTATTTTGATCTGTCCGTTTTGTTGCTCTCTGGCTGTTGTTTTTGGTTCCAGTTCATGTCCATTTTGTGTTTTGTGTTTATGAAATCAAGAGTGTAACACCCGTCCCGAATCAACCCGGTGAAACCCATGGTTGAACCGTTCTTGAGTATTACTAAGCGGTAAAACAACATAAATCATAAATAAAACCAAGCTTTGAGTAAACCAACAAAAGAGGCCTCCAATAATTCGTGGAAAAAAACACAAAGATACCGTGTACAATCTCGTCTCTACATAAAACCATAGAATCCAACATAAACTCGAAAGATACATAAATCCATAGAAAAACCCCCAAAATGTCCAAGGTCAACTGAAATATGAAACAGGTCAACTCCAAGTAGGCTCCAGTCTTCACCTCATAGCTTCAGTCCAGAACTTCTCGAAATCCACCCTCAACTCTGATCACTGACACCGCTCTCACTAGCCTCGAGATCATGAAAGGGAGAAAGGGATCAATTTCCTATTGAAATTGAGTGAACCCACCGGGCCTACCTACACGTTGGGCCTATTCTATGGAGTAGTCCTAACTCCGCACAAGACATCCAACAGTGGAACCAAACCCAACCCATTTCCATATTTTAATTCCCTAGAGTAGTCTAAGTGATCACGTTGGTCAGTTCTCGTTCACAAGCATATACATATCATCAGAATAACATAAACAGAGGCATCACATCAAACACACAAATCATTATCACAACTAATTCGTCAATCAACAATCACCACGAATCACAAACACGCACACATTCACAATCACGTGATCTAGGTGAGTTATTAAGCGCCAAGGAGTTGTCCACACCACCACCGCCGGCCATCACACACTACAAAAAAAGAGCATTTTGGCGTCAGTTGAAACGAAAGAGGATAGCGTCGGTCGACCGGTCGACCGACGCTAAATAGAATCTCGCGTTTTAGCTTCGGTCGTTTGGTCGACCGACGCTAAATACTAACCCTAATGAGCTGAACGCCAGCCGCCTCCTCTCTTCTCTCTTATCTTTCTCTTTTCCCTTCTTCATCTTCCACTCCCAAACCTCTCTTCTTCTTCTTCATCTTCATCTCCTAAACCCAAACCTCTCTTCTTCTTCTTCATCTTCATCTCCTAAACCCAAACCTCTCTTCTTCTTCTTCTTCTGATGGGGACATCCTTGGGTCATCAATTGGTCCAATCACTAGGAGTCAAACCAAGGCTCTCAGGGACAAGGTGGCAACATTCATGGAGGCTTGGAGTATGCCAAAGCATGAAGAATTGGAGCAAGGATGCTGGACATTACTTAGGATGGTTGGCGAGACTCAATGATGATCCAACGGCAAGATTCAAACGTTTTGTGATCTTCAGTGACCATTCTGCCATATCGGAAAGTTGAGGGGTCTCATGAACGAAATTCATCTTCATTCATGCACTTGCATTAATGTTCATTCACTTCCACTTTGGAACAAGGGGATGTACTTAGTTAAGTGTGAACAATTAATTGTGTAGTTTTTCTAGATGACTAGATTCATCGAATCTGGTGTAGGACACATTTTCTCCTACCCTATTTAAAGGGTTCTTTGTAGTTTGTTTCAAATCAGCTTGTTTGCTCACAATTAAAGAAATTCAGACTTCGGTTTACAATATTTGTTCCTTTAAGCTTTTGCTCGTTGTTGCTTGGCTTAGGAAGTTTGGTTTATCGAGATAAGGGTATTCACCCCTTAGTTCGTGGTACCGCACACACTTGATACCTCGAGTTCTTAGCTCTATAGCTAAGGGTTCTGGTCCGATTTCCATCTTCTATCCTGATTGTGTTTTTGTTTGCAAATTGTTCAAACCGAGTTGTGTGGATTGAGCCAACCTTGGCTTTGGTTCATATCAGTTTGGTATCAGAACTCGGTTCAACTCTTGGATCAAAGCTTCTGTTGTTTTTCTTTCGATTATAAAAAAAAACCTCAAAAAAAAAATAGTAGCATTTTTTGGCTGAATCGTGAGTTGTGTGATTTCAGATTTATAGTTTTGTACTAACCATTTCTTGGTGGTAAAAGCTGGTGTGCAGGTTAAGAAGAAACAAAGTTTAAAAATCAAGAGGTCCAAAAGAATAATTTCGACCCAATCAAAGCAAAGCCACCTCACCGAGATTGTGTCTAGAAGTTATAGCGGAAATCTAAGAAAGGGTGGGTAAACAATTTGTGTTCTTTCAAAGTCAAATTCGTTTTGAATAATTTGTTTTTCGAAAACCTAGCAAAGAAATCTGACTAGGGCTTAGAGTGAACTCAACTAGGGTTGTGTTTACTTGAATTTCGAATTACTTGACTTCTAAAGCTTCGAAGAAACTTGCAACTGCTCATAACGAACTTGCTTATTGCCGATTTCTGTTTCATCTTTTTCTCACCAAAAACTTGTGTGAAACACGAGAGGCAAAAGAAAGAGTGTGTGAGGTTCATTAGAGAGAGTTGGTGAGGCCATTGTGACTAATCATTGTTCAAGATGACAGATCCAGCAGGGTTCGAAGCAGCAATGAATGCGATGAGGACGGAGTTCCATGAAGCACTCAACACTATGGCTCAAACCCTCACCGCGGCCATCCAGAATAATCAGCCAAGGGTAGATGATTCTGATGTGGAGGATGACGCACCTCCATGAGGTGGAGCAAGGCCACATAGAGAAGCTTTAAGAGGAGTAATGCTGGACGATGATATCCGAGGAGTAAAAATTTCGGTGCCCAAATTCCAAGGGAAATCAGACCGGATGCATATCTTGATTGGGAGAGGGCGATGGAATTCTTCTTCCAATGCCATCAATTTTCTGATCGCAAGAAGGTAACCCTTGCTGTTGTAGAATTTACTGACTACGCTTCTGTTTGGTGGAGTCAGCAAGTTAGACAAAGGGAGTGCGAAGGGAAGAGGCCTATTGGAACATGGGAGGATGTGAAACGTGTCATGAGAAGGAAGTATGTTCCAGCTTCCTATTGCCGAGATTTACACACTAAGTTACAAGCTTTAAAGCAAGGTGGTATGACTGTTGAAGACTACCATAAGGAGATCGAGATGATAGTGTCTCGATTGGATCTAATTGAAGATGAGGATGCCAAGATTGCACGTTTCCTAGGAGGCTTACAGAGGGAAATTGCCTATCAAGTCAACTTGCAGAATTTCATCGACTATGATGAATTGGTGCGACTAGCAATACGAGTGGAGAAGCAACTCAAACTTGGCACTGGACGGAGATTCAATACGCCAACGACTACCACACCATCATGGAAGACGAATACCATGAAGAAAGAGGAAGGCACCTCAGGAGGCTTTAACAAACCTAAAACCACTCAAGGTACCTCAAATCCTAAATCTGGTTCTTCAAATACTACTAATCGGCCGAGTGGAATTCTTTGTTTCAAATGTCAAGGGCGTGGACATATGGCTAGGGACTGCCCTAATAAAGCCACTATGGTGATCCGAAATGGAAGGTGTTCACGGATGATGAGGACGACCAGGAGGAGTTCCCAGAAGGTGAAATCAAAGAGGAGGAATCGGAGGAAGAGGAAGAAAAGGTTCCAGAAGGTTTGGTCAAGTTCAATAGAGTGGCCATTCGAGCATTGAGCACTCTAGTTAAAGACGAGTTGGATCAGCGGGAGAACCTATTCCATGTTCGTTGTGTCATCCACAACAAACTTTGTAATCTGGTTATCGATGGAGGAAGTTGTACGAATGTAGCAAGTCAAGATCTTGTGGAAGGCATGAAGCTCACCACCATTCGACATCCTAAGCCATACAGACTTCAATGGCTTAGCAAAGCAGGAGAGCTAAAAGTGACAAGGCAGGTATACGTCCCTTTCAGTATTGGTCGATATACTGACGAAATTCTTTGTGACGTAGTACCTATGGAGGCTGCTCATATTCTGCTTGGGAGGCCATGGCAATTTGATCGATTTTCTCTTCATGATGGGAGGGCTAATCGATATTCCTTAACCCATAAGGGGCAAACCTACAAGCTCAAGCCTTTGTCACCAACCGAATTGTACCAAGATCAATTAGAGAAGCAACAACTTCGTGAGGCTAGAGAGAAGAAAGAGATGGAGCTCAAAATAAGAGAGAAGAGTGAAAAGAAACCGAGTGTGACACCCATTCGAGTGCAAAAACAGAAATGGTATGTCATAAAGCTCAAAAAAGTGAGACCGAGAGGAGAGAAAACCTTTTAGCTACACGTGGTGAGATCAAACAAACCTTAACTTCTAGGATGCCACTCGTGGTTATCGTATACAAGGAGTGTTTGAATTCTGATTATGCTAATGTAACCGATTCTCTTCCTAGTGTTATCTCTTCTTTATTACAGGAATTTGAAGATGTCTTTCCGGAGGAGACTCCTAAAGGACTACCACCTATTAGAGGAATTGAGCATCAAATCGACTTTGTTCCAGGAGCATCCATCCCTAACAAGGCCGCATATAGAACCAATCCGGAAGAGACCAAAGAGCTTCAGAGACAAGTGGATGAGTTAATGGACAAAGGGCACGTTCGAGAAAGCATGAGCCCTTGTGCCGTACCGGTTATCCTCGTGCCAAAGAAGGATAAACCATGGAGGATGTGCGTAGACTGTCGAGCGATCAATAACATCACGGTAAAGTATCGTCATCCTATTCCTAGACTTGATGATATGCTAGATGAGTTACATGGTGCTTCTATCTTTTCAAAGATTGATTTAAAATCTGGATATCACCAAATTCGAATGAAGGAAGGAGATGAATGGAAAACCGCATTTAAAACTAAACATGGTTTATATGAGTGGATGGTTATGCCATTTGGTTTGACAAATGCACCTAGTACATTCATGAGATTGATGAACCACGTGCTTAGGGCTTTCATAGGCAGATTTGTAGTCGTTTACTTTGATGATATTCTGGTTTACTCATCTAATTTAGAGGATCATGGTGAACACTTAAAATTGGTGTTAGAAACCCTTAGAAAGGAAAGACTGTTTGCCAACATGAAAAAGTGCGTCTTTTGCACCGATCACCTTGTGTTTCTTGGCTTTGTTGTTAGTTCTACAGGAATCAGGGTTGATGAGGAGAAAATAGAGGCAATCAAGTCTTGGCCAATTCCCACAAACATATCTGATGTTAGGAGCTTTCATGGTTTGGCTAGTTTCTATCGAAGATTTGTGAGGGATTTCAGTACTATTGCTGCACCACTCACGGCCGTAGTGAAAAAAGGATGTTCCCTTTCATTGGGGAACACCTCAACAAGAGGCATTTGAGCTATTGAAGGAGAGACTCACCAATGCACCAGTTCTGATGCTGCCCGATTTCAGCAAGGCATTTGAGATCGAGTGTGATGCTTCAGGAATTGGAATAGGAGCTGTGCTCATGCAAGAAAAGAAACCGATTGCATACTTCAGTGAAAAGTTGCATGGAGCTACTCTGAATTACCCAACTTACGATAAGGAATTATATGCACTTGTTCGAGCATTAGAGACTTGGCAACACTACCTATGGCCAAAGGAGTTTGTCATCCATTCTGATCACGAGTCATTGAAATATCTCAAAGCTCAACACGATGGGGAAGCAAAAGCAAAGTATGTTAAAGAGATGGATGAGAATGCTAGACTCAACATTGAGCGTAGGACAAAGCAAAACGTTCAAAATGCCAACAAAGGATGCAAGGAAAAGGTGTATGAACCAGGAGATCTCGTTTCGATACATTTTAGAAAGGAGCGGTTTCCAGAAAAGAGAAAGTCAAAGCTGCTACCTAGAGGGGAGGGTCCTTTTAAAGTCTTGCAACGCATAAATAACAATGCATATCGCATAGACTTACCAGGAGACTATGGCGTTAGAGCTACTTTTAATGTTGCCGACTTAACCCCTTTTTATGATGATTTTGCAGATTCAGATTCGAGGACGAATCCTTTTCAAGAAGGGAGGAATGATGGGGACATCCTTGGGTCATCAATTGGTCCAATCACTAGGAGTCAAACCAAGGCTCTCAGGGACAAGGTGGCAACATTCATGGAGGCTTGGAGTATGCCAAAGCATGAAGAATTGGAGCAAGGATGCTGGACATTACTTAGGATGGTTGGCGAGACTCAATGATGATCCAACGGCAAGATTCAAACGTTTTGTGATCTTCAGTGACCATTCTGCCATATCGGAAAGTTGAGGGGTCTCATGAACGAAATTCATCTTCATTCATGCACTTGCATTAATGTTCATTCACTTCCACTTTGGAACAAGGGGATGTACTTAGTTAAGTGTGAACAATTAATTGTGTAGTTTTTTCTAGATGACTAGATTCATCGAATCTGGTGTAGGACACATTTTCTCCTACCCTATTTAAAGGGTTCTTTGTAGTTTGTTTCAAATCAGCTTGTTTGCTCACAATTAAAGAAATTCAGACTTCGGTTTACAATATTTGTTCCTTTAAGCTTTTGCTCGTTGTTGCTTGGCTTAGGAAGTTTGGTTTATCGAGATAAGGGTATTCACCCCTTAGTTCGTGGTACCGCACACACTTGATACCTCGAGTTCTTAGCTCTATAGCTAAGGGTTCTGGTCCGATTTCCATCTTCTATCCTGATTGTGTTTTCGTTTGCAAATTGTTCAAACCGAGTTGTGTGGATTGAGCCAACCTTGGCTTTGGTTCATATCATCTTCAGCCGCCGCCGCTCCACCTCTTCCAAAGCCGTCGTCGCCGCCGCTCCACCTCTTCCAAAGCTGCCGCCGTCACCGCCGCTCCACCTCTTCCAAAGAAGCCGCCGCCGCCCCCGCCGCTCCACCTCTTCCAAAGCCGTCGCCGCCACCGCTCCACCTTTTCCAAGACCGCCGCCGCTCCACCTTTTCCTAAGAAGAAGAAGAAGAAAAAGAAGAAGAAGAAGGAGGCTAGAAGAAGAAGAAGGAGGAGGCTAGAAGAAGAAGCAGATGCAAGACGGAGGGAAGAAGATGAAAAAAGCTGCAGCTGCATCTGCAGCTTTTTTTTTGTGATGTGAACGCATATTTAGCGTCGGTCGGTCTGTGCCGTAGCGTCGGCCGACCTAAAACCGACGCTAAATATTAACGTCACCACATCTGGCGTCAGTTTTGTCGACCGACGCTATTAAATTTAGCGTCGGTCGGTGACCGACGCCATAACGCGTGTCTGACCGACGCTAAACTACCTTTTTTTTGTAGTGACATCGACACATATCCTGCAGGATCTTTCCCTCATGGGGAGATAACATGACGCGTCCCCTTAGGGATCCTTCCTCCACGGAGCTATCACGACGCATCCCATTGGGATCCTTCCTTAACG
Organism: Linum lewisii; assembly: GCA_034768395.1. Lineage (NCBI taxonomy): Eukaryota > Viridiplantae > Streptophyta > Magnoliopsida > Malpighiales > Linaceae > Linum > Linum lewisii. Next base: position 33,949,781 of record CM068302.1, on the reverse strand, counting down.
GAGATACCGACATCCATGACTTCCCATCATGGGATTCACCCCAGTGAATCAGACTCGATCTCAACAGTATTTCGGGTGGGGTAGTGTGGGCTCCTTCAGATTCTACTTTCACATACAAGTTTTAGCATAGGGTTTCCAATTCATCTCATCTCATTCACAACCACTACTCAATTCACACCAACCACCTTACAATCACAGTTCACAAATGCACACATATCCCATCCAATCCACGCTCTTGTCATATCTCAATCACAATCAATAAGGCAACCGGCTAGCTCACCGGCCACCCCCACCTGCAAGTACAGGGGAGGCCATGTCATGAGTCTAGGGGTCACCCACCTGTTCATCATACTCAGAGCGACCCCACATTGGCAGGGCCACTCTCCTGCATCCACAACTGGCAATTCATAACATCAAGGCACTTGCACTCATTTCCCAATCATCCTAACTCTCATTTCTATGTCAATCCATTGATCAGTTCATTTCAGTCCACACCCAACCCATATCATAGCAATCAACAACAACAATCAACCACGACAGTCATCAATAGCAATCAAGCACATTCACAGTACATTTAACCCCTTTTACACTCATCATTTTCATGCAACACCTAGGTTTAATCTAAGTCGAAATTGGAACTCCTCACTCTGTCCAAACCACCTACACAATGCTAAGCCCTCACTTGGAATAGAAGATGAGGCTCTAATCGTCTCCTAGTTCCTCAGAAATCAAGTTTCCCCAACTACAAACTCGTAGCTTTACCCTTCCTCACTGCTCACGACCTACACCCAGAAACCCAAAATGGAGGTTAGCGATCTCTTCTCCTCGTCGCTACGAATCCATAGCAACAAACGGAACTCAATTCCGACCTCTACAGCTCCCGGAATCAACCTTCGAAGATTGCTTGAACTTGGTTCGTCAATGGCTTTTTCGGGGAAAGAGAAAGGGAAAGGAAGTTATGAATTTCCGTGCAGAATACGTCCTTTTATGTCAGGTCAAGAAACACGGCGTGTTTCATAACACACGGCGTGTTTCTACAAGACACGGCCGTGTGTCATACACTGAAACTTTCGACGAGAATTGCACGAATTAGTGTACGGCCGTGTATCACAGATACACGGCGTGTGTTACAACACACGACGTGTGTTGTTCACAGCCCAGCACTCTCACTTGTATCTTCAACCCGGCTTAAACCTGAACGTCCTGAACTCTCCAGCACTGATTCCAGCACTCTGGTCAACCGAACTTGAGTCTCAACCCGTTTGGTTGGGCGGGGATGTTACAAAGAGCTTCGATTCTGAGCATTCATGTTATAGGTTTTGATATTAGTATTCTTGATTTCATTGTGATTTTACCGCTGTTGCTTTGTACACTGGTTCGATTTTTGGTTGTTGTTTTCTGTATAATCAGTTACCAATAAAACCTACAGGTCTTGAAACTGAATTTGAAATTATGGGTTGATCAGCTGCATTGTTTGTGATGATACTATTATATTTAGAATATTGGTATGAACAACTTACTAGTATTAATTATGGTTTTGCTTTTTTGACACTATTATAAGTTGATACTTGTGCATTCCTTGTTCTCACAGTGTATGTTCTAACAAAATGCAATATTACAGTGTAATCCAGTTAGCAATAAACCATTTGTGTCTAAGAAACTAAACTTGAAAAGAGTCCTTATCAGTGAGATCTGCTACTCTGATCATTTGCACCGTTTGTCATTATACTATTATATTCAGAATAGTAGTATGAACAACTTACTAGTATTAACTCTGATCTTTGATTTGATTATCGATTTTGATTAATAATACTGATATTTATAACTGTATTCAGGATGACTAACGAAACAAAAAAATGTGGGGAACTGAAGAAGAAAAGTCAATCAAGAACCATGATCTTCTAGTAGGAAGGACTCAACCGGTCAAGAGTCATGGATCTAACCGAAGGTCAAGAACCAAAATTTAAGGTGATATTGGAAACGGGATTGAACACAACTTTAATACTGAACCAATCGACTAGAACACTAGTAGAGTCTAAAACACAATTTTAAACCGTTATCATAATACGAAAAGATACCAGTTGTCACAATTATTAAATATTACAATATCGCAACACTAAAGTCCATACATTATTATGAAAATACTAGTATTAGTTGAAAATATTATCTGGAATGAGATTAAGATCAAAATACTTGTGGAAGATAATGTCTTGTTTTGTCAGTACTATTATTCCTAATAAGTTAAGTTCAGGAAAATAGAAATATTCAGCTATACTATTATTCAGAAAATACTATTATTCTAGGATTATTAAGAATGACATGTTTTGAAATGAGTATTTATATATAATGGCCTTGCAAAGTCACGAGATTGGCAGAAAGATGGTGCAGTATTCTCATTCGTTGCGGAATGATTTTCTTCGCTTGGATAATCGGGGATGAGATTAAGATCAAAATATTTGTTCATAGGAGGACTGTTGGCTTTATCAATAACTTCAGGAGGATCCATGAGACAAGCAAACCAGCTGGAAAAATGATTGGACTGAATAATAAAAAAAACGATGAAGGCAGAGGGAGGTTATATTTCGGATTTCAATCAGCATAATTTGGTAAGTGTTATAAAGGATTGATTGCAGAAAATAAATATCATATCCTACCATAATTATTACCCTAAATAAATCAATCTTATAAATGCAAATTAATTTCATTAATTACATAGTCTAATCCGCATAAGATCAAAGCTTGAATCCAAGGGCTGATATGGATTATGTACAGATGACATAAAATACATTATGTAATGATACTTTTGCCCGTCCTACACTACAAGAAAAAGGAGATTTAACAGCGGATTTTTATTTAGTCTAACAGCGGATAGGCCGTTGTTAGCTATCCTAAAGGTGGACGCATGTCCGCAGTTAGGTTGACTAACGTAAGCTTAGCTAACAGCGGATAGGCGACCGCCGTTAAACCTAATAGCGGATAGCTTCATATCCGCTGTTAAATCTAATAGCGGATTAAATATATAACAGCGGATAAAATCCGCTGTTAGAGTTCCGATCAGAATAAAAAAAATTGCAAAAACCTGCTCGCCGGAGCAGGTTTCTGCGTTCTCCTCCTCCTCCTCCTCCTCCTCCTCCTCCTCCTCCTCCTCCTCCTCCTCCTCCTCCTCCTACTCTCTCCTCCTCCTCCTCCTCCTCCTCCTCCTCCTCCTCCTCCTCCTCCTCTCCTCCTCCTCCTCCTCCTCCTCCTCCTCCTCCTCCTCCTCCTCCTCTCCTCCTCCTCCTCCTCCTCCTCCTCCTCCTCCTCCTACAGCGGATAGGCGACCGCCGTTAAACCTAATAGCGGATAGCTTCATATCCGCTGTTAAATCTAATAGCGGATTAAATATATAACAGCGGATAAAATCCGCTGTTAGAGTTCCGATCAGAATAAAAAAAATTGCAAAAACCTGCTCGCCGGAGCAGGTTTCTGCGTTCTCCTCCTCCTCCTCCTCCTCCTCCGCCGTTAAACCTAATAGCGGATAGCTTCATATCCGCTGTTAAATCTAATAGCGGATTAAATATATAACAGCGGATAAAATCCGCTGTTAGAGTTCCGATCAGAATAAAAAAAATCTCCCTCTCCTCCTCCTCCGTTAAACTAATAGCGGATAGTTCATATCGTTTAAATCTAATAGCGATAATATACCGTAACCGCTTTAGAGTTCCGATCAGACAGTCAAAACTCCCTCCTCCTCCTCCTCCTCTCATCTCTTCCGCCGTTAAACCTAATAGCGGATAGCTTCATATCCGCTGTTAAATCTAATAGCGATTAAATATATAACAGCGGATAAAATCCGCTGTTAGAGTTCCAATCAGAATAAAAAAAATTGCAAAACCTGCGCCGACATCCGCGCTCGCTCTCCCTCCATCTCTCCTCCTCCGCCCCGTCCTCACTCCTCCTCCTCCGCCTCCCCTCACTCCCTCCCCTCCTCTCCTCCTCCTCTCCCTCCTGCTCCTCCTCCTCCTCACCCCTCCCCTCCTCCTCTCCTCCTCCTCCATCCTCCTCTCTCCTCCTCCTCCTCTCCTCCTCCCCTCCTCCTCCTCCTCCTCCTCCTCCTCCTCCTCCTCCTCCTCCTCCCTCCTCCTCCTCCTCCTCCTCCTCCTCCTCCTCCTCCTCCTCCCTCCTCCTCCTCCTCCTCCTCCTCCTCCTCCTCCTCCTCCTCCTCCTCCTCCTCCTCCTCCTCCTCCTCCTCCTCTCCTCCTCCTCCTCCTCCTCCTCCTCCTCCTCCTCCTCCTCCTCCCCCCTCCTCCTCCTCCTCCTCCTCCTCCTCCTCCTCTCCTCCTCCTCCTCCTCTCCCTCCTCCTCCTCCTCCTCCTCCTCCTCCTCTCTCCTCCTCCTCCTCCTCTCCTCCTCCTCCTCTCCCTCCTCCTCCTCCTCCTCCTCCTCCTCCTCCTCCTCCTCCTCCTCTCCTCCTCCTCCTCCCTCCTCCTCCTCCTCCTCCTCCTCCTCCTCCTCCTCCTCCTCCTCCTCCTCCTCCTCCTCCTCCTTATGTTCTTCTTACTTCTCATGTTCTAGCATTCTTCTTCCTTCACCCTTCTCCTTATTCTCCTCCTTCCTTTTTCTTCTTCTTCTACCAATCAAACCTTCCAAGTATGCAAATGTGCAAAATTACAGAAAGATAAATAAATAAATAAAATCACAAAACACATGGATTGGCTAGAGGTGGGCACACGGATTGCCACATCAGTAATCTGTAACGGCGGATTCCCTAACAGCGGATATTATCCGCTGTTAGGTTCCCACCCAAAATTTTGAATTCTCGCGGAGGCGGGATATTTTGGCGCGTACTGAATTTTCACTCTAACAGCGGAAATTATCCGCTGTTAGCTTTCCCTCCAAAATTTCACATTCCCGCGGTGGCGGGATTTTTCGGCGCCTGCTGACTTTTCATTTTAACATCGAATACCTAACAGCGGATTTATGATCGTTGTTAGCTAACAGCGGATTTTTAAAAATCCGTTGTTAGGCAGTATTATCTAACAGCGGATTCCTGACCGCTGTTAGAGTTTCGATGTTAGGAGATAATTTTCTTGTAGTGCTATGTGGCAAAAAGAATGTGATGATCTCCCATAGATTATTTTAAGATAAGATTAAGATTAAGATGTTCTACTTTTTTACATTAACACTCAATGTCACTCTTTTGATTCATTAAAACAAGGATAAAAGGCTAATTCTATTTCATTATAATAACCTTGCTTGTCTGGTGGGCAATTCCCCGCAGTACCAAAGTTGCATGCTTGGGATCCAATAGTTTTACAAATGCTAATTTCCTCCATAATTACAAACTCATTGTTAGATATTTGGATCCTTAATGACCTGTTCGATCACTACAAAAATCAGCCAGGCCCGATATTGTGTCATTTTCACAATCACATCGTCTAGCTATGACATGGCCTTAGGCCAAAGAAAGAAAGCCTCAAGTTGCACTTTTGACTTTTCAAATTGATTCATCACTTTGGACATCAATTTGGTCTATTCAGATTTTTCCAAAGTTACAGGTTTTCCTCTACCGCTCTGTCACTACTATATGTATGTTTAAATGCTTAATTTCGAAGGGTATAAACATCCCACTTACTTGCCAAACCTCTCAGTTGAAGAAACAATTGAGCATCTACTCTTCTAGTAGCTAGTAGTTTCTATGTTATACCCGATTGTAGGGCTCTGTTTAAATTTGATCTCATGATCCCCTAAGTATTGTGTGGCATTCAATAGCCTCATGTTTTCCCCCATGATGGTCCCAAATGGTTACTTGTTTGATGCAGAATCTGGAAATCTCATAATTGGGTTCTGTTTGATCGGTTCTAGTTAGCTCCCTTCACCCTATAACGTTATTTCATTCATGATCTTGTCAAGTTATCCCTTCTCCTCCCCTCACCATGCAAAAATACAACCAACACAATATCATCCTAATATTTATGGTTCCCTCCTCTCCACTTCTAAAAATAAATGTAGATGAAGCGGTTGCAGTTGCAACTCCCATTGTTGGAGGGTTGGTTAGTAGTTAGAGACTCAAATGATGCTCTCCTCTGTATCCCTCACCCTGATATCACTAAATCTTTCATTTTGGAGCTTTTAGCTTTCAAGGATGCTTATGTATGGTGCCATGATCTTGGTTAGAGGTTGGTTAGCCTCGAAGGTGACACAACTCAAGTCATGTCCAAGGTCTCTAATAAAGAGTTTCTTTTACAAGAATGCATGGCAATCATTTCTGACATTGTTGGATTTTGGAGGCCTACCATGCGACCTCTTACTATTTGAGGTCCCTCTTCAAGAGAATTGTGCATCTCATTATGTTGCTCGACACCCTCTGCTGTGTCTCCCAAGTTAGATCTTGGTAAACTTCACGGCTTGAGTAGACATGTAACACCCTCACTTTTGAGATAAAGGGAATTACCAAAATACCTTTACAACAGCGAAAAACATAAAACCAAACACGAGGGGGCTACGTCTTAAATAACGTTATTTAACAAAATGCCCTAGTCAGGGAACTTGAAAATGAAATAAAATAAAACTTATAAAACTTTTAATAAGAAAAACATACTCATAAAATGATAATTTGAAAACTAAGCCACAAACAATTGGGCAAAATTGAAATGAAAACAAGTCTCGTGAACAAACTTTAAAACGATTGTCTCAAGTCCAAGTCTTACATCACTGTAGAACCCCACTCCCACACCGAATCAGCTCCCCAAGGCTCAAGCTCGCTAAACAACATCTAACAACCTGGTGGGTGGCCAATGGCGGAACCAGGATTGGTATAAAGGGGAGCCAAATTATAAAATGAAAATGGGTGCCACCGGCAAAAAAAAAAATTTTTAATTGGATAGTAGTAGAAAAAAAATATTAATCTAATACTACGTAAAAATACATAATAAATTGTTTGATTATAAGTTGCTTAATTAGTAAAAAAGAGTTATATGTGCCACCGACAATTTTTTCTTCAAATTTGGATGATTTATGATCAAATATTGTAATTATTACATATTATAAGTTGATTCCGAGTAACTATTACGTAAAATTTAAGACAACATTTCACCGAAACATCGTAGTGGGGGAGCCGAACTTCAAATACCCAGGCGCCAAACTCCGAAAGTACCAAATATTACATATAATTTTACACTCGATACCGGGGGAGGGGGGCGCCGTGGCTCCCCCTAGCTCCCCCTATCTCCGCCATTGTGGGTGGCTCGGGGTCAGTCTTTCGTGCTCAAATCAATAAAGAACTATGAAAGCGATCCCAAGAACTTAGGATCGGTCAATCATACTTCTAAGAAACAATAATATTTCTAAGCATGCATCACTGGGCTATTCATAATAGACAACCTTACTTGTAACATAGTTCATGAAATAACTTATGATAGTACTCATGACCTTAATTGTATCAATCACCTCCTAAGACTTGTACTCATGCATCGTGACACTTAACTGACTAGGGTTCTTTAAACATGGCTAAGCAGAAATCATAATTCTTAAGTCTAATCACAATATAGAGAGGATTGTTACTAACTCAATATATTAGTACTCAACAAGGATGCATCAATCATATACACAACAAGCACGTAACATGACCAAATAAAGCATCACTCATCATAATCCAACAATGAATACGTATCCTTATCACATAACTGGTCATTGATCTGAAACTGAAAAACATAGCTCACTTAATATCATCTCAAGACTTCATACATCATCTTACTATTCATCTTCTAGGTAGGGTCAACTATCATATTAATAAACTTGCAATAACTAAGGTACTTTATACATTCTTGGCGAGTAGTAGTCGTGATAATCTAAGCTAAACATCATTGTCACAATACTTCTCATGGAACATTTACTAAGCTATCAACATGAAAATCATACACCAACTCATCATACTTGAAGTCACAATCTGAACTAACACTGAATTCACATTTACTGCACATTACTTGAAGCTAAGAAACATGAACATAACACTTCATGCATACTTGACTTAACTTATTGCTGATAAGCTTTTAGTTAGGGGCCACAACTCAACTAACTAGCCTTACCGCCCCCTGAAAACTGAAAAAGGGACTCTCCGGTCCAACTGAAAACTGTGGGCAAATCTGGCCCAATATCATGCTGAGGGTCGCCGGCGACCAATACTGAAAACTGGGGTGGGGCGGAGGTCTAGCTAGAGAGTGCCATTTTATTAATCCACATATGACTTGTCTATGTGAGGTGTGTGACTATCCTTAAATATACAACCTTGATGACATGAATAAAAGCATACCATGCACGTGTGGACAAATCTCAATTAACAATACTAGATACTTAACAACCATAACTTTAATCACTTGAACATAACATACACATATAGAAAGGCACGTTATAAATTCAGTTAATAATAGTCTATGCACTACAACAAAAACTGGTTTCTACGACGTTTTAAATTGTCGCTTAAAGGGAAAAAAAATGTCTCAAAAAGTTTGCACCGACGTTTCATCCAAATGTCGTAATAATGTCGCTTAAAGCACTGTCGCTTTATGTTTTTGCGACATTTATAGCAAACGTTGTGAGTAATTTCTATGACGTTTACAATGACTTTTTTATATGTTGCAAAATGTTGTAACACTTATATATGTCGCTTAGATATATCGTTTCTGACATTTAAATAATAGGTAAATAATTCAATAGCAACGTTTTTAAATGTCAGACAAACATTCTTCCAACGTTTAAAATAATTAAATAGCGACATTTTTATATGTTAGCCAAACAATCTTCCAACATTTACAATAATTAAATAACGACATTTTTAAATGTTAGCCAAACTTTTCTCCCAACATTAACAAGGGTCATAGATGATCAGTTATAACTATTCAAAATATTACTTTTAGATACCTAATAAGATATTTAAAAATGTCACTATTAATTCTTGTAACATTTATATATAAAAAAAATGCATGTACCGACACTTATAAGCGTTGTATTAAAAACAAAAAAA